>CAMAPE010000010.1:14555000-15225000 GCA_945859875.1 Cuscuta europaea | reverse complement strand
ATCCTTCGCCGGCCCCGGGTCCGTCCCCGGCCGGCCAGGGTGCCCAGGGCCGCCACGGCTCTGGTGGACAGAGTAAGAAAGACCGCCACTGGCGGCCGAGGCTGGAACGGCCGGGGGTTCCGAGAAGCCGAGAAGCACGGCCTCATCGAGCAGGCTCCTCGGCCGACCGATGAGATCCTTGCCATCCAGCAGGGCGGCACATACTGCCGGTTCCACAAGAACTCGTCGCACAACACCGACGATTGCATCACATTGAAGAAGGCCATCGAGCGCCTTATTCGCCAGGGGGAACTCTCCCAGTTTGTCAAAGGTGGCCCACGCAAGAACACTTGGGTAAACACCGGCAAACATGGGGGCGAACCCTCTGCGAAGAAGCGGGAGATTGGCAGACTCAGCGATGACGAGGACTTCGAAGAGCCACCGCCGAAGAAGAATCACATCCACCTCATCGTAGGTGGGAACACTGGGGGGGACTCCGCCACTCAGAGAAAGAAATGGGCCCAATCCCTTTACATTGGGGAGGTGTCCCACATTCCCCCCCAGCCGAAGAAGCAGCGAACGGAGGCGATCACCTTCACCGACAAGGATCTGCCTCCCGGTACGGAATCACACAGGGACGCCCTCGTCATCCGATGTGAGATCGGTGACTCCATCATCCACCGTACTTACATCGATACGGGGAGTTCCGTCAACGTGATGTACTTGGACACCTTCAAGCAGCTGAAGTTGGACAGAGCTTTGCTGAAGCCGATCAAGACCCCGTTATCCGGCTTCACCGGGGACTCTATCGACGCCGAGGGCACGATAGTCCTCCCCGTGGAGGTCGGTGACGGCCCCTACCACGCCAAAATTGACATGGAGTTCATGGTGGTCAACCTCCAGTGCGCCCACAACCTGATCTTGGGCCGGCCAGCGCTGGAGGACTTGGAGGCCATCATCTCCATGAAGCACTTATGTTTGAAGTTCCCCACCAATGACGGCATCGGCTACGCCAGAGGAAATCAGAGGATCGCCATAGCTTGCTACCTCAAGCTAACGAGGCCGGCCGAAAGGGAAGGACAGAGGATAGACACCATTACGGCCGCCGTCGCCATGGACGAGGAGAGGCCACATGCGGAGCCGGCCGAGGAGGTCGAGGAAATCCCTCTAGATACCTCCCGGCCGGAGCGGGTTCTCAGGGTCGGAAAGCAACTCCCCCAGGACCAACGAGACGCCATCCTCCTCGTCCTACGGTCATACGCCGTTGTCTTCGCGTGGGGCCCGGACGATATGCCAGGCATCAGCCGCCAGGTGATCACTCACCGACTGACCGTCGATCCGGCCTCCGCGCCTGTCAAACAGAAGCGGCGCTACTTGTCCGCCGACAGGCGGGACTTCGTCAAAGGGGAGGTCGCCATGCTCCTCTCAATCAAGCACATCAAAGAGGTGAAGTACCCGACATGGTTGGCCAACGTCGTCCTCGCACAAAAACCGCCGACGTTCAGAATGTGTGTTGACTACACTGACCTGAACAAGGCGTGCCCCATGGACCCGTTCCCTCTCCCCAACATTGATCAGCTGGTGGACGAGACGGCGGGGTGCGAGTTGATGTCGTTCCTCGACGCTTTCAGAGGGTACCACCAAATCTCCATGCATGAAGATGACGCTGAGAAGACGGCATTCATGACCCCAGAGGGAATCTTTTGCTACCTCGTCATGGCCTTCGGACTCAAAAACTCCGGCGCCACCTACACTAGGATGGTGGCCAAGATCTTCAGAGCGGTCCTTGGCCGGACGATGGAGGCGTACGTCGACAACATGATCGTCAAGAGCAGGCAGGCCACCTCCCACGCCGATGACCTCCGGGAAATCTTTGAAATAATGAAGGAGTTCAAGCTCCGCCTCAACCCCAAGAAATGCGCCTTCGGCGTCCAGGGTGGCAAGTTCCTCGGCTACATGGTCAACCGGAGAGGCATCGAGATAAACCCGGAGAAGACGCAGGCTATCACCAACATGGAGCCGCCCCGCAACGTCAAGGAGGTACAACGACTAACGGGGCGCCTGGCGGCCTTAAACCGGTTCCTCTCCAGGTCCGCCGAGAGGGCACTCCCCTTCTTTCAGATCATGCGAAAAGCCAACAGCTTCAAGTGGACGACGGAGTGCCAGGAAGCATTCGACGAATTGAAAAGGTACTTGTCGTCCCCGCCCGTGCTCTCTAAGCCCAGAGCCGGCGAAACCCTCTTCTTGTACTTAGGGGTGAGCACGTCGGCCGTCAGCTCCGTGCTCATCCGTGAGGACGAAGGGGTGCAGAAGGCCATCTTCTACATCAGCAAGACACTCAGGGAGGCCGAGCTCAGGTACTCCCCCATTGAGAAGACGGTGCTGGCCATCGTCCACACAGTGAAGAAGCTGGGGCACTATTTCCAAGCCCATACCATCCATGTGCTGACCCAGCAGCCTCTTGGCGCACTCATGAGGAGCCCCACAAGCTCCTCGAGGATGGTGAAATGGGCGATCTTCCTCAGCCAGTTTCAAATTGAGATCAAGCCAAGGCCATCCATCAAAGGGCAAGTCTTGGCCGACTTCGTCATTGAATGCACAGCAAGGGAGACGGCCGTCGCCAACCCCGGGCCGGAGCCGGACGACACGTGGACCCTGTTCACTGACGGCTCGTCGGCCGCGAAATCATGCGGCGGCGGCGGCGTCCTCATATCCCCTGAAGGGTTCAGAGCTTACTATGCCATCCGCTTCAACTTCAGGGTATCCAGCAACGAAGCCGAGTATGAGGCCCTCCTCAGCGGTCTCAGACTCGCCGCCGAACTCAAGGCCAAGCACCTCAAAATCAAGTGCGACTCCAAACTGGTAGTGGGCCAGGTGGAGGGAACGTACGAAGCAAAGGAAGGCCGGATGAAGCAGTACAAACAGGCGGCGGAGGAATTGCTGAAAGCGTTTGAAACCCACGAGATCACTCAGATCCCAAGGGCCGAGAACGCTGAAGCCGACATCCTCTCCAAGCTCAGCTCGGACAACCCGGAGCACATCTCCCAGTTGGCCAAGATCGAGGAGTTGAGCATGTCCAGCATCCATGCCAGCCCCGTCTTGTGCATCCAACAGCGACCAGAGGACTGGATCTCCGACATCGCCACCTTCATCACAACGGGGGAGCTGCCCCCGGACGAAGAGAGAGCCAAACTTGCCAAACTCAGGGCCCCAAGCTACACCATAGAAGATGGCAAACTCTACAAACGGTCCTATAATGGCACTCTCCTCCGATGCCTGCACCAGGACGAGGCCGACACAGCCATGGAAGAAGTTCATTGTGGCGTCTGTTCCTCACACCAGGGCCCTTTCAGCATGTCCCGACGTCTCGTCGTCCAGGGCTTCTTCTGACCGACGATGGCACGCGACTGCGCTGATCTGGCCACAAAGTGCACCACATGCCAGGTACTCCAGAAGGCCCCTGGTCGGCCAGCTGTCAACTATGCCCCTGTCAGCACCGCAATTCCATTCTCCAGATGGGGGATTGACCTGGTCGGCCCGCTGCCCAGAGCCGCCGGGAATAACCGCTACATCATCGTCGCCATCGACTACTTCACCAAGTGGGTCGAGGCGGAACCCTTGGCCAGCATCACGGGGGCCAGATGCCAAAGATTTGTTTACAAGAACATCATCACACGCTTTGGCGTCCCCCAGGAGATTTTATCAGACAACGGCACCCAATTCGAGGCAGCCCCTTTCCAGGAGCTCCTCCGGGAGTTTGGGGTGAGGCACCGTTTCTCCTCCGTTGCCTATCCTCAGGGCAACGGGCAGGTCGAGAACGCCAACAGAACAATTATGGAGGGGCTGAAGAAGAACCTCCAGGCCGCAGGAGGTAGTTGGGTCGACGAGCTCCCCAACATCCTGTGGTGCTACAGAACCACGCCGAGGAGGGCGACAGGTGAAACGCCTTTCGCCCTGTGCTACGGCTTTGAAGCAAAGGCGCCCACGGAAGTTGCCATCCCCAGCCGGCGGGTGGAACAATATGAGCCTGACACCAACGAAGAGAACATGAAGATTGACCTACACCTGGTTGATGAGAGGCGTGAGCAAGCTTACGTCCGAGCAGAGAACTACCGGCGTCAAGTGAAATCATACTATGACGCCAAGGTACGTTCCCGGGAATTTCAGGTGGGGGACTACGTCCTCCGCCGAAGGGAAGCAAGCCAGCCGACAGAGGGTGGCAAGCTAGCATTGAAGTACGAAGGGCCCTACATCGTCAGTGCTGTGGTCAAACCCGGCACCTACAAGCTTAAACGCCCGAATGGGTCCAATGTACCACGAACATGGAATGTACACCATCTGGTGAAGTTTTATCAGTAATCCGAAGGAGGTGCAGACGGCGAAGCCCTCACCCCTTAACGGGTTACTGATTGAACGCCACCCTCGGCCTCGAGCCACTTATGAATAAAATCATGTTCTGATTTTTTTCTCTGGAAATTCAAAGTAAAACATTAGCAGGTGCCCTCGTCGGCCACCTTAGAGCGAAAGGCTCAGGTCTGGCCGACATGGCCCCTTGCATTCGCAGCCTACGAGCGACAAGCTCAGGCACTCCATTGTATTTTGTATCAGCGAAGGGCTCAGGCCTAGCTGAGAGAGCACATCGTCCTGGCCCCGTAAGCCTAGAAGTGAAACACTCAGGTATGGCCGACGATGTCCCCAGGACGAGGGGCCCGCAAACGGCCCACGTCTTGAAACGGGAAGCTCACCGCGTCGTCCACATGCCAGAACGCAGGACGACAGGCCTGAAATCATGGCCGAGGTGACAAAATCCCAAAACTCAGGGATGCGCAATGACAGCCGTTGGAAACCGACCAAAAGTCTAGCCCGCGTCATAAATAGGCGACGGGACCCGCCCTAAGACCACGGACGTTATAAACGAAGTCCGAACCGGCCGAAGGACGAACACACCCTTCGGCCGAAGCCTGAAAGAAGGATACGCCTACAAAACCCTAACCGCATCGGTTGGGTGACACGCGAGAGGTGACCTTCATCGGCCATAGTCCTTTGAGGCACCAACGCTTGGTATGAAACAAGGCATCGCAATCCTGAGGATGACCAGGACGAAGCGGGCACTTATCACACCCGCGAAAGGATCAAGCAATCAAGAAACAACCTCTACTTGCCACAGCACCTCGGATGGCCGACGCGGGCACTGGAACCAAGGCCGTTGGTCGAGCGAAAGCTCTTTGGGAATTTGTTTAAGTGTTTCCCAAACACTTAGGAAAAATCCTGAGAGAAGAGGGTTCCTCAACAAGGAACCATGGCTAGCCGACGAAAGCAGGACCATCTCCTTGGACAAGCCATTCCTTATCCAGCACCCTCATCGGCCACAAGCCAGACCTTGGCCGGCAGCGGCACCGCAAAGAAGTAAATGCCTAACATTTATACTTAGGAAATTATCTAAGTACTCAAATGAAGGAACTCTAGCCGAAGCGGGTACCAGTATACTACAAAGCCGTTAGCTACCTACACCTCTGCATGTGTACTTGGGAAAAATTCAAAGTCCACAAGACTATGGTGAAGGTGCCCTTATCGGCCACAACACAGGGATGCAGGCCGACAATGACACTGGTTCAACACTTGGCAAATCACCCCAACCATTTGCCAATAATGGGGAGAGACTAAACCCCATGGACGTAGCGGACACCACGATCAAGGGCAAAAGGAAAGCACCTAAGTGAACCCAAAAACACTTAGGAAATTTTTGATAAAATCCTAAGTGTTATGATGACAGCAAAGGAGCACCGGTCAGGCCGACAAAGCCTCCAGGCCGGAAAGAAATCAACTTCGTGGACCCAAAACACTTAGGAAATTTTGAAAAAAATCCTAAGTGTTATGGTAGCCAAGGACCACCGGTCAAGCCGACAAGGCCACCATGCCACAAGGAAGCAACTGTAAAAACCCAAAAACACTTAGGAAATTTTTCGAAAGAATCCTAAGTGTTATGATACTACATCAACACCGATTAGGCCGACAAGGCCACCAGGCCGGAAGGGAAGCAACTACAAGAATCCAAAACACTTAGGAAATTTTTGGAAAAAATCCTAAGTGTTATGATAGTTAAGCAACGACGAACAAGCCGACCAGACCACCGGACAGGGTGGACTACCCCATGGACGTAGCGGACACTCGCGGGTGACCCAAGTTATGACTTGACACTTAGACAATTTACAGAATCGAAATGACAAAAGGCAAACAAGCACACAAGGAATTGAAAGCCGATCAGGACAACAAAAAACTTTTCATTCATAGTGAGTTCATTACAATTGGGGGCACTTCGGCCGTTACATCATTTGGCAAAAAATTGAAAAGCTAATTACAACAGGGAATAGCCGATCAAGCCTCCGGGGCACCTTCATCCGCAGCTGGCTCTTCAACCTCGTCGGCTCCCTCCTTGGCGGCCTCTTCGGCCTCGTCAATTCCCTCCTCGGCGGCGGCCGCAGCGCTAGTGGCATCGTCCAGGAAGTCAAATTCAGTGTAGTCCGGCTCGCCGAGGCCGGAACTTTCAATTGGGGACTCCCGCTCCGACAAAGGAAGCTTGGCCCGCTCCTCTGGATCCTTCATCAGCTTTGGCAGCTTCAGGTTCCGCCTGGCCCACCCGGACGTGTAGTTCATGGCTTTCAACGCACGGGACAGCCGACGACACAGGAGCCTTTGCATCCGCTCCTGGCCAAGGTTATAATACACGGACATCTCTCGGCTGAAATACTCCTGGCCGGCGGGGGAGTTCATCCCCCAACTCTCAAGCCTGTCGGCCACCACCTCGTAGCACCAGGGGAGCCTCTCATCGGCCTTCCACCCCTCGGCCAGGAATTTCTCGACGGCCTCGTCAGCATCCCTCACGACGGCGGCCTCGGCCTCAGCTTTCGCCTTGACGGCCTCCTCGCTCTTGCGCCTCTCGGCCTCCAGCGCCCTTCGGGACTCCTCGAGCTCCCTTTTGCTCTCCTCGAGCTTGGCCAGGGCATCGTCCCTGGCTGTGGCGGCTTCATCAGCCCTTGCCTGCAACGCCTTGGCATCCTCCCGGAGCCGATCAAGGCAAGCTACCGCCTCGTCGGCCGAGGCAGCCTTCTGCTCCCCACCCAACGGTCACTACACGTGGCACCCCCCCAATGGCCACACCAACGGCCACCAATGGGGGGCCACCACGTCATCACGGGCCAAACTCAATATCAACAGTCCACTGGCAGGACGGACTCTACGGCCAACACACGATCACTCACTTTACAACATGTCAGCAAGCGCCCACAACGTCCCACTTGCTCGCCAAGATCACAACTGCCAGACAATAAGGAGACGGCAACGGCCAGGAACGTAACGGCCACAAGATCAAAGGACCCAAGAGCCCAAAAGCCATCGGCTCCTCGTAATAACCCTTGATGATAACTCTCTACAAGCGATCTGCGCATAAGGGTTCTCCCACAGGGTTACCTTGGCCAGAAAATCGCCATGAGGGTTGGATTCAGGGGGACTACGGCGAGACCGCTTCGGCCGGGGACTCAAGCAACTCCTTCACCCCTCACACTCTTCGGTCTGAAGCAGTGGGGGACTGGGGGACTACACCGGCCTCAACAAAACAAAGAGAATATAAACAAGGTAACCACAAAGCAAGGCCACATCATCCACACAGCACAACGGAACCTCATCGGCCAAAGGCCCATAACGTTATTAGCGACGGCCAACAAGCCACTAGAGGCAAGGACACTCATCGTCCTCCGCCAACAATTAATCTTGACAGGCCCTTCGGCCAAGAACACAAAGGCCAACCAGCAACGGCCAAAAGGAGTGCGCAAACACCCTCATCGGCCATCCAAAGGAAAGGACGCCATCGTCCTCAAAGCAAGGACCAACTGCAGTGGCCTCATCGGCCCAAACACAAACTTCAACCATCAGCGCCCAAGCAAAACATGCATTCAACGGCCACCATTGAAAGGACACTCATCGTCTCAATACGAAGACATCAAGTAAACAACGGCCTCCCTGTCCACAACGAGGAACAGGTAACGGCCAAGGGCAACAAAGCACAGGAATCTACTCTCCTTCATTTCGTCTACGTCTCAGCTTAGAGAGTGGGGGACTCCTGATGGAGTATATGGGTCTGAGCCCCCGGACCCACATACTCAGAAGAACAGAAAGCACAAGACAACAGAGCGGCGCCCTCGTCGGCCAAGACGCCCCCGTCGGCCGAAAAGGGGCCAACTCGGATTATGGTCCTGAGTCCAAGGAACCCGGGTGCCCTCGTCGGCCGTGCCCTCGTCGGCCGTGCCCTCGTCGGCCGTGCCCTCGTCAGCCAAGAAGACCTCCCAGAATCAGATTTTATACTTACTCATTTGTACAGCCCATTAGTGGCTTTGTATTCGGCCCAGTAGCGGTCCAGTTGTAAACGGGCCTCCCGAGCCCAAGGCTTGGGAGCCCAACCCTAATTTTCTCTATAAATACTCCCCTTGGGAGTAGTTATAGGGGTTACAAAATCATTCTATTGAAGCATATTATTGCACTTCTCTCTCTAGCTCTCACTTCTCTCTAAATATACTCTATCACCTCAAATCTAAGTTTTTACACATACCCGATCGAGTATAAGAACACACTCGATCGGGTATACCTATAGAATATAGCCCAGAACCGATCGAGTATGCTTCGAAGTTGACGTTTTACACATACCCGATCGGGTACCGTGTATATACCCGATCGGGTACCCGAACTGCATCCCAAAAGCCTATAAATACACTCCCTTTCCTTCACAATAGGACATCAATTCCTTTATACTTCTAAGCTCTGTCTAGAATAGTTCTTTTTCTATATTTTTCTAGCTATGTTTAGTCTCCAAATGAGGAGCTAAACTTCCAATTCTTGGAGTTGCTCTTGAAGCTTGTTGATTTAAAGTTGTGAGTTATTTTCTTAACTTCTTCCCTTGAATATTAATTAATAGTTCTTTTTTTAATACTATCTCTATATTAATGTTGGGGAGTGTTGCTAAGATGACAATTAGCTAACATCTTGACATTAATTATAGTAGTATTTTCTTCCTCTATATTAATGTTGGGGAGTGTTGCTAAGATGACAATTAGTTAACATCTTGATATTAATTAAAGTAGGATTCATCTTCTTTAATGATATTCTTCCTTGAATATTAATTAATTTCTATTCATATTTCATATTAATATTTTGAACATTACTTAAAGGATCAACTAGTTTTATTTCATATATTAATTATTACTAGAAACGATCAACGAACCAATGGTTAATCGTTGATGGTTTCACAAGTAAGTAACTTCGGTTTATTAATGCACGGTCGTGGTTGATAAACTTAAGAGGAATTAATTTTATTGGTTAAACCGAAACCGTTGTGTTGAGGTTATCAATCTCAATTGATTTCATCAAGGAGTTAAGAGATTAAATGCTACTATCAAGTCGGTATATGGCGGTGTTCTATACTTGACTAATAGTAAGGGTTATTAATGAACGATCGTTGTTAATAACTACCCTCGATGAATTGGATACTCCTCGATTGAGTATTCGAGAGGGAATAAGTTATAGATATAACAATGATCGACTAAAATATATCAACAAGTGGAAAGTAGCAATGCCAAGTCCTTTTTATCTTTGAATTAAATCTCATATAAGTCATTCATCTTAGTTTTTAATTAAAAAAATCACTCAATCCAAACCCCCCCTTTTTATTTAATTATTTCATTAAAAAGATAATTATTCTTTTCCCTGTGGATACGAGCTCTACTTCACCTATACTACGTATAAGTGTTAGTATCGAATTATTTTGACGCACCGTGACAAAGTGGTCGTCAATCGTTTGATGTTTTTAAGCAAATTATTTCACTAATGAAGTGTTGGAACACTATAGAAGATTATGGAACCTCCTATATTTTCTTTGTATTTTTCATTTCATAAGTTAAAGTGGAGGTTCGTGTAAAAAGAATGTATACTACTCTGCATGATCTTAATATTATGAAAATTTAAATATACGGTGTAAATCATTATAATTAATTGTTTGAATAATATATTTTATGCCAGTAATTTATATTTTCCAGTCATTCTTTCGGCTCTTTTTACCGAACGAATATACTCTGGGTATGTTTGTTAGGTCATTTCAGCTAATAGTGGACTGAAATTATTCTATTCAGCTAGTTATTCTGATTGAGCACCTCAAAATTCTGCTCCAGACAAATAGTCTCATTCATACAATTGCCCCTAATTTAGACATTATTATTTTTACTTACTTCATCCGTTTGGAATTTGTCAGCGTACTTTTTATGTTTAAAAACTTCATTACTTTATTTTAAAATAATGAATTGTGATTCATCTAATTTCTCTCTTTTTTCTATAAATCTCAATTATATAATTTTTACTTTTTCTAATTATATCAAACTCAATACGTAATCGGCAATGTCCGCTCCAATGAAAATATAAATTTGTAAGTTTTAATTAACGTAACAATGCTCACTTCCATATCATGTACTTTAATTTGTTCGAATTTAAATCTTGTAATTGATACGAGACCATCAATTTAGAATAAAGGGAATAACAGCAATCTATCAGGTTTACACCATATATATTATTTTTAAAATAAAATGTATTACTCCTTTCGTCTCATAAAATTCTTACCGGTTTGATTTGGATCATAGTTTAAGAAAATGAGAATAAAGTAAAAACGTATGATTGTGAATGAATAAGAGAAACATAAATGAATGTTAGCCACACAAAACTTTCTAATTTGTTTTTTTGTTTTGTTTTAAGGCAGAGAGAGGGAGTATTATACACACAATATCTAGAAAATGTGACTACAAAAGTTATATACGACCTATTGTACGTAGAGTACTTATTTAAGGATAGTGTGGCTCGAATATCATGTACCCACCCTATTTTTCATTAGGTATTCCTTTTACAAATTAATCTATCAATACTCCCTTCGTTTCTGAAACAAGTTCCACCTTTCCTTTTCGGGCAGATTCAAAATTAAGTTCCACTTTCAAACATTTCTTTATTATCTACATCAAAACAATGTTAAACAATGTTCAAACAGTGTCAAACAGTGTTCAAACAATGCTAAACAGTGTTCTCCACAGTAAAGTCAAATTTATTTTCTTAATATGTGTGAAGTCAAATGTGGAACTTGTTTGGGAATCGGAGGGAGTATAATGTTATTTTAAGGCACGTTTGATGTCGATAAGGGAATACAGAGGGAAAATTAGTATTCATTCCTTGAGAACATGTTGCGGAAAGATTAATAAGAGTATATAATTGTCTTGGTTGGAATATGTTCATTAGAAATAGCCATTCATTCGAGGGTTTAGATTGCTTTGGACTGCTTGGTGTGATAATAGAATAAGTTGCCTGAAGACCTAATTGTTCCTTCTTTTAATACAATGCATTCTCATTTCTCAGGCTATGTTTGGTGAGCATAAGTTTCTGCCTTCTAGCTTTTGTACTATTTAAAAAGTCTTTAAAAACTTCTAGTTGTATGTTTGGCATGCCAATTTTTAAGAGCTTTTATAAAAATAAAAGATCTTTTTTGAGATGCTACACTGAGTAGCATCTCGATCAAATAAGTCCGTAGCTTCTAGCGTTAATTAGTCTTAACAGCTTGTATACCAAACAGAGTTAAATCAAACAGTCGGCTTTTTATCAAATAGCTACTGTCTTTTCTTTTTAAGATCTTTTCAGTCACTAAAAGCTAACAGTTACAAAAAAGCTCATATAAGTATCCTTTCAGCTAGTTGTGCCAAACATACCCTCAATCAGTGGCGGATCTTAAAGCAAATTTATTGTTGCATAAATTAATTCAAAATCCAAACCAATTTTGATTATTAAGATTTAAGAGGATCAAAATTTCAGATTGCTATATTACTTTTGTAAACCATACGGATTTGAATGTGTATACATTCAAAAAGGGGCTCTAGACCCTCATTCTAGCCTTATAAACTTATAAACATGATAGTTGGAATTTAATTGAAGCAATTTGACATTCTAAAGTTAAAAAACAAATATCAAAAGCAATTCACTACATAATTAGACAATAACTTTAACTGACCTTATCGATTATCAAAGTTTTAATACTAAATATTTGATAATGCGTGCGTGAAGGCTTAAATCGTCAGATATTACTCTGTCCCAATTCAAATTAGTTAATGTGTCAAAAGAGAGTATTAACTACACAAATTTTCCTTCAACTACTGTCATTACATTTCCCTTAATGGTGATGCATTTATCTAGAATATTCTATATAGAAAAGGCTAGAGATGATCTAGAGAGTTAAAGCTAGAAAGTATTCTAGAAAATTCTCTTCTAGAGAATTCTTATGTAAAATCTAGAGTAATTAGACATATATGTAGAATACTCTAGAATCATAGCATTTAATAAGGATCTAGAATGATCCTCTAGCTCCTATAAATAGGACTCATTGTACTCATTTGCATACCAAGCAAAACCAAGAAACATCAATACAATACTACTTTTCTAGAGACAAGAGCTCTCCTCTAAAACACATCATCTACATTACACCTCACTAAAATTACTTATTCTACTAATACAACCAACAACCTCTTCTATTTTCTAACAAGTGGTATCAGAGCTTGTTAGATCATAAGCGGGCATTATGGCGACATCAAGCTTCTCGGTATCAACTCCGATGTTCAATGGAGAAAGCTATGACTATTGGAGTGTCCGTATGAAGACTTGCCTAGAATCACATGATCTCTGGGATATTGTTGAAGAAGGAATCATCATGCCGGAAAAAGGAAGCGACGACGCATCAACTTCCGAGGTACGTAAGAAACAAAAACAGCAAAAAATGCTAGAGCTCTCTATCTTCTTCAACAATCCGTTTGTGATACTATTTTCCCGAGAATAATTCGTGCTACTACGGCAAAAGAAGCTTGGGATATTTTTAAGGAGGAATATCAAGGAAATGAGAAAGTTAGAACTATTAAATTACAAAGTTTAAGAAGAGAGCTCGAAAATTTAAAGATGAGAGATTCTGAAATGGCAAAAGATTATTTCTCTCGGGTTATACATATAGTCAACGAAATGAGAACTCTTGGAGAAAACATAACCGACGAGAGAATAATCCAGAAGGCCCTAATCAGTCTCCCTGAAAAATATGATCCAGTAATTTCGGCTATTGAGGAGTCAAAAGATCTATCGAAAATGTCCATCACTGAATTAATGGGGTCGCTAGAAGCACGTGAGCAAAGGCTGAACAGACAACACGAAAGTTCATTAGAAAGTGCCTTTCAGCCTAAGCTCAACATTAAAAGGAATCACTCGAGAAATGGTGAAAACTTTAAACCACATAAAGATGGGAATTCTAACAACAAGGAGAGGAGACGAACTTTCCACCATGCAAAATATGCAAGAAGACTAATCACTTAGAGAAAGATTGCTACCATCGAGGAAAGCCACAATGCAGAAATTGCAAGAGGTTCGGGCATGAAGAAGAAGATTGCAGAGATAGAAGAAATTATTAGGCCAATTATTCTGAAGATTTTAAGGAGAAGAAGTACATGTTCTACGCATGTCACTCAGCCATAGAAGCAAAAGAAGAAGAGTGGTACATCGATAGTGGGTGCAACAATCACATGACATCCAACGAGACCATCTTCCATGACTTAGACATCTCTATCAAGACAAAGGTCAAGATGGGCAATGGCAATTTGGTGGAGGCAAAGGGGAAAGGTATCATTGTCATAGATACAAAGAAAGGTACGCGCTTAATTAGAAACGTTCTCCTAGTGCCACGCCTTGCATAAAATCTACTAAATTTTGGCCAAATGATGGAAAGTGGATATGCCTTGCACTTTGAGAAAAATTCTTGCCGAATTTATGACAAGAATAATAATCAAGAAATTGCTGAAGTAAAAATGGGAAATAATAGAAATTTTCCTATTCAATGGCACTATCCACAAAAGGCGATGGTGGTTCAACTGAGTGATACGAGTCTATGGCATCAAAGATTTGGGCACTTCAATCTCAATGCCTTGAGATTACTACACCAAAAGAAGATGATGAGAGACATGCCTCTATTGGATGAAAAAGAAGGAGTATGTGAAGGATGTATGGTTGGGAAGCAGCACAGGCAACCATTTCCAACAGAAAAGACATGGAGAGCCAAACAGATACTAGAGCTTGTCCACACCGATGTCTGCGGTCCAATGCGCACACCTTCAGTTTCGAAGAACAGGTACTTCATACTCTTCATCGATGATTACTCTAGGACGACATGGGTGTATTTTTTCCAAGAAAAATCCGAGGTCTTTAGAATATTCAAGAGATTCAAGAACTTCGTGGAGAAACAGAGTGGTCATCAAATCAAGAAGTTGAGAAGCGATCGAGGTACCGAATACAACTCAAAAGAATTTGACAAGTTCTGTGAAGATGAAGGTGTAGAGCATCAACTAACAGTAGCATACACTCCACAACAAAATGGGGTATCCGAAAGGAAGAACCGCACAGTCATGGAGATGGAAAGGTCTATGTTAGCTGAAAAAGGAATGCCTAAAACGTTCTGGGCAGAGGCAGTATATACTTCAGTCTATCTTCTAAACCGGTGTCCAACTAAGGCGGTTTTAAACAAAACACCTATTGAGGCATGGTCGGGACAAAAGCCTTCAGCCAAACATTTGAAGGTCTTCAGAAACATATTGTACATTCATGTTCCCTCTGTTAAAAGACACAAATTAGAAGACAAGACAGAGAAGGGCATCTTCCTTGGCTATAGCTCCAAATCCAATGGATATCGAATCTACAATCTCGAGACAAAGAAGTTGGTGACAAGTCGAGATGTGGAGTTTGACGAGCAAGCCTCTTGGAATTGGGAGACAGAAAAAGTTGAAAGAGAGACAACTAATGTCCAACTAAAGGAAATACCAGAAGACGAAAATCACGATCAACAAAGCCCCACGTCTACTCCAAGATCCTCTTTTGAAGCTAATACATCAAGAAATCACGACTCCTCGCCAGAGTCCCCACCTCTTCGGGTAAGAACTCTAGCACACCTATATGAGTCTACTGACATCTATGAAACATGCAACTTTTGCTCCTTGGAGCCATATAGCTACACCGAAGTCTCCAAAGAAAAAGTTTGGATTAAAGAAATGATAGATCTTCCACATAACAAGGAGGTTATTGGAGTCAAATGGGTGTATAAAACAAAACTGAACCCCGATGGCTCAATTCAGAAGCATAACGCAAGGCTGGTTGCAAAGGGGTATGCTCAAATACCGGGAGTTGACTACACAGAGACGTTTGCACCAGTTTCCCGGATGGACACAATAAGAACACTCATAGCTCTTGCAGCTCAGAAGAAATGGAAAATTTATCAGCTAGACGTCAAGTCAGCCTTTCTAAATGGAGAGCTACAAGAAGAAGTGTATGTGGAGCAACCAGAAGGATTCATCAAAGAAGAAGGAAAAGTTCTTCGTCTAAAGAAAGCACTTTACGGGCTCAAACAAGCTCCACGAGCGTGGTATAGCAAGATTGATGGATACTTCACCCGTCAAGGGTTCAGGAGGAGTAAGAACGAGGCTACACTATACATCAAATCCCAAGGTAAATATGACATTCTCATCGCCTCTCTATATGTTGATGACTTAATTGTCACGGGAAATAATTCCAAATTAATTGAAGAATTTAAGAGAGACATGATGAACACTTTTGAGATGAGTGACTTGGGATTAATGCACTACTTCCTTGGCATGGAGATAAGTCAAGAAGAAGAAGGCATATTCTTATCTCAAGAAAAATATATTAAGGACATGCTAAAGAAGTTTAAAATGCAAGACTGCAAAGCCGTCGTTACTCCACTGGTTCCTAATGAAAAATTGAAGAAAGAAGATGGGTCAAAGCAGACGGACGCAACCAATTACCGAAGTTTGATTGGGAGTCTACTCTACTTAACGGCTACGAGGCCGGACATCATATATGCTACAAGTTTGCTCTCGAGGTTCATGGAAAGTCCAACAGAGACTCATTATGGAGCGGCAAAGAGACTCCTTAGATATCTACAAGGAACCATCAATTATGGTATTTGGTACAAAATAACTCCTGACTCACGACTAACTGGATATAGCGACAGTGATTGGGCTGGATCTCAAGATGACATGAAAAGTACCTCTGGTTATGCATTTAAGTTGGGTTCGGGAATTTTCTCATGGGGATCAAAGAAGCAAGATTCTGTTGCATTATCTTCAGCCGAAGCCGAGTATGTTGCAGCAGCCGGAGCAGCGTGCCAAGCTATATGGCTAAAAAGAATATTAGAAGACATGGGAGAATTGCAAAGTTCTGCGACTTAAATATTTTGCGACAACAAGTCAGCTATTGCGATGGCTAAAAATCCAATTCAGCACAATCGTACTAAGCACATCGATATCAAGTATCACTTCTTGAGAGATATCCAAGCAAAGGGGCATATTGAGATGAAGTACTGTCCAACAGAAGAACAATTGGCAGATATTTTCACGAAGGCCTTGCCAAGAGACAAATTCCAGATTCTGCGAAGAATGCTTGGAGTCACCGACAAATGCATCAAGGAGGAGTATTAAATAGTGATGCATTTATCTAGAATATTCTATGTAGAAAAGGCTAGAGATGATCTAGAGAGTTAAAGCTAGAAAGTATTCTAGAAAATTCTCTACTAGAGAATTCTTATGTAAAATCTAGAGTAATTAGACATAGATGTAGAATACTCTAGAATCATAGCATTTAATAAGGATCTAGAATGATCCTCTAGCTCCTATAAATAAGACTCATTGTACTCATTTGCATACCAAGAAACATCAATACAATACTACTTTTCTAGAGACAAGAGTTCTCCTCTAAAACACATCATCTACATTACACCTCACTAAAATCACTTATTCTACTCATACAACCAACAACCTCTTCTATTTTTCTTATCAAATTTAAGTGATTTTGGATTGAAAAACAGAAAAACAAGGCATGTTTTATATATTTTGGTTCAAGTTTCGTGAAATCAGGTAAAAAATCACATCCATGATATGTTTGATGAAATTTCGGGTCAATTTAGCACAAAATGCCTCAATTTGAGTGACAAATGATATCATACCGAAAGAAGGAAGCAGAATTTCAAAGTGATCCAGAAGGGAAAGTTGAAGAGCACAAAATACAGAACAAGACGGACAAAAAATCTCACAGACGTCAGATATTACTCTGTCTCAATTCAAATTAGTTAATGTGTCAAAAGAGTATTAAGTACACAAATTTTCCTTCAACTACTGTCATTACATTTCCCTTAATGGTGATGTGCTTTTCGCACCCAATGTTAAAGGAAACCCGTCTTGATGAAAATCCTGAGTGAGTGAAGCTAAGAAAAACTTGGTCGTGATTAGCTATGGTCTATTTATATGTGTAGAGGGTTTTCCAATGCCTTACTGAAATCCACCCATATATTGCATCCTTCACCAATAAGCATGGAAGCTGACATCCATCCTTACTTAGATTATCTTCAAATGGAATGGTTCCTTTTTCGAAAACTCTCATGTGTCAAAGAGACGACTGGCATGGCCAAGATGGGGATGAATTGGGAAAATGAGAAAAAGTAGGTGTACATAGTCATAGAATATGCCCATGCAAGTAGGCAACTCAAGAGAGAACATACGGTATGGTCAAGAATACTTATGATGTGAAATATCTATTGAATATAAGATTTAGATTAGGGAAATATGAGCTAGTTAGATAAAACTTGTGATGTGTATAAGATAAGAATACCCCCTTTACTCTACAAGCTAGCTAGTCACGGGCTTAGACGATATCTAACCTTACAGGCCGGCTAGGCTCCATCCCCGGACAAGAATTGTGTATATCCATCAACTTCAATTGATAATGCGGGGTTATGAATGCCATGATCGAGGACAAGCATTCCCCCAAAAGATAGTAGGTATCATTGATTCCGATGACACCAAAGTCACTCCTCTTCCTCCTTCAGAAAATGCTTTGTCACTCAGTCCAATAAGTGAGAATTCTCCCAAATGCATAGTGGTAGACACACAGAGGGTTTGAGGGAGCCATCTACCATCTTCTTGCAGCCACAAGACATTTGGCCACCTCCAACCTCCCGTCGTGCAACCACCAACCGTTCGACATCCACCTCCAACCTCCCGTCATGCAGTCACCCGCTGGACCTCCTCCTCCCCCCCCCCCCCCCCCGCTCCGCCTCCCCCTCCGCCTCCCCCTCCTCCTCCCCCTCCCCCTCCGCCTCCCCCTCCTCCTCCCCCTCCCCCTCCCCCTCCCCCTCCCCTCACCTTCTTTTTCTTTATGTATTTCTTGAAATTAGGGTTGATAAATAATGTTCACAAAGAATGGTGCTGGACCGCCGCTCCAGCAACTCAGATTCTTCAGTCAAGGCGGTTAAGGTTGAAGGCAAGTACAAGGTTGAAGATGAACCCTAGCTTGAATATGATTGATCATATTTAATGTCGTAAATATCACAAGAAGTGCAGTGATAACAACAAGAAGTGCAATAATGATATGACCATAAATAAAGTGATCATGATAAAAAGTGCAATAATATAGAGCATTAGCATTGGCATAAAGTGCAGTTATCAAATCTAAAAAGAAAAAAAAAAGAATTATAAAATCCTAACGTTTTTCTAATGTCGTGACATAACTCTCGCATGAAGTGCATTATATTTAATTAAACGTATAAGCTGAAGCTATCAATACTAAAAAACGATAAAGTGAAGTGCCATAACTAAAGTGCATGAGGTGCATTATATGTCGTGCTGTGAAAGTCAACATAAAGTGCAATAAATGTCGTGCAATAGCACGAGCATAAAGTGCAGTATTTTTACTCAAAAAAATAGTGCAAAATGCATATTTTTTAAATGAGCGTATTTTCTTCGTTCCACATTTTATTATAACAAGATTTTCTATTTTTAATTTGTAGTTATATTTCAGATTATAAACTTTAGGTTTTCAAAATCAACTTATATGCTTTTACTTACTTTTAGTTGAGAAGTTTTCCTAAAACATAATGTGTTTTTCTAAATGTGGCTAGTATAGTTTTTAAAGTAAAAATTGTACATTGAAAATAAATGTTAATGAAAAATTATGGCATATTCATTCTCAACCGCCACAGTATATAATACTCCCTCCGTTCCAAATGAAATTCACACTTTCTTTTTTGGTAGGTCCAAAATAAATTTCACACTTCTTCTCTTCCTTATTTGGCAAATTATCTACATCAAAACAGTGCAAAACAATGTCAAACAGTGTCAAACAGTGTCAAACAGTGTACTATACAGTAAAGTCAAATTTATTTCCTTAATTTGTGTGAAGTAAAAAATTTCATTTGGGATGAGAGGGAATATTGTACTTATTGTAATTCCCAGTTATTCATAATACATTTGAATATTCTTCATTGGGAGTTGTGAGTTATCCTTTGAGATGGAGATGATTGCTGGATTGGGGTTGTAACAACTTGTAAGGTGAAGAAGTAAGGCCGCGAAACTTGGATGGGGAAGTGGAGAGGTATCATAGGATTGGACATTTCAAAATAAAATTATTCGAACTTTTCAGTGGATATGGTTGTAGATAGTTATCCAATTCCAGGGAGATAAATTTTTAGGAAGATTGTGTTTAGTAAATGATTTCAACGGTCAACATTTCACACTTGCCGCGACATAACTTTGACCATTAATATAAATGATTTTGTGTTAGTAAAAAAAATAAAAAAATTAGATTATGAAAATTTACAATGAGACAAATTTAACAATATTTTTTTCATAAAATAATATTATTACATTAATAAATAAAACGTAATTAGAGTAGAACATGTGAATAGTGTAAAAGTCAAAGTGTTGCATTTATTTAAGAACGGAGGTAGTACTAAGATAAGGATAAAAGTCCTGCGAGTTTCATAAACTCTGGAGCAGCGCTGCCTCCTAGGGTTTTCTTAGGGGCGTTTGTCCGGCTACGATTGTTCGGTCGTGGTGCGAGTTTGGATTTTACGTTTGTTAGTTGCTGATATAGGCATAGCAGATCGTTTTTGTGTTTTCTTTTTTGGGATTGGGGTAATCGACCTAATCATTTTGGGATCTGTCTTGGTTGATTCGAGCAAAGCATTCGTTGGTGGCTTTATTTGTGCCCGGGGTGCTGGGTCTCGACAATGAGCAGGTTCGAAGGTTCTGGCAGAGGGTTAGAGCAACAATTTGCATGGATAGCTTCGTGGACAAATACAAGAAGATGGCGAGTGGGGCAGAGGAAGATCTGGATCCAAATGAGGCTGATGTTGAGATTGTGGCGGACAAGAAGCGGGCGCCCCCTCACCGGCCCCGGCCCACCTACCTCACCGAGCCGGGTGGCCCGAACCGGGCACCAACCGGTTCACCGGGCCGGTCCGGACCCGAACAGTAGCGGGCCGGTCCGGTTCCGGGCCGGTTGGCCCGGCCCGAGTCCACTCCTAGATGATTATAGCATGCTGATATTCCAATTTAACCTTATATATCAAAATACTTATTTTTGGTGTAACTTTATATTCGCTATTTCAACTATGTTATCAAACAAATCAACTTCGTTCAATTGAGATTTTAATTTCCAAAAAAAAAACTTTTATACAACTCCATACAATAATCTTTAAATGAGACAACAGATGGTAACATCAATTCATTTTTCAAAACATAGCTTAAAGGTATTCTTGGAAGTTCAAGGGAAAAAGATGAAAAGGTTTTGAAGATAAGTTGTTGAAATGTAAGAAAGTAGTAAATTTGGAAAAAGAGTCTAAAAAGAAATTAAAATGAAACACATTATTAAAATATGATGAATTCAAATAGTTGAATTGATATTTATTTTCAATTGAGTTTAAATTGTCGTTTAGTTAGTTATTCTTCAAAAACCTAGGAATTTTGGGGAGTCACAAAAACCGTTTCTCCACATTTTTATACTCCCAAATAGAAATGGGAGGATCATTACCCACCATAGTCCTTCTCCTCCCTCCCAAAACCAACAAGCAAACACACCCTAAGTGAAACCTCATTCTATAACTCATTGACTCCAAACTCAAAACCTAATTGTGTCAAGTATTCATGGTGATTGGTGCACTTATGATGGAATTGAAGGACTGGCTTTAGATTACAAAATTGGACACAAACCTTAGATCATCCACAATGCCAATGGCATGTGATCTCTCTCTTGCACATCATTTCTCTCCAAAAACTTAATCCCCTCTCACCGATCCTATTTTCTTCTCACTATGGTGACCTAGACCACTTAAAATTTTTACACTCTCTCTTCTTATAAAATCCACATTTGACCCACTATAATTATTTATTGTGCATAAATAAAAATCAGCAAATTTAAAAAAAATGTTACACTCTCAGAGGAAAAAAATGTTCTCAAACAGATAATATAAGATGCAAACCTGACACATCAATAAATTAAATTCACAACCAATTGATACAAAAATTGGATACTCACTCTATCAATCCAATTTTCCCACTAATTTAGCACAATATATATTCACTCAACACAATAAATTGTAATTAAATCATTACTTTTATTATTATACATCTAATTTACACCTATACGTTTTTACTTATGATAAAAAAACTCAAATATTAGAAGGTAAAAATAAATAAATTTGGAGTGTGTTTTATTAATTATTAGCAACCTAGTGTTGAAAAAATGGTTGAAATATCAATCAACCTAGTGTATTTTGAACATTGATAAATTTTTTTTGTAAAAAATTGAAGTATAAATGAAAATGCAATACTCCCTCCCTTTCCCGAATTTCCTTTTTCCATGCATCCCAAAATAATTTTGGGAAAATGATTGAAATAAGAGTTCATATGCTACAATATGAAACGTTTTTGGCCCCATTGTCACCACACAATAATAGGGTGGAAGAAATCCATACACGTAATGCAAAACGTTAGCTCCCCACTTATTTGTTTTGCTTATGTTCACATGGGAATTGATATGTTCAATTTTCGAACTTGTCATATGTAAATATGTTTTAGATAATATTTTTGTAAAACACCCGATGGATATTGTGTTATACTAGTATGCAAGTAACAAATTTTAAAATACATACATTATGAGTCCATCTGGTAACACGAAAATTGGTTGATTCGGCTAATTCTGCTGAGATTTATAAAATTTTGGCTGAAATGGTTGCATTGACATATTCTGCTAATTTAAGGAAAAAAATTAATAAATATTTTATTTATAAAATATATTAAAAATTATATGTAATAATAACTAAAATAATTATCCACAATAACTTCAGCCAATACAGCTAGAAAAGGAATTTCAACCTTACTTTTTCTTATTATTACACAATTCAGCGAGCGAAAAAACTGGAAAAGGAATTTCAGCCTTACTTTTTCTTATTGCAACACAATGTTTGGTGAAAAAGTTGGGTGAGAAGTATGATAAGCCGAAAACAGTGTTACCAATATACTGTTGGGCTTAACAGTATTTTCCGAATTAATGCGAAGTAATTAAATATTCACGGAAATGATGCTGGATTAAAAGTATTTACAAATATACTGTTGGGCTTAACAAGTCACCAAACGGTTTGGCGACTTACAAGTCGCCAAACGGTTTAAAATAATGTTTAAAATAAATGTACATGAGTAATGTGCATGAGTATACTAAAAAGAATGTGATTAATTTTCTAATTCAAGAACGATAAGTTATAAATTATTTTGAAAATAAAATTTATTATATTTCAAATTTTTATATACCGGAGTATAATAATAGTTTAGTCAATTCTAAATAAAAAATCTATTATATGTGCATATTATAGAAATGAGTTTTATGTTAAACTCAAACGGATATAACGCTTAAAAGAACTGAATATGCACAAATGAGCTTTTGAATTTTTGAAAACTCATTTTGTAAGTTATGTATGTCCATTTAGTACTTCTGTAATGCTCATTTTAAAATGTTATATTAATGCATATTTCAAAAGTCTCATATTACATTAGATTTATATAGATGTTGATTATAGACATGAGACCACAAATCATTATACTCAATCGCAGATTCTAATACTCAATAACGAAGGTTTGATGCTCACTGAAAATGTCTTGATGCTCAATGAACAAAACTTACAAGCTTAATATCAATGCTCATCTTGTAAGCTACATGT
Organism: Cuscuta europaea; assembly: GCA_945859875.1. Lineage (NCBI taxonomy): Eukaryota > Viridiplantae > Streptophyta > Magnoliopsida > Solanales > Convolvulaceae > Cuscuta > Cuscuta europaea. The sequence continues at coordinate 15,201,863 of CAMAPE010000010.1, read as the reverse complement.
GCTCATTTGTATAGGATTGATGCTCATTAAAAATTCATTAATGCTCATTTAACAGAACTCGTGATTTTCATCGATTTCAAAAGAGGAGGTTTGATGCCCAATGAAAATATCGTGATGTTCAACTAACAAAACAACTAACAAATTCATTAATTCTCATTTTGTAAGTTACATATGCTCATCTGGTACTGATCTTATGTTCATTTTAGTAGGTCTGATTCTCATTAAAAGTTCATAAATGCTCATGCACAAGAAACCATGATTTTTCATCTCATTATAACGGATGTTTGAAGCTCAATTAAAATGTCATGATGTTCAACTAACAAATCTTTTGATTTTCATATTAATGTACGCTTTGTAATTTATGTATGCTCATTTGGTACTTATGTTATGCTCATTTTTGAATTGTTATATGAATGCATATTTCAAAAGTATCATACTACCTGTGTCCCTTAAAACTTTGCAAGAGTTGACCGGCACGGAGAATAATAAAATAAAAACTGTGTGGTTGAGATTTGTGCAGAGGAGAGAGAAATAACAGAAGCCACAAAATAATTGACAAAAAAGGAAGGTGGCAAAGTTTTTTCGGGACATCCCAAAAAGGAAAGATGGCAAAGTTTTAAGGGACGGATGGATTATTACATTAGACTCGCATATTAAAATTAATAGGAGTGTATTATAGTCATAATATAATAAGTTTTTTATAAAAGAAAAATAAGAAGAAGAAAAAAAATTAGAAGATATGAAGCAGAGATCGTGATACTCATTGTTAGTCTCTTAAATACTCAATAAAATAGATTTGATGCTCATTAAAGGTAGACTATTGCTCATTTAGTGGAATCCGTGATTTTTCACTTAAATTACAAAAATACCAATGAATTAATTTTGGTCTATATTAGTTATTAGGTTGTCTACCTTAGTTGGGCTGTTTACTATAGTTTTTTAGTGCTCCTGTCCATTATAATATTTCTCATTGGCTGGATGTAAGATGCCCTACGTACATCGGGATGTATAATATACCAACCGAAGGTTACATAGTCTGCTCATCTGGTTGCTTCATTTGTTACTTCTACTTTTCCGAACCGTTGCTCTCTTTCCCTTCATTTTATTTCAGAAAGAATTGAAAAGTGATAGCTTGTCCAATCAAATTCTTTTGCTCTTGAAAGCCAACGTCTATGCTCTTAAACTACCAAAAATAAAGCAGGACTTTGCTAATCAGATGTTTGAGGGGATGCGAACTGATAATTTGATTAAAATATCTATCACTCATTCATTAGTAACACTTCACAATTTTAAAATTATTTCCTAAATATTGAATGTCCATCAAATGTTTGTAAAAATTCCAATGTGAATGTCCATTCCTATCTCTATGAATTATTTCATTATTTCATGCATTTGTATAAAACTACTTACTATAAATAATTTTTCTTGATATTTCTCATTATAAAATATACTCATAATTGAGTAAAAGAATTAATCATATTAAGGCTATTAGCAAATGATATACTTTTGAATGAATTTTATCTTACACTCAAATGAGTATAATGTTTACGAGACATTGAGTATACTGTTTAATGTAAATGTGCATTGATGTAACATCAATGAATATTTGAGCACATTGGATATTTGAATTGAGCTTTTGAATTTTTCGATGCTCATTTTGTAAATTGTGTATACTCATTGGTGGTTGTTGTATGCTCATTTCAAAATGACATACATTATATTAGATTCGCATATTGAAATTCATAAAAATTGATTATAGATATAATTTAATAAGTTTTTATAAAAGAAAAAATAACAAAGAAAAGCGAATCAGAAGTTATGAAGTCTAATATTCAACAGAATAGGTGTGATGCTCATTAAATATTCATTAATGCTCATTTAACAAAAACTATAATTTTCATCTCAATAGATAAGATCTCATGTCCAATTCAAATATCATGATGTTCAGCTAACAAACCTTACGATTTTCATATCAATGTGCACATTGAAAGTTATGTACGCTCATTTGGTACTAATGTTATACTCATTTTTAAAATGTCATATCAATGCATATTTCAAAAATATCATATTACATTAGATTCGTATGTTGGAATTAATAGTAGTGGATTAGAGATACAATTTAATAAATTTTATAAAAGAAAAAATAAGAAAAAGAACAAACATTAGAAGATATAAAGCAAAGATTCGATTGAATGCTCACTAAAAGTACAATATTGCTCATTTAGCGGAAGCCATTATTTTTTGCCTAAATTACAAAAATGCCACCGAATTTGTTTTGACTTCCATAGTTGGGCCGGGTGTGGGCCGGGTGTACATACACCCGGATGTAAATAGCTATTCTCATTGTTTGGTAAACCGTGACTTTTTTACTGTCAAATTACCGAAAAATGAAAAAATTCGATTTGAGTAGATTTTTCATATTACTTTTCATGCCATGTTTAAACATTGTAATTCTCTAGTTTTATTTCTTTCATTTACTACTTTATATGTATGAAAATTAAATACGTAGTAATTATAAAGTAAAAATGATAACTATGTATTAAAAACAAGAAGAAATACTGTTGTGATTATAATAAGTCATTATTAGTACAGACTACGAAGTGTTCATTTTAAGAAATATTAACAGAAAAATATAAAAATAATAGGTAAAGTTCCCGAAATAGGACTAAAATAGTTTCAAAATTCCAAAACAGGACGCTCATGTTTTTTATTCCCAAAATAGGACTAATTACTATCAAGAATAAATAATAACAGTAAATTTAGTTTGAAAATGTTGTATCAAAGCATAGATTAATATTTACATGTTGTAAGCTAACCTTAAGAGCTACTCCGTATGATACAAAACATTTTTCTTGAACCTCTAGTCAAAACTACCGAAAAATCCAACGTTATCTTTAGTCACAATCACCAAACAACTAACAAGTTGCCTCAGGCCCCCAATACTTCTCCAAAAAAGTAACTAACAAAGATGACACAAATAAGGGGCTGTTTGGGAAATGACGTATCAGCCAAAAAATGGTTGTTTGAACACTTTTAGCGCTTTCAAGAAATGCAAACGTGGTTTGGTAAATAGGTTTACTACGTTGTTTGGACGGAACCGCTGAAATGGAAACGATGCAAATAGAAGAGTTTTGGGTTGGGGATTTGAAAATGACATTTTCTACGAATTTTATGGCCAAATAGCTAAATTATCAAAATCTTCTTACAATCCACCAACTTATTCCGCTAGTCAAACCCGTTGACTGAATCCGCTTTTGACAACCCGTTAATATAACCCCGCTATCTGCTAACCACTAAATGCCAAACACGCTCAAACTCTAGGGTGAGGTTAGATTACAATTTTTATCTCTCTATACTCTTAACCCCTAATATTAAGGTTTATTGAAGACTAGGAAGTGTGCAAGGGGTGTAGCCGATCCACATGTTATCCTCTGATCAATTGATGAGCATTCAAAAAACTAGAGTCGAGCCTCAAATCTCCTCTGGACGACTTGATTGAAGGGTCTAACACCATTATTCAACACTTCACCTATCTCTAAATTATGCTAACAAATATGAACAATCAATAAGCATCTACATGCCAAAGTAAAGGGGATAATGACATTTTTATTAGGTTTCAACCAAAGAAATAACTCCAATCAAGTTATAGAGAGTTTGTACTATGGATACTACTCCCACAACATAAACAGGTTCAGTATAATAATAAGGATACGACCCAAATTTAAACCATAACATAAAAAAGGATAAATAAATATAATAATAGACCAGTTAGACTTATCTAGTGAGACCCAGTAAACATAGCTTAATGCAGTAGAAGCAATAAATATCACCAAGTAGCTATGCTGTGAATTTTACTGATTAAAGATTGGGTCAATATCGAAAAAAATCAGTATGAATAAATCAATCGTAATAAATTAATCGGAAATAAAAAAGTCCAGTTAGATTTCTTGCATATGAATAGGAAAAAATCTCTAGAACTTTATGACCTCGACAATTCAACAAATCCCCCGTCCTACCTTCTTATAGATCAACAATAACAAGGGAAGATTCGAAGGTTATCAACGGTTTGTAGGCCACAACATAGCTAGTGAAGGGAAAATTCCCAATAGGACTAAAAAAGCTTGGAAGTTCCAAAATATGACTGACATGCATGTTTTTTCCTTAAATAGGAATAATTATTGTAAAATTTGGAAATTTTAAAGTCTGGTAGAGTCAAAACATGGCTGTAATTAGTCATATTTAATGGAAAAAATATAGTAGTCATATTTTTGAAATCATATTTTGAAATAGACAAATATATCTACTCTTATTTAGGGCAATTTCCTTGCGGTTAAATTGATGTATACCTGGAGAAAGCCCAACCCTTCATCTCAATTTCATGAAGCATTCAAGGGAACTCAACCTCAATTAAACAGAGATTAGAAAAAACATAAGCAAACTGTTAAAGATGATCTGAATATACAAAGAATTAAAGAGATAAGTAGATAAAATTTGAAGTGATGTATAAAAAATTAGGGATCGAGTCAGATCTTAGAATGAACGTGTAAAAAATCGTATGTTAATAAGTAAAGACCATACAAACAGGTAAAAGAGAAGGATTGAAAGAGAAATCGTTAGGTGACAGATAGAGAGTAAGCATATATAGCTTCCAGCAGAGAAATAATGCAAGAAAACACGATTTATGCTCACTCTCTTCTGTCACCTACCTTAATTACCCCCTTCGATCTGGCGGTGAGTTCTTGCGTCATTCTGGGCTTCTCTTGGTTATAATTACCGAAGCAAGTGAAATAATCAGCAGCAGATATAGAAAAACATGCCATAGCAAGGGCATTTCTAGGAAAATGAGATCTACATCTGAAATTATGAACCCTAGATAGATAATAGGAATGGATAAAGGGGAAGACGGTAAAAGTATTCTGTATTACTGTATTCCATTGGGAAGCGGAAAAGTTAGTGGTGTTTTAAGTGGTTGTGATCTATCCGGCTCGAAGGAAATGAATAAGGATGAGGATGTTCCGAGATTGATAAGGTAGGCACAATCAACATCCACATTCATGTTAAAATTGATTTGTACATTTCTTTAAAATAATCTCAAAATACTTCTGTTCCTTAAAATTTTGTCAATTTTCTTTATTTGGATGTCCCACAAACTTTGTCACTGTCCCTTTTAAGTAAAGAATTTATGGTTCCAGTTCATTCTCTCTCCTCTGCACAAAACTCAACCACACAGTTTTTACTTTATTAATCCTCGTGCCGGTCAAACTTGGCAAAGTTTTAAGGGACGGAGGTAGTACTAGCTATACAATAATCTTGAGATAATCTGGATTCATATTTCAATCCAAGATTATTTTGTCAAATAATCTCACCAAATAATCTTTATCACTCAATCATGATCTCAAAAATAATCTGCCACATCACCACCTTAGTCCTCAAATAATCCTATGGATGGAGATGCCCTTACACTCTTTTTTGTTTAGCCATTTAATCAGTTTAATGAACACTTTTTTGTGCTCATTAACATTAACTATTGATATTAACCGTTAACTTAAGAGCCCGTTGTTTGATAATATCCAAATTGATTGTATTAATTGATTATGTTGATATTTGTAAAATTTTGACAAAAGTGACTTTGATTGACTGATTTTGTTGATTTATGAAAAAACTGTTAAAATAATTCTCTACAGTAACACTAATCAATACAGTAAGAAAAGTAACTTCTATCTTTGTTTTTCTTATTATTACACACTTCAGGATGCGCAATCAAAAGTTACATAGTTAATAAGTCTAATAAACCGAAAAACAGGGTCATCAAACGGACTTTAAAAGTTTTCAAAAAGAGACACTCCAAAGTCACTTTTGACTTTCTATAATAAGACCATTTGTAGTGGTAAGGTATTAGGAGTCTAAAATGCTAAAAGTGAAGATTTTAGACACCTAATTTCTTACATTGGAGATGGGGAGGGATGAGTCTAATTTTAGTAGATCTATTGACTCTAGTGAAAGTGCTACTTTGCCAAAAAGAAAAGAATCATGAGTGGTGGGTAGTTAGTGGGCTCCATAAAATAAAACTTATCTTTCTTAAAATGGTTATAATTTGTTTTTTCACAAATCAAATTTATAAAAAATATATATCAAAAATCATAATTTTTTATACTCTTTCATATGACATTAATATGTAATACAAAAAAATGAAAAAAAAAATCTGAAATTTTTACTGTTGAAATTTTCATGAGCCCAAAAAAATACAAAACACAGTTTTTTAATTCATGTAACCTTCACAAATAACTTAATATTCCATAATCGAACCTTACTTGAACTAAATTCATTTTTTGTTAACCGAAAAAATGTTAAAAAAATTAATGAAATTTATTTATTTTTACATCGAAATCTGTATTTTTATTTCAAAATTATTCAGGGATTAAATTAAAAAGAATAATATTACTTATAATAATTTAATTAATGTTTTACTAAATTGATATGTAAAAAAATGTGCATAGTGTATTTTATTGACAGTGCTGGAATGCTGAGAAATAGGAGTCAAAACACTGGTTTCATATGTACGGAGTCCATTTTTGACATTTTGACTCTAACACAACTCCAAATGGTCTAATCAATGGTTAGCATTAATTCATTTTTAAAAAACGATTTTTGTTGATAGACTTTTATTTTTAACATGATCTAATGGTTAGGACCTATATTGCATGAAAACGCGAAACTAATGACGAAACAAGAAACGAGAAACGTCATATTTTGCTCAAAAAGTGCTTGTTCATAGAGTTTCCAAAGAGTTTTCATAGAGTTTCTGAAACGGAATCACACTGAGAATTTTCGTGCTACATAGGGTAAAACAAATATCTCATACTCCCTCCATCCTGAAAAGGTTGGTCAAAGTTGACTTTCACGCGGATTAATAAAGTAAAAACTATGTGGTTGGAATTTGTGCAGAGAAGAGAGAATTAATTTTAGCCACATATTCTTTACTTTAAATGGAAATGACAAATATTTTTGGGACATCTAAAAAGGAAATTTGGCCAACCTTTTCGGAACACAGGGAGTATGATTAAGTAAAGAAATCGGACCCGCACGGGTAGCTCAGTTGGTCGAGTGGTGGGAAAATTGGACCAAGTGACCAAGGTTCGAAACCCGCAGCGATCGTGTGGAGGTTACAGAACCTGAAATAAGGCTGGACCTCTAGGCGCACGTGTATAAGGCCTACCACCGCTTTGCTGACTGAGTCACCGTGATTAACCTCCCCACCATTCTGTCGGGTCGGGGTGGGGGGTGATACGTTCGTAATTTCCATATTTATGTTTGTGTTTTTAATTAGTTTTGCTTGACTTTTACTTTGGAAATTACACACTTTTGGTGTAATAGATTAGATTGTTAAATTCTTGTAAATAGGTTAGATTAGATATATTATGAGCTCAAGCAGGTATTGATCACTCGAAGTACAGTTGGTGAACCCAAAAAGTGGAAAGAAGGTGCAAAAGTTCAAAGACAAAAGAAGATCCTGAATTTTGGTCTATACTCGGTCGAGTATTAGCTATACTCGATCGGGTATTAGGTTGGAACTTCAAATCGGATCAGATCCGGAGACAAGGGAACATGCAGGGAAGATTTCGGCCACGATTTTATGTCTATACCCGATCGGGTAGACCGACATACCCGATCGGGTATGCCTTTGAATTTCAAACGAAGATCGGTCGAGTATGGTCCGAATACCATTTTCTAAGCATACTCGACCGGGTATTCATATATACTCGATCGGGTATACTCTTAGAAAATAGCCTGAAACCGGTCGAGTATGCCTCGGATCGAGTGTTACACACATATTCGATCGGGTACCATGTATATACCCGATCGAGTACCCGAATCCCATCCCAAAAACCTATAAATACACCTCCTTTCCTTCACAAAAAGATATCCAATTCCTTTGTACATCTAAGCTCAGTATAGAATAGTTCTTTCTTTATATTTTTTATCATGTTTAGTCTCCAAATGAGGAGCTAAACTCTTCCATCTTTTTTTGCTACTTTGAAGCTTAATGAATTTGTAAGTTGTGAGTTATTTTCTTTAATCTTCTTCCTTGAATATTAATTCTTTCTTTCAAAATACTATCTCTATATCAAAGTTGGGGAGTGTTACTAAGATGACAATTAGTTAACATCTTGACATTGGTTATAGTAATAGCTATTTCTTCCTCTATGATAATATTGGGGAGTGTTACTAAGATGACAATTAGTTAACATCTTGATATTAATCATAGTAGCATTCATATATTTTAATATTCTTCCTTGGGTATTAATTAATTCCTATTCATATTTCATGTTAATATCTTAAACATTACTTAAAGTATCAACTAGTATTGTTTCTCATATTAATTATTACTAGAATCAATCGGTTAATACGCTTGTTATTAATCCGGTTCTTTCAACGGTAGTACACTTGGAATATTAATGCATGCATCTCATCGTTAATATGCCAAGGGGAATTAATTATATTGATTAAACCAATAAACGCTTGTGTTGAGGTTATCAATCTCAATCGTTTTCATCTTAAGTTTATTGCTACTATCAAGTTAATATACGGCGCTTGTTCTATATTGACTCGATAGTAAGTTTTATTAATGAACGCATCTCGTTATTAATAACTACCCTCGATGAACTGGATATACTCCTCGATTGAGTATTCGAGAGGAAGATAATTAAAGATATAACCGGGATCGACGAACATTTCATTAAGTGGATAAAAGCAAAACCAAGTCTTCATCTCATTGAATTAAACTCATATAGGTTGTTTATCTTAGTGTTTTTAAAGCAAACAAATCTAAACCCCCCTTTTGTTACTATTTATTTAAAAGGAAAGTATTCCTTTCCCTGTGGATACGAACCTTACTACACTATACTACGCATTAGTGTTGTATTGTATTTATTTTGAGTGCACCTTACGACAAGTGCACGTCAAATTTGGCGCCGTTGCCGAGGAAAGGTAATTAATTTTTCTTTTATTTCATATCAAAAAAAAAATCAAAAAAAAATATTAAATAAAAATATAAAGAGTTCTTATTTCTTCTATTTCTGAGCTTAGTGGAGTTTATGGTTAAACATCGTTCCATAAACAAAATCACATATCAAACAAACCCAGAAATAGAACAAACTTTCGAGCGGTTGAAAAGTAAATTTTCTAATACTGACTGGGAGGAATCATCTATCAGAGATTCATCCAGCGCTAGTTCTCATTCTAGCGAGACCGAAGAGTCAATAACCATGGCTCTTGAGACAAGAACACTACGGGAGCTCACTGCTCCAAATCTCAATCAACAACCATTATGTATTACCTTCCCTACACTCGATGAAGGTAATACATTTGAGCTAAAATCTGGGCTCATACATCTACTGCCATCCTTCCATGGTCTAAGGGGCGAGGACCCAAACAAACATCTCTCGGAATTCCACATTGTCTGCACAAGCATGTGCCCAAATGGAGTCACCGAGGAACAAATCAAGTTGAGGGCTTTTCCATTCTCCCTCAAAGACACGACGAAGGATTGGTTATTCTATCTCCCGTCAGGGAGTATAGATACATGGGCATCAATGAAAAAGTGCTTCCTAGAAAGGTACTACCCTGCATCCGTCTCATCATCTTTGAAAAAACAAATAAGCAACATCGAGCAAAAAGATGACGAGACATTATATGAGTATTGGGAGCGTTTTAAAAAATTGTGTGCTAGCTGCCCATATCATGGTTACACAGAGCAAGACCTCATCCTCTACTTCTATGACGGTCTTGCGGAGCAAGATAGACGCCTGGTGAACGCAGCATCTGGAGGGGGAATTGTCAACAAAACCCCTTCCCAAGCTAGGAACCTCATCTCGGAGTTGGCCGAGAATTCTAGACACTACAATGGGAGGTCATCATCAAAACGGTCATGGCAGCAGAGTCCAACATCTCGTTGGAAAGTCAAGTAGCCGGCTTGACTTCTTTGGTGAAGGATTTCCTTTTAAATCCAAAACACCAAGAAGTCAAGGTCTGCGGCATATGCTCGACACAGGGGCACCCCATCGATTCCTGCCCACAACTACAAGAGGAGAATTCCGAGCAAGTCAATGCTTTGGGATTTCAAGGCCAAAAGAGGTGTGATCCACACTCTAACTCCTACAATCCTGGGTGGAGAGATCACCCGAATTTGAGGTATGGGAATCCTCAAAATCAGCCCTTGCCACCAACTTTCCCAAAGCACCAAGGCCAGACGTCAAGCTCAAGTATGTCCACCGAGGACATGATCCGAGCACTCACCTCAAATGTCTCAACCATGCAACAAAACATGGTTCAATTTCAGCATGAGACCAAATCCAGCATTCAGAATTTGGAAAGTCAAGTCAGTCAAATTGCAAATGTCGTGAACCGACTTGAAACAAAAGACTCGGGTAAACTCCCATCTCAAACGCAGCAAAACCCGAGACAACATGTGAATGCTATAACGTTGAGAAGTGGAGCAACGTTGAAAGAGGTAGAAGAGAACGATGAAGAGACTGAGGGTGTGGACCCTGAAAAAGTAGTCCCACCGGAGTAGGAAATCACAGAAACCAAGCTTCCCCCACCCTCAGCGTACGAACAAGAAATCCCATTTCCGGAGGCGCTGAAGGAGACGAAGAAGCTAGAAAAAGATGTCGACATCTATGAAACCTTCGCAAAGTGTGAGGTAAACATTCCGCTTCTTAACTTAATGAAAAATGTCCCTCATTTTGCTAAATTCTTAAAAGAATTATGCAAAACAAAAAGGAAAGATAAATTGAAAGGGAAACAAGAGGATAGAGTTAGTGAACACGTCTCGGCCATTTTTCAGAGAAAACTCCCCGAAAAATGTAACGACCCAAGCATGTTCACTATCCCTTACAAAATAGGAAACACCACATTTCCTAAGGCCTTGTTGGATTTAGGGGCATCAATAAATGTCATCCCCTATTCTGTTTATAAAACTCTACAACTTGGCCCATTACATCAAACAGGTGTAGTGATTCAACTGGCAGATCATTCTAGTACTTACCCGAAGGGTGTAGTAGAAGATGTGCTAGTAGAAGTAGAAAATATGGTCTTCCCTGTTGACTTCTATGTCCTTGAAATGGGAACTGATGACCAAACAACACCCATCCTTTTGGGTAGACCCTTCATGAAGACCGCAAAAACGAAAATTGACGTTTCTAGTGGTTCACTAACTTTAGAGTTCGATGATCAAAAAGTAGAGTTCAACATCTTGGACTCTACGAAAAAACAAATGCAAAATCCAACTCTGTGTTCTTTACATATTGTTGAACCACAAGAACCGCTGTTTTTCAAAGAAGCGGATAAAATCAGATTTCTTCAAGAAGAGAAAGATAAACGAGAGAAGTCGACCTTGACAGGAAGGAATGTAATAAAATGTGAAACAAATCCACCTATGATGGAGGTGACAATGAGAAAGAAACCCCGGCCTTACTGGAGAAGGCCGAAAAATAAATTTGAAAAATGGCTAAATAAGGCCACAAAAAATAAATCAAGGGATGTTCGCGATCCCACTTAAAAAAAAATTGAATAACGTCGTGCCACGACGTTAACTAAGGCGCTTCTTGGGAGGCAACCCAAGTTTATTTTATTTTTTTTAATTCAAGTGTTTATAATTCTTTTTTTTGTCTAATTATTTGAGAGATCAGTGAGAGAGGGCACTAATCACGGGTTTGGAGGAAAAGAAATAAAAAATGCAGGTTTTGGAGCATCTGGGGACATACCCGATCGAGTACAACCTGATACTCGGTCGGGTATGACCAAAAGAAAAGGGAACCGGGCACTACTCGATCGAGGAAGCATTCAAAAATTAAAAAAAAAAGGGATACCCGATCGGGTATCACTATACACCCGGTCGAGTATGTATAGAAATGCTAAAGTTCAAGAAGACTGACTCCCACACTCGACCGAGTACACGCCTCAAAAGTAGAAAAAAAGCACATACCCGATCGGGTATGGAAGAATACTCGACCGGGTACCGGAGGCAGGCTGCTCATAAACTTCATTTTCCAGACATACTCGACCGGGTAACAACACACTACCCGATCGAGTACAGGAGGCAGGCTGCTCAAAAAGGCCACTTTCCAGACATACCCGACCGAGTATCAGCACATACTCGATCGGGTATACGGGTATTATAACCCCAAATCAGCCCCAAACACTTCATCTTCCCCAAAATCCTCAACCCCAATTCGAACAAAACGCCCCCAACCTCCATTTTTACACCTTCTCTCTACCATATCTCCCTCATTTCTTCACCAAATCATCCCATTTCAACACCAAAACACTCCCCTCATCCTCCTCTACACACTCATACTCACCAATCCCATTCTCCCCCAAATTTCAGAGGTCCGAAAAACCCTACCCCTCACCTTCAAATTTCGGATTTCAAGGCCAAATTCACTCCAAAATGGCTCCAAGGAAAGGGAAAGGGCAAAGCTCAAACACTAGGGCATCCATCCCGGGCTACGAGGACATCCTCTTCATGGACAACGAACACCGCACACGCTTCATGTCCACAATTGAAAGGCAAGTTAAACCTTCTCGCTTTTTATGCCATGATGCCCTAAAGGAATCAGGAGTGTACAAAATGATGAAGAAATTTTTTCATGAGTTGAGCATGGATAAAATTTTCAGAATGCAATATCACTCAAATGAAAAAATTATCTATGAATTCCTAAGCTCTGTGCAATTTGAGAACAATGAAGAGGATTTTAGGGATGATAAACTCAAGTTTCGATTGTTTAACCACAACCACACCATCACGAAACTTGAGTTCGCCGAACACTTTGGTATTCCGGTCCCGTACCAAAAATCTATATCCGACAATACCGCCTTCGGCCATACCCTATGGACCAAGATGACCGGGGAGACTAAATTTAGCTCCTCCCAACTCTATATTAGTCATGTCCAACATCCCGTCCTCCGCCTATTTTTGAAATTCCTTGCCAACTCCTTGCTTGGACGTCCCAACAACCATCATACTAGGATGGGGGGTGTGTGCCTGATATCGGTAGCCCTATTCCGTGTCCACGTGGATTTCAACCTATGTAATCTCATGTGGGCACATCTCAAAAAAGAAAGCGTGGCAAAGGGCGCTATTGTAGTGGGCGGGGTGATTATGCACTTGGCCACAAAGTTCGGGTATACGGATAACTCTCCTATACCCGACTACTGTTTGATGAACATTGCTTGGCTAGGCCACTCGGGCTGTACATCTTTTTCACACACCGTTTATGGTGAAGAAAGGCCCAGAAATATGTACAACTGGCACATCCACCCCAAACCCCTCAAATACTTTCTCCTGCCCAACCCATAACTCCCCCAACTCCACTACAAAACATGAAGAGCGGAGCAACATTACCTCTTCCCACACGCCCTTCCACCACATCTCCAGGAACCCGAACAAGAACCTCCCCAACACCAACCCGATTACGAGCCCTATGCTCAACTCCATAGCCATCACAACATGGGCCAGGACCTCCCAGAACAGAGCCAAAACCCTCCACCACCCGACTTCTTTCAACAACTTCTGGAGGGTCAACAACAACTGCTTACGGGAATAGCCCAAATGGACAACCGGCTCAACCGATTAGAGGAGGAGCAAAGAGCCGGTTTTCAACGATTGGAGGATGAGCAAAGAACCGGCTTTCAGCGATTGGAGGAGCTCAGGGAGGCCGATAGACATCGGTATGAGGAAGACCAACATAGGTTCTACGGACCTATGTACTCTTATATGGCATAGCAGGGATCCTTCCATACCATGGCGAACCCCCCTCCACCACCCTCATGGTATGACCCCACTCATTGGGGTAACTTTGGAGGATCTGGCTCCGGGGGTGGAGGGTACGACGGCGGAGATGGCGGGGACACCTACATGGGAGATGGTGGCCAAGGGAGCGGCTTTGGAGGGAGCTACTACGGAGGAGAAGGCGGGCACTAGGGACAGTGCTTGATTCAAGTGCGAGGGAGACACTCATGATGGTATGTAATTTTCATTTCTACCTAGCACTATGCATGTAATTCTTTTGAACTTTTACACACAAAAAAAATAAACAAAAGAAAATAAATGCTAGTTAGGTTGAAAACCCAACAAAATGGGCAATCTAAGCAAAAAAGGCTTATAAAAAAAACGAGTGAGTTGGAGAGAATGGAAAATGAAAAGAGGTGCTAGGATGAAAACCTGAAAATGCTCCTAGGCAAAATGAGAGATATGAGAGAAATGTTTGTTCTTGCAAGCACTCATTGTATCCTTGTGAAGAATAAGAAGATTCAAGATAAAGAAGAAGAGAGGAGGAGAAAAGAAGATAACACTAGGAGGCCATTAAACCCAAGATGCTCTTTTGTAATTTGAGTTTAAAACTCATTTTTCTTTGTCATCCTTGGTGGTCTTTGTGTTTGTATTGTGTTTTTGTTGAATTGTGGAACTTTTGTACAAACATTGACACTTGTAAACATTTGATCTTACACGAGACGAGTAAAGGTTTAAGTGTGGGGAAGTTGATACGTTCGTAATTTCCATATTTATGTTTGTGTTTTTAATTAGTTTTGCTTGACTTTTACTTTGGAAATTACACACTTTTGGTGTAATAGATTAGATTGTTAAATTCTTTTAAATAGATTAGATTAGATATATTATGAGCTCAAGCAGGTATTGATCACTCGAAGTACAGTTGGTGAACCCAAAAAGTGGAAAGAAGGTGCAAAAGTTCAAAGACAAAAGAAGATCCTGAATTTTGGTCTATACTCGGTCGAGTATTAGCTATACTCGATCGGGTATTAGGTTGGAACTTCAAATCGGATCAGATCCGAAGACAAGGGAACATGCAGGGAAGATTTCGGCCACGATTTTATGTCTATACCCGATCGGGTAGACCGACATATCCGATCGGGTATGCCTTTGAATTTCAAACGAAGATCGGTCGAGTATGGTCCGAATACCATTTTCTAAGCATACTCGACCGGGTATTCATATATACTCGATCGGGTATACTCTTAGAAAATAGCCTGAAACCGGTCGAGTATGCCTCGGATCGAGTGTTACACATATACTCGATCGGGTACCATGTATATACCCGATCGAGTACCCGAATCCCATCCCAAAAACCTATAAATACACCTCCTTTCCTTCACAAAAAGATATCCAATTCCTTTGTACATCTAAGCTCAGTATAGAATAGTTCTTTCTTTATATTTTTCATCATGTTTAGTCTCCAAATGAGGAGCTAAACTCTTCCATCTTAGTTTTGCTACTTTGAAGCTTAATGAATTTGTAAGTTGTGAGTTATTTTCTTTAATCTTCTTCCTTGAATATTAATTCTTTCTTTCAAAATACTATCTCTATATCAAAGTTGGGGAGTGTTACTAAGATGACAATTAGTTAACATCTTGACATTGGTTATAGTAATAGCTATTTCTTTCTCTATGATAATATTGGGGAGTGTTACTAAGATGACAATTAGTTAACATCTTGATATTAATCATAGTAGGATTCATATATTTTAATATTCTTCCTTGAGTATTAATTAATTCCTATTCATATTTCATGTTAATATCTTAAACATTACTTAAAGTATCAACTAGTATTGTTTCTCATATTAATTATTACTAGAATCAATCAGTTAATACGCTTGTTATTAATCCGGTTCTTTCAACGGTAGTACACTTGGAATATTAATGCATGCATCTCATGGTTAATATGCCAAGGGGAATTAATTATATTGATTAAACCAATAAATCGCTTGTGTTGAGGTTATCAATCTCAATCGTTTTCATCTTAAGTTTATTACTACTATCAAGTTAATATACGGCGCTTGTTCTATATTGACTCGATAGTAAGTTTTATTAATGAACGCATCTCGTTATTAATAACTACCCTCGATGAACTGGATATACTCCTCGATTGAGTATTCGAGAGGAAGATAGTTAAAGATATAACCGGGATCGACGAACATTTCATTAAGTGGATAAAAGCAAAACCAAGTCTTCATCTCATTGAATTAAACTCATATAGGTTGTTTATCTTAGTGTTTTTAAAGCAAACAAATCTAAACCCCCCTTTTGTTACTATTTATTTAAAAGAAAAGTATTCATTTCCCTGTGGATACGAACCTTACTACACTATACTACGTATTAGTGTTGTATTGTATTTATTTTGAGTGCACCTAACGACAAGTGCACGTCAGGGGCCTTGGGGTTGGGCATTCAACCTTTTGGACCAAGTAAATAAATCGGAATCACTGAATTTACTTCAACCTAAAATGAAAGATGCCTAAGACTATACATCCTAGCTCAACTGTACATTATTATTCTCATATTGTTGTTCTTAAAAAAAGGATGACAACCCATCCCTGAGGGCCCCCAACCCTGACCGGACGGTACGTTATTGTTGTTCTTAGTTATAGTGGCAAAGTCAAAAACTATGTTCGAGATCATAACAAACCACATCATACCTGATCAAATCAAACTCTGAACAATGTAAAATACATATAAACATGACATCTAGCAGATCTGCAAAACAGATCAATTCAAGCTAAAGCAGGTCCGATTTAAACAAACAAGGCAATACCACGCCAGAAAAAATTGGTTGGTTATGTGAAAAATTACTTTAAAAAAAACTTATGTTAATAGAAGAAAAAATTATATGAAAATGTAAAATTGACACTAATAATTAATTCTTTTACACATTTTAGAAATATAAGCCCCACTGATAAATTTCACAAAAATAATCCTTGCTACTTAACTATTTCACAAAAATAGTCTGAGTGCTGATGATCGATGTTAACTTTTACATTTTTTAATTTTAAATATATCAAAGAAAAAGTAAGTATAAAAATTAATAATAATCCATATTATATTTGAGTTTATCTTTTTCCATGATAAATTAAATTTAATATTTAATATTTTTCATTAAATGTAATAGAAATCTCTGTATTAAATATCCTATATTTTATACATAAATTTTATTAATATGTAATGTGGTATTGCTAAATACTTTGAAATCTCAATTATACTGAGTAAAAAATGAATATAAAAAATATTGATACGAAATATCGTTTTTTGGTAATATCTTAATAAAAAATAGTAATACATAATTTGTATTACTATATAATCTAGTACATGCTCTTCAAATATATTGAAGAGTATTTACTATGTAGTTTTCAAATATTTGTATTATATTTTATGAAAAATATTGAATATTAAATTAAATTTTTAGTAAAACCAAGATTAGACTCAAATATAATATCGTCAATGTTTATATATATTTGTCTTCAATGCATTAAAATAAAAAATAACGGAAAACTTAATAACGTTAGAACTCTGTTTATTTTTATAGAACGGTTAACTAGTTGGGATTATTGTTGTGAACTTTTCAAGTAAGGATAAAATTTGGGAAATGTGTAAAACTGTGTGTTATTGGTGTCAATTTCCCCATATGAAAATAGTTAAAATGGTATTCTACGGTAACTTCAGTCAATCTAGTCAGAAACGTAACTTCAACCTTAGATATTCAATTTTTACACAACCCGACGTGCGAAATAAAATGTTATGTGTGGTGAAAAAGTTGTTTGGTAAGACTGGTAAGGTAAAAAATAGGAACACCACACCCTAGTATTAGTGTTCTAGCACTCGCTAAGCGTTAGTTACTGACTAGGCGCCAATTAGGGCAATTTTTTGACAGTATATGCCGATTACTCCTCCAAAATTATGCAACTTTTAGCGTTCAGGCACCACTTAATTGGATTGGTTAGGCCGTTTTTTAGAATAGTGTATAATGTACTTGATTTTGCAATCATTTTAACGTATTTATAATTTGTAATAAAAAATCATCTTCACTTGAATGAGATCAAAATATAGGCCTCCCATTTTGAAGGTTATGGACATAAAGTGATTTTAGTGTGTATTTTTTTTAAAGATGGCTTATATTGAATAATCACAATTTAGGCAAGATACAAAAAGACAAAAAGTTCCATACCGACCATGTGCACTAGAACCAAATTTAGAGTCAATCACCTCCAAAAGAGCAAAATGACACGTTGATTCTATAATGGCTTAACTGAGCCAATGACGGACGCAATAGACCTTTCATCACCCAACCTAAAATCTAGAGTTCTCCTACTAGAAATAAAGCAAAAAAAACAACATTGAGTACGAAACAAATGATAAAAATAAGAGCATTCCTTTACTCACTTGATCCTCTTTCTCCCGCTCCTCCCACATGCGCTTCCTCTTTTTATCTCTCGGGCCACTTCCAGTTTTGGTTATCCCTGTGGCAAACCTCACTCCGAGTCAGTTACCTTCACCAGCCAGCCCTGACTCTCTTCCTCCATTTGTCCCATCTCTCATACTCCTGACTCCGTCTATATGCAATTTGCAGTGTGCTCGCTCTTGCATGTGAAGTCGCTTCTTGAACAAGTCATTTTATTACCCACTGTGTGGATGAGGTTTTTCGCTGCCCGCCCCTCCACGCACAAAAAACTTGACAACTATTCGTACTTGAAATTCACCCTATCCCCCCCTTCCTTTCTTAATTGTTGTACCTGCCTTTAATTTAGGGGTTTGCTAACATCCAAACAGATTCTGATATGCATATAGGCATCCTGCTTGCCTTCAAACTGATTGTCATCCAATTTTATAAAACCTCCTAAATAATTACAAATTCTTTTAGTTGTTTCTAAATTCATAAATTCATATGACACATTATGCACCTAGACTCAGAACTCAACCAGGTTCAAAGGAACCCTAAGAGGATTATCCCCTGATTTAATTGCTCTTAAAACCAACATATTTTTCTCAAACAACTACAAACCATATTCAAGTACGTGATTCATGTAAATAATGTGATGAAAAGTAAAGAGATATCTTCTATCACAGATTTTTGTGACAGACACCTACTCCCCTTACCAGAGCGCCATAACACAACCATTAGAACTCTGAAAATTTGAAATCTCATCATCTTATATGTGATTAGTGTGCCAACCATCGAAAAAACCACCGGATTGCTGTCCTCCTTTTTGTCGTTTCCATCTTCTTCAAAAATCAATTTGTTCTCCTTTGATCCACCCCTATCGCCGGAATTTTGTATTGATTGACTCTACGCTCCATTGGCCAATTGTGTGGTCAAAAACAGAAACTTCATGCACAAACTGTCTCAGAAAAGCTTTGTCTAGTACCGCACAGCCAAAGCCTTCTCCCTACCAAAGCTTCAACTACCTTGCGCCTAACCCTAGATCGAATCAAAGAGTTGCAGGATTGGGGGAAGTAAAGCCCTATCGAGAGGGTGATGACCGCAGGTTTTTCATTTTAGTTATTAAAAATTGAAAATGGTTTCAGTGCTCAACTAATACTTCATCCGGTTCTGAAAGATCATTACACTTTCCATTTTTAGCTGTACTAGAAAGATCTTTACACTTCTTTATTTGCCTTATTTGGCAAATAAATCTACACAAAACAGTGCCAAACAGTGTCAAACATTGTTTATTTCCTTAAAAACTGTGAAATCAAAATGTCAAGATCTTTTGGAACCGGAGGGAGTAATTGTTACCGTAATTATGACTGTATTTGGGCTCAAATTTTAAAATATTTGAGAAGAGACACATCTTGAGTGCTATGTTTGGAAGAATGAGCTTAAACTAATATTATAGTTTGAATCATAGACTATTGTCTCAATGTTATTAAAATTAAGAACGTTTTAAATTGGGTTGAACTTTAATTTTGTGGCTTTGTTTGATTTGATAGATTATTATGTCTGGTTATATACAAAGAGAGAGGGAAAGTCAGCTATTTATGTGCTCGATCGTTCAATTGAGCATTTTTTAAGTCCAATGGTCAATTGGGTGTTTTTATACTATAAGGTCCTAATTGGCAATTTCAGTATAGTATGAGGTCTACGTGACAACTTTCTCTATTTTCTATGTGTCTGGTACTTTGAATGTGTTCGACAGGAGAATTTTATACTACGTATATACTCAAAAGTATTTACCAGAGGCTGTAAATGAACATACATTTAGATCGAATTTAATAAGAGTATTAGGAAAATTATATATTCCCTTCGTCCCTTAAAATTTTGTCATTTTTTTTTTTCGTTCTCAAAATAACTTTGTCACTTTTTCATTAAAGGATTTGTTGTTTCTGTTAAATCTCGCGCATATGTACAAACTTCAATCACAAAACTTTTACTTCCTCCGTCCCATTTTAGTTAGTCAAACTTGACTTTTCAAGTCAATAGCGTATAACTTTGAAGGATATGAAAATGTTCTTTGTTAAAAATACTATCATAAAAGTATAAAATTATTAGTTTAAATAATTGGTCAAAGTTTAGCACCTTTGACTTGAAAAGTCAAAGATGGCTAAGTAAATTGAGACGGAGGGAGTACTTTATTATTCCACGTGCCGGTGAAATTTGATCAAATTTTGCTTGCAAATTACTCCATCGGTCCCTCAATACTTTGTCAAGTTTGACCGGCATAGAAAATAATAAAGTAAAAACTGTGTGGTTGAGATATATGCAGATGAGAGAGAAATAACATGAACCACAAATTGATTGATTAAAAAGAAAAGTAGCAAAGTTTTTGGGGCATCCCAAAAAGAAAAGATGACAAAGTTATAAGGGGCGGAGGGAGTATATTTTAAGGGAGTATAGAGAACCACCTTCTCCTTAGTCCTTGCTAAGTTCATTCTTCAAAATCAGATGCCAATAAAAGCCTCTTTGAAATTCTTTTCACACCTATTCACAAACATTATTTATGATTATACAGTCAAAAAGTGTGTGATATTAAATAAACTCATATACCTAATTGGTGTGTGATATTAAAAGTTTGTTCAATGTTTAAGGCCCGAATGTTATATCTAACTAGTGATTTATTTCTCATATGATCCTTTTCACACGCATATAGAATGCGATTCTAATAAAATGTAGTGTTCACGGTTCCATTTAAGCGATGCATTTTTCTAAATGACAGATTTTGTTGCTTAATTACAAAAACTTTATCACGTCTTTTATCATGTGTATTGCATTGTTGGCATATTTAGAGCCATTATAGCAATGCACTAATTATTCTTATCGTTCATGGAACGAGACATTTTATTTGAATTAACACACACACACATGTTTTGGATTAAGTAAAAAGAGGTTTTAATTTGAAAAATGAGAATCACATTTGTGAATCAAATTTGAGATCTCATGACACAAAATAAGTCAACAATGAAATATTATCAAATCGCGTTGGCAATTTGATAAATAAACAAATTTTTACATTGGCACAAAAAAGTTCAACAAAAACGTGTTAGAGTAAATGATAAATAGTTAATAAAAGTTTATGTGTTCACACTTTTCACGGGAAGAACTCTTTTATTGAAACTACACTATATATATATATATATATATATATATATATATATATATATATATATATATATATATATATATTATATATGAGAATCCTTTTCAACACGTAGTTACTATTTAATTATATTATATTTATTATTTTAGTTCCATTAGAAAAATCACTAGTATATATGTACGTAGCTAGTTTGTACGTACGACCTCCGTTCCATAATGGTTGTCTCATTATAATTTTTGCACGATTGTTAATAAAATAGTTGAAAAGTAAAAGTTGTGATCAAATTCTAAGTAAAATGAAGTGAAATGATATACGTAGTAAGTCACAAATTTCATACTAAAAAGGGAAACATGACATTCTTTTTGGGATAACCCGAAAAGAAAAGTAAGAAAACCAAAATGGGATGGAGAGGGTAATGATGGAGTTATGGGACCAGGCCCAGAGTCTAATCGGCCCAGGCCCCGAACTTGGACCAGCGGGCCCAAGCCCAGCAACCTAGAGCTCGAGTCGGCCCAACCAATCAGGGCAATCAAGGAGCGGAAGCCCAAGAGAGCCTGTCGACCAGCCCAGCAGGGAGCCTGCCTTCCAGCCCAGTGGGGAGCCTGCCTTCCAGCCTAGTGGGGAGCCTACCTCCAGCCCAACGGGGAGCATGCCTTCCAACCTACCCGGGAGCCTGCCTTCCAGCCTACCCGGGAGCCTGCCTCCAGCCCGGTCAGAAGCCTTCCTCCAGCCTAGCGGGAAGCCCACCGTCCAGTCCAGCAGGAGGGAGCTCAAGCGTCCAGCCTGCCAGCCAGGCTGACCTGCCAGCCAGGAAGAGTAACGGCCAACAATTAATGCGCGACTTAATTATGTGTTTAATTCTGTATTAATGTTGTAATTAATTTAGTCATTATTATGTTAGGCAGTTACCATTTGTAATCGCCTATAAAAGGCAATTCGAATTTCAAATACAGATATGCTATTTCTGGCTAACTTTCCATATTCGTACTTTCCTAATTCTTGCTTGAGTGTCGTACGTAGCTTTCCTAAAAGCCTACGAACGTCCTATTTTGGACCAACAAGTAATATTTTAATAATATCTTTAGCGTTCATGTCTTTATAATTTTACCTAAATATTATAGAGATTTTTACAAAAATATTATTGAAACGAAACTTATTTACAAAATATGACTAAGCTATAGTATAGTTTTGAAGTACTAAAATATAAAATTTGAACATAAAGTATTAAGTTATTAATATAGTTACTACACTTGAAAGGTTATATTTTTATAAATAACATTTATTTTAATTAAATATATGTAACTATTTCAATATTTTGCCTTTTAATTAGACAGAAATTGAAAATGCAGCTTGTGTAAAATCCTAAAATGAGAATCGATAAAGAGTACTTTTATTTCAAATGGGAGGACACACGTTGGAGAATATACTTTGATTAAACAATTATGCTTACCCGTTCGGGAAAGTCAGCTGAGCATATCCTTTTAGTAGTGGAAGATGGATGGTAGGGTTTGTATGCTTATCGCATCGTTGTAAGCCTACAAAAATACCATGTTCTGGTTCCCAGCTGTGTACGAATCCATCCAATAGATTAAAGCGAAATGACATCTTCGAATTTAGGCCACGCATGGTTTTTATGGTGAAAGTTGTTCCTGTACGTTAAGGTACTCCTCAAATAAACTTTATTGCATATTCATTGGTTTCCGGCCAAAAATAAGGCTTTCTTTCCTTTAATAAAATCGTGTTGTAATTACCTACTACTCCGTATTCTTTTGTCTTAGTCAAATAGTACCCCTTTCTCACTAAGGAATTGACACGATTTTCAAAAAAATGGTTTCGAACATTTGTTATAGTTGGGACTTCAAATTGTTAAATTTGGACTTCGTCCATATGAAAACAGTGTTTCGATTCCGCCAGTAATGTTTTTCCCTACATTCGTGCACCTTCAATAAAATACACTCAACATATTTTTTTACATATTAATATATTAAAACATTAATTAATTTATTATAAGTAATGTTTTCCGTTTAATATTTTCTCTAAGTAATTACGAAAAAATACACATTTCGATGTAAGAATAACTAAATCTCATTAATATTTTTTAATGTTTTCGGTTAACAAAAATGAACTTAGTTCAAGTAAAGTTCGATTATGAAATATTGAGTTATTTGTGAAGATTCCATTAATTAAAAATTTGTGATTCACGTTTTGGAGACGGAAGAAAACTTCAACAGTTTAAACTTAAGAATTTTTGTTTCATTTTATATATTACATATTGGTGTCATATGAAAGATCATAAAATTTTATGAATTTTGATATATATTTTCAAAAATTTGGAGAACAAATAAAAAAGTTACAGAATTTAAAACAATTTGGGTTAATAATGATATCAGCATGATGTCAACGAACACATTTTGGCCACATCATCCCGCCATTGCGGCTTACAAACCAACCCATCCCTTTTTTGGTTGTCAACCCCTCCCTCTATTTTTACAATCCTCCACTTCACTTTCCACTTTTACTCTTCCTTTTAATCCTCCACTACACATAAATAAGAGTCTAAAATATCCATTTTTAATCTTTTGACTCGTAATCCCAAACCATTACAAATGGTCTTATGTGGTTCATATTGAATTGATAAAATAAGAATAAAGTAAAAATGATTTAGAACTTCACAAACTTTATCAAATTTAATATGAGAAAATCTTAATAGGATAGACTGAAAAGGAAAGATGAGACAAGGATAGACTAAATTTGGTAGTTTTTACTATATTAAAATCTGCATCTACCCCAGAGTTAAATTTTGATTTGAAGCAGTGTTCTAAAACACGCTAGGTGCTAATCGGGCTCCAACCCAGCGCCTAGCGCCTAGGTGGCTAGGCGGGCACCTAGCGCCTAGGTAGCTAGGCGGGCGCCTAGTGCCTAGGTGGCTAGGCGGGTGCCTACGCGGAGACTAGTCAGAGATATAGAAATTGTAGATTTGTCAACATTTTTTGCATAAATGCGATTAGTAATTTTGTGTTTGTGTGTGTATACAAAACTATATACACACAAATACACATTAACATGCATGAATGGTAGAGTTGTAACATTCAATAATATAGGGAAACAGGTCAAATAGGCCCTCGAACTAACTTAAAAAGTACAAATAACCCCTTATATAGGAGGCTCTGTCCGGCCGTTGCCATTTGGGACGGTTCACAGTGGAACTTTTTGATGATTTTTTGAGCATCTTCTTCACTAAGTCTAGTTTAGTCATACCAAATTTCAGCTAAAAAATCAACCGGGAAGGCAGTCAAATGAATTTTTGAAGATAACTGCGCAATTAAACAGCGCAGTACATTTTAGAAAATCATTTGACTGTCTTCCCTGTTGAATTTTTTTCCGAATTTTGGTAAGAGTAAATTATACTTAATGAAGAAGATGTTCAAAAAAATTCATCAAAAAATTCCACCGAGAACGATTCCAAATGGCAACGGCCGGACAGAGCCTTCTACACAGACGAATAAGACACAACCTCTAGACATTGCGAGGAGATAGAAGAACAAAATACACACTCACATGAAGCAAACAAAACCCTCTGCCAAATAAGGTGTCGAACCAAAACCACAATCCTAGAAGACTGAAAAAAAGAAAGACAATATAGCAAAACCTTTGAATCATACACCACATTCGATGGAGTTAACGCCAAGTCCCCAAAACTTGAGATTGAGCGATTTGGTTGAAGACTGAGGTGAACCACCGATTATAATTAGTTGGAGAAACATTCTAACAAAGACCTGCACAAATATAATTCAAATTATATTTATTGCCTTATTGGCTTTATCTTTACATATGGAAGTATGGAACGAATAAGAATCTTCGAACCAAACAGCTTTCTCTACCAGTTTCTTTTGCCCCAATTGCATAGTAAAAAAGAAGCCCCAATCGATTGCCATAGTTTCATGATTCACCATCTTCACAGTTCACACCTGATTGGTCGTTTTAGTTATATCGTACGAACTACTTCGTCAATTCAATTTTAACTAACAAAGAAGGGTTAGGAAAAACCGAAGTAAACTAACAAATACAATTTTTCCACTAGCAAATGTGAATATTCAAGAAATAAAGAGACCATTGATTCAAAAAACAAAAGAAATAGAGAGACCAGACTTAAAAAAATTAGCCAGTGAACAAAATTGCATAACATTGGTCTCAAAATATTTTCTGCTATAGAAATTGCTCTAAATAGGAGCAAAAACGTTTTGAAATTCCAAAATAGGAGTATCATGTTTTTTATTCCGTGAATAGGAGTAATCTTCCAAGTTTGAAAAAAATGCCATGTTTTAAAGCATAGTAATGTCAAACTTGGCACAAATTTACTCATATTCAAGGAATAAAAAATATGATACTCCTATTTTGGAATTTCAAAACTTTTTTACTCCTATTTAGGAATTTCTCTCTTTCTGCTAATGCAGATTAAATATAAAATACTCAAATTTAAATAAAACCTCGTTTGTTTCAACAATTTTAATCTTAAACAAAGAAAACGTGTACGAATGTATTTTACAAACAAATTTTTTCCTACAATGTTGTGATTTATTATTATAATAATAATAATAGTAATAATAATAATAATAAGGAAAAATTTCCAAAATAGTGTCATTATTTTTATTCCCAAGATATGAGTAATAAAAATGTTTTTACTTGGAGTGAAATTTGTTGGTCTGGTTTGATCTGAACTTGTCTTGTCAGGTAAACGTTTGATCTCTGTGTATTTTATAATTATCCAAGTCTGGTCTGGTTTGGTCTGATCTAGTCTAATTCTGATCTGGTTTAATCTGGTCTGGGATAGGAAGCAGTCCAAATAAAACATCCTTAATGTCAAATTTGGGAATATTGGGGGTGTTTGAAAATGGTGTTTCGATCAAAAAATGGCGCTCTAACCCTGTTTAGCGTATTCAATAAGTGAAAACGTTGTTTGGTAAATAACTATTCGGCCTTAGAGTTTTTGGACGAAACCACTGAAATGAAAACGTTACAAATAGGAGAGAGTTTTGGGTTAGCATTTTGGAATATAACATTTTCTACTAATTTTTATAGCCAGACATCTAAAATACCAAACATCTTATAGCCACCCGCCTGTAGGGTGTGTTTCGGAAAATAAAGAAAATTAATTAAAATAAATTAATTAAATAAAATGACTAAAGAAAAACAGGAAAGGAGATGAAGCAGAATTCGTCAAAGCTCGTGCTACGCACGATTTCCTTAAAACGTATTTGTTGCCTCCCACGGTGCTAGGAGCGTTGCAACAATCGTTTCCCAGGATACGATGACTACGAACTAATGTTTGAGCACACAAACAAGAGTTCCAACGAACGAGAACCAAGTATGAACACAGAAGAAAGTTTGCTGAGTAGCTTTAGGTGTTTTTAGCTCAAGAAATTTGTGAGGAATGTATTGTGCGTTGTCTTGTTGCAAAGCACCTGCCAGCTATTTATAGGAGGATTTGTTGTGTCCGCAGGTCGCCCGTGCACACGAGTCGTGGTTTTTTTCTCCGTTTCGGGATTTGATCGGCACCCCCCTGCGCGTAAGAGAGAGCCTTTCCCTTTAGGAATCTTAACTCCTTAAAAGAGGCTTCCCTTTATAAGGGGGTGAAAATCCCTTGAGTTTTTCGGTGTGGGATAAAACACACTAGAAACTTACCATTTTCCCAGTTTTTCCATTTCAACGAGTGAACTTCGAGAATCAATTTCTCATTCACCAGTTATCCGTTTTGAGTGTACCATATATCGAATTGTAGCCTTTAACAAGGACAATCCGAAATCACTTTGACCCGACCCAAATCTGAAGTGGACCCCACTCAAATAATTGCCCCAAAAAGACCATTTAATGCAATTTTAACACATTTTTCCAACACCGCCAACTTATTTCATTAGTCAAACTCGTTGACTAAATTCGCTATTAAAAACCTACTTGTTGTGGATCCGTTTCTGTCGACCGGAATCGGCTCAGGTCACCGAAGGTCGGTTTCTAGCAGTCTCCTTGTGCAGACCTAGGCTAAGGGAGCAACTACCATATTCTACCTTCCTCATCATCTCTCACACAACTTCACAAAGAGGCTAGTTTATCTTTTCTCACCCCACTCTAAAAAGGCTTCACCAAGAGATTGATATATACAACAGGGAAGTAGAAGAAGCTGCTGTCACTTGAAAAACAATCACACTGAAAGGATGGAGGGATGTACCCATAATACAGAAGGATTTGGCTTATTAGGAAGGAGGGTTGGACGGACAGCTCTCAAAGGTCAACACAATCACACCCTCACTCATTTGCTCTAATAATGAGTATAGATTAAATTCAAACTGGAGAAATAAACCAAATCTGGTAACTGGAGTAGGAGTAGTGGGTTGCTAAATAGGATGTCAACAATTATTGATATACAAAGGTTATTTGGGCCAATAATATATTAACACTGCTAACATAACTCGCTAACTGCTAACGACTAATTGCAAAACATGCCCACTATCATGTTAGAACATTAGTAATGCCAAAATATGTTAGTGATTATTTTTTATGTAGTTGATAAAACATGATGGTATTATATTGGAATTTATAATCATTTCTACTTTTAGTCAAGACAAATTCGTTACTATTAATAAGGGCAGAAAAGCCTTTGAGATTCATCTTCTCAAGAGAAACGTTAAAAGAAAATCAAAATGGATGAGTTTGTCATTTAGCGATTAACGTATATCATATAATGAATTATGTTAGCGGGTTGCAGGGGTGTAGCTAGGGAGGGGTCAACCTAGGCCAAAATCCACCCCAAATTTAAAAAATTCCTATATTTTTAATGTAACAATTTCCATGTAATTTTTTCCCCTAAAATATTCTTTGTACCGGATCAGTCCGGCCTAATGCTCTGGCTCTGCCCCTGACAGGTTTTCAATAACGGATTCAATCGGCGGAATAAGTTGGTGAATGCCAGAAAATATTTGGTAATTTAGATGTTTGACCATAATAATTACAGACTTATAGAAAACGTCATATTTTAAAATGCTAATTAAAGTGGTAATTTAGATTATTTTTTTTTGTTCCAAAAAACAAAAAATGCTAATTAAAACCTCAACTATTTGCGGTGTTTTACATTTCAACCATGTTATCTATAAACGTTGAGGCTAAACAACTACTCACCAAACATCCATCATTTTCACTTGTTGAAAATAGTAATAAGAGAACATAAAACTATAAAAGCCTTTGCTATTCAAGTTCTCAAAGAACACGCTAAAAGAAATTCTCGCAGCCGACTTTCCCAAAAGGGAATGGGTCAAGGGTACGTATCTTTTGATACGATATAAACAAAACAAAATTGTACTCATTCTTTTCAATACACGTAGGCACCTAGGTTTTCCACGTAGCAAAAAAATGATAAGAAATCGGTGGGTGTAGCTCAACTGGTAGCCACAAGGGTTAGGTCCCGAGTTCGAATCTCTGAAACTGCGATGAGAGATTACTATGTTAAAAATATGTATATGATCTCTGCAAGTATCGGAGACAGAGCCTCACTTTCTATCTGTCACATTGAAATTATAGTCTAATTTATATCTTTCCAACGTACCATCCTGTTGGGATTGGGGGCCCTTAAAGATGAGGTGTTATCCTTTAAAAAAATGATAAGAACACTGACAACTGAAGTATGGGGCAAATTTCAAAAGTAAAGAAGATAAACGGGAAATATAAGGACAACGTAAAGTAATTGAAAGAAGGTAAATGGGAAATATATATTATACTCCGTATCTCATTAATTGCAACATTGGAATATATACACTATTCATGTACTTTACTTTGACTACATTTTATTTATTAATCTATGTGAATTATTTTTTTTGAAAAATGTTGTTAAATTCGTCTCATTACCAAGTTTTATAATCTAAATTTTAATTTTTTTTTACTAATCCAGAATTAAATATAATGACGGTCAAAGTTGTGAGTTGACAAACGTGAAATGTTGACTGTTGCAACTAAAAAGAAAAAAGGTGCAATTGAGAAGAGTGTTGTGTTACGCTCGTTCTCTCTGTGGTTTTTTGGTACCATTATGGCCCAATTTGAATTTGAGTAGTCTTCTTTTATTATTGTGTTTGTTCTCTTCTATGGCTGTTTTTTCTGAAGCTCTGATGCTTCGAGGTGTCGTGTCTGCCTCCATATGAAGAGTTGCTCTGGTGTTCTGTTCAGCTTTGTCTAAATTATTAAGTTATTGAAACAGTTATATTTATCTAAATTTAATAGCAATAAAACGTACTTTTGGTCTTACACGAGACGAGTAAAGGTTTAAGTGTGGGGAAGTTGATACGTTCGTAATTTCCATATTTATGTTTGTGTTTTTAATTAGTTTTGCTTGACTTTTACTTTGGAAATTACACACTTTTGGTGTAATAGATTAGATTGTTAAATTCTTTTAAATAGATTAGATTAGATATATTATGAGCTCAAGCAGGTATTGATCACTCGAAGTACAGTTGGTGAACCCAAAAAGTGGAAAGAAGGTGCAAAAGTTCAAAGACAAAAGAAGATCCTGAATTTTGGTCTATACTCGGTCGAGTATTAGCTATACTCGATCGGGTATTAGGTTGGAACTTCAAATCGGATCAGATCCGAAGACAAGGGAACATGCAGGGAAGATTTCGGCCACGATTTTATGTCTATACCCGATCGGGTAGACCGACATATCCGATCGGGTATGCCTTTGAATTTCAAACGAAGATCGGTCGAGTATGGTCCGAATACCATTTTCTAAGCATACTCGACCGGGTATTCATATATACTCGATCGGGTATACTCTTAGAAAATAGCCTGAAACCGGTCGAGTATGCCTCGGATCGAGTGTTACACATATACTCGATCGGGTACCATGTATATACCCGATCGAGTACCCGAATCCCATCCCAAAAACCTATAAATACACCTCCTTTCCTTCACAAAAAGATATCCAATTCCTTTGTACATCTAAGCTCAGTATAGAATAGTTCTTTCTTTATATTTTTCATCATGTTTAGTCTTCAAATGAGGAGCTAAACTCTTCCATCTTAGTTTTGCTACTTTGAAGCTTAATGAATTTGTAAGTTGTGAGTTATTTTCTTTAATCTTCTTCCTTGAATATTAATTCTTTCTTTCAAAATACTATCTCTATATCAAAGTTGGGGAGTGTTACTAAGATGACAATTAGTTAACATCTTGACATTGGTTATAGTAATATCTATTTCTTTCTCTATGATAATATTGGGGAGTGTTACTAAGATGACAATTAGTTAACATCTTGATATTAATCATAGTAGGATTCATATATTTTAATATTCTTCCTTGAGTATTAATTAATTCCTATTCATATTTCATGTTAATATCTTAAACATTACTTAAAGTATCAACTAGTATTGTTTCTCATATTAATTATTACTAGAATCAATCAGTTAATACGCTTGTTATTAATCCGGTTCTTTCAACGGTAGTACACTTGGAATATTAATGCATGCATCTCATGGTTAATATGCCAAGGGGAATTAATTATATTGATTAAACCAATAAATCGCTTGTGTTGAGGTTATCAATCTCAATCGTTTTCATCTTAAGTTTATTACTACTATCAAGTTAATATACGGCGCTTGTTCTATATTGACTCGATAGTAAGTTTTATTAATGAACGCATCTCGTTATTAATAACTACCCTCGATGAACTGGATATACTCCTCGATTGAGTATTCGAGAGGAAGATAGTTAAAGATATAACCGGGATCGACGAACATTTCATTAAGTGGATAAAAGCAAAACCAAGTCTTCATCTCATTGAATTAAACTCATATAGGTTGTTTATCTTAGTGTTTTTAAAGCAAACAAATCTAAACCCCCCTTTTGTTACTATTTATTTAAAAGAAAAGTATTCATTTCCCTGTGGATACGAACCTTACTACACTATACTACGTATTAGTGTTGTATTGTATTTATTTTGAGTGCACCTAACGACAAGTGCACGTCAGGGGCCTTGGGGTTGGGCATTCAACCTTTTGGACCAAGTAAATAAATCGGAATCACTGAATTTACTTCAACCTAAAATGAAAGATGCCTAAGACTATACATCCTAGCTCAACCGTACATTATTATTCTCATATTGTTGTTCTTAAAAAAAGGATGACAACCCATCCCTGAGGGCCCCCAACCCTGACCGGACGGTACGTTATTGTTGTTCTTAGTTATAGTGGCAAAGTCAAAAACTATGTTCGAGATCATAACAAACCACATCATACCTGATCAAATCAAACTCTGAACAATGTAAAATACATATAAACATGACATCTAGCAGATCTGCAAAACAGATCAATTCAAGCTAAAGCAGGTCCGATTTAAACAAACAAGGCAATACCACGCCAGAAAAAATTGGTTGGTTATGTGAAAAATTACTTTAAAAAAAACTTATGTTAATAGAAGAAAAAATTATATGAAAATGTAAAATTGACACTAATAATTAATTCTTTTACACATTTTAGAAATATAAGCCCCACTGATAAATTTCACAAAAATAATCCTTGCTACTTAACTATTTCACAAAAATAGTCTGAGTGCTGATGATCGATGTTAACTTTTACATTTTTTAATTTTAAATATATCAAAGAAAAAGTAAGTATAAAAATTAATAATAATCCATATTATATTTGAGTTTATCTTTTTCCATGATAAATTAAATTTAATATTTAATATTTTTCATTAAATGTAATAGAAATCTCTGTATTAAATATCCTATATTTTATACATAAATTTTATTAATATGTAATGTGGTATTGCTAAATACTTTGTAATCTCAATTATACTGAGTAAAAAATGAATATAAAAAATATTGATACGAAATATCGTTTTTTGGTAATATCTTAATAAAAAATAGTAATACATAATTTGTATTACTATATAATCTAGTACATGCTCTTCAAATATATTGAAGAGTATTTACTATGTAGTTTTCAAATATTTGTATTATATTTTATGAAAAATATTGAATATTAAATTAAATTTTTAGTAAAACCAAGATTAGACTCAAATATAATATCGTCAATGTTTATATATATTTGTCTTCAATGCATTAAAATAAAAAATAACGGAAAACTTAATAACGTTAGAACTCTGTTTATTTTTATAGAACGGTTAACTAGTTGGGATTATTGTTGTGAACTTTTCAAGTAAGGATAAAATTTGGGAAATGTGTAAAACTGTGTGTTATTGGTGTCAATTTCCCCATATGAAAATAGTTAAAATGGTATTCTACGGTAACTTCAGTCAATCTAGTCAGAAACGTAACTTCAACCTTAGATATTCAATTTTTACACAACCCGACGTGCGAAATAAAATGTTATGTGTGGTGAAAAAGTTGTTTGGTAAGACTGGTAAGGTAAAAAATAGGAACACCACACCCTAGTATTAGTGTTCTAGCACTCGCTAAGCGTTAGTTACTGACTAGGCGCCAATTAGGGCAATTTTTTGACAGTATATGCCGATTACTCCTCCAAAATTATGCAACTTTTAGCGTTCAGGCACCACTTAATTGGATTGGTTAGGCCGTTTTTTAGAATAGTGTATAATGTACTTGATTGTGCAATCATTTTAACGTATTTATAATTTGTAATAAAAAATCATCTTCACTTGAATGAGATCAAAATATAGGCCTCCCATTTTGAAGGTTATGGACATAAAGTGATTTTAGTGTGTATTTTTTTTAAAGATGGCTTATATTGAATAATCACAATTTAGGCAAGATACAAAAAGACAAAAAGTTCCATACCGACCATGTGCACTAGAACCAAATTTAGAGTCAATCACCTCCAAAAGAGCAAAATGACACGTTGATTCTATAATGGCTTAACTGAGCCAATGACGGACGCAATAGACCTTTCATCACCCAACCTAAAATCTAGAGTTCTCCTACTAGAAATAAAGCAAAAAAAACAACATTGAGTACGAAACAAATGATAAAAATAAGAGCATTCCTTTACTCACTTGATCCTCTTTCTCCCGCTCCTCCCACATGCGCTTCCTCTTTTTATCTCTCGGGCCACTTCCAGTTTTGGTTATCCCTGTGGCAGACCTCACTCCGAGTCAGTTACCTTCACCAGCCAGCCCTGACTCTCTTCCTCCATTTGTCCCATCTCTCATACTCCTGACTCCGTCTATATGCAATTTGCAGTGTGCTCGCTCTTGCATGTGAAGTCGCTTCTTGAACAAGTCATTTTATTACCCACTGTGTGGATGAGGTTTTTCGCTGCCCGCCCCTCCACGCACAAAAAACTTGACAACTATTCGTACTTGAAATTCACCCTATCCCCCCCTTCCTTTCTTAATTGTTGTACCTGCCTTTAATTTAGGGGTTTGCTAACATCCAAACAGATTCTGATATGCATATAGGCATCCTGCTTGCCTTCAAACTGATTGTCATCCAAT
The DNA here is from genome assembly GCA_945859875.1 of Cuscuta europaea. Classification (NCBI taxonomy): domain Eukaryota; kingdom Viridiplantae; phylum Streptophyta; class Magnoliopsida; order Solanales; family Convolvulaceae; genus Cuscuta; species Cuscuta europaea. The sequence goes on along the minus strand of CAMAPE010000010.1, from coordinate 15,168,030 downwards.
TTTATAAAACCTCCTAAATAATTACAAATTCTTTTAGTTGTTTCTAAATTCATAAATCCATATGACACATTATGCACCTAGACTCAGAACTCAACCAGGTTCAAAGGAACCCTAAGAGGATTATCCCCTGATTTAATTGCTCTTAAAACCAACATATTTTTCTCAAACAACTACAAACCATATTCAAGTACGTGATTCATGTAAATAATGTGATGAAAAGTAAAGAGATATCTTCTATCACAGATTTTTGTGACAGACACCTACTCCCCTTACCAGGGCGCCATAACACAACCATTAGAACTCTGAAAATTTGAAATCTCATCATCTTATATGTGATTAGTGTGCCAACCATCGAAAAAACCACCGGATTGCTGTCCTCCTTTTTGTCGTTTCCATCTTCTTCAAAAATCAATTTGTTCTCCTTTGATCCACCCCTATCGCCGGAATTTTGTATTGATTGACTCTACGCTCCATTGGCCAATTGTGTGGTCAAAAACAGAAACTTCATGCACAAACTGTCTCAGAAAAGCTTTGTCTAGTACCGCACAGCCAAAGCCTTCTCCCTACCAAAGCTTCAACTACCTTGCGCCTAACCCTAGATCGAATCAAAGAGTTGCAGGATTGGGGGAAGTAAAGCCCTACCGAGAGGGTGATGACCGCAGGTTTTTCATTTTAGTTATTAAAAATTGAAAATGGTTTCAGTGCTCAACTAATACTTCATCCGGTTCTGAAAGATCATTACACTTTCCATTTTTAGCTGTACTAGAAAGATCTTTACACTTCTTTATTTGCCTTATTTGGCAAATAAATCTACACAAAACAGTGCCAAACAGTGTCAAACATTGTTTATTTCCTTAAAAACTGTGAAATCAAAATGTCAAGATCTTTTGGAACCGGAGGGAGTAATTGTTACCGTAATTATGACTGTATTTGGGCTCAAATTTTAAAATATTTGAGAAGAGACACATCTTGAGTGCTATGTTTGGAAGAATGAGCTTAAACTAATATTATAGTTTGAATCATAGACTATTGTCTCAATGTTATTAAAATTAAGAACGTTTTAAATTGGGTTGAACTTTAATTTTGTGGCTTTGTTTGATTTGATAGATTATTATGTCTGGTTATATACAAAGAGAGAGGGAAAGTCAGCTATTTATGTGCTCGATCGTTCAATTGAGCATTTTTTAAGTCCAATGGTCAATTGGGTGTTTTTATACTATAAGGTCCTAATTGGCAATTTCAGTATAGTATGAGGTCTACGTGACAACTTTCTCTATTTTCTATGTGTCTGGTACTTTGAATGTGTTCGACAGGAGAATTTTATACTACGTATATACTCAAAAGTATTCACCAGAGGCTGTAAATGAACATACATTTAGATCGAATTTAATAAGAGTATTAGGAAAATTGCATCTCCATCATATTATATTGCCTTCGCAACGGTCTAGCGTCACCAAACATCGGTTATGCAAGGGAACATAATTCAATTAATTCTATTAATTAATACTCTCTCCGTCCAAAAAATAATTCCCATATTAACTTGGATATGAGTTTAAGGTGAGCATAAAAAAAATGTATGATTGTGGTTGAGTTAAAAAGAGGCAAATGAATGGTAGCCACACAATATTTCCAAAACCATAAATGAATATTTTTTGGACATTCCATAAAGAAAAGTGGGAACTATTTTTTGGAACAGAGAGAGTAACTAATTATATTACGGCGAGAAAAGTAAGGGCAAGTTTACTAACATAGATATTTTCCAGTTTTCTATTTCTGTTTTTTGTTCTCCAATTTTCTGTTTTCATTTTTCAGTTTTTCAATCTCCAATTTTCTATTTCATTTTTTTAGTTTTCCATTTTCAAATCTAAAAACATGTTAATAAAAAAAATTCACCTGGTTCGTGATCGACCAGATGATCGTAAGTACGGTCCCATTCCAAAATCAAACCTAGTACAGGGGCCACCGGATCGTGGACCGACTAGACAAGGTCCGTGAGATAGTGGACCGGACTGGACAGGGGATCGTCGGGTCGTGGAACAGACAAAGACCGTCGGGTCGTCGACTGGACCGGACCGAGATTGCTCGGTCGTCGACCGGATCGGACAGGGACCGCCGAGTCCATGAGCAGACCGGACTGTGGGGTCATTGACCAGACCAGGTGGGGACCGCCGGATCGTTGATGGAACCAGACTGGGACCGCCGAGTCGTTGACCATAATGGTTCAGACCGAGACTGCCCGCCTGCCGACCGGATTGAACAGGTACCGTCTGGTCGTGGATCGAATCTAACTAGAATTGACATCGGAGCGGGACCGGATCCACCACTAGGTGTAAATATGTAAATTCGTTGTAGCGGCACTGCAACATTCACATTTTCCAAATTTGGGAAACTAGTAAAAATCACTTCTCCAATTCATTACGCAAAAGAGAGACATATCTCATTTTTTCATTTTGGAAAATGATTTGGTAACATGATTTTCTGTTTTCCTTTCTCCGATTTTCCAGTAATTTTCTTTAGTAAGTTATATTCTCTTCATCTCTTGGTCACTTCAAATTTTTCCGGATCACCTTTGTGGGAAATCTCAAAAAATTATTCTCATTTTTCTTTTACAAAATTTTGTTTGACTAACAGTCATAATCTTTTTATTACTCAACCACAATCAATATTTCTACTCCTAGTCAACCAAATCAATCCAAGAATCATTTGAAGGGAGGGATCGAAAAAATAATGTCCTGTTTACTAACAAAGATATTTTCCAGTTTTTCAGAAAACTGGAACACTGGAAAAAAGAAAACAGAAAAAAGAAAACGTGTATAACAAAAAAATATGGAAAACTGGAGAAATTAAAGGAAAACGAAAACATCTGTTTACCGAATCATTTTCCAAAACTAAAAAAATGAGATATGTCTCTGTTTTCCTTAAAGAATTTGAGAAGTGACGTTTACTAATTTTTCAAATTTGAAAACACGGATGCTGCAGTGCCGCTGGAATAAATTTGCATACTTACGCCCAATGTTGGATCCGATCCCGCTCCGGTGTTTGTTCCAATCCGATCTGGTCAATGACCTGACGATCGCTATCTGGTCCGGCCAACAAACCGCCGGTCCGGTCCGGTCATTGACCTGGCTGTTCATGTCCAGTCCGGTCGACGGCCGAGCAAACCCGGTCCAATCTGATCGATGACCCGACGGTCCTGTCCGGTCGATGGCCCAACGGTCCCGGTCCTGTCGACTAACCGACGGTCCTTATCCGGTTCACGACCTGTCGATCCATATCCGGTTCGGTTCACGACTCGATGGTCTTGTCCATTCCGGTCCACGACCCGACGGTTCTTGTCCGGTCCGGTCGATGACTCGACGGTCCCTGTCATGTCCGATCCACATCCAGACGGTACTTGTTCGGTCTGATCGACTGTCCCGTTCGGATTCGGTCTAGTCAAAGACTCAGCAGTCCCCGTCTGGTCCAGTCAATGACCTGACAGTCCTTATCACATATGTCAAATGACCCAACGGTCGGTGTTTGGTCTGATCGACAACTGGGCAATCCCGGGCAGTCCCATAAACGACCCGACGATCCATGTCAGTCGATCAATGACCCGACAGTTCAGTCTCGATTTTTTGAAATCATTTTTTAAAGTGAAGAGTTTTAAAAGAACAATTGAGTTGTCAACCAACCTATATGGGAAAAGAATTCATCAAACTAATTGTTGAGATCGCCCGGGACCAGCCAATTTCGGTCCCGACTTTCCTATATGTGGGACCCAGTACCCTACTTGGGTTATACTAGGTTCGGTTCCGGACTGGGATTGTACTTTCGGTCCTTTGGTCGGTTAGAGAACCAGGTGAAAAAATTGTATGAACATGTTTTCATATTTGAAAACGGAAAACTAAAAAATGAAAGAAAAAATTGGAGTTAGAAAAACTGGAAAATAAAAATAGAAAATTGGAGAGCGAGAACAGAAATAGAAAACTGGAAAATATCTCTACGAGTAAAGAAGTCCTAATAGTTCGAATAGAAATTAGTTCAAATAGGACTAAAACTATGGCAAAAACCTAAAATAGGACTTGCTATATTTTTATTCCAAAATAGGACCATATGAGTCCTATTGGAAACATACCTATTTTTACATTCCATTCTTACCCTTCCATTAAATATGAATTAAAATTAGTCTAAAGTCATAATTAAATGTTTAATTCATAATAAATTCGAAAAAAAATCAAAAATTCGTAAAAATATAATTAAAAAATTTATAAAATTTTTATAAATTAAAAAATTAAAAAACTTTTTTTTAAAATAATTTTATTTTTTAAAAAATTAATAAAAAATAGTAAAACTCCGTAAAAAAAATTTAAAAAAATATGGATCCCTTTCCCACCGCCTGTACTACCTTCCAGCACCACCATCTCCAGCTGATGAAAAAAATGCCATTTTCCCAGAAAAATGCCATTTTTTTCTGAAAATGCCAAAAAAGTGACATATTTCTCTTTTCGAATGCCAACATTTTCATTTTTTTCTGCCATAAATATGGCATTCGTAATGAACTTGGCATTTTTTTCCCCTGATGACTGGAGGTGGTGGTGCTGAGGCGGCAGAGGCGGCGGCATTTTTTTTTTTTTGAGTTTTTTTTTTTAATTTTTTTTTAATTTTTTTAATTTTTTGAAAAAAAATTAATTACATTTTTAATATCGAAATGTTTTTCTTAATTTTTTAGTATTTTTTACGAATTTTTATTAATTTTTATTATTTTATTAGGAATTAAAACATTTTAATAGTTATAAGGGTATAATTGTCCAAGGTACACATAATTAGTCCTATGCAAATATAGTTCATTTTTTTGTCCTATTTATGAAAAGTGAATGACTTTTAGTCCTATTTTGATAATTAACTCATAATTCGAATACCAAAGAAGAATTTAAAAAAGAACCCTGGACTTCTTTCCGTGCACGTATCTAACCTCCAATTGCTCCAAATAAAGGATTTTTAGAGGGGAATTAGTTAAAGTAAATTAGAATATGGTTTGAGGGGGGCAGTGTTGATATTTAATCGACTGCTACTCATCCACCTACCCCCTATATAAGGCCAACCCCGTTCTTCATTTCCTACCACATCAAATCAAACAACTACCATAAGCCTTCTATCCATTCTCAATGGAGCAGTACTTGCCACAATTACTGGCTCTTCATCCATCTAGGGTTCATATGAAGTTTTCATTTTTCCAAAAGAAAACCATTCCCGTTCATATCGATTCTGTTGTTATTTTCTTCTGATTATATCCTTGTTCTGTAAATATATGGATGAGAAGTCAAGCATGATTCAAGAATTGGCCAGCAGATCTAAGGGTAAAGTTGGAGGTGACAGAAGAGAGTGAGCACAAATGGTGTTTTCTTGCATGATTTCCATGCTTGAAGCTATGTGTGCTTACTCTCTTCCTGTCACCCCTTTCTCTCTATATATATACATGTATACATATTTATAAGAATCCCTTTCCCTTTCTGGATTGTGCTTTGCTTTGTTTTATTTTCTTCTTTCTGCTGATCTGTCACACCTTATCCCTAAATCCTTCTATATGTCGGTATTATTATGTCCCAAATTCATTATTTTAAGGGATATTTACTAATATATGACTAAAACATTGAGAATTTCAGAATATATGACTACTACTTTTGTACATCCCAAAATATGATTAAATATTAGTTTTATACATATGAAACACTATCATATTCGGAAGAAAAAAGATAGAAGTCATATTTTGGGAAACACATTAAATTTTAGTCACATGTGGGTTAATTTTCTCTTATTTTAATGGTGAATCTAAGATCTGACACAGTACCCATTTTTTATAAGATGAATCTATGATCTTACACTACCGATTTTTATATCATGAATCAATGATCTTACACAACCCCCAATGTTATGCAATTTTGTTCATTAGCAATTTTTTTAACTGTCAGATCTCTCTTATTCTTGGATCTTCACATTTACTGATCTGATAGATATTGGATATTCTGTATTTGTGAGATTACTTCGGTTTTTCCTAACCTTTCTTTATTAGTTGAAATTGGATGGCAGAAAATATTCGTAGTTTCGTACAATATGATTTAGAAGATCAATCAGGTGTGAATATGGTGGTTCATGAAAGTATGTCGATGGATTAGGGCTTCTTTCACCGTGCAATTGGGGCATAAGAAACTGGGCTGATTTGTGCTCTATACCTAGAAAGAGCTTCTAGGTGGGAAAGGCTCTTTGGAACTTGTAATTGCAAAGAATCTTATTCGTTCCATATGGAAAAACAATGCCAATAAATATAATTTGAGTTATATTTTCCGGTCTGTGTAGGAGGATTTTATTTGGATCAGAAATTTTCTAGTCTATTTAAGTTTGATATAGTCTCATCTAAGCTTGTATAGTCTACATATTTAGTCTTTGTGTATTTTGTTACAATGATCTGAGATTGAAATAAGTTAAAGTGTCAATCAATCTCTAGAACTCCGGCCATAATTTCTCTTTTATCTGAAATCTTGTTTGCAATATCAAATCGAAATGCTGGATTCAACCAATAACCCACACAATGAATATCTCTAAGTAGGAGGGTGTTTGACGAGCACTTTGTCACGATACGTCAAAATAAATTCATCACGAATTTCCGTGAGTTGGCTCAGCGCTTTCTCTTGAGGTTCGCGAGCTCCCGAGACGTCAAGAAAAACTTCAGCCACCTGTTCGGCCTAAAACAGGGGAAGAAGGAACCATTGTCGACCTTCCTAGCGAGGTGGAGGGCCGAGTCAGTAAAGGTTCAGGGCCTTGATGACGGGACCGGGGTGGCCATGCTCAAAAACTCTATCCGATCGGGCAAGCTTTACAAAGATTTCGTCAGAAGTCCCCCTACCTCGTACGAGGAGGCGCTCGGCCATGCCGACCGGCAAGCCGAGGCGGAGGACGCCTTGCAGAGGAAAAGAGATGAGGAAGAAGGTGCAAAAGAAGAAAAGAAGAAGGAAGCCGGTTCGGGTGCTGAGAAAGCTGACGGCAAAACTAGCAACAAAAACAACAAATACAAAGGTAACAAAAGTAGGGGCAAGGGCAAGGCGGACGTCCCGAGCGGACCGCTACAGCCCGTCAAGCAATTGACTCCACTTGCTCAGCCGGTCGGGGCCATCCTCGACTACGTGGAGGAGCAAGGTTTAGTCGACTTTCCTGAGGAGTGTGATGTGGTGACTGCCAAGCGCAACCACGACCAATATTGTCGATTCCATCGGAGAGCAGGGCATGATACAGATGATTGCGTCATTCTCCGGCGGCAAATTGAAGAACTCATCCAGAAAGGGTACCTGGGCCAATTCGTTGGCAAACAAGGAGGCATCCCGCAGAAGAGGAGCCTGACGTGGCAGTGGTCCGACCAAGCTACCACGTCAAAGGAGACACCCCCTGCCAAGAAGCGGGAGCTCGACGCCTTCTCCGAGGAAGACGATGCCGACCTAGGGAACGGCCCCCGGAAGTACCATCGATGTTCGTTCATATTCGGGGGACCCCAGGGAGGCGACACCTCTGGAGAGCGGAAGCAGTGGGCCTGAGCCCTATACGTCGGGGAGATAACTAGGGCTCCCGCCAACAAGAGGGTGAAGAGGGACCCCATCTTCTTCACCGACGCAGATTTGCCACCGATGCCTCCGCCGCACAGGGATGCCTTGGTCATCAAGGTCGAAATCAACAACACGATCGTCCACCGAGTCCTGGTGGACAATGGGAGCTCCGTTAACATCATGTACTATGGCACCTTCCAAGGTCTCGGGCTGGACCGAAAAGACTTGATCCCGGTGAGAACCCCACTCTCAGGCTTCACCGGGGACTCCATTGAGTCGGAGGGCAGCATAGTCCTCCCTGTGATGGTGGGCTCCGAGCCCTGCGTATCCAAGTTAGACGTCGAGTTTATCGTCGTACGCCTAACTTGTGCGCATAAGATCATCATGGGAAGGCCGGCCCTGGAAGACCTCAGATGTGTGATATCCCAGGAGCACCTATGCATGAAGTTTCCCACTCCGAATGGCGTCGGAGTCACCAGGGGAGATCAACGAATGACGAGGAGATGCTATCTGAAAGCTTGCAAACAAATCGGTCAAAAAGACTTGAGGATCCACACTATCAACAGCAAAGCCATGAAGTATGAGGAGGGTCAGCTCCGCGCTGAACCCACCTCGGACGTGGAGGAGATCCAGATTGACCCTGAGAGGCCGGAGCGGAAGGTCAAGATCGGGACCGGGCTCCCGGTCGGATTGAGGGAGAAGATTATCCAGGTACTTGTCCTTTTTAGCGTTGTCTTCGCGTGGGGACCGGAGGACATGCCTGGACTTGACCGAAGCATCGCTGTCCATCGGCTGGCGGTCAATCCAACGGCGAAGCCCATCCAGCAGAAAAGAAGACACCTCTCAACCGAGAGGAGGGAATTCGTGAAGAAGGAGGTCAACATGCTCCTGAGTATCAAGCATATCCGGGAGGTCTTGTACCCGGTTTGGCTGGCAAACGTGGTCCTGGCCCCGAAGCCGCCAACCTGGAGGATGTGTGTTGATTACACCGATCTCAACAAGGCATGTCCGATGGATCCATTCCCATTGCCTAACATCGACTAACTAGTCGATGGGACGGCCGGATGTGAGCTCCTTAGCTTCATGGACGCTTTTCGAGGATACCATCAGATTTTCATGCACGAAGAAGATGCGGAGAAGACCTCGTTCGTCACCCCAGAGGGGATTTTTTGTTATCTTGTCATGGCCTTCGGGCTGAAGAACTCTGGGGCGACGTACACGAGGATGGTGGCCAAGGTATTCCGGAAGGTGCTCGGAAGGAACATGAAGGCGTATGTTGACGACATGATCGTCAAGAGCACCCGGGCGTCCGATCATGCAGATGATTTGGCAGAGATCTTCGGGATCATGAAGGCAGTACGTCTGCAGCTGAATCCGAAGAAATGTACCTTTGCCGTCCAAGGAGGCAAGTTCCTGGGGTACATGGTCACACGGAGGGGGATTGAGCCAAATCCTGAGAAGGTAAGGGCAATACTTGACATGGAACCCCCGTGGTCAGTGAAAGAAGTCCAGATTCTCACCGGCCGGCTAGCAGCCCTCGGACGCTTCATGTCCAAGTCCGCCGAGAAGTCCCTACCCTTCTTCCAGGTCCTAAAGAAACAAAATGGTTTCGTCTGGAATGATGAGTGTCAGCGAGCCTTCGACGACCTGAAGAAGTACCTCCTCTCTGAGCCTTTACTCAGCAAGCCGGAGAGGGGGGAGACGTTAATCCTTTATCTTGGGGTTTCCCAAGGTGCAATCAGTTCCGTGCTGGTTCGCGAGGAGGAAGGCGTTCAGCGTCCCGTCTACTATGTGAGCAAGACCCTCCAGAATGCTGAGCTCCGGTACACCCCGCTCGAGAAGACAATATATGCCGCCTACATCACCGCCAAGAAGTTGACACACTACTTCCAAGCGCACCCGATCAGAATCATGTCGGACCAACCCCTAGGTGCCACTCTGAGGGCGCCCGACACAACCCGGGTAGTGAAGTGGTCGATGCTCCTCGACCAATACGAGGTTGACTTCCAGCCTCGGACGTCCATCAAAGGCCAGGCTCTGGCTGATTTCATTGTGGAATGCACGGCCCGAGAAGTGGCAGATAGGCAACAGGAGAGCAATGAACAATGGTGGACTCTAGCGACTGATGGGTCGGCAGGAGCCAAGGGATGCGGGGGCGGAATCGTCCTCATCTCACCCGAGGGATTCCGAGCCTACTATGCCTACCGCTATCTTTTCAAAGTCTCCAACAATGAGGTGGAGTACGAGGCCCTACTATCAGGGCTACGATTGGCGGCCGCCATGGGAGCAGAGTGGATAACGGTGAAATGTGACTCCCGTCTGGTGGTTTCACAGGTCAAAGGTGAGTTCGAAGCGAAGGAAGAAAGAATGATGAAGTATCGAGATGTTGTTCGGGAGTTGCTCGGGTTGTTCAAACAAGCAGAGTTGATCTGCATCCCGAGAAATCAAAACTCCGATGCAGACCTCCTCTCAAAGCTATCCCAAGGGTTACCTGAATATATATCGAGAATTGCACGCATTGAGGAGATGACGACCTCAAGCATATCAGCCTCACCGTCCATTGACGTCCTTCCCCTGCAACCAGTCGCTTGGTGTTGGGTGGATGACCTCCTGCGCTACATAGCCGATGGGACGCTCCCCGAGAAAGAAGAGGCGGCAAGGTTAGTCCGACGACGAGCTCCGGGCTACGTCGTCTTGGATGGGAAGTTGTACAAGAGGCCCTACAATGGGACCTTGCTAAAGTGTTTACGCCCACATGAGGCGGAAATGATCGTCTCTGAACTCCATGGGGGCGTATGCTCCGCCCATCAGGGGGCAGGCACGTTATCTAGGAAGGTCGTCCTCCAGGGGTACTTTTGGCCAACAATAATGAAAGATTGCGCTGACTATGCAAGGAGATGCAAGACATGCCAGAAGTTCCAGAAGAGCCCCGGCCGACCAGCAACGATGTACACACCGATCAGCACTGCCCTTCCATTCACAAGATGGGGTGTCGACCTGGTCGGTCCCTTACCAACCGGGTCGGGAAACCGGAAGTTTGTCATCGTCGCGGTGGACTACTTTACGAAGTGGGTTGAGGCCGAGCCGCTTGCCAGCATCACACATCTCCAATGTAAGAAGTTCATATGGAAGAATATTTTCTGCCGGTTTGGGGTTCCCCTCCAAATAATCTCCGACAACGGAAGGCAGTTTGACTGCGAAGCCTTCCGGAAATTCTGTGCAGAGTGGGGAGTAGAGTCCAGCCGAGTTGCGGTCTGCTACCCCCAGGCAAATGGACAGGTGGAGAACACCAACCGGACGATCGTTGATGGACTGCAAAAGAAGTTGGAGGCCCTCGGGACTGCCTGGGTGGAGGAGTTGAACAATATACTCTGGACCTTCAGGACAACCCCAAGGAAGGCAACAGGAGAGACCCCCTTTGCCTTGTGTTATGGCTTTGAGGCGAGGGCACCATTCGAGGCCGTGGTTCCCAGCCGGCGAGTAGAAGAGTTCGAACCAGCCAGCAAAGAGGAGAGGCTCCGAGCCGAGCTCCACCTCATTGAGGAAAGAAGAGACCGTGCCTTCATCAAAGCGGAAAACTATCGACGACAAGTCAAGGCGTACCAAGATAGTCGAGCCCGACCCCGGAGTTTCGACGTCGGTGATTATGTCCTAAGACGTAGGAAGGCCAGCAGGCCGACAGAGGGAGGAAAGCTCTCCGTCAAGTGGGAAGGCTCTTACGTGGTTGACGCAGTGATCGGCCCTGGGACATACAAGTTGAAGACAACAACAGGCCGGTTGGTAGACCGCGTCTGGAATGCCGAGCACCTGATGAAGTTTTACCAGTAGAAAATCGAAGTTTCACTTTTCTTTGTAAACTCCTGTGCTCCGAGCACGGGATTACAATTTGTAATTCTTCATGTGGTCCGCCCACATAATGAATTCAATATACTTTGCTAGCGATATTTTGTCATCAAAAGAGGTCCGACCTCACTTAGAAATAAAGGGCGGAGGCAAAAAAAAACAAAAAAAAAGGGTACTATGCCCCCCCTCGGTGTTTGGTCGACCTCGGCTAGGCTCTTTAACCGAAAATAGCCAAGCGATTTTCAAGAATCTGGGCAATTTTCTAAAGTAAAGAGCTAGCCGCGATAGTCGAGGCGACGGTAGGGCCGGCCTCCGGGTCGAGGGTACTCAGGATGCTGACCTCCGGGTCCTTTCGAGTGCTCGCCGCCTAACATCGCTGGCCAAGCAGCTCGCACTCTCGTCATCCCTGAGTTGGCGGTGCGGGTTCGTTCTGGTGGATCATGCAGGGTCCGCCCCTGTTGTTTGGCTATCCATGCGGGAGTAACCAGATTATTCCCCAAGTCCAGGAAAACTGGACGGGTTAAAGTGACAGTAGGACTGACCCCCGGGTCATGAACGTTCAGGATACCGACCTAAGGGTCTTCCTCGTCGGTTCAATGTCCGACCTTGCTGGCCAAACAAGTCGCTTACTTGTTGATTCCATATCAATAGCGAACAGATCACTTCTACCCAACTAGGAGGGGCACGGATAGGCTCGGCCACGCCAGCCTAACCGCCCCCCGGGAGGTTAGAGAAGCCAGATCCCGAATAAATTGCTAAGTATTCGTAATGCAAAGTGTAGAAAAGGAGGCGTGTGAAATAAAAATCAAACATCCACAAAGTATTCAAGTGGGAAACAAAGGAAATACAAAATACAAGGTCACGGCTGGACAGACCCATCGCCATCAACCTCGGGAATGTCATCTAACACACCAACCAAGTCCTGGCTAGGGGCCACAGGGGTCATGTTCCTCGGAGCTGGTGGAAAGAACCAGGCCCATTCGTTAGAACTACCAAGCTCCTCCTCATGACGGACGGCCTCTGGGGGAAGAAGGGCTATCGCCTCCACGGGTTTCTTCATGCGGCCAGGAAGACCGAGTGTGGATGGATGAAAGTCAGGGTCTAGATCCTTCAACCGGCCATACACCTTCTGCTGCATCAAATACTTGCCACTCTGAAAAGCATAGAGGACTTCGCGAGCGCGCCAATACTCTCCGTCGGGGGTCGTCAGCCAACTCTGCACCAGTTCAGACTCTTCCGCTTGCACCCTCGCAGAGATGAGCTTCTGGAACTTCTCGGAGGCCTGGAACTCGGAGAGCGCTTTCTTGGCTCCTTGTTTGGCCGCTTCTTCACATTCTTGTGCACGCGAGGACTGCAGCTCGGAGAAGGCTTTCTGGCTGGCCCACAGGGCAGCCCTAGCCTCGTCAGCCTCACGCTGAAGCCTGGCCTGAGAATGATTGGCTGCGTGAAGTGCCCTGATGGTCTTGGCGAGCCCCTGCAAGATAGACAAACGAAAATGTGAGGGGGTTCAGGGATAAACACAATCCACACCAAAACGTGATCAACCTACCTCGATATGTGCCCGGATAGAACCCTCCAAGAGGGGATGAAACTCTTGGGAAGTCGTACAGGTGAGGTCGCCTGGTGGGAGGATTGATGAAGCATAATCCATGACCGGGAAGCCTTCATGCATAATTGAGGCTCTCGAAGATGGGAAGGCGTAAGTAACTGTATGCTGGGTGTCATGGCTGCTCCGTTCGGCCATCCTCTCATCTGCACCCTCATGTACTTGCTCAGCGGAAGGAAACTTGGGGGCGACCTTGGCCTTCATCGAGACTCGTTCCCCTCGGCCCGGGGAGGAGGCTCCACGCTCTTTCCCCGCAACCGTCTTGGGGGCCACATCAGCAACGGCGGGGCAGGGCCCCTCCTCCTCCTCCTCATCGGACCCATCCAATTGGACTAGCAGATCGACGAGTCCGCCCTTGTGCTTCTCCTGCACTGGCGTAGTTGGCCGAGGCCCGAAGGTAACTCTCACCCTTCTTGGAGGGGGGGCTCCGTGCCCTTTCCCCTTTGCAGCCGTTGCTGCCACAGGAACGATGACTTGTTGAGGCTCCTCCTCTTCATCAGATTCCGCCTCAACAACGAGCTTCTCAGGCACAGCTGCGGAAGAAAAATGTGAGGATAAGCAGGATAAAATACAAAGTAGCAAACATAGACCAGACAGATGACAGTCACCTAAATATGAGCTGATGGAGTGGGGACCGCCTGCGGACAATATCTCGATGGAGGACTTGAGACCAGGGGAGAGAGCGACCCGGTCACACTTCCGAACCCGTTCACCCCACCGAGGCAGAGGCGACGAGAGGTTGGGGTCGGATACCCATATCCATCTCTTCTTCCACCCTTTCCCTGAACGGGGGTAACCCGATCGAAACAGTTTGCTCACCGGCCTCTGGGAGAGTAAGGCGAAAAAGCTAGAAGCACGCCACTGGAAGCAGCTGAAAAACAGATCAATCGTGGGTGTGAGGCCCACATCCTCACACCGCGCCACAAAAGCGGCAACGAACATATGAGCCGCTGGAGCCAATTGACCCGGGGCCACACCCAAAAAGTGAAGGAACCGAACCAGGAAGGGGTGCAGTGGCACGGCCATCCCTAACTCCAGTGAGCGGATATGGACCCCGAAATAGGGGGCTGGTGGATCGCTCAATACGTCGGTGGCCACCGGAGGTTCCAACAAACAATTATCACCAATCAGACTATATGCTACGACGAGGTCCCCTTCTGTGACGCGAGAAGGGAGATCCGGTATTCCGCTGCTATCAAGGTCCCACCAGGAATCCAAGTCCACCCGAGTATCAGAATCATCGTCAGAGTCTGGTACGTTCACAGGTTGGATGCACGCTCTGTCTGGAACATCGAGGGGTCGTCCCTCAGAAGTAGCAACCCGTCTAGCTGGAGCCAACTCAGTGAGAACATCAGCTGGCTGCCCAGTAGTAACACCCGCATGCATACGTGGCCGAGGGCCGTGGCTGACCCGCATGGGTCTCGCGGCCGCCCCGCGCTCTGCTTCAATAATAGCCGACAGTCCTGAATCCGTATGATCATTGTTCTCATGGGGAGAGCATCTGCCGCCCTGCATTACCAAACTAAAAGGAGCGCGCCTGCACACACAAAAAAAGAGCTACAAGAATTAATACGATGTGTCGCGCTTAATGGGGGGCTCAGCCGGGCAGCAGGAAGATGGTCGCCATCAATAGGAGACCGTCGCATGTGCCGCGTGACGGGCAACAACGGGGTTCCGGACTGCCGCCAGCCCTATGGTGTGGATGTTCGATCTGGGTAGAGTTCAATATCCAATTGCTAGGCGAGGGACGTCGGGTAGCACGCTACCGCCCTAGGGAGCCGCTGACCAGCACGGGACGCCCCGACCAACTCAAGCTCCGGTCTGTGCCGACCGTTGGGGAGGATGGCCTGGGGGTCGCACGACGGAACTGCACGGCCGCAGGCGGCCTGGCCGCCTGAGAGAAGACTGCCGCCTGGGTGCCCGACTCGGGGGACCGTCGGGCCACCAGCCCCTGGCGACGCTGACCAAAAGCGGAACGGCCACCGGCTGAGTAGGTGGTCGGCCAAGACATGGGATCCAGGCCCACCGGCCAGAACCGCCGGATTGCGGGGGCGACGCCGTCCGCCGGCGGGTGGTGCGTAGCAGCGGCTTGGCGCAGCAGGGACCCGACAGAGACGCCGGATCACGGAGGCGGCCAACCGGTTTGCAGCGGCCCCTGGTTGACGGCGGCGGCGCTGGGGCGACGCGAGGAAGACGGACGCAGATCGTGGGAGAGAGAGGAAAGAGAAGAAAGGAAAGGAAAAAAGAAAGGAAAGGAAAAAAGAAAGGAAAGAAAAAAGAAAGGAAAGAAAAGAAAAGGAAAGGAAAAAAGAAGGAAAGAAAAGAAAAGGAAAGAAAAGAAAAAGGAGGAAAAATAAAATAAAGTCCAAAAATAATTTATGAAGTAATAAAAATGAATTTCAGGGATTTTTTTGAAGCTGACCTGGATCCTGAAGTCTGGGAGAAAGCTTGCTGCTGGAGTGCTAGAACGCTGAGGGAATTAATTTGGGGCCTTTTAAAGTTGGGTGCCTTATTCGAAATTTGGAAATCTCCATAAATTGTGGGATTGACAGAATCCACAATTATGGCTCCCTGATATGTGAATATTTTTTAATGGGCAGCTGACCTGAACTACTCCCTCTTAGCCGAGTCTACTACTCGACTAAGGGAGTGGGGGACTCGTGATGGGGTTATGGGACTAGGCCCAGAGCCTAATCGGCCCAGGCCCCGAACTTGGACCAGCGGGCCCAAGCCCAGCAACCTAGAGCTCGAGTCGGCCCAACCAGGGCAATCAAGGGTTGAAGCCCAAGAGAGCTTGTCGACCAGCCCAGTGGGGAGCCTGCCTTCCAGCCCAGAGGGGAGCCCGCCATCCAGCCTAGCCAGGAGCCTGCCGACCACCAGCCCAGCTGGGAGCCTGCGGTCCAGCCCAACTGGGAGCCTGCGGTCCAGCCTACCCGGGAGCCTGCCTTCCAGCCCAGTGGGGAGCCTACCTTCCAGCCTAGCCAGGAGCCTGCTGACCACCAGCCCAGGTGGGAGCCTGTCTTCCAGCCCAGTGGGGAGCCTACCTTCCAGCCTAGCCAGGAGCCTGCCGACCACCAGCCCAGCTGGGAGCCTGCGGTCCAGCCCAACTGGAAGTCTGCGGTCCAGCCTACCCGGGAGCCTACCTTCCAGCCTACCCGGGAGCCTGCCTCCAGCCCGGTCAGAAGCCTTCCTCCAGCCTAGCGGGAAGCCCACCGTCCAGTCCAGCAGGAGGGAGCTCAAGCGTCCAGCCTGCCAGTCAGGCTGACCTGCCAGCCAAGAAGAGTAACGGCCAACAATTAATGCGCGACTTAATTATGTGTTTAATTCTGTATTAATGTTGTAATTAATTTAGTCATTATTATGTTCGGCAGTTACCATTTGTAATCGCCTATAAAAGGCAATTCGAATTTCAAATACAGATATGCTATTTCTGGCTAACTTTCCATATTCGTACTTTCCTAATTCTTGCTTGAGTGTCGTACGTAGCTTTCCTAAAAGCCTACGAGCGTCCTATTTTGGACCAACAGAGCTAAACTTTCATTTCTTGGTTTTGCTCTTGAAGCTTGTTGATTATTAAAGTTGTGAGTTATTTTCTTAACTTCTCTCCTTGAATATTAATTCTTCTCTTAATCTATCTCTACATTAATATTGGGGAGTGTTGCTAAGATGACAATTAGTCAACATATCAATTTTAATTATTACTAGAAACGATCAATGAACCGATGGTTAATCGTCGATGGTTTCGCACGTAAGTAACTTCGGTTTATTAATGCACAATCATGGTTAATAAACTTAAGAGGGATTAGTTTTGTTAGTTAAACTGAAACCGTTGTGTTGAGGTTATCAATCTCAATTGATTTCATTAAGGAGTTAGAAAGATTAAATGCTATTATTAAATCGGTATAAGGCGTTTTATATTTGATTAATAGTATGTGTTATTAATGAACAGTCGTTGTTAATAAATACCCTCGATGAATTGGAGATATTCCCCGATTGAATATTCGGGAGGGGATAAGTTATAGATATAACAAGGATTGACTAAATATATCAACAAGTGGAAAATAGCAAAGCTAAGTCCCTTTTATCTTGATTTAAATCACATATAAGTCGTTCATCTTAGTGTTTAATTAAATTAAATCACTCAATCCCAAAACCTCCGTGTTATTTACTGGCTCATAAAAAGAGAATTATTCCTTTCCCTGTGGATACGAACTCTATTTCACTATACTACATATAAGGGTTAGTACCGAAATTATTTTGACGCACTACGACAAAGTGCCCGTCATCCACCCAACCCACAACAGGGAATATAGGAGTGGGGAGTTGGGGTCCGATCTATGGAAAGATGATACATTTCAAAAATAGATACCAAACTAAATTGTTTTTTTATATAACCAAACTAAATTTTTAAATACTCTCATACGGAGTATTAAAGTTGAGTAATGTTGAAACAAGATCATGAATCACTTTCAATCACTCTTAAGGATGTTTTTACTTAAATAGATTAGATGAGATCAGACATTTACGAGATTAGAGTATCACACCATACCGGTCAGGAATAGACCGAAATAGACTCGCAAACTTACTTGCATTTTTAGAGGGTGTTTGGAGCCCCAAAAATAGGCATATAAGTCTGAAAATAAAAAAATACAGCCAACAACAAGACTTTTGGGCTTTGTGGACTGAATTATCTTATCAGCCGAAAAAGCGACCCCATGGCTACTTTTTGAGCTGCAAAATCTTTAATATACTATTTGGCTATTGTAGATACTCTTTTACCATGTATTTTAAGTGTAATAATTTGAAATATGCGGCTAATTTCTTCAATTGATTAATATAATTGGGTTTTAGAATAATTGAGTAACAATGACTTCAATCTCATCATTGATTTATTAGCTAATCAAGCAAAAGTAGTTTATTAGTAACATTCACGTAATTTTACACACAATCAACCATTTCAGCCAATATATTTCCAAACACTTTTACTTCAGAAAATTAAGTCTTTTTAGTCATTCCAGCCAATGCAGCTGTCACCAAACGGGTCCTTAGTTTGTTATTTGAAGAGTTTTAGTTCAATCATGATTTAAAATTCACACGTTTTTCATTCTAAAATTTTATACTCCCTCCGTCCCGGTCATTTCTTCCAGTTTTTCTTTTTGGGCCGTCCCAATTAATTCTTCCAACTTTCCTAAAAAGGAAATCAACCCATACTAAAAACCCTATTTTACCCTCCCAATAAAAAAACCCTTTCCCCTTCCCCTTCCCTTTTACCCGCCCCTGACCCTGAGACCTCATCGCTGCGTAGCCAATTCCCCACGCCGCCGTTGTATTCGTCGTTGCGTAGCCAATTCCCCATAAAGTCAAGAATCTGCTAAGAAGTAGGATTGGGACTGGCTGGTCGGAGTTGAAGCCGTCGGGCAAACATGGTGGCCGTCTCGATCTGAAGATTGATGAAGTTTGACAAGGACTCGGCCAATCTCGATGTTCTAGTTGAGCCCTTCTTTTTGCGACCTTCGAATCTGGCATCTTTGTAGGCGCGGATCACGAGATATGTCTCTACGGCCGGAGAGCGGTGATTGTTTCGGCGGAGATCGGCGATTGAATGGTGGCTGTGCTGGTGGCAGCCTGACGTGCACTCGTCGTTAGGTGCACTCAAAATATTTAATCAATACGACACTAATACGTAGTATAGTGTAGTAAGGTTCGTATCCACAGGGAAGAAATACTTTTCTTTTAAATAAATAGTAACAAAAGGGGGGTTTAGATTTGTTTGGTTTAATAACACTAAGATAAACGACCTATATGAGTTTAATTCAATGAGATGTTGACTTGGTTTTGCTTTTATCCACTTAATGAAATGTTCGTCGATCCCGGTTATATCTTTAACTATCTTCCTCTCGAATACTCAATCGAGGAGTATATCCAGTTCATCGAGGGTAGTTATTAATAACGAGATGCGTTCATTAATAAAACTTACTATCGAGTCAATATAGAACAAGCGCCGTATATTAACTTGATAGTAGCAATAAACTTAAGATGAAAACGATTGAGATTGATAACCTCAACACAAGCGGTTTATTGGTTTAATCAATATAATTAATTCCCCTTGGCATATTAACCATGAGATGCATGCATTAATATTCCAAGTTTACTACCGTTGAAAGAACCGGATTAATAACAAGCGTATTAACCGATTGATTCTAGTAATAATTAATATGAGAAACAATACTAGTTGATACTTTAAGTAATGTTTAAGATATTAACATGAAATATGAATAGGAATTAATTAATACTCAAGGAAGAATATTAAAATATATGAATCCTACTATGATTAATATCAAGATGTTAACTAATTGTCATCTTAGTAACACTCCCCAATATTATCATAGAGGAAGAAATAGCTATTACTATAACCAATGTCAACATGTTAACTAATTGTCATCTTAGTAACACTCCCCAACTTTGATATAGAGATAGTATTTTGAAAGAAAGAATTAATATTCAAGGAAGAAGATTAAAGAAAATAACTCACAACTTACAAATTCATTAAGCTTCAAAGTAGCAAAACCAAGATGGAAGAGTTTAGCTCCTCATTTGGAGACTAAACATGATGAAAAATATAAAGAAAGAGCTATTCTATACTGAGCATAGATGTACAAGGGATTGGATATCTTTTTGTGAAGGAAAGGAGGTGTATTTATAGGCTTTTGGGATGGGATTCAGGTACTCGATCGGGTATATACATGGTACCCGATCGAGTATGTGTGTAACACCCGATCCGAGGTATACTCGACCGGTTTCAGGGTATTTTCTAAGAGTATACCCGATCGAGTATATATGAATACCCGGTCGAGTATGCTTAGAAAATGGTATTCGAACCATACTCGACCGAAATTCTCTTGAAATTCAAAGGCATACCCGATCGGGTATGTCGGTCTACCCGATCGGGTATAGACATAAAATCGTGGTTGAAATCTTCCCTGCATGTTCCCTTGTCTTCGGATCTGATCCCATTTGAAGTTCCAACCTAATACCCGATCGAGTATAGCTAATACTCGACCGAGTATAGACCAAAATTCAGGATCTTCTTTTGTCTTTGAACTTTTGCACCTTCTTTTCACTTTTTGGGTTCACCAACTGTACTTTGAGTGACCAAAACCTGCTTGAGCTCAGAATATATCTAATCTAACCTATTTACAAGAATTTAACAATCTAATCTATTACACCAAAAGTGTGTAATTTCCAAAGTAAAAGTCAAGCAAAACTAATTAAAAACATAAACATAAATAAGGAAATTACGAACGTATCAACTCCCCCACATTTAAACCTTTACTCGTCTCGAGTAAATTCAAATGTTTACAAGTGTCAATGTTTGTCCAAAAGTTCCACAGTTCAACAAAAACATAATACAAACACAAAGACCACCAAGGATGACAAAGAAAAAATGAGTTTTAAACTCAAATTACAAAAGAGCATCTTGGGTTTAATGGCCTCCTAGTGTTGTCTTCTTTTCTCCTCCTCTCTTCTTCTTTATCTTGAATCTTCTTATTCTTCATAAGGATACAATGAGTGCCGGCAAGAACAAACATCTCTCTCATATCTCTCATTTTGCCTAGGAGCCTTTTCAGGTTTTCATCTTAGCACCTCTTTTCATTTTCCATTCTCTCCAACTCACTCATTTTTTTATAAGCCTTTTTTGCTTAGATTGCCCATTTTGTTGGGTTTTCAACCTAACTAGCATTTATTTTCTTTTGTTTTTTTTTCTTTATTTTTTTTTTTCGTTTTTTTGTGTGTAAAAGTTCAAAAGAATTACATGCATAGTGCTAGGTAGAAATGAAAATTACATACCATCATGAGTGTCTTCCCCGCACTTGAATCAAGCACTGTCCCTAGTGCCCACCTTCTCCTCCGTAGTAGCTCCCTCCAAAGCCGCTCCCTTGGCCACCATCTCCCATGTAAGTGTCCCTGCCATCTGCGCCGTCGTACCCTCCACCACCGGAGCCAGATCCTCCAAAGTTACCCCAATGAGTGGGGTCATACCATGAGGGTGGTGGAGGAGGGTTCGCCATGGTATGGAAGGATCCCTGCTGTGCCATAAAAGAGTACATAGGCCCGTAGAACCTATGTTGGTCTTCCTCATACCGATGTCTATCGGCCTCCCGGAGCTCCTCCAATCGTTGAAAGCCGGCCCTTTTCTCATCCTCCAATCTTTGAAAACCGGCTCTTTGTTCCTCCTCTAATCGGTTGAGCCGGTTGTCCATTTGGGTTATTTCCGTTAGCAGTTGTTGTTGACCCTCCAGAAGTTGTTGAAAGAAGTCGGGTGGTGGAGGGTTTTGACTTTGTTCTGGGAAGTCCTGGCTCATGGTTGGATGGCTATGTAGTTGCTCATAAGGCTCGTAATCGGGTTGGTTTTGGGGAGGTTCCTGTTCCGGTTCCTGGAGATGAGGTGGGAGGGCGTCTGGGAAGAGGTAATGTTGGTCCGCTCTTCCTGTTTTGAATTGGAGTTGGGGGAGTTCTGGGTTGGGCAAGAGGAAGTATTTGAGGGGTTTGGGGTGGATGTGCCAGTTGTACATATTTCTGGGCCTTTCTTCACCATAAACGGTGTGTGAAAAAGATGTACAGCCCGAGTGGCCCAGCCAAGATATGTTCATCAAACAGTAGTCGGGTATAGGAGAGTCATCCTTATACCCGAACTTTGTGGCCAAGTGCATAATTACCCCGCCCACTACAATAGCACCCTTTGCAACGCTCTCTTTTTTTAGATGTGCCCACATGAGATTACATAGGTTGAAATCCACGTGGATGCGGAATAAGGCTACCGAGATGAGGCATACATCCCCCATCCTTGTATGATGGTTGTTGGGACGTCCAAGCAAGGAGTTGGCAAGAAATTTCAAAAAGAGGCGTAGGACGGGATGTTGGACATGACTAATGTAGAGTTGGGAGGAGCTAAATTTAGTCTCCCCGGTCATCTTGGTCCATAGGGTGTGGCCGAAGGCGGTATTGTCGGATATAGACTTTTGGTACGGGACCGGAATACCAAAGTGTTCGGCGAACTCAAGTTTCGTGATGGTGTGATTGTGATTAAACAATCGAAACCTGAGTTTATCATCCCTAAAGTCCTCTTCATTGTTCTCAAAGTGCACAGAGCTTAGGAATTCATAGATAATTTTTTCATTTGAGTTGTATTGCATTTTGAAAATTTTATCCATGTGCAACTCATGAAAAAATTTCTTCATCAATTTGTACACTCCTAATTCCTTTAGGGCATCAAGGCATAAAAAGCGGGAAGGTTTAACTTGCCTTTCAATTGTGGACATGAAGCGTGTGCGTTGTTCGTTGTCCACGAAGAGGATGTCCTCGTAGCCCGGAATGGATGCCCTAGTGCTTGAATGTGTGGAGTGAATTTGGCCTTTGAAAACCAAAATTGGAAGGTGGGGGGTAGGGTTTTTCGGACCTCTGAAAGTTGGGGGAGAATGGGATTGGTGAGTATGAATGTGTAGAGGAGGATGAGGGGAGTGTTTTGGCGTTGAAATGGGCGGATTTGGTGAAGATTTGGAAGAGATATGGTAGAGAGAAGGTGTAAAAATGGGGGTTCGGGCGTTTTTGTTCAAGATAGGGTTGGAAATCTGGAGAAGATGAAGTATTTTGGGGCTGATTTGGGGTTATAATACCCGTATACCCGATCGAGTATGTGCTGGTACTCGGTCGGGTATGTCTGGAAAGTGGCTTTTTCGACCAGCCTGCCTCCTGTACTCGATCGGGTAGTGTATGGTTACCCGGTCGAGTATTGCTGGAAAGTTTAGTTTTTTAGCGGCCTGCCTCCTGTACTCGATCGGGTAGGGTGTTGTTACCCGGTCGAGTATGCTTAGAAAATGAACTTTGTGAGCAGCCTGTCTCCTGTACCCGGTCGAGTATTCCTCCATACTCGATCGGGTATGTGCTTTTTTTCCATTTTTGAAGCGGGTACTCGGTCGAGTGTGGGGAGTCAGTCCCCTTCAATTTTAGCATTTCTATACATACCCGACCGGGTGTATAGTGATACCCGATCGGGTATTGCTTATTTTTCAATTTTTGAGTGCCCCCTCGATCGAGTAGTGCCTGGTCCCTTTTCTTTTTGCTCATACCCGACCGAGTATAAGGTGATACTCGATCGGGTATGTCCCCAGATGTTCCAAAACCTGCATTTTTTCTCTTTTTTTTTGTAATTTCCTCCACAAACCTGATTAGTGCCCTCTCTCTCAACCTCTCAAAAACATAATTGAAAACATTGACAGGGGGGTTAACAATAAAAGAAAAATGTACCTTGCTTGGGTTGCCTCCCAAGAAGCGCCTTAGTTAACGTCGCGGCACGACGCCATTGTTGTGTTCATTCTTCAAAGATTGGATCGATGAGATCCATGCATTCAATGCTTTCTTTCTGGAAACCTTCAAGGAATGGTTTGAGTTGATGTCCATTAACCTTGAGGATTTTTCCGGTGTCGAGGCTTTTTATTTCCACTGCGTCATGGGTGTAGACTTTGACCACCTCGAATGGTCCTTCCCATCGTGATCTCAATTTTCCGGGGAAAAGGCGAAGGCGTGAGAGAAAAAGAAGGACTTTGTCTCCAACTTGGAAATCCTTTCTTATTATCATTTTGTCATGCCATACCTTCGTCTTTTCCTTGTAGATGGCGGCATTCTCATAGAACTCCAATCGAAGCTCTTCTAGTTCTTGGAGTTCTAGCTTCCTTTGCTCTCCCGCTTTAGCCATGTCGAGATTGAATGTTTTGACCGCCCAATAAGACTTGTGTTCGAGTTCGACCGGAAGATGACAGGCCTTACCGAACACGAGTCTATAGGGTGACATTCCAATTGGGGTTTTGAAAGCGGTCATGTATGCCCAAAAGGCATCATCCATGCGCAGGCTCCAATCCTTACGGTTTGGATTTACTGTCTTTTGAAAAATTGATTTCAGCTCTCTGTTTGATACCTCAGCTTGACCGTTTGTCTGTGGGTGGTAGGCGGTGGAGAGTTTATGTGTGATGCCATATTTCTTTAACAAGGTACTCACAGTTTTGTTGTAGAAGTGAGTGCCTCTGTCGCTTATCAAGATGCGTGGTACCTCAAACCTTGAGAAGATGCGGGTTTTGAGGAATTCAGTCACCGCTTTGGCATCATCGGTCTTTGTGGCTTTTGCTTCCACCCATTTGGATACGTAATCTACTGCCAATAGAATGTATAAATTTCCATGGGAATTAGGAAAAGGTCCCATGAAATCTATTCCCCACACATCAAAGATCTCCACGTAGAGCATAGGAACTTGTGACATCTCGTGCTTTCGAGAGATGTTGCCCATGCGTTGGCAATTATCACAAGATTGACAATAGACATGAGAATCTCGGAATAAGCTTGGCCACCAAAAACCACATTCAAGTACCTTCATGGATGTTCGTTTTCCTCCAAAGTGGCCACCACATGCATGTGAGTGACAAAAAGCAAGTATGGATGCAATTTCTGTTTCGGGAATGCACCTTCGAATGACTTGATCTTTGCAATGTTTCCATAAATATGGTTCATCCCATACGTATTGCTTTGCATCATGCTGGAGTTTCTCTCTTTGAGCTTTAGAGAAGCTTGGTGGAAACCTGTTTAGAACAAGGAAATTAACAATGTGAGCGTACCAAGGACGAATTTCCTTAAGGGAGAAAAGGGTCTCATCGGGAAATTCGCCTCGGATATCATCTTTGATATGATTGTTTCCTTCGCCCAAGACCAAACGGCTCAAGTGATCGGCCACCAAGTTCTCCATGCCTTTCTTGTCCTTGATCTCAACATCAAACTCGCTCAGGAGTAGTATCCATCGAATCAGCCGTGGTTTGGCCTCTTTTTTTTCATCAAGAACCTAATAGCCGCATGATCGGTGTAAATGATCACTTTGGTACCAAGTAAATATGACCTGAATTTTTCGAGCGCATAAACGACGGCCAACATTTCTTTTTCGGTGGTGGCGTAGTTGTGTTGGGCGTCATTGAGTGTGGTGGATGCATAATAGATCACATGATATGCTCTTCCCACCTTTTGGCCCAAAACGGCCCCGACCGCATAGTCACTAGCATCACACATGATCTCAAAGGGAAGAGACCAATCCGAGGCTTGGATGATAGGTGCGGTTACTAATTTCTCCTTCAAAGCATTGAAGGCCTTCTTGCAGTCCTCGGAGAATATGAACTCCACCTCCTTTTGCAAAAGTGTGCATAAAGGAGATGCAATCTTTGAGAAATCTTTGATGAGCCTCCTGTAGAAACCTGCATGTCCAAGGAATGATCGTATCTCCTTAACGGTGGTAGGATAAGGTAGTGATTGGATAACCTCCACTTTTGCTTTGTCCACCTCTATTCCTTTGGACGAAATTACATGGCCTAGGACAATTCCTTCCTCCACCATAAAGTGACATTTTTCAGAGTTTAGAACAAGATTTGATTCCAAACAACTCTTCAAAACAAGAGATAGATGAAGTAGGCATGAATCAAATGAGTCTCCATGGATTGTAAAATCATCCATAAAGACTTCCATAAATAGCTCAACATATTCAGAGAATATGCTCATCATGCATCGTTGGAATGTGGCCGGGGCATTGCAAAGTCCGAATGGCATGCGCTGGTATGCAAAAGTGCCAAATGGACAAGTGAAAGTGGTCTTCCCTTGATCTTCAGGGGCTATAGGCACTTGAAAGTACCCGGAGTAGCCATCAAGAAAGCAATAGAATTTATGCCCGGCAAGTCTCTCAAGCATTTGGTCGATGAAGGGTAAAGGAAAGAAATCCTTTCTAGTTACCGCATTGAGTCTACGGTAATCTATACATACCCTCCATCCATTTTGAATTCGGGCGGGCATTAGTTCTCCATGTTTGTTTTTCACTACCGTGACACCGGTCTTCTTTGGAACCACTTGGGTTGGGCTAACCCATTTGCTGTCGGAGATGGGGAAGATTATCCCCATTTGGAGTAGTTTGATCATCTCCTTTTTGACCACCTCCATCATAGGTGGGTTTAGTCTTCGTTGCGGCTGTCGTACCGACTTGGCTTCATCCTCCATTAAGATGCGATGGATGCAAGTAGATGGACTAATGCCTTTGATGTCGGCTATAGTCCATCCAATTGCTAGTTTATGCTCCTTGAGCACCGCTATCAATTTGCCTTCTTGTTCTCCGGTCAATTTGTTTGAGATAATGACCGGTAGTGTCTCTTTTTCCCCCAAAAACACATATTTCAAATGTGTTGGGAGTGGTTTCATCTCAACGTCGGGTGCCTTCAAAACTGAAGGTAGAGGCTTTTTCTCGGGGATGGTTAGTGGAAATGCCCTAGACCCCGGTGGCATAAGTGGGAGTTGGAAGTGAGTATTCAATTCCACTATCATAGCTTGTGTGTTGGGGGTCAAGGCAAGTTCTGAAGAGTTTTCCCCGAAGTCATTTTCAAGTATACTTAACAATTCGTCCTCCTTATTGATTTCAAAAGTATTTTTGTACAAGGGGGTCAACAATATCAATGGCAAATAAAGAATGATTTTCATTTGGATATTTCATGGAGTCATAAATGTTGAATTCAACTTTATCCCCATCAAATTCCATTGTTAAAGAGCCGCTAAATACGTCAATCTTTGTTCTAGCGGTTTTTAAAAATGGCCTTCCTAAAAGGATAGGAACCACATTCTTATCATTCTCCATTTCCAAAACATAAAAGTCAGCGGGGAAAATCAAATTGTCAACCATAACTAGTACGTCTTCGACAATACCTTTAGGGTAGGCATTTGATCTATCCGCAAGTTGAATGACTACTCCGGTTTCACTTAAAGGGCCAAGCTCAAGTGATTTGTATAAAGAGTAAGGAATGACATTAATTGATGCTCCTAAATCGAGCATGGCTTTTGAAAACGTAGTTCCTCCCAACTTGCAAGGTATAGTGAACATGCCCGGGTCATTGTATTTCTTTGGAAGTTTCTTTTGAAAAACTGCCGAAACACGTTCACTAACTTGGACTTTTTGTTTTCCATTGAGTCTATGTTTCCTTTTTATTGTACATAGTTCTTTGAAATTTTTTGCGAATCTAGGAACACCCTTTATCAAGTTAAGGAGAGGGATATTTACCTCACATTTGGAGAATGTCTCATAGATGTCCTTGTACTTCTCCAGCTTTCGTGTTTCCCTTAGAGCCTCGGGGAAGGGTGCTTCAATTTCGGGAATGACCGGTGGTAGGGTTGGGATTTGAGCTTCCACCTCCGGTTGAGTTACTTCCACCAGCTCCTCTTCTTCCTCCTCTTCGCCAATGTGGCTCTTTGTCTTCTCTTTGGCAATAACCAACTCCTTGCCACTCCGTAATGTGACTGCATGGGCTTGTTGCCTAGGATTCGGCTCCGTTTGAGATGGTAGCCTTGCCGAATCCTTAGCTTCAAGCCTACTCACGGAATTTGAGATTTGGCTGATTTGGTTTTCCTAGTTGTGAATGCTAGATTTTGTTGTTTCTTGGAATTGAACCACACTTTGTTGCATTGTTGCCATATTCATGGCAAGTGATCGAATCATGTCTTCGGTTGACATATTCGAGTTAGAAGTTTGGCCTTGTTGTTTATATTGTGGAGGAGGAGGATTTGATGGTTGAGGAGGTTGAGAGTTCCCGTACCTTAAATTAGGATGATCCCTCCATCCCGGATTGTAGGTGTTGCTTTGAGGATTATACCTCTTTTGATTTTGGAAACCCAAAGCATTGATCTGTTCAACGTTCTCCTGTTGTAGTGTTAGGCAAGAGTCGGTGGGGCGCCCTTGTGTCGAGCATATGCCGCAGACCTTGACTTCTTGAGGTTTCGGATTTAAGAGAAAATCTTTAACCAAAGAAGTCAAGCCGGCTACTTGACTTTCCAATGAGTTGTTGGATTCTGCCGCCATAACTCGTTTTGTTGATCGCCGATCATAGTGCCTACAATTCTCGGCCAACTCCGAGATGAGGTTTGTAGCTTGAGAAGGGGTCTTGTTGACAATCCCTCCTCCACATGCGGCGTTTATCATCCGCCTATCTTCATTGCAAAGACCATCATAGAAATATAAGATGAGGTCTTGTTCCGAATAGCCATGATAAGGGCAGCTTGCACACAGTTTCTTGAATCGTTCCCAATATTCGTAGAATGATTCATCATCCTTCTGCTCCACGTTGCTAATTTGTTTTTTTAGAGAGGATGAGACAGAGGCAAGGTAGTACCTTTCCAGGAACGCTTTCTTCATGGCCGTTCATGTTCCTATACTTCCTGAAGGAAGATAGAATAGCCAATCCTTTGTGGTATCCTTCAGTGAAAATGGAAATGCCCGCAGTTTGATTTGTTCTTCTGTCACACCGTTTGGGAACATGCTTGTGCAAACGACGTGGAACTCCGATAAATGTTTGTTCGGGTCTTCTCCCCTCAGGCCATGGAAGGATGGCAACAGATGAATGAGCCCAGATTTTAGCTCAAACGTATTACCCTCATCAAGTGTAGGGAAGGTAATACACAGTGGTTGTTGGTTGAGGTTTGGAGTTGTGAGCTCCCTCAGTGTTCTTGTTTCAAGAGTCATTGTGGTTGGCTCTTCGGTGTCGCTAGAACTAGAGCTAGCGGTGTATGAATCTCTGGAAGATGATTCTTCCGAGTCGGTGTTAGAAAATTTACTTTTCAACCGCTCGAAAGTTTGTTCTATTTCTGGGTTTTTGTGATATGTGATTTCGTTTATGGAACGATGTTTAACCATAAACTCCACTAAGCTCAGAAACTAGAAAAATAAACACTCTTTATATTTTTGTTTGGTATATATATTTTTTTGATTTTTCTTGAAATGAAATAAAAGAAAAATTAATTGCCTTTCCCCGGCAACGGCGCCAAATTTGACGTGCACTCGTCGTTAGGTGCACTCAAAATAATTAATCAATACGACACTAATACGTAGTATAGTGTAGTAAGGTTCTCATCCACAGGGAAAGGAATACTTTTCTTTTAAATAAATAGTAACAAAAGGGGGGTTTAGATTTGTTTGGTTTAATAACACTAAGATAAACGACCTATATGAGTTTAATTCAATGAGATGGGGACTTGGTTTTGCTTTTATCCACTTAATGAAATGTTCGTCGATCCCGGTTATATCTTTAACTATCTTCCTCTCGAATACTCAATCGAGGAGTATATCCAGTTCATCGAGGGTAGTTATTAATAACGAGATGCGTTCATTAATAAAACTTACTATCGAGTCAATATAGAACAAGCGCCGTATATTAACTTGATAGTAGCAATAAACTTAAGATGAAAACGATTGAGATTGATAACCTCAACACAAGCGGCTTATTGGTTTAATCAATATAATTAATTCCCCTTGGCATATTAACCATGAGATGCATGCATTAATATTCCAAGTTTACTACCGTTGAAAGAACCGGATTAATAACAAGCGTATTAACCGATTGATTCTAGTAATAATTAATATGAGAAACAATACTAGTTGATACTTTAAGTAATGTTTAAG
Organism: Cuscuta europaea; assembly: GCA_945859875.1. NCBI lineage: Eukaryota > Viridiplantae > Streptophyta > Magnoliopsida > Solanales > Convolvulaceae > Cuscuta > Cuscuta europaea. The sequence goes on along the minus strand of CAMAPE010000010.1, from coordinate 15,138,491 downwards.
ATATTAACATGAAATATGAATAGGAATTAATTAATACTCAAGGAAGAATATTAAAATATATGAATCCTACTATGATTAATATCAAGATGTTAACTAATTGTCATCTTAGTAACACTCCCCAATATTATCATAGAGGAAGAAATAGCTATTACTATAATCAATGTCAAGATGTTAACTAATTGTCATCTTAGTAACACTCCCCAACTTTGATATAGAGATAGTATTTTGAAAGAAAGAATTAATATTCAAGGAAGAAGATTAAAGAAAATAACTCACAACTTACAAATTCATTAAGCTTCAAAGTAGCAAAACCAAGATGGAAGAGTTTAGCTCCTCATTTGGAGACTAAACATGATGAAAAATATAAAGAAAGAGCTATTCTATACTGAGCTTAGATGTACAAGGGATTGGATATCTTTTTGTGAAGGAAAGGAGGTGTATTTATAGGCTTTTGGGATGGGATTCGGGTACTCGATCGGGTATATACATGGTACCCGATCGAGTATGTGTGTAACACCCGATCCGAGGTATACTCGACCGGTTTCAGGGTATTTTCTAAGAGTATACCCGATCGAGTATATATGAATACCCGGTCGAGTATGCTTAGAAAATGGTATTCGAACCATACTCGACCGAAATTCTCTTGAAATTCAAAGGCATACCCGATCGGGTATGTCGGTCTACCCGATCGGGTATAGACATAAAATCGTGGTTGAAATCTTCCCTACATGTTCCCTTGTCTTCGGATCTGATCCGATTTGAAGTTCCAACCTAATACCCGATCGAGTATAGCTAATACTCGACCGAGTATAGACCAAAATTCAGGATCTTCTTTTGTCTTTGAACTTTTGCACCTTCTTTTCACTTTTTGGGTTCACCAACTGTACTTTGAGTGACCAAAACCTGCTTGAGTTCAGAATATATCTAATCTAACCTATTTACAAGAATTTAACAATCGAATCTATTACACCAAAAGTGTGTAATTTCCAAAGTAAAAGTCAAGCAAAACTAATTAAAAACATAAACATAAATATGGAAATTACGAACGTATCACAGCCGATTGTTTGCATCTCGGCTGAAATTTTATGTTTGCAAAAAAAAGAAATCTACTCTACGGGGATCGGCTTGATTCTTGACTTTATGGGAAAATCGTCGTTACGATGTCGGATCTGGGTTGAGGAGGGTAGGATTGGGACTGGCTGGTCGGAGTTGAAGCTTGAGAAGTAGTTCGGGAAGAGGGGCGGGGCTAGGGCGGGATGGGGCAGGGTGGGGGTTTTCCAATGATGGGGAGTTGGGATGGGCAGGGGTATTAGGGGAAAGTCAACCCCTTTAGAAATTTGCATAAATTTGCGATACCGGTCAAAGTTGGAAGAAATGACCGAGACGGAGGGAGTTATAATTTCGAACATAACGCCTCTTTATTAGAAAAAAATGATGAAATACTTGAATAGGAATATTTGAATAAATTATTGAAATATAAACAAATGCCAAAAGTTGATCAAATCAAATACATTACTTCTTTTGCTTGCGAATACTACTAAACAAATACAATTTCGAGTTGGTGAAAAGTTACCAAATTCATGTCAAATAGACTAGTTTACTACCGAATCCCATAACAAAAACAGCCAAAGAAACTCAGTTACGAACTCTCTCAAAATTAAGAAAACACCACCACCCAAAGCCTGAGGTTAAAAACTAGATTAATTTCATCTCATTCTTGAGATTTTGAGTCTTTAACTGATTAATACTTGGAGATCGAAACATTCTAAGTTCTAACAAGGACCCGAATATAACTAAACTCACATTTATTGGCATTTTCTTTAGAGAAAATTACCAAAATACGGGAATCTCCCGTCTGACAAGCCAAAATACGGGAGTTCCTTTTAGGTTACCAAATTACGGTAGTCGGAATTGGCAATTCCGACCGGAGGGGAAGTCCGAAATTAGGGTTGAAACCCTAGTCGGAATTGGGCAATCCGACTAGAGGTAAGTGCCAATTTAATTAAAAAAACCTAGTCGGAATTGGGGAATCCGACTAGGGTATTTTTGATTTTTTTTTTAAACAATGCGGATAAAATTTGATAAAAACCTAGTCGGAATTGGGAAATCCGACTAGGGTATTTTGATATTTTTTTAAAAAAATGACGTGTTTAATTGTGGTTCGAACATTTTACCAACCAACTCGTTTTATTTTCATTGTTTGCACTACGTGTTTTATCTGTATCCATTTATTCTACCAACTGCATTTATATGGTCACCGTACGTACCCCAACAGCTCCTATAAAATGAGTTCATTTCTTTTCAAAATTTTCACTCCAAAAACAATCCTTCTTTCTCTCTTGATATATTTATTACATTTTCTGTTTAGGCATTCTTCTCTCATATAAAAATGTCTAGTGAGGGAAATATTGTTGTTATGGTTCATTGGAATGGCTCTACATCTCAAAAAGATGAGGAAATAGAGTACTCCATACCTCCTAGGGCGGTACTATTCATTAGTGAAGCAGATGATTATACTACTATACATGAGAATGTTCTAAATCATGTTAGAGGCGACGGATTTTCCGAAATTAAATTAATTTACGGAAAATTGCCAAAATATAAGAATTCTGTATATGTTGCTTCTAGACTATGGCCCATTCACGATGAGCAGACATGGCGTCATTTTTTCCGGATCGCTAAAAATGAGTATGAGAAGTTGCACATTTACGTGGAAGCTTCAGCGACCCCGCCACAAACTTTGACGTTCCACGGAACTCCCAGAGAGGAAGGCCCATCATCCGTATATGGTCGGAGGAACAACCGCCAAACGTTTCAGAACTACGAATCTCCTGGTATGTGTTGTTCAAGTTAAATAGAATTTACAATGATTTGGTTTTATTTGTTGTCATTTTAAGAGTGTAGAAGTAGTTAATTTAGTAATTTGTAAATTTTTTAATTTTGATTGTTAAATAGGAATTTCAGAGTAAAAATTGGCTATCTGTCTGTCTCATCTGCACAAATTCAATACTTCTATCTAATTACACAATAAACACATTCTAGTTCAAATAAAAGAAATAACCGGAAGTGGAAGTGGAATTTTAAAAAAATTTAAAATTTCATCTCCTGTCGGAACACCCAAATCCGACGAGAGCACAAAAAGTTTTTATTATTCAAATAAACTTAAAATTTGTATATATTCCGATAAATTAAAACCCAAAACTCCTTTCGGAACACCCAAATCCGACCAGAGCACAAAAAGATTTTATACTTCAAATAACTTAAAAATTTTATATATTCCGATAAATTAAAACCAAAAAATTCAAACCATAATTTTATTTTATTTTAGATAGTGTGTTACAAGGAATTGTGTTCAATTCTAGAAATTCAAGAATTGTGTTAAATTAATAATTTGTCCCAAATAATAATATTGAAATTTATGAATGTATCTACTTTGTACAGTCACAAACTTGGGTGAAGAGTCGGACGACCCAGACTATGAACAAGGTTTTAGTAGTGATGTCGATTCATCCACGAGCGATGATAGTGACGACGTAGTAGTGATGTCGTGTTAAATTCAAATTTTACTCTTTAATTTAAATAGTCGAATTTAAGATTTTAATTTCGCAATTATAGTTATTTCGAATTTCAAAATTACTAGTTATTTTGGTAACTTTTAAGATTTTAATTTAGATTGTGAATTTAGAATTTTACTCTACATTGTGAAATCGGAAGTTTAGAGTTGTACTTAGCTATAAAAATCTAGAAATTTAGAAATTGTGTTACATTTAGAATTTGAGTTAAAATTCGATTTTATGACGTTACAAGTTGTTACTTTAGTAATTTTTTATTTTTTTGTGTTAGGTTGTGAAATTAGAATTTTAGAGTTCAATTTAGCTATAAATATCTACAAATTTAAAAATTGTGTTACATTTAGAATTTGTGTTAAATTTCGAATTTAGTAATTTATAACTACTTATTTTAGGAATTTCAAATGGAGCAAAACATTCCGCGCCCAGGGCCTGTTAACCGTTCACTACTCACGTTGCCACTGCGTGCCCATCGTGCGGACCATATATGGTATGAACCGAATTCCAAATACTCGTGCTTGAAATGCGTCAGTTGCCCTTCAGCTGCATTCGGAGTTGAAGAGCGAGATCCAAGAGTGATAGGTATGCTAGCATATGCTGGCTTCTTGGGGACAGAGCACATTGCCCGTATCAAGGTGGATCATAGTTTAATATGTGCTTTGGTGGAGAGATGGAGGCCGGAGACACATACTTTCCATCTTCCATTCGGTGAGGTCGGCATTAGTCTACAAGATGTGGCGATGATCCTTGGTTTGCCCATTCGGGGTATGCCCCTCAGTGGTCCAACCGTTAAGGGTAAGGCTCAGTGGATCGACCTGTGCACGCAGTCGTGTGGTTTTACTCCTCTAGAGACTGATATGCGCACGGGTGATATCACCATGAGTGCTCTTACCCGTCACCAGATCCTACCTGACAGTACAGACGAAGAGGTCACCGAACACACCAGAACCCTAATATGGCAATTGCTTGGAGGCCTTTTGTTCCCTGACACGAGTGGGACAAGAATACGATTATACTTTTGGAGGTCTTGCAGGGTGACTTGGCTTTAGCCCGTCGATGGAGTTGGGGATCAGCGGTTCTCGGGTACCTCTACCATAACTTGTGCAACGGCGCCAAGTGGGAAACCAAACAAGTTGGCGGTTGTATGCACTTGTTACAGATTTGGGCTTGGTCGAGGATTTCGATGGTCCATCCATCAGTAGTTCAGGTCATTCAACATGACCATCTTCCATATGGGTGCAGGTATGTTGGCAATTACATCTTAATAATTGAGAATGCGTTATATGACGTTAGAGTTTTTAAATTCATTTCGGTAATAAATAAATGTAGGTGGATCGTCCCCAAGTCATATAAGGGATCCCCAAGACACTGCATACGCCTGTACCGGGATGACCTAGACCGAATGAGTGAGAGTCAGGTAGTACTTCAAATTTTTACTTCCACCGTACTATTCAATTTTTAATACACATTGTTTTATAGTCGTTAAATTGCAAATTAAAATTTTTACAGTTTGATTTCACTCCCTACGCGTCCGAGGAACTCCCACCTATCATCCTTAATGACGCTCCGCTTTGGTCGGCTAGGGTCATGCTCATATTTTGCAATATGGCCGAAATGCATTACCCCGATCGATTTCTTCGGCAGTTCCATATAAGGCAAGATACTCCGGATGCTCCTTTGGCGGGTACTGATCATCACGGCAATCGTTCCAACATAGTAACCGGTGCCTTGGCGTTGTGGGCGGACATACAACATAATATATACTTTCTTGATTATGATCGACATATGTCCGTCGAAGCAACTAAGAGGTACCGAAAATGGTACCAGAAGCATGGTATGACACATGTCCAGAACCCTTCTCACAATGTGCCCACGACAGGCTACATCCCGACATCACACGATTGGGGTATTGTGGTAAGTTTTTGAATACATACTATATTCATTAACATATATCATGTCATATTATTTACACGTGTTACATTTTTATGCAGAGGCAGAGCGTTTACGAGCTGAATCAGCTCTTAGCCGACCGCGCAAGTCATGAGGACTGTCAAAAACGACTACAGCGGATGGCCCTGGACGTAGGTGATGAAGAGATGCTCCGCCGGGGCATATTCCATTATGAAGATGAAGATGAAGATGAAAGTGGAAGTGACGAAGAGGATGATGCAGATGAACATGAAGGTGGGGGTGAGCATTCACAATCGCCCCCTCAATTTTCAACACGTGAGGGTGTCTCATTTGATCAACCACCCCCTCAATTCTCAACGCATCAAGGTGTCTCATTTGATCAACCACCGCCGTATTATGATTCTTATCAGTACTCCACACAAGCGGTTGATTATGTTGATTCATTTCTGGATTCGTCGTCGTTTTACTATGGAGACACAATGGGGCCTTGGAACACTAGCGGTGGAGACGGAGCAGGGCCGAGCACGCAACGTTAGATGTAGTATCATTAAATTTATATTATTGTATGTACTATCTATTTATTAATAAATTACATTGAAACCTACATTTGTTTTGTTCACTTTCATTAAATTTACAAATCGCATTTAAAACAAATTCAAATTTGTATCTCATTTTATAAATTTTATTCACAATACAAATGGATTTAAAAAAATAAAATTAAAAACTATAACTTTAGGCCAATTTAAAAATTAAATTGGCGACTAATTAAAAAAAGAGAAATTCGACCAATTTAAAAATTTAAACATGAATGAAATTGGCCAATTTAGTTTAAAACTTTAGTTGGAAATTAAAAACTTTAAATTAAAAAATAATATAAAGCAATCAAATGTTTTGTTACTCAAAAAACGAAAATGCTAAGTTTTCATTTTAAAAAATATGTCATGAATCTTAAAAAACTTTAAAATTTGGAATGGATAGAATTTAGCCCTAGAATTTAAAACTTTTAGTTTTTAAAACTTAAAATAAAAAAATTTAGGAATTACGAATTAAAATAAAAAATTTACCAAAAAAACAAAAAAAAACCCTAGTCGGAATTCACTCATCCGACAGGAGGTTAGGGCTTTTTTTTTTTGAAACCCTCTTCTAGTCGGAATTCACTCATCCGACTCCCCCTATTTGGTAAAACCTAGATAAATCCCCGTATTTTGGCAACCAATCTCCCCCTTTCCCGTATATTGGTAAAACACCCTTTTCTTTACATATGGAACGAACGAGAATTAAGAATCTTGGAAAAAACAAATTCCAAATAACTTTTTCCACCGAGACGGTCTTTCTATAGACCACAAATCAAGATCGTCGACTTCGACACAGGAAATCCAAAGGTGCCCCAATTGCATAGTTAAAGAAGCCGTAATCTTTAGCCATACTTTCATGATTCAACATCTTCACACCTGATTGATCTTCTTAATTCTGTCTTGCGAGCTATGTCGGCCATTCACTTTCAACTAACAAAGAAGGGTTAGGAAAACACGAAGTAAACACACAAAAACAAATTATCCAAGAAATTATCCAAGTAAATGTGAATATTCAAGAAATTAGCCAGTGAACAAATTTGCATTACATTAGGAGTTGTGTAAGACCATAGATTCATCACATAAAAATTGGGTATTGTGTAAGGTATTAGATTCATCATTTTATTCATATAAAAAATTGAATATGGAACATAAACAAACATTTAGGGAGAGAGTGTGATGGATCGAGAAAAAGCACACATTTGCAACTTGCAAGAGAATACCACCCTTTATTGGGTGTTTTACCAAAATACGGGATTCATCAACATCTATTGCCAAAAAACGGAGAAAAAATTAGGTTTTCCCAAAAAGCGGGAGTCGGAATTGGGTGTTTCGACCAGAGGAAGGGGTTAAAAAAAACACCTCTCCCTCCAGTCGGATGTGTGACTTCCGACCAGGATTTTTTTTTGTTTTTTTAACTCCTTGTTAATTCCTTATTGTTAAAGCTTTGATTTTAATAGTTTTTTAAAAGTATTGTTAATTCCTTATTCTAAATTCCGAATTAAAAGTTGTTTTAAAATTCTTGGCATATTTTTTAAAATGAAAATTATGAATTTTGGTTTTTAAATTTTTTTGATTGCTTAATATTATTTTTTGATATTAATCCGGAAATAGTAAATCCCAACTTAAATCCGATATAGGGATTTTTAAACAAAATAAAAAATTGGTTTCACTCCTGTCGGAAGTCCCAATTCCGACGAGAGGATTTTTTTTAGAAGTTTTATATATTGCGAATGAATTACAAACGAAAAAAAATCAATAAATAATAAAAAAAAATCATGTCGGAATTGGTAAATCCGACAAGGGGAAATTAGAAATTAATAATTAATAATTTGAGTTAAATTTGAGTTTAATTAATCGAAAATGTTAAATTAATAATTTTAAAATTTCATCTATATGTTAAATAAATCATTGTCAATTTTACAACTCGTGTTCATGATATAGGCTGATTACATTTCAAATGATTGTATCCTTACTGGGTCGAATAGGGGTTTTTATGATCCAATTTTAAAAAATGTGAATCACAAGTGTGCATATTAAAATTTCATCTATATATTAAGTAAATCGTGGTCAATTTCACAATTCGTGTTCATGATATATGCTAATTGCATTTCAGAAGATTGTATCCTTACCAGGTCAAATTGGGGTTTTTATGATCCGGGTCTAAAAAATGTGAATCACAAGTGTTAAATTTTATTTGATTATATTTTTTATCTAATAAAATTTTATCTGATTATATTTTTTCTGATTAAATTTTATTTGATTATATTTATCTGATCAAAATCTTAAGCCATAAAAAATGAATTGAATTGGTAGGTGGAAGTTAGATTTAGGTGATTAAACTTTGTCAAACTTTACACTTTGAGCAGTCCCGTATTAAACTTTACACTTCCTTATTTGCTTTATTTGGCAAACAAATCTATACCAAACAGTGTCAAACAGTGTCAAACAGTGTCAAACAGTGCCAAACAGTGCCAAACAGTGTACTGTACAGTAAAGTCAAATTTATTTCCTTAATATATGTGAAGTCAAAGTGTAAAGTTTAATAAGGATCGGAGGGGGTAACAAGTATGAATATTAAAATTCCATATATTTGTTCAGTAAATCATTGTCAATTTTACAACTCGTGTTCATGATATAGGCTGATAACATTTCAAATGATTGTATCCCTACTGGGTTGAATTACGATTTTTATGATCCGGTCTAAAAAATGTGAATCACAAGTATTAATATTAAATTGTCATCTATATACTACCTCCGTTCTTAAATAAATGCAACACTTTGACTTTTACACTATTCACATGTTCTACTTTGACTATGTTTTATTTATTAATGTAATAATATTATTTTATGAAAAAAATATTGTTAAACTTGTCTCATTGTAAATATTCATAATCTAATTTTTTTTAATTTTTTTACTAATACAAAATCATTTATATTAATGGTCAAAGTTGTGTCTCGGCAAGTGTGAAATGTTGACCGTTGCATTTATTTAAGAACGGAGGAAGTATTAAGGAACTCGTGGTCAATTCCACAACTCGTGTTCATGATATAGGCTTATTGCATAAAATTCGAATGATTGTGCCTTTATTGGGTCAAATTGGAGGTTTATGATCCAGGTCTAAAAAATGTGAATCACAAGTATGGATATTAAAATTCCACTTATATGTTAAGTAAACCATTGTCAATTTTGCAATTCGTGTTCATGATATATGCTGATTACATTTCAAATGATTGTATCCTAAAAAATGTGAATCACAAGTGTGAATATTAAAAATTCATCTATATATTAAGTAACTCGTGGTCAATTTCACAATTCGTGTTCATGATATATGCTAATTGCATTTCAGAACGAAGATTGTATCCTTATCAGGTCGAATTGGGATTTTTATGATCCGGATCTAAAAAAAGTTAATCACAAGTGTTAATATTAAATTTTCATCTATACATTAAGGAACTTGTGGTAAATTTCACAACTCGTGTTAATGATATAGACTGATTACATAAAATTCAAATGATTGTGTCCTAATTGGGTCAAATTGAAAGTTTCATGATCCGACACATAAAGTATTGGATTTTGGGTCACTTTATTTTTGTACAGATATGTTTGGACAAAATATATTGAATTTTGATTGAATTATATATGATAAAATTTTATCTGATTCATTTTATCTGATTGAACTTATATGATTAAATTTTATCTGATTATCAGTTTTATCTAATAAATAATTCTAAAGTTATGGGTTACATAAAATAAAATTTATCTCGAATATAAATTTCTTAAAATAAAATTTAATTTATAAAATTTAATTTATTAAATTCCTTAAAATAAAACAAAATAGATTGCTTTTTTCGAAAATAAAATAGACTGCTAGTCGGATGTGGGCTTTCCGACAGTTTTGCTTTTGTTTTTTTATTTTTATATTTTTTATTTTTTGATTGCTTAGGATTACAATAATGGAAAATTTTGTATTTTTTTCATTTTATTTCAACCAAAAAATATTAATTTTTTTAAATATACACTCAAGAGTTTGAATGGGACAATATTCCGTTTAATTTGGTAAAATGAGTGAACACAAATCAAAGCAAACAATAAAAAAATTTTGAACACCCCCTAGTCGGATTACACAATTCCGACCAGGTTTTTTTGTTTTTTTTTAATTGTTTTTTTTTGTTTTTTTAATTCCTTCGATTAAACAAATAATGGAAATGTTAAAAAAATTCGAACACCCCTAGTCGGATTACACAATTCCGACTAGGTTTTATTTTTACTTTTTAAAGCTTTTCCTCCTGTCAGAATTGGAGAATCCGACTCCCGTAAAATGGTAACCTAAACCCGAAGTCCCGTATTTTGGCTTGTCAGTCCCAAAACTCCCATAAATTGGTAATTTTCTCCCCTTTATTACCCCTTTGAATCGGCTATAATTTAGAAGAGGATTTTTGAACCTTTTATGAAGAACTAACCAAGGAAATGACGAGGAGAAGAGATGGCAAAACAAAACACAACAAACATAGCAAAAGAAAGGGAAAGGGTTTCTTATATATGTATATATAGAGAAAGGGGTGACAGGAAGAGAGTAAACACACATAGCTTCAAGCATGGAAATCATGCAAGAAAACACCATTTGTTCTCACTCTCTTCTGTCACCTCCAACTTTACCCCTTGGATCTGCCGGCCAATTCTTGAATCATGCTTGACATCTCATCCATATATTTACAGAACAAGGATATAAAGCTTAGGGTTTTCTTTTATAAAAATGACAACTTCATGTGAACCCTAGATCGATAAAGTGGATGACAAGAAACAGTAATTGTGGCAAGTACTGCACCATTTGAGAAAGGAGAAGATTACTAGTAGTTGTTTGATTTGATGCGGTACGAAATGAGGAATGGGGTTGGCCTTATATAGGGGATGGATGAGCAACAGCCGAGTACATATCGACATTGCCCCCAACCCATACCCTAATTTACTTTGCCTTTTAAAAATCCTTTTTTTGCAGTCGGGACAGAACCTACTCACTAAATATATCCTACACTCGGGTATTTTTGAAATTAGTAACAACTCGAAGGATAATTATATTAAGTTGAAGTGCTGAATTGCTTTCTTTTTCCACTGCTGCTCCATTCACGTTCCCTTATTTTGTAAGTCTCCTTTCTTTACTTTTCTTTTGTTTATTCTTCTTTTTTTGTTTGTTCTCCTTCTTTTCTTTTTTTAGCAACCTTTTTTATATTCAATTATTATGAATATATATAATATAAAATATTATTAAATGTTTCAGTTTATTTTTTAGATTCATGTAGGAGTTGATTATATATATAGGAGCACATAAAAAACAACAAACACTTTATTAAATGTCTTCTGACCTTACATTTTTAGTTTTTAATAGCAGAGAATTATCCTTTTGAATTTTTGTTTGTTTTGACTTTTGAAAATCGGACACCAATCCTTTTGATGCACATTAAATTTTTATTAATGCTCATTTAACAGAAATTGTGATTTTCATCTCAATAGAGGAGATTTGATGCTCAATGAAAATGTCATTATGCCAAACTAACAAACCTTACGATTTTCACATCAATGAACATTTTGTAAGTTACGTATGCTCATTTAGTACTGATTTATTGCTCATTTTTAAGTGTCATATGAATGCATTTTTTAAAGTACTATTTTACGTTAGATTCACGTATTGAAATTCATAGGAGTTAATTATAAGAATAATTTAACAAGTTTTTATAAAAGAAAAAAAACAAAAAGAAAGTGAATCAGAAATCTGAAGCAGAAATCATGATGCTCAATATTAGACTCTTAATACTCAACAGAATATGTCGTATGCTCATTAAAAGTTTATTAATACTCATTTTACAGAAACTACGATTTTCATCTCGAGATATGAGTTTTGATGCTCAATGAAAATGTCGTGATGTTCAACTAACAAACTTTACGATTTTCATATCAATGCACATTTCGTAAGTTACATATGCTCATTTGGTATGATGTTATTCTCATTTCGTAAGTTATATATTTCAAAAGTAACATATGACATTATACTCGCATACTGAAATTAATAGGAGTGTATTATAGATATAATTTAATAAGTTCTAATAAAAGAAAAAATAAGAATAAGAAAAAAGAAATAGAAGATATGAAGCAGGGATCGTGAAACTCATTGTTAGCCTCTTAAATACTCAATAAGATAGGTCAGATGCTCATTAAAATTACATCATTGCTCATTTATCGAAAATCGTGATTTTTCTCTTAAATTACAAAAATGCCACTGAATTTTTTGGGTCTTAATTATTGATTGAGCTGTCTTTCTTACTTGAACCGGGTGTACGTTTGGAGGTTTGATACGTACACGGAAAGTTCCTTCTACGGTTCGGTAAGCTTTGATATATATGTACGAAGTATTTGGTACTATATACGTAGTATTATTGTTATACACATTCAGATTCACACGTACCAATAGCTAGAGGAGATGCCATCTATTCGGCCAGTGTGAAAGCTCTCTCACAGTCTCATCCTACCATGCCTACAAAGAGCTGCTTGCGGATGCTGTGAAGAGTATTGCGTAGGAAGTAGGATACACCGGGTTGGGCCGATACATTTATGTTTTCAAAATAAAGTTTAGGGATAAATACTTCAATATTACTAAAACTCAACACTTTTCCTAAAATATGACTATACATGTTTTTGTGTGTAATATATGACCAAACACATACATGAGGTGGTTACCATACTTAACTAATTCCTTATTGATAGTGCCGCTACCCACTCATGGAGCATGACATTAGGATGTTAGATTAGAAATAAAAGTAGTGGAGTCATATATTGGGAAAGATATATTGTTTTAGTAATATTAGTTATAATAAGTTTATACTCTATATTTTTTTAAACTATAAATGTAAGCTTTTTTCAAATTTGGATCAGGTGGGGGTCTAGTATTCCTTACTAACTAGCTACAACCCCGGTTTGGGGATCGGGTCGGGACTACTACTCTCAGAGCCATGATCGTTTTTTAGGAGGTTCAATAGGTTATCCGGAACAAGGGCCCCAGCTTTAAGGGACCCCACATTTTTAAAAATTTATTAGTATTATATGGTAAGATTATATATTAATACTAATCAATAAAATACAGTTAGCTAGTAAGGAAGAAAAAATATAGATACATTATTTTTTTCATCGGTCCTTTTACTCTTTTAGTTCTCTTTTAATGAGCATTCCATTGATTTGAGTATAAGCATTTGGATTGAGTTTTTTTTTTAAAATATATATTAATGTGGGGCCCTGATTTATATTTTGAACCGGGACCTCCAAATTCATTAGACAGCCCTGCTCAGAGCATCTCCGATGCTGGGGTGCATTGGAGTTCCATGTCATCAATTGCACCTTCTATGATAAAATCTACTTTCCAATGTCAATACTTGGACATCCAAAATCTGAGTTGACTAAGGAAGAGGTCAAACACAAGGTCTACAAACAGACTTTCGGTACATATTGTGCACTCTAGCTAAGCAAGGAACTCATTATTGTGCACTGTACATATATAGCTTTCCTTTCTTCTTTCAGAAAATTTTCATTTACTTTTTTGTTGTTCCCTTTCTCCATTGGAGTATCCTCCAAATAGACCTTCTCTATTTGCTTATAATTTGCTCTGGACTCTCTCTATTTTTTAGCAACATAAGGAGCAATGCGAAATGGGCATTGCAGATGCTCTCATGCCCCTAATTTTGCGGATTTTTATGCTTTGTTATTGTCAGGTCTCTACCACATAAAAAATCTTAAACAATCTTCAAATCTATCAATTTTTCTTCAATCATGATCTTTAATTACCTAGAATTTTATGAGAGATACACTCAAATTCAAATGCAGTCTCACTTCACATCAAGCACTCTATTAAGAATCAAATTAAACATAACCAAATGCACTAGCACGAGTGTCTACAAAATGGAGTGATCGGAAATAATAAAAACCCAAACACACTACTATAATATATATAAATTATATTATACGGAGTATATAGTTTGTAGTCCCGATTTTTTAATAGGTTTGTAGCTTGGTCACTACCATAAACGGCTATATATCTTGGAGAATATGAGGAGTCTGCAGATTAAAAGTAAGCACAAGTGCGTAACTAACCTCTTCAGCGATTGTAAAGGCAGGTAAAATAACCTAAAAGTTTGGAAATAATTTCGAATAATCTAGCTTTAGAATTTGATATCAATTTCTCTCTCAAAATAATAAATGATCCCAATTCCTCAATAATGATTTCAACAAATAAACTCATTGATGCCATATTGAAAAACTTTTAGACATATTGAACAACTTCTGAAGAACATATTGAACACTAAACAAGGTAATAGCGTCCTAGACATGTAGAAGAGGAATGTAATGATAGCTACTATGATATGATGGTAGTCGAGGTGATGAGGGTCGTGATTGGAGAATATGAGGAGTCGGCAGATTAAAAGTAAGCACAAGTGCGTAACTAACCTCTTCAGCGATTGTAAAGGCAGGTAAAATAACCTAAAAGTTTGGAAATAATTTCGAATAATCTAGCTTTAGAATTTGATATCAATTTCTCTCTCAAAATAATAAATGATCCCAATTCCTCAATAATGATTTCAACAAATAAACTCATTGATGCCATATTGAAAAACTTTTAGACATATTGAACAACTTCTGAAGAACATATTGAACACTAAACAAGGTAATAACGTCCTAGACATGTAGAAGAGGAATGTAATGATAGCTACTATGATATGATGGTAGTCGAGGTGATGAGGGTCGTGATTGGAGTAGTGATTAGCCTTCAATTCAAAAGTTTCTAGCGTTATTTTAGGCTCGTCTATCAATGGATTATTGAATGCCCAAATGTTAAAGACACCTAATCGCTTGTCACATTCCCCTAATTTGTGATGCACGATGATGTTTAGCTTGCCTTGAGACACTATTCCATTGGCGTTGATCCGAACACTCTGCTTGTAGTATATGCAAGAACATTTCAAAACGATTAAAAGTTATATCCATGTCAATAAGTTTATCTTTTAATTAAGAGAGTTTTTTTTTAAACGAAACTGACTGATTATATTAGAATCCAAGAATCAACAGCATTACAAACTTTCCAATATTGAACAGCTCCCTGCTACCAAACTCACCATAATCCGAAGGTCCCACCCGATGATTAGACATAGAAACGACCACCCTGACTAGAGCGGATCGAATCGCTAACCATCTGACATATTTGAAGATTATCTCAGCTTTTGAAGCCATCTTACTTCTTCGCAACAAATACCTACCCACCTCATAAGCAAAATGCACCCTATCGAGTCGCTAATCATATTATTTATTTATTTATTTATTTATTTAGTCATTCATTCATTAATTTATCCATTTATTTATTATATATTTATTTATTTATTTAATTAATTAATTACATGTTTTTTTTTCCTTCAAAGTGATATAATAATCATTTTTTCAATTATATAGTACTGCTTCGTATTAATAACATAAATTAATTGAAAGGAAAAGCAATTCAATCAATGAAAACAAGAAAAAGAAAATGTAAGCCAAGTATTAATTTGCAAAGGATCATATTGAAATATTGAATTATCTAATCCTAAACTTGGTTGTTGGAACCAAATAGCTATCTTAAAATGAGCTCAATGTGGTCAAAGCAACCCTAAAAAACTGTTTTATCAAACACATATTTTGCCTAGTCAATTAGTCAAATGAACTGAATATGGTCAAACCAACCCTAAAAATTAGCCGATAAGACATTTACCAAACAATGGAGTATCTAAAAAATGGCATTTCAGGCAAAAAAAAAAGACAATTGGACTATTTTTATCATTTTAAATAATTGAAAACATTATTTGGTAAATAGTTGTTCCGGCCTGAGGTGCTTTGAGGGAACGACTGAAATTGAAACGCTGTAAATAGAAGAGTTTTTTATTAGTGTCTTGAAATATGTGTTTTCTACGGATTGTTATGATCAAATATCTGAATTATCAAACATCTTCTACCAACTCGTAAACCTATTAAACTATCAAACTCGCTGAGTGAACTATTATTGAACACACGTTCAGAAAATATGTTAATATGTTACTCCCTCCGTCCCTTATAACTTTGCCAACTTTCCTTTTTCGGACGTCCTATTAACTTTGCCACTTTCCTTTTTAAGTAAAGAATTTGTGGTTTCTGTTAATTCTCTCTCCTCTGCACAGACTTCAACCACACAGTTTTTACTTTATTAATCTCCGTGCCGGTCAAACTTCACAAAATTATTAGGGACGGAGGGAGTATGCGTTATTAACCAATAACACGTTGCAAGACACACAATTATCTTTATAATTTTTGGACCTATGTTGCTACAAACATACGTGTATTCAAAAGTATGAAGAGAATATTGTTTATGTCGTATCAAAAAATACGTACTCATTCCCCTTTGGGAAAGTCGGCTGCGAGAATTTCTTTTAGCGTGTCCTTTGAGTACATGAATGCCCGGGATCCACTGCAAAAAAATTACAGAATTGGTACAGAATTTAGCATGGAGTTACTGATTTTTTGTACCAAATAGCTCGTGCCAAAGTGTTTTTGGCACGGACTTGGCATATTCCTGCCAAAATCCCTGCCAAAATCTCCGCCAATCCAAAATCCGGATTTGGCACGGATTTTGTTCTCTTATTATCATTTTGTCCAAAAAGGTGGAATCTCTCACCTCAGGAGCCCCCACCCTGACCCGACAGGATGGTGGGGAATTTATCACGTAGACTCAGTCAGCAAAGCAGCGGTAGACCTTATACACGTGCGCACCAGAGGTCCAACCTTATTTCAGGTTCTGTAACCTCCACACGGCCGCTGCGGGTTTCGAACCTTGGTCATTGATCCAATTTTTCCACCACTCGACCAACTGAGCTACCTGTGTGAGTTTCTCTTATTATCATAACCTTGTAGAAAGAA
Source organism: Cuscuta europaea (assembly GCA_945859875.1). Taxonomy (NCBI): domain Eukaryota; kingdom Viridiplantae; phylum Streptophyta; class Magnoliopsida; order Solanales; family Convolvulaceae; genus Cuscuta; species Cuscuta europaea. The sequence goes on along the minus strand of CAMAPE010000010.1, from coordinate 15,121,479 downwards.
GTAGTTTGGAAAACAGATTCCTACACGCTTTATAATTTGATACTCCTCCGTCCCATATGTAATCAACTCCGGTTTTGACTGGGCACGGGGATTAAGAATGATTGTGAACTACATATTCTTTATTAAAAAGGGAAAGATGAGATAAATTTGGGACGGACCGAAAAAGAAAAAAATAATTTCGGGACGGAGGGAGTATTAAAAATGTGGTAACAAACGAGACTTTATTTATTTATATATATATATATGAGTAGTTAGTTTATATTTAAATAAATACGGAAATACTAACATTTTTAGTTTGAAATGCCTTTATGCTTTATGTGAAATTAACATATTTCACATCAGAAATTATATTCAGAATTGAAGATGTTATGTTTTCTTATCAAGATGCCTTAGCTTCTCACGAGAAATGAGCAAGCGATTCTGAGCAAGCGATTCTGAGCAAGCGATTCTGAGCAAGCGATTCTGAGCAAGGGATTCACCGGAGATCAAGTGGCAGCCTAACTCGTGGAAGGATATATGCCGCTCGGGGGGAGAGGAGGGAGGTCTTGCTTCCAATGTTTCTTCTTACCTTCACGGAGTTGCTCAGCGACTGAAAAGGGAGAAGATGGTAATGAAGGTAGCGGGTTCGTGTGGTGGGAGGAGCAGCATGAAAGGTGATGTAAGGTCGACTGGATTCGTCCTTTGAAGCCAGTACTGACGAGGCTGACTGTGATCAGATCCGGATTAATTGTCTAGGGGCTTTGGAGGGTAGTTCATAGACTTCAAGATTTTGGAAGCGTAAGCCCCGACACTTGAATTAGCAAAAAAAAGACATGATTTAAATTAACTACATATTAATATCATATAATATAATTTTTTTATAATACTAATATTAGAAAAATTGGGGCCCTAATTTTGATGGGCTCTATTCCAGATGACCTTTTGAACATGTGAAAAATCAGTCGTGGTGCCACATTTGAGAGGTCTCATATTCAACTTCAAGTAAAGAGTTAGGCTGCAACCTCACCTAGCATCTTTCCACCTGTATATCATCAAACATCAATTTACATTTTTTAAATAAAAAATATGGTGCCATCCTTTTTTTCTATTTGTATAACTATTCTTTGTTTAGGTCTTATAAGCAAAATTATTAGGGAGAATTATGGAAATATTACTAAAACATATGTGGTTTTCCATAATATGACTAGAAAACTACATTTACACTTGTATGACTACTATTGAATGTATGAGAATACGGTTTTGTTTTGATTTAACATCAAAAGACTAATGGATGATCATGTGAGAGTGATAGAATACGAATAAAACTTCACCTAGTCATATATTACGAAAAACATCCCTTTTTAGTCACACGTATGGTAAATTTCTCAAATTATTTCTATCAAGTTTAAACCATTGACACTGGTCAAATTCATCTTGTCTACTATTGGAGACAATGTTGTCTTTTACTCCCTCCATTCTTTTTTAGTTGCAACGGTCAACATTTCACATTTGCCAACACACATTTTTGACCGTAATTATATCTTAATTCTATTAGTAAAGAAAATATTAAAAATCAGATTTTGAAAATTTGTAATGAGATTAATTGAACAATATTTATTTAAAAAAAATAATTTTCATAAAATAATAGCGTAAAATGTAATCAAAGTAGAGCATGTGAATAGTGTAAGATTCAACATGTTACAATTAAAACGGAACGGAGGATAGTATTTCATTTGCAAACTAAAATAGTATACGTAGCACTGTTTTGTACTCTTGCTACAAGGGTATTTGTGGAAGTCCACAAAACCTTGCCTACTTCTGCTTAAGCTTAAGCTCGCCAAACTCGCCACCTATCTTTAATTTGGCTGTGCACCTAACTTGTGCTGCTGCATGTTATCTTCTTGTAATGCTATACGGAGCAATAAATCAGTCCACAAAACAAACCAATGGAACCCTGTACGTTACATACTTTACCATTAAATATGATATGATTCCATTACATTGAGAAGACTTAAAGTCATTTGCAATCACGTATGGGCTTAGGATAAGGTGCAGAAGGTTGGCTACTCGTAGTTCGCGAGATAAATTAAAGGACTTGGGAAGAATCGTCTGATGAGTTTTATTGGTTGGGTGTGCAACATTTCCCCTCCAATCACCTTCATATGCCGACGCCATGAAGGGATGGGCATAAACCATGTGTCCCTCAATTATTAGCTGCACAGGATAGGCTGGACCGGTACTGAAAAAATAGAAGAAAAAGTAGGTCCAAACTTTTTTCTTTATTATTATGCTTCTTTTATTCTTATGTTCAATTAATTAGGTCTAATGTTTAATATTTTGTTCACAATTTGAAAATATAAAACATAAATAATAAGTCCTAAACAAAACCATGTTTAGAAAAGAATATATGCATTAACTTTAAGTAGGTCGGTTGTAGTTTTTAAAAATAATACAATTAACAATTGGTGTTGGATCAATAAAAGATACGCCTTTTCAGTTTTCACATCTCTTTAGTCTTTAAAGCTTTTTATTAATTTTATTACTAGTATAACATAACAAACTTATATAATTATTTTAGACCATGTGACTCTCAAATCTCATCCCATTTATTTATTTATTTCCGAATTTCAATAAATCATAACTGAGTTCCTAATAGTAGTTTTAAAGGACGTCAAATTGGCAGTCTTCTTGCACATGTCTTCTTGGCGGCTAAACATTTTAACTCTTTAAAAACCTTCACTCATTCGAGGATTCAAATTTTAGACTCTCATTAGTGGTGAATAAATAATTCTAAACTTATGAATTCAGTTTGTAGTAATATTTCTTTTCATTTATTGTATGTCATGTTTATTAGTGGAAAGAATGTGGCCTATGAAACGATTATTGATGATTTGCTATACATTGATCTATGAGAAACGTTTTTAAGCAATGTCTTTTTTGCATTTTATTTGATACTCTTGCTGTTACTTTGTCCCAAATATGTAACCTAAATAATACTAATATTAAAATGACTATCGCATTTATTTTATGAACTTCATTGGATATTTTTATTATAATTCATATTTCAAATAATTATGTGGTTTACAGTTTGTCTTGGATATAAGCTCAAAATAGCGTCTCGCTTATAGGTCCAAAAATGAACAAGATCGGCCCTGAGGATCAGATAATTCATTTTGTAGCTAGTTTCCATTACTTTTTTATGGAGGGAAATGAGTCGAATTGGCCGGTGTATAGTACATCCTATTATCCGCAAATTATACTATACATCCAGGTGTAGCTGTAGTATTTTTGTAATTCTTTAAAAGTTTCAGTTCAGTTATTAACTTATTATACATTGCTTTAAATTCCCTGCACTCTTCTCCATCTCGATGCTCCTCCCTGCACATGTGGAACTCTCCCTCCCGATATTCCCCCTTCCATTTTTTTCTTTATTTCAATATTAGGGAGAACTATCAAATAAGCTCTCGAACTTTCATTAAAAGTGCAAATAAGCCCTTTTACAGGAGGCTTTGTTCAGCTGTCGTCATTTGGAGCGGTTTTCGGTGGAATTTTTTTATGCAATTTTTTGAGCATCTTCTTCATTAAGTCTAGTTTACCCATACCAAATTTCAGCTAAAAGTTCAATCGAGAAGGCAGTCAAATGATTTTCTGAAATATATGGCGCTGTCTAACTGCGCAGTTATCTTCAAAAATTAATTGACTACCTTTCCGATTTAATTTTTATCTGAAATTTGGTATGATTAAACTAGATTTAGAGGCCGTTTGGCAATACCGTTTTTTCGGCTTATCAGGCTTATCCACCAACTTTTTCACCAAACACGTAAGTTTTGCTTTCATGCGCTGAATTGTGTAATAAGAAGAAAAAGTAAGGTTGAAGTTACTTTTCTGGCTGTGTTGGCTGAAGTTACTGTAGATGATCATTTTAGCTATTTTTACATAAAATTTTTTCTTTATTTTATTAATAAAATATACTTTAAATTTATTTTTTTCTTAAATCAGCAGAATCAGCCAATGCAGCTACTTCAGCCAGAACTTCATAAATTTCAGCAGAATCAGCTAAATCAGCCGATTTTGGTGCCACCAAACAGGCTCTTAATGCAGAAGATACTCAAAAAAATTGATTAAAAAGTTCTACCGAAAACCGCCCCAAATGGCGATGACTGGACAGAGCCTCCTATAAAAGGGCTTATTTGCACTTTTATGAAAGTTCGAGGGCTTATTTGATAGTTCTCCCCCAATATCATAAAATTCTTCTCAAAATTGATTAAATTTGAATTCTGAAAACATTAAATGTAATGATAATCAGATTGAGACATCTACATTACTCTGTTTAACTAGTAACAATTTAATAGTTTCATTAAAATTATCTTCTAAATAGTAATTCACACCAACTGTTCAATTCCGAAGTGAGTTTTTGTTCATTTCTTGAGCAAAATTCAAATAAACTTTGTTGTACTTGAATATAGTATTGATTATGTATAATTTATTTTGCATAATAGTTCTTTTATCATTGAATTAAATAGCTTTTATGCTACTTGAATTAAGGAATTCTTGATTTCGTTTGTTATTTTCTAAGTTTTTTCATTAAACAGTGTGCTATTAGATTTTATGTTTGGTTTTTATATATTGGATTCAACTATTAATGATTCTTATGTGATATTTTGAGCGATTACCTGTATACTTTTCTATCATTACATTTAAAATAAGCACTCACCAATTTTATAATGTGCATTATGTTAAATTGGGTTGAACTTTATAGGCTTTGTCCTTTGGCACTTAGGAACATAGACAGATGCCTAGGGCATCACTCTTGGAGAGGGCCCCGTTTTTTAAAAAACTAATATTATTAACTATACAGGCATATGGGCATACCCTATTACGGTTTTTGATTTGATAAGTTGTAATATTAATATGGCATGGTTTTTGTAATTGTAATATGTCATGACTTTCCTATAGCAATTATTCTTATCAGCGGTTATGGAGTATTATATACCTTCAAATTATTACAAAGTACGTAGGGTAAATTACACCGTACAGCCGGTTGTACCTAGAGCATGGTACAGTCGGGTATTTTAGTAATATATTGGAAAACTGCGACCGAAGTATAACTGCTGCGCGGCTGCACTAGTGCTCCAACCTTCCCAATCTCCGGACGACAGGGGCTAGGTTTGGGGGAAAAACTTATGCTGCTACTACAAATCATCTGATTACAGGTCGCCTTGTCCGTTCTGTCTTTCTATGATAGCGGGGGTCGTAGGTGTAGAAGCAGTCTGTGTTGGAATAAATCCATGAATACTTTAATCTTCATATTGAAATTATCTAGAGAATTAACTGAGCGGAAGCGTACCTGACTCCATGGGAGATGATCTTTAGGGATCCGGGAGACGGTGGCTAGGGTTTGCGTCTTCTAGCTGATACACACCCTCGGGATTATCTCTCTAGTGATGGGATGCAGAAAGACGGAATGGCGTGTACAACTAGGGACCATAACCCCTTATTTATAGAGTGCTTAACCCTAATCAGCCCATCATTGATTAGGTCAAGCCCATAGGTCTCTACACATTTGGGCCCTATACCTTATTAGATAACTTATTAGCCCACTTAAATTAATATCCATAGGACCACTGATTTTTGGGCCTAAATATAAGATATCATATAACATACAATTAAACCCGATAAATAATATATTGTGAATATTACATGTAGTATAAGTCCAATAATCTAACAATCTCCCACTTGGACGACATACACATGTATACACAATCCTTAGAATTGTATGTTTACTTTAGGAGCTCCAAATTTTTGCTATCAAACTGTAGTCATCCTTAATCAATCCGGTCCATTAATTATATCAACATAGGACCAAAGAAGTCTTTGCTATATTTGAATAACTAGACCCATCAATGATCACATATATTAATATAATAAACGACATGGATCAAGTATAGGTGTGTAGCGTGGAAATAACATATAGTGTGGTCTGGAATAGAATGTCTATTTCAAACTGGTCCACCCTGAGATCAATAATATAACTGTAAGAGTACATAAAACTTTAAACTTTATTTCTGCAGAAAATAACATTAAAACTTGAGTTAACCAAACATAGAAACATTACAAACTCCCACTAAAACTCATAATCCTCAACTGATTTGACACCCATTTGAGCAACATGCTCATGAAACACTTTGGGTGGTAATCCTTTAGTGAGCGGATCCGCAATCATGGAGTTTGTGCTAATGTGCTCTAAAGATAACTTTCCTTCTTGTACTCATTCCTTAACAGCCTTAAATTTGACCCCAATGTGTTTTGCCTTGGTCAAACTACTGTTGTTCTTAGCATAGAGGACTGCTGATCAATTGTCACACAATAGCTTAAGTGGTCTTTCAATGCTGTCCACTATGCGTAGTCCTCTAACAAAATCTCGCAGCCATAATGCCTGATTGGATGCCTCATAACATGCTATAAACTCTGCTTCCATGGTGGAAGTAGCTGTAAGAGTCTGCTTGATACTCCTCCAGGAGATAGCTCCTCCAGCTAGAATATAGATGTAGCCTGAAGTGGATCTCAAGCTATCTTGACATACAGCAAAATCAGAGTCGGTATACCCAATGATCTCAAGCTGATCCGATCTCCGATATGTGAGCATATATTCCTTTGTTCTCTGTAAATACCGCATGACCCTTTTGGCTGCTTTCCAATGGTCCATTCCCGGATTGCTCAAATATCTGCCTAACATCCCAACAATGTATGCCAAATCAGGTCTTGTACAAACCTGGGCATACATCAAACTTCCCACAGCCGAAGCATAAGGAATGTTACTCATTTCTTTAGATTCAAAACCATTCTTAGGGCACTGCATGAGACTAAACTTGTCTCCCTTAGAAACTGGGGTATCTCCTGGTTTGCAGTCTTGCATACCAAACCTTTTGAGAACCTTATCGATATAGCTCTTTTGTGAGAGTCCAAGAACGCCTTTGGAGCGATCTCGGTGAATTTGAATTCCTAATACAAAAGAAGCCTCACCAAGATCTTTCATTTCAAAATTCTTTGAAAGAAATCTCTTAGTTTCGTGTAATAAGCCTATATCGTTAGTAGCAAGCAGTATGTCATCAACATACAAGACCAAGAAAATATGCTTACTCCCACTGAACTTGTGGTATATACAATCATCACTGACGTTTGGTTGAAAACCAAAAGATATAATGACTTTATGAAACTTGCGATACCACTGACGAGAAGCCTATTTGAGCCCATAGATGAATTTCTTTAATTTGCAAACCATTTTCTTTGAATCTCCCGAAACAAAGTTTTCTGGTTGCTCCATATAGATTGATTCCTCAATGTCACCATTGAGAAATGCAGTTTTTACATCCATCTGATGTAGCTCAAGATCAAAATGTGCCACTAATGCCATTATTGTTCTAAAAGAGTCTTTCGAGGATACCGGAGAGAAAGTCTCTTTATAGTCAATTCCTTTCTTTTGAGTGTAGCCTTTAGCAACAAGACGAGCTTTAAACCTTGTAACATTGCCCTTTGAATCCCTCTTGATTTTAAATATCCATTTACAACCAATGGGTTTAATACCTTCAGGCAATGAGACTATCTCTCAAACATCATTGTCACTCATAGACTTCATCTCATCTTTCATGGCATTAATCCATTCTTGAGAGTTAGAACTTTCCATGGCTTGACGAAAGTTGATTGGATCATCTTCCGCAAAACCAACATCTGATTCTTGTTCTTGGAGGAAGACAATTATTTCTTCCACCAATTCCCAATTTTCCTCATGTTCTAGGAGAAATACAATATAATCATCCGGAATTGCGCTTCTCCTCTCTCGAGTGGATCTCCTTAATGGCACCTCAGGTTCTTGAGGTTGTTGAGTTTGATCATCATTAACAAATTCAGGTACTTGATTGGGGATGTTTTCGAGATTGTCATGAACTGGAGTTGTTTCTTGAACATCATTAGGAATAAACATATCTTGATCATGTTCAATGACAACTGAAGGAAGAGTAACATGTTCTTCCTCAAAGACAAAATCTCTAACCTTATCTCCCCACCCCCCAAACTCAATATCCTCAAAGAACCGGGCATTACCCGTCTCAAAAATAGTCCTGGTAGTGGGATCATAAAATTTATACCCTCTTGACCTCTCAGAGTATCCTACAAAATAGCTACTAACTGTTCTTGAGTCCAATTTCTTTTCATTTGGCCTATAAGGCCTTGCCTCAGCTGGACAACCCCAAACATGTAAATGATTTATACTGGGTTTCTTTCCAGTCCAAATTGCATAAGGGGTTTTAGTTGTAGCTTTAGTGGGAACTCTGTTAAGTATGTAAGCTGCAGTTTTCAGTGCCTCTCCCCAGAGTGAATCGGGTAAAGTAGTATGACAAATCATACTCCTAACCATGTCCTTCAATGTACGATTTCGTCTCTCAGCAACACCATTCATACTAGGAGTTCCTGGAATGGTGTATTGAGGAACAATTCCACACTCCTCTAGGAATTTAGCAAAGGGCCCTGGACGTTGTTCACCGGAACCATCATATCTACCATAATATTCACCACCACGGTCATATCTAACGGTTTTTATTCTTTTGCCTAATTGGTTTTCAACTTCGGCCTTATAAGATTTGAACACGTCTATTAATTGGGACTTTTCATGAATGAGATAAAGGTAACCATAACGAGAGTAATCATCTATGAATGTGATAAAATATGTTTGGCCATTTCTACATGGTGTAGGGAATGGTCCACAAATGTCTGTATATATCAATTCCAATAGATCTGAAGCTCTCTCGGCACCTAATCTCCGTTTGTTCGTTTGTTTTCCCTTAACGCACTCAACACAAATATCAGAATTTGAGGAGTCAAGAGAACCAAGAATTCCATCTAACACAAGTCTCTGAATTCTTTCTTTAGAAATATGTCCTAGACGTTTGTGCCAAAGTGAAAATGAATTCTCATTGGTTAATTTTCTTTTAGTACCACAAGTACTTACATGCAAGGTTTCATTATATGAGGTATTTATATCAAGTGAATAAAGATTATCATAAATTGATAAAAGACCAGTACCTATAAGTTTTGAATCTTGAAATAGACTGAACTGACTATTTCCAAATGAACAAGAATAACCAAATTTGTCCAATGCAGAAATAGAAATTAAATTCCGCCTAAATGACGGCACAACAAATGTCTCTTTCAAATCCAAATAAAAACCAGTCTTTAACAATAATCTAAAAACACCGATAGCCTCAACTTCAACCCGCTTGCCATCACCGACATAGATGTATCTTTCACCATCAATTGGTTTTCGGCAGCTCAGGCAACCCTGCATAGATACACTTATGTGAGTAGTAGCACCGGAATCTACCCACCAAGTGTCTTTTGGTACCAAAATTAAATTAACCTCAGAACAAACAAGAGCAAGAGACATACCCTTTTTCGCACGCCAAGCATGGTACTTAGTGCAGTTCTTTTTCTTGTGATTAGTCCCTTTGCAAAAGAAGCATCCAGATTCCTTAGTTTCTTCCTTAGTTTCCTTGTGATGCTTCCTGGGAGGCCCCGAATTTGCAGTTTCCTTAATTTTTCTTTTATTGCTGCCCTTAGAGGTACATGCCAAATGAGCACTTTCTGTCTTATCTTGCTTTATTCTCTCTTCCTCTTGAACACAATGAGAAATGAGCTCATTGAGAGACCATTTCTCCTTAATGCAGTTGTAACTGACTTTAAATTGATTAAATTGAGAAGGAAGAGAGATCAAAACTAAATACACAAGCAATTCCTCAGGTAAAATAAGCTTTAGTGCACTTAGTTTTGAAGCAATATGAGACATTTCCAAAATGTACTCCCTTATGTTCCCTTTGCCTTTATACTTCATGGAAACAAGAGTGCTCAAAAGAGTACTAGTTTCCACCTTTTCGTTTTTAGCAAAACGTTTTTCAAGTTCGGCAAGGAATGATTTGGCATCGGCCTCATCAGACATTGTGCCCCTGAATGATTCTGGAATTGCACGTTTCATGATCATTAGACTCATGCGGTTTGAGCGTTCCCACCTCTCCATCTCCCTCTTTTCATCAAGGGTAGATGTGTCCTTAAGAGCGGCGGGTTTCTCAGTCCGAAGTGCAAGGTCTAGATCCATGCAACCGAGAACAATCATAATGTTCTCTTTCCATTCCTTAAAATTCGTGCCGTTAAGCACTGGGATGCTATTAATATTAGCAGATATTGTAGCAGCAGAATTGTTGACTGAAAGAGAACAAAAAAATAATATAAATGATATGCTCTAGGAACTGAAATTAATTTGATAATTAATTTTAAATTTAAATATTAGCAATCCCCATCACAAGATACCTAACGCAACATCTAATCTTGTCTTTGGACATAAATCAGACTTGCAAGTGGTACTCTTGGCGTAATAATAAAATTTTGATAGTAAAATCATGTCAAATACTAAGCCTTTCTTTGGACCGACTTAATATTCACACGAAAAACTTCATAATCATCACAAATTTTATTATCACAAATGTACTTAAATTTCGGCCAAATAATAACCTTCCTTTGGGTCGATTATTATCCGCATGAAATAAGAAAGTACACAATCATCTTAATATATGAGTTAATTAATTTCAACAAGAGAGACTACTTTGGCAGCATGTTGTGTCAATTTATCAACCCAAATATTAGACATGCTAATATTAAATCAACAATCTGAAAATAAAATTGGGCGAATTTTTCTGAATCACATGTAAATGTGTTATGTATAATGATAATTTGTAAAACTCATACCCAATCGTTGTGCGATCATAAATTAGGGTTTGACACACGATACATATTTTTCAAGCCACAAATTACAACGACCAAAAATAATATATTCCGGTAATGTAAAATCATGCATTTTTAATAAAACTGATATTTACCAAAATTCCATAAATGAATCACCGAAAATTGGAAAGTGATTAAAACAGAAGTGAAGCATTATATGATATATCCACCGGGAAAAAAAAATCTAAAAAAAACGAATCTCCGTATATGTTTATAACAAGAAAAATAGATAATCCTCCGATTGCATGTTAGATTTGTTCTGTTTCTAACCCACAAATAAAAAAAATGAATCAAAAAACCAAATTTGATAACCGTATCAAAGTTACCAATTGAATCACCTTCCCAGAATAAGATTCATGACTCCTTCGACAAAGCCAATATTTTTTTTTATAGTTCTGCCGAAGTCCAAAAACCAAAAAACTTAGATTTGCAATATCAAGAACATTATTATCTAGTTGTTTCACATCAACTACGTAAAAAATTGAAGTGGGACTTCAATTGAATAATTTGATCAAGATACTCACTCAAAATTCAAATTAAATACAAATTATAATTACGAGCATATCATTGTGATCAATCGGAAGTATGAAAAATAAACAAATACGGAGTATATACGAAGTAGACAATAATGCAAGCTACTGCGACTAATAAATCATGAAACCCCAATTAAATATAATGGTTTCGATGAGTCTATCAGCTTCGATTCATCCTTGAAATACATAGTAACGAATTACCCTAATTTCTGACTCCAAATAATTCAATATGAAGGAGGCTCTGATACCAATTGTTGGAATAAATCCATGAATACTTTAATCTTCATATTGAAATTACCTAGAGAATTAACTGAGCGGAAGCGTACCTGACTCCATGGGAGATGATCTTTAGGGATCCGGGAGACGGTGGCTAGGGTTTGCGTCTTCTAGCTGATACACACCCTCGGGATTATCTCTGTAGTGATGAGATGCAGAAAGACGGAATGACGTGTACAACTAGGGACCATAACCCCTTATTTATAGAGTGCTTAACCCTAATCAGCCCATCATTGATTAGGTCAAGCCCATAGGTCTCTACACATTTGGGCCCTATACCTTATTAGATAACTTATTAGCCCACTTAAATTAATATCCATAGGACCACTAATTTTTGGGTCTAAATATAAGATATCATATAACATACAATTAAACCCGATAAATAATATATTGTGAATATTACATGTAGTATAAGTCCAATAATCTAACCGTCTGTAGAAGGTGTCGATGTCTTCGTGGAAGACAAAATAAACCACGTAGTCACGTAGAAGATAATCCTTTGGCGCAAATGCTAAAATTTCAACCACAAAGAGCTACTCCCAATGAATCATGCATGTATTACGTATATAGATTCAAAAGTTTAAATTGGGGTCTTAATATTTGAGTATATTCACACACACAAATTAATATTTGAGCAAACTAGCCATTTTAAATGAGCAATTTTGAATTTTTCGATTCTCATTTCGTAAACCATGTATGTTCATTTGATATTAGTATAATGCTCATTTTAAAATGACATATCATTACATATTGGTGTAATACTCATTTTAAACTTTTCACTTCCCATTTCGTAAGTTATGTTTACTCATTTAATATTTGATCATACTAGAGATTTTAAATGAGTTATTTGATTTTTCGATACTCATTTCGTAAGTTAGGTATGCTCATTTAATATTGGTGTAATGCTCATTTTAAAATGTCATATCAATGCATATTTCAAAAGTATCATTTTATAGTTTAATACACCGTAAACTTTTATAAAAGAAAAAATAATGAAATAAAATGAATTCGGATATATGAAGCAGAGATCACGATACTCATTGTTGGGCTTCTAATGCTCAACAAAATATGTATGATGCTCATTAAAAGTGCAATAGTGCTCATTTAGCAGAATACACAAATTTCATTAAAATTACAAAAATGCTACTGGTTGTACGGTTCTCACCGTACATCCGGCTGTACGGTATACGCTTTCAAGTACGTAGTATTTGTTATCTTGTATCCAATTAATTAATCCCTCAATCCCATTTTGTAAGATATGTTTCCTATTCACTTGGTCAACAAAAATCATTCTTAATCCCTTACTTTATATATCAAATTTGATTCTAGGTTTTGCGTATTTATAAAACTTTTAATGTAGTTTCTGAATATGTAATTTTTTTTCTAAAAATAATTTGAGTGCGGACAGGGATCCGTTTGCTTTATCGTCGGTCAAACACTCAAACATCGTAAACCGTAAAGTGTCTTACAATTCGGGATGGAGGGGTATTATTTTTCACCCATATCTTTGATTGCTTTTATCTTTACATCCGGTCCATTTATACATGAAATAAAATGCATAGTAGTATGACTTCTAAAAAATGGTGGACAAAAATGTGACTTAGTAATTATTACTCCATCCATCCCAATTTGATGATCATGTTGCGGTTTACGATGCTTGACCGATGATAAAGCAAACGAATCTCTGTCCGCACTCAAATTATTTGTAGCAAATAAAATTTACGTATTCAGAAACTACATTAAAACCGCTACAAAGCCTGCAAAAAAATAATTTAAGTTTCATAAAATTTTGATATAAAAAGTAAAAGATTAAGAGTAGTTTAAGTTGACCAAGTGAATACGAAATGAGAACATCAAATTGGGACGGAAGTAGTAATAACTATAATTATATTCAAATTTATATCGTAGTAACCACATGTAACACTACAAAAAAATTCGCCTGTAGTCACGGATTTGTTAAAAAAAAAGTAGTCACGGATTTGTCCGTGACTACGTCCGTGACTAGAGGTAGTGACGGACCTAGTCCGTGACTAAAGTGTTTTTTAAATTTGAAATTAGTCACGGACAAATCCGTGACTAGTACCGTGACTACAGTTAATCCGTGACTAGTACCGTGACTAATTCCGTGACAAGTGCAAAAATTGATTTTTTCAACGTTCCAAATTTAAAGTGCACCGACAATTCGTACAAAAACAAGTAGTCACGGACATATCCGTGACTACGTCCGTGACTAAAAAATTTATATATGCAGCCTCGGCTTCCTTCAACAAAATCACACCTTCTACGTACTCCAGATAGAATTCCAGATAGAATTGAAGGATTTAATCTACCCATCTCATATCATTTTTCCTGTTTTTGCAGATAAGGTATGTAATTTGAATTACGTATTTTTGTAAATTAGTTAAATATGTAAATTTGTTAATAAATACATATGTAAGTATATATATTATTAAATATAATATTGGCAATACATATGTTATTAATTTTAAAATATAGGATTAAAATTACGTAAATGAGTTAAATACGTATGTAAGTATATATGATTAAATATAATTTAAATGCATATTATTAATATTAGTTAATAAATGTAAGTATTATTTAATTCAAATGACTTTACATACATATATATATATATATATATATATATATATATATATGTATATGATTAAATATAAGTATATGATTTCTTTATATTGGCAATTATTATTAATTAAGGCGGCCTAATTTAGGATTAATAATGATTTAAATTAGGGTTAGTTAATTTAATTTAAATGTGTTTATTATATATATATGCTCAAATTATTGAATTTGCTCATATTATTTAATTTAGTACGTAAATTGTTAAATGTGCATTATTAATAAGATTAAGATGTTGATAATTTTAGTATTGTGGATTAAATTAATGTCATTAACTTATTGTGCATGTTTATAGTTTAATAATATTAATTATTAGACGTTAGTTAATTTTAATGGGATTTTAGTGAATTTTAGTGAATTTTAGTGAAATTTTAAGTGATATTAGTTAATTTTAAGGGAATTAGTTAATTTTAAGGGAATTAGTTAATTTTAAGGGAACTTTTGGGAATTAGTTAATTTTAAGTGAATTTTAGTGAATTTTAGTGAAATTTAAGGAAAGTAGTTAATTTTAAGGGAATTTTAGGGAATTAGTTAATTTTAAGGGAATTTTAGTGAATTTTAGTGAAATTTAAGGAAACTAGTTAATTTTAAGGGAATTAGTTAATTTTAAGGGAATTATTTAATTTTAAGGGAATTTTAGGGAATTAGTTAATTTTAAGGGAATTTTAGGGAATTAGTTAATTTTAAGGGAATTTTAGTGAATTTTAGTGAAATTTAAGGAAACTAGTTAATTTTAAGGGCATTAGTTAATTTTTAGGGAATTATTTAATTTCAAGGGAATTTTAGTGAATTTTAGTGAAATTTAAGGAAACTAGTTAATTTTAAGGGAATTATTTAATTTTAAGGGAATTTTAGGGAATTAGTTAATTTTAAGGGAATTTTAGTGAATTTTAGTGAAATTTAAGGAAACTAGTTAATTTTAAGGGAATTAGTTAATTTTAAGGGAATTAGTTAATTTTAAGGGAATTATTTAATTTTAAGGGAATTTTAGGGAATTAGTTAATTTTAAGGGAATTTTAGTGAATTTTAGTGAAATTTAAGGAAACTAGTTAATTTTAAGGGAATTAGTTAATTTTAAGGGAATTATTTAATTTTAAGGGAATTTTAGGGAATTATTTAATTTTAAGGTAATTTTAGGGAATTAGTTGATTTTAATATATTAATAATACTCCACATATATAATATGTTGGTAATGTTTATAATTTAGAGTTTTTAACCTGTATAATTTTTTTATTATAATATTCAGGCATAATGTATAGACAAAATAGAATTTGGATGTACGATAAACATGTGGTATTGTACGGAATGCAATCAAATTTTCTTGAAGGAGTTGAGGAGTTTATTAAATCTGCACTTGAACATCCGGCTTATATGAGTAGTGATAAAATCAGATGTCTATGTTCAAAGTGTAAAAATCTCAAATTTAAACACCCAGAAGAAGTTGGGTGGGATTTGTACGCGGACGGTTTCCTTCCCAATTATTACAATTGGACTTCTCATGGCGAACCTTTGGATCCATCTGTTTTACCACAAACTGTAGGTTCGTCTCGTAACGTCCCTGCAGAGATGAGTGCGTGGGGAGACCCTGCTGAAATGAGATGGGAGCAACGTATGGTATATGACGCATACGGTGCATCGATGTCTCAGTTCAACCCCCCACAACCATCTAACGATCCTCCTGAAGCTTCGACCTCGTATCAACCACATGAGGATGAAAATCCGATATTTTATGAACCTTATGTGGATGAAGGTTTAGCTGAAAGGTTTCAAGATGTTTTAAAAGCAGCTGATCAACCCTTGTATGCTGATTGTGAGGGATACTCTCAGCTATCCGCCGTTACAGAGTTTATGAACATAAAAGCTGAATACAGTCTCCCTGAAACTTGCATGACTAGAGTCTTGCAGTCAGTAGGCGGGATGCTACCACGTGATCATAACCTTCCGGATTCATATTATCACATGAAGCAATTAATGTCTAAGCTGGGGCTACCTTATATAGAAATTGATGCGTGCCCGAAAGGATGTATGTTGTTCTGGAAGGATGATGAGACACTTGAATTCTGCAAGTTCTGTGGTGGAAACAGATACAAACCAGTTCCTCAAAGTAGAAAGAAACCACGAAATAAGTCGGCATTGTCTAAACTGTATTACCTCCCGATAGCTCCACGACTTCAGAGGATGTACGCTTCGACTGCTACTGCGAAACACATGACATGGCATGTTGAGCACGAAACAAAAGAGGGTATGATGTCTCACCCTTCGGACTGTGAAGCTTGGAGACACTTTGACCGTTGTCATCCTCAGTTTGCAATGGAGCCACGAAATGTGCGACTGGGATTGTGTTCAGACGGATTTGCTCCATTTGGAAAGTTTGGGAAGAACTATTCATGTTGGCCGGTCATGTTAACTCCTTACAATCTCCCTCCCGACATGTGCATGAAAAGTCACTTTATCTTTTTGACTCTAATCTGTCCGGGTCCCAATGATCCAGGGAAAAAAATAGACATTTATCTCCAACCCCTTATCGAGGAGATGAAAGAACTTTGGGCCATTGGGACACCAACATATGATGTTTCAAGGGATCAAAATTTCATAATGAAAGCTGCCATCATTTGGACCATTAGCGACTTCCCTGCCTATGGCATGCTTTCGGGATGGAGCACACATGGTCTTATGGGATGTCCGATATGCATGGAGAAATCAGGTGCCAATTGGCTAGCTTTCAGTAAAAAACCAAGCTACTTTGATTGTCACCGCAAGTTTCTCCCGGAAAACCACCGATATCGAAGGGACAAAAAGTCTTTTATTAGAGGTAGAGTGGTAAAAGACACCCCGCCCCCGAGATTGACCGGGGAAGCAATTTTTAACCGGGTTCGACGTATTCCTACGGTTATGCAAGAACCAAATAAGAAGCCATATGGGTTTTGTGATACCCATAAGTGGACAAAGAGGAGTATCTTTTGGGAGTTACCATATTGGAAAGACCTTCTCATTCGTCACAATATAGATGTCATGCACACTGAGAAGAACGTGTTTGACAATATATTTAACACAGTGATGGATTTCAAAGGTAAAACTAAAGACGGTCTTGCATCTCGAAAAGATATGACTATTTGGTGTGATAGGCCTGAACTGTCTATTGATCTAGAATATCAGGGCAACAATATTCCAAAAGCTGTCTACCAAGTCACACAAGCACAAAAAGAATCAATATTACAATGGCTTGTGTCTCTGAAGTTTCCAGATGGCTACTGCTCTAACTTGTCCAGATGCATGGACATGGACAAACTTGCAACGACGTCGAGCATGAAAACTCACGATTGTCATGTAATCATGCAAAGACTTCTCCCAATTGCACTGAAAGAGATGCTTCCTGAACACGTATGGTCCTGCATTACTGAGATCAGTTTGTTGTTTCAGTCGATATGCTCAAGCGTTTTGGATGCAGCATCCCTCCGTAGACTAGAAGAGTCTGTTCCCATGCTGATGTGTAATTTGGAAAAGATAATGCCTCCGTCGTTTTTCGATGGAATGGAACATCTTGTAATACATCTTCCGTATGAGGCTTTAAATGGTGGACCCGTCTTCTATCGCTGGATGTACAGATTTGAAAGGTTAGTCACAATTTCATTTATCTTTGAATATTTATTTCATAACAACATTAATCTGTGTACCACTTTTATTTTACTTTGCAGATTTCTTGGAGAGTTGAAAAAGAAAGTGACCAACAAGGCACACGTTGAGGCTTCAATTTGTCAAGCATATCTTCAACAAGAAATCTCAACGTTCTCATCTTTTTATTTTGAGCGTGAAGTCATCACTAGAAGAAAGAGACCTGCCCGAAACGATGACATCGGCGAGGATTTGTATGAAAATGTAGTTTCCATTTTCAATTACCCAGGTAGAGGTAAAGGAGCTTGGACAAACCGATACATCGTGGGAAAAGAATTACAAATTGCGCATACTTATATGCTCATTAATTGTCCAGAAATCTTATCGTTTTATCAGTAAGTTAATTTTGTAGTTATCTTTGTAATATATATACAATTAAGGTAGTTGATTTATAATATTTTCATGTTTGACTTCACAGTGAATTTAGAGCGGAGTACTCAGCATTCCCTGACAATGAAATTGATGCATTGGTGGACTCTCATTTTATACCGTGGTACAAGCATCAGGTATATATACATACACACACATTAATTATATATATTATTAATTAATAATATTTAATAATTACCCAATGTTATATCGTGTTTTAATTTACAGATCAATAACCGTGGGATTGTGGACCCTTTGTTAGTATCATTATCGTGGGGCCCTGGTGCCTACGCCAAAGTTTGGCGGTCATATGTGATAAACGGTTACACCTATCACACAGTCGCTTACGGACAGGGCCGACCTACAGTGAACAACGGGTTATGTGTCCCAACAATCGGTTATGACTCGGAAACCAATTTTTTTGGTGTCTTGCACGAGATTCTCGAACTGGAAATGCCTTCTGCTGGGAAAAAGTTGACATGCGTTTTGTTCCGCTGCAAATGGATTGATCCAACACGTGGTGTGCGAAAAAATTCAATGTATAATATGATTGACGTCAACCACTCTCGCGTGTATACGAAAAATGAGCCTTTTATACTTGCTCAACAAGCAGCCCAGATTTATTATACAGAATATCCTTCAACCAGGCGGACACAGAATCTTTGGGTGTGTGCATGTACTGTCCGTCCGAGCAAAATTGTATCACAAACTCAACACAAGGATGTAACATAAGGGCGTACATAAGTTGATGTAACATAAGTTGATGTACACAAACTCCTTCAAGGTAAAAAAATCAATTTTTCGTCATTGATGTAACATAAAATTTGACAAATCATAAGTTAATTTATTTTTTTATTAAAGGCCCGGTTTCGCTGGACTGAAGAACAAGGCCCCGCTATTCTAAGGGCGTACAATGCCAGAGTTTCAAACTGGCTTCGCCCCACTTTTAGGCGTGCCCGAGCCAGTGGGGTAAGGCCTCAATGGTGTTCGGATGAGGTATGGGAAAACCTCGTCCGCCACTGGTCTTCGGATCCGACTTTCTTGACCAGAAGCGAAGCCGGGAAGAAAAATCGGATGTCCGAGAAGGCAATGACGACACAATGGCACGGAGGCCGCAAACCCCAGAGTAAACATAAAGAAGCTCTTGTAAGTCTTATTCAAATAAACCTACACCATTTTAACCTTTTATTTTTTTAAATTTATTTAAACCTTTTTCTAACCTTGTAGGCGGGGCCTCAAAGGAAGAGGGTCCCTATCCTCAGTGTAATCAAACATTGTTGGACGAAGAGCGGTGTTGAGTCGCCAGCCAATCTACCACCCCGCCTTGCTGAAATCGAAGTATGTAACATCAATACCATTATTTCAAAATCAATACTATTATTTCAAATTGAAGTAAATATCATTGAATAATTTTTTGAAATGTTTGTAGACAAAGTATAACGCAAATGTTGAAAAGAAGCGGGCGGAACTTGGCTTGACTCAAGAAGATGACATCGGTTCTGATGTGGAAGATGATGCCATCCTTGAGGCAACAGGGGTGTACAAGGGTCGGCTTCCATGCCTCGGGGCTGAGGGGCAACGTATTTTGTACGATCGCAGCGGCAGCGGAGCTTCATCATCTTCTCAATCTAGACGAGGAGATATCCACGCATTGCCCAATTGCAGCGAGAATTGGAGGAGCAGCAGCGTGCATTTGAACAGCAACGAAAGAATGATGAAGAAACGAGGGCCCGGCTGGAAGCGATGGAACGGATCCTTGCTGGATATCAGCCTCCACCTCAACCTCATCCTCGGCCGTACATTATGCACGTTGAGCAGACTCCTCAGGTTCCGCACATGGGTGGTATGGGTTATCACTCTAACTCCGGTTATGGTGGCATGCTTGCAATAGGGTCTACATTTGGATCTCTGTCGCCTGATATGCTCAATCAGTTTCAGTCATCGGGAGGAGGCAGCCGAGGAAGCCACCGAGGAAGTCACCGAGGAAGCCACCGAGGAAGCAACCTAGGAGGCCATCGAGGAGGCAACCGAGGCAGCCGAGGAAGTTCCCGACCCTTGGATCCCGTGGATGCAGAAGAGGATCATCATCGTCATTATGATGATAATGATGATGAATACGATTACGATGATTCTAATTATTATCACAATGGAGTCCGACGTACGGGCATGTAATTACATTATATTGTTTGACATTGTATTGATTTTGTTTTTATAATTCTGTCTGTAATAACATTTTTATTTTTAATAGCGTATGGAATTGTTTTTATTGTAATTGCTCTAAAATAAAATTAAAATAATTTTTTATTTTTTATAAAAAATTGTTTTTTTTTAAAATCAAAAACATTAGTCACGGACTTAATCCGTGACTACTTTTTAATCCGGAATAAATTCAATTTTCGTTTTTTTATTTTTTTTGTATAAAATTGTTTTTTTTATAATCAAAAACATTAGTCACGGATCAGATCCGTGACTAAATTTTATCCGGAATAAATTCACTTTTTTTAGATTTAATATAGTCACGGATACGTCCGTGACTACCACAAAAATAAAAAAAATTAAATTGAACTTAGTCACGGCTCGTGTCCGTGACTAATTCAAAAAAATTTAAATTAAAAGTAGTCACGGATATGGTCCGTGACTAACGTGCCGGAGGCTTATTCCAGTCAAGATGTAGTCACGGACCGATGTCCGTGACTAATCCGTGACTACATCTAGTCACGGCCAATGGTCCGTGACTACATTCTAGTCACGCAGAACTAGTCACTGAACTGGTTCGTGACTACGTCCGTGACTAAAAGTGTTAGTCACGGACAATTTACACTACGGTCCGTGACTAAGTCCGTGACTACAGACGAATTTTTTTGTAGTGTAAGTAGCTATGATGAAAACTTTGAAAACAGTTATAGTCATTACTAGTTCCTAAATCACATTTGTGTCCATTATTTTATTATTAATACTCACTCCGTCCCATTCAAATGTTTTCACTTTACTTGTTTGGACGTTCTACCTAAAGGTTCCCATTTTCTATTTTAGGAAAAAATTAATGAACTTAAAGAATAATTTAATCATCCAATATTAAAAATAATACATCTATAATTCACAATCATCAATAATAGCCCATTATATTATATACCGATCAAAACTATTTCTCAAAATATACTCGAATTGGCATATTAAATTGTTCTTTACATAATTGTGTCATTTTACAATGTGAGCTTTTGAATGGGGAGGGGGTAATAGTATTTAAGGAAAAACTCATTTATACATTTGTGCTCCCAAATATATATTTTTTGTGATTTTTCTTTGCAAAATTGTATTATGAAATTGTTTTTTAAGTTATTTGTTTTAAAGTTACTGTTTTTAAAGTTATTTTTGAAATTTGTTCTTTTAAAATTATATTTACTACTTTATAATTATAATATAAATAGTTAGGGCTACATTATTATTTTAAAATTTTGCTATGATGGAAAATGGGATCAAGACTCATGCTTTAGGAGGAAATTTATGAAAAAAGATCAGAAACGGAGTTTAAATGTACATCATTTTGAGGATTATTAATAGATATGTAGCAAAACTTTCTCTTTCGATTTCAAATAAAAATTTAGAGTCTTTTTTATGTATGGTGTGATTTCACCTTTTGTCTGGGGCACCAAAATTTTTGAAAATGGCCTTGGAACTTTATTGTTAAGAAAGATTTATTCGATGTTATTGGTAATGTATATGTTACATGCGTGAGTTATAGAAATGAGTTTTTTGTTATACATATATGAGCATAACTTTCAATATTGGTCTCCTTATACTCAGTAGAATATGTCTGATGCTCATTAAAATTTTATTAATGCTTATGATGGAGTATATGGCCCGGGGCCCCCGGCCCACAGACTCCTACTACTCCAATAAAGGCCCAACAGGCCCAGAAGGCCCAACAGGCCCAAATCACGGCGCCCAGAGTATCAAGCAGCCCACAATGCGCACCAGCAGTGCCTTCGGCCCCCTGGCCGAAGGCTCTAACTCTCACAGGAGGGCCAAGGCAGCAAAACAAAGTTACTGGGGAAAACGGTGAAAAACAGTAGCCCTCGGCACCAAGGGGGTCCCCCGTACTCAGAGCCCTCGGCTAGTCTTCTACAGCCGAGGGCACCCTTCCCCGACATGATATCCGCGCCACATGCGTACAGATCGTCGTGCCCTGTACAACGTCCCATCCAACAGCCGCATTAAATGCGGCCACATGCGGTTGCCAGCGCCAACCAGATGAGGTGACCTCTCGGCCAATGGACGCTTGACACGTGTCCCTGTCCGGCATTTATTGCTACTATAAATAGCACCCCTTTTCCCCATTTGTAAGTCACAGGTCAAAAACGCTGCATACTTTCTGAATACACTTTCTCTCTCTATACTTACTTGCTCCAACTTCTCTCTTGTTATTCCCGCAATAACCCCTCAGATAAGCTACCCCCCGGGTACACTATCCATCATTTGGTGCTCTCGTTGAGAGCTCGAACAATCAAGTAAGAAACCCTCCCCCTTCGCCAAACACTAGCCCTCTACCAAAATGGTGAGAACAACACGTGCCAACTCCAAAAACGTAGAAGACAAGAACCTGGCCCTCGGCGACGTCAACGCCCCGAAGCCTCTCACAGGGCTCCCGAGGGCGGTGTCATCGCTGGGCTGGAACAGGCGGCTGTCGACCTACGCCTTCAGATCCAGCAGAATGCCCCCGATGCCCGCCTCGGCATCGAGGCCAAGAAGAAGAACCGGAGCGATGACAAAGTCAGCCCTCCGGTCCTCACCATCGACATTCATTCGGCACTCTCCGCCTTCATCCAGACGCTCACTCAGAACCCGGGTGCCTTCGGCACCCTGGCTCCGGCTCAACCCCAGGTTGGGGAGAACATCATGCTTCCCCATCTGCCACCCCCCTTCGGAAACCCCATCCCTCGGATTGGGAATGACGAGGGGGTAGTGGCTCAAGATACGGCCTCCCAGGAAGTTCAGTCCCGGGACCGCCACAATGACAACAGAGAAAGGCCCCGCACTTCCGCCCTCAACCGGCTCGGAGGGGGGCAAGACCGCCGAGGGGTCCAAGACCGCCTCGGAGGAAAGGCACTCCAAAGACCCCAGGAAAGCGGAGGGTCTATCTCGAGGGCAGACGAGGAGCGTCCTCCTCGGGACAAAGGCAAGGCACCCCTTCATGCCGACGATGCTCGCCACCAAATCAACCAGGCCCACTCGGCCGGGGTCCGTTCGCAGGGGGCGGAGACCCTCCCGAAGGACCCCCGGGACGAAATTATTGCGGCCCTCCAACGCCGACTTGATGAAATGGAGGCCAACAAAGCTCACGCCACCACCTCCACCCCTCATTCAGACCTCAAATACGAGGCCATGATGACCAAAATGGAGGAATTGCAGAAGAAGGTAGTCGAGGGCTCCGGGGAACCCATCATCCAGCTCCGGACCCGGACGCCATTTACCCCAAGGGTATTGGCGGCCCGGATCCCGGAAAAATACCGAGGGCAACACATACAACCCTACAACGGGAAGATAGACCCCCAGGAACACTACAACAAATATCAGAACAACATGATGATGGTAGGGGCGTCGGACGAATATTTGTGTCGTTGGTTCCTCTCCACCTTAGAGGGGCCGGCATACGAATGGTTCAACCGGTTGCCCGAAGGCTGCATTGATTCGTGGCAAGAACTCGCCCAGCGATTCTTGACGCAATTTGCCAGGAGGCGTCGCATGAGGAAGCACTTCTCCCACCTCCTAACCATACGCCAGAGGAGGGATGAGACCCTTCGGGACTTCCTGGAACGCTGGAAGACGGAAGCTGAAAAAGTCGACGATGCTGACGACGGGACCCTCCTGGCCCTCCTACAAACCGTCCTCCGCACCGGCAACTTTTCAAGGAGCCTCATCATTGAACCCCCCCACGACTACATAAGGGCCCAGCAGCGGGGGGACCGATATGCCGAGGCCGAGGAGGTGGAGAAATACCACCAGCATCCACATCAGCAGCCCCCGAAGGCTGACAACAAGAACAACCGGAGGCCGGGGGCTCCTCCAAATCACCCCAAGGCCTCAGGACCCTCTGATGATCGCCCTCGGCAAGGCCAAGCCAAGCCTGGGGGAGGTTATAAGAACCACCCTAAGACTTGGGCACATCCCATTCTCCTGGACCGCCCCCGGACACCATTGACGCACCCCGTCAGCATCATCCTTGATTTCGCCGAGGAGAGGGGCCTCGTTGAGCGCGATTCCCGCGCACCCCCGGAGGTACATGCTATCAACCCTCAGTTCCCCTACTGCCATTTCCATCGGCATCAGGGGCACAGAACCGATGACTGCCATCAGCTAAAGACGGCCATCGAGAGATTGATACAAGCGGGCCATCTGTCCCAGTTTATCCAGAGCCCTCGGCAGGAGGGACCTTCTCATCAGGGACCTCCCCGAGGGCACCACACGAAGGTGAACACTTGGGTGAACCCGAACACCATCCCCCTCGGCAAGAAGAGGGAGATCGGAAACTTGGAGGAGGAAGAGGAGGAGTACCCCCACTACCAGGAGAAAAAACGCCACATCCTCATGATCACCGGTGGCAATACAGGGGGCGATTCCACCAGCCAGCGGAAAAAGTGGGCCCAATCGCTTTACGTGGGGGAAGTCACCCATATGCCCCCGGTAAAGCGGCTGAGGGAGGAACCCATCACCTTCACCGACGCAGATCTCCCTCCTACTTCTTCTCCTCACAGGGATGCCTTGGTGATTCGGACTGAAATAAACAACACCATCATTCACCGAACTTACATTGACACGGGCAGCTCCGTCAATGTAATGTACCTCAGCACCTTTAGAGAGCTGCATCTGGAGAGGGGGTTCCTTCGGCCCATTAAGACCCCTCTTGCTGGCGATACTATTGATTCCGAGGGGGTAATAACCCTCCCGGTAATCTTCGGCGACGGGCTCCATAGAGCCCAGCTCGAAGTGGAGTTCGTCGTCGTCAACATCGACTGCGCCCACAACATCATCCTTGGCCGGCCAGCCCTCGAGGACCTCGAGGCCGTCATCTCCATGAGGCACCTCTGCCTCAAGTTCCCCGCCGAGGGGGGCATTGGCTACTCCCGGGGGAATCAGAAAATTGCCCGCGCTTGCTATCTTCAAGTCACGAAGAAAGTAAGTAAGACGGAATTCCGTGTTGACACCATCACCGGAACCATCGACGAAGAAGAAAAGAGGTCGAGGGCTGAACCAGCCGAGGACGTAGAAGACTTTGCGCTCGATCCGGCCAAGCCGGAGAGAGTCGTGAAGATTGGAGCCCAGCTCCCTGAAGATCTGAAGACCGGTATCACCGACACCCTCCGCGCCTACTCCATTGTCTTTGCATTGGGGCCGGAGGACATGCCGGGAATAAGCCGAAGGGTCATCACCCACCGCCTCTCGGTGGACCCCTCGGCCAAACCAGTACAACAACGAAGGAGACCCCTCTCGGCCGAGAGAAGGGAATTTGTGAAGAGAGAGGTCGCCATGCTTCTTTCTATCAAGCACATCAAGGAGGTGAAATACCCCTCATGGTTGGCGAACGTAGTCCTCGCACAGAAACCGCCCTCATTCCGCATGTGCGTGGACTACACGGATCTCAACAAGGCATGTCCCATGGACCCCTTTCCTCTGCCCAATATTGATCAGCTGGTGGATGAAACCGCGGGGTGTGAGATCATGTCATTCCTTGACGCATTCCGCGGATACCATCAAATATACATGCACGAGGAAGACGCCGAAAAAACAGCCTTCATGACTCCCGAGGGCATCTTCTGTTACCTAGTGATAGCCTTCGGCCTAAAGAACTCAGGGGCCACTTACACCCGGATGGTGGCCCGAGTCTTTCAGACCGTCCTAGGGCGCACCATGGAGGCCTATGTTGACGACATGATCGTCAAAAGCAAAAAATCTTCCAGCCATGCCGACGACCTCCGGGAAATCTTCGCCATCATGCAAAAGTTCAACCTTCGGCTAAACCCGAAGAAGTGCACCTTCGGCATCCAAGGGGGCAAATTCTTAGGCTACATGGTGAGCCGAAGGAGTATTGAGGCCAATCCCGAGAAGATCCAGGCCATCATCAACATGGAGCCCCCACGCAATGTGAAGGAAGTTCAACGGTTGACGGGCCGCCTGGCAGCCCTCAACCGCTTTCTATCTAAATCAGCGGAGAAGTCTTTACCCTTCTTCCAGATCATGAGGAAGACAGCTGGCTTTCAGTGGACTCCAGAATGCCACGAGGCTTTTGACGAGCTCAAACAATATCTATCTTCACCCCCTGTGCTCTCCAAACCAAAGGTAGGGGAGACCCTCTACCTCTACCTTGGGGTCAGCCCGGCGACCATCAGCTTTGTGCTCATCCGGGAGGAAGACGGCATCCAACATGCCATCTTCTATGTAAGCAAGACCCTAAGGGAGGCCGAGCTCAGGTACTCTCTTGTGGAAAAAACGGTGTCAGCTATCGTTTGGACCGTCAAGAAGTTGGGCCACTACTTTCAGGCTCACCCGGTTCAGGTCCTCACTCATCAACCCCTCGGCGCCCTCATGAGGAGCCCCACCAGCTCCTCCCGCATGGTGAAATGGGCTATCTTCTTGAGCCAGTACAACATTGACATCCGTCCGAGGCCTGCCATCAAGGGCCAAGCCCTGGCGGACTTTGTGACGGAGTGTACCGCAAGGGCAGCCACGGACGGGGAGCCCTCGGCTACCTCGGACGACTGGTGGACCCTCTACACCGACGGCTCCTCCGCAACCAAAGCATGCGGGGGAGGGGTAGTCCTCATTACTACCGAGGGCTTCAAAGCCTACTATGCAATCCGCTTCTCCTTCAAAGTCTCCAACAACGAGGCCGAGTATGAGGCCCTCCTATGTGGCCTTCGGCTGGCTGCCAACATGAAGGCTCGGCAGATCCATATCAAATGCGACTCCAAGTTGGTCGTTGGCCAAATCTCCGAGGAGTATGAGGCCAAGGAGGGAAGAATGAAACAGTACAAGGAGGCGGCCAAGGAGTTGCTTAAGGTATTTGGGGCACACTCTCTCACTCAAATACCGAGGGCTCAGAACTCTGAGGCCGACATACTATCTAAGCTCTCGGCCGACTCCCCCGAGCACATCTCTAAGATTTCTAAAATTGAGGAACTCAGTCTCTCGAGTATCCATGCGAGCCCCGTCATGAACATACAACAACGCCAAGAGGACTGGATCTCAGATATCATCACCTTCATCTCCACAGGGCAGCTACCCGAAAATGAGACCCGCGCTAAACTAGCATAGCTGAGGGCTCCTAGCTACACCATCGAAGACGGAAGGCTCTACAAACGGTCATACAACGGCACGCTACTTCGGTGCCTTCATCAAGATGAAGCCGAGGTCGCAATGGAGGAAGTGCACAGTGGCACTTGCTCAGCTCACCAGGGACCCTTCTCCATGTCCCGAAGGCTCATTCTCCAGGGCTACTTCTGGCCAACCATGGCCAGAGATTGTGCTGACCTTGCCCGAAAGTGCACCGCATGCCAACATTTCCAGAAAGCCCCCGGCAGGCCAGCGGTCAACTATGCCCCCATCAGCACATCCGTCCCCTTTTCTCGATGGGGGATAGACCTTGTGGGCCCTCTGCCGAGGGGTACCTCCAACAACAGGTACATCATTGTGGCCATCGACTACTTTACCAAGTGGGTGGAGGCTGAGCCCCTCGCCAGCATCACAGAGGCGAAGTGCCGTCACTTCGTCCTCAAGAACATCCTCACAAGGTTTGGCGTCCCCCAGCAGATCATCTCCGACAACGGAACACAATTTGAGGCAGCCCCCTTCTGTGCCCTTCTGGAGGCATGGGGAATCAAACACACCTTCTCCTCCGTTGCCTACCCTCAAGGCAACGGGCAAGTAGAGAACGCCAACCGGACCTTGCTCGAGGGCCTCAAAAAGAAGCTGGAGGCCGAGGGCGGTGGCTGGGTAGAAGAACTCCACAACATCATTTGGGCCTACCGCACCACCCCTCGGCGAGCAACAGGTGAAACACCCTTCTCCCTCTGCTACGGGTTTGAAGCCAAAGCTCCTACGGAAGTCACCCTTCCCACCCGGAGGGTGATCCAATATGACCCCGAGGTCAGCGACAGCAACATGGCCCTCGACCTCCACCTCCTTTCAGAACGCCGGGAGCAAGCCTTCATCCGGGCAGAAAACTACCGAAGGCAAGTCAAAGGCTACATCGACGCCAAGGTTCGCACCCGAGAATTCCAAGTGGGGGACTATGTCCTCCGGAGGAGGGAAGCCAGCCAACCGACCGAGGGAGGCAAAATGGCACCAAAGTTCGAAGGTCCCTACATCATAGCAGCCATCATCAAACCTGGGACTTACAAGCTCAAACGCCCCAACGGGAAAGAGGTCCCTAGGCACTGGAATGTACACCACTTAGTTAAATTTTATCAATAATGTAAGAGCGGCCAAGCTATCATAACTAGTGAATGTACTATCCTATGGCCCAAGGCCTCCAATTTTGAAGAATGAAGACACATTCAAGACACCAAGAACAACCACAAGACACTTATGAGCGGCCAAGCCCTCATACCAACTACAGGCCCAAGGCCTCACCACCAGAAGAACCCCCTCCGACACCAAGTGTCGAGGGCGGACACCACCAACACCTCCAACAACGGTGAAAACACCAAGTGTTTTCGAACAAGACCACTTGGTACCAAGTACCGAAGGTGGGAACTCCCATCACCGGCAACAAGAAACACCAAGTGTTTCATTTCAAGACCCTTCGGCACCCAGTGCCGGGGGTACACATCTCCACCATCAGCATCAGAAAGAAGAAGAACACCAAGTGTTCCTACAGAAGGCCTCTCGGTACCAAGTACCGAGGGCTATATGTCAAGACTAACACCAAGTGTTGTTTCTAAAGTCGTACCCCACGAGGACGCATATACCGAAGGCGCCACCATCGGTGCCGGCGGCACGTAGTGCCCCTGGCCATTTGCAACTAGTGTGCAAATGAAAACCCTTCCTTGAAACGCTTTCCGCGTCACTACCCCCAGGGTATGACATGCATGAGAAATGCCCAGGATTCGACTTTCAAAAACGGAACGCTTTCCGCGTCATCACCCCAAGGGTATGACAGGCATGAGAAATGCCAAGGATTCGACTTCCAGACCGAAACGCTCCCCGCGCCACCACCCCAAGGGTGTGGCAGGCCACGGACTATGTCTAGCACCGAGGGGACGACTTTCAAAACTGAGGCGCTTTCCGCGCCATCCCCCAAGGGGAGGCAGGTTACAGACGACCATATCTTGTGCCCAGGAAACGACCCTCGATCCCCTCAGAACTCGGAAGGTTAACCCGAGGGAGGAGAGCCATTGGTGTATTCTGATGGTCTCCTGATAGGCCCAGCCTTACCAAGAAACCAAGTTTCTTGAAGCCTTCCCTTCACCACCAACCAACCAAAAAAAAAAACGTGAGGGGGGTGAAGGGGAGTAGACTCATCGAGAAACCAGTGAGTACAACACTCCAACAAATCACAACATACCGAGGGCTCCCTACGGGAACACCTCCGGTAACTGAAGGCTCCTATTTCCCGAAGGTTACTAGTCAACAATACAAAGGGATTGGACTGTCTCAAGTACACTAAACGGCTAAGTTCACTTCAAATAAGTGCCGAGGGCACCTACCATCGGTCATCCATTGCTACCGAGGGGTCCTATCCTATAAAAGGGGATGCAACTGACTAAGGCAGCTCAACGACCCTTCAAGTGAATGCCGAGGGCACCTATATCCCACCAGCATTCACTACAACATCAATGTCCTACAAATTTTCCTAAGTCCACACTTTTGAAAAAATGACAACAGTCGGAGGCTCACATATCACCCAACAACCGAAGGCATCTATTACAAATCATCAAAGGCCAACCAAGGGGGATTATTCCAAAATAATGTCGCCCTCGGGAAATCTTAATTGGAGAACACTGCTAACCGAAGGCTACACAAGGAAGCAACACTTAGAAAATTGTCTAAGTCCTGAAGATTGAGCCCCCGGCCTGATCAATATTTCAACTGAGGGACCATGATAGCCGAAGGCTACGTGATTCAACAACACTTAGAAGATTTTCTAAGTCCTACATATTTGGCCCTCGGTCAAATATTCACGCATCAGGAAAGGAAGCTACCAGCCGAGGGCTTCCAATGGGAAACTACACTTAGAAATTTTTCTAAGTCCTAAGGATGGGGTTCTCAACCTAATCATCTCACAGCAATTGAACTACAAACACCCGAAGGCCCTGTGGTGTGCTACACTTAGAAAAACAAGCTAAATCCTAAATGCTTTGCACCTTGTGGAGCCACCAGCCAGCCGAGAGCATACCGCAAACACCTCACAGTCACCCGAGGGCTCCTACTACATACGTGCTACACTTAGAAAAATTTCTAAGTCCCAAAAGATCTTACCCTCGGTGACAAGTTTCTAAGTCCCGAATCTCCCTGCAACCCGAGGGGTCACACGATTGAAGGCTTGGTGAGACTACACTTAGAAAAATTTTCTAAGTCCTAACTATTGCTGGGCCCTCGGTCATACATCTAGCAAAGGGTGCCCAACTACCGAAGGCTATGACTGTATTCAAACACTTAGAAGAATTCTCTAAGTCCTAAGCACCTCACCTCCGGCCATCGCACGAAGGCTACACGGAACCAGAATGGAAGATCAGCCGGGGGCCAACAGATGAACAAACACTTAGAAATATTTCTAAGTCCTGAACATTGTGACCCCGGTTAAACGTTAAAGTGACTAAAGGTTACTAGTAGCCGAGGGCTACAAGAAGCACCGCACTTGGAAGAAAATATTCTAAGTCCTAAACATACATTCAAAGAAGGGCGAGGGCATACATTCAGAAGGAAACGACGGCATACATTCGAGAATAAAAAATCAAAAGGAAGCATGTTATATATCAAAAGCCCGAAGGCGTATGTACTCATTCATCCAAGGGAGGGAAGTTTAAATGTACGTTACAAAAGGGGCCGAAGCCAACAATTACAACAGAGTATGATTACAAAACAGGGGGAGTACACTTCAGGAAGGGGGAGCTGTAGAGATTGCCTCACTCTCGGCCTCATCCTCATCACCCCCGAGGCCGCACTCCCGGAGGGTCTCCGAATCTTCGAGCACTGGCCTCTCTTCCCCCTTCGGGGAACGGAATCCTGATGTCTGGCAGACGAGGGGGGAGGCCATAAGCCTCTGGATGGAATTCCTCCGGTGCAATCTGAAAGTGCTTCGCAAGCTTCCGGTAGATAAGGCGTTGGGTGAAGAACTCCCCGCCTTGGTAGTACGAGTCACCCCTCTCAGCAAGCCACATCTTTCCGGGGCCGCCGACCCATTCGTCCACCAAAGCCCCCACCACCGAAGCAAGCCACTCCCTCCGGTCTTCAGCCTTCCATCCCTCGGCAGTGAAGCTGGCCACCGCATCCTCTCGGGCTTTGGAGACGGCCTCTTCTTGAGCTGCGCGGGCTTCATCAGCACCAATGCGGGCGGCCTCGGCAGCAGCCTCCCCGGCCCTGGCCAGGCCCTCATTCACCCCTTCAGCCCTTGCAGCCTGCACCCTCTGCTCCAGGCCGTCAGTAGCCAGGCGGAGAGAGTCCTCAGCCTCGGCGAGTTTCTTCCTGAGGAGGACGGCCTCCCCCTCGGCTGCGCCCTTGGCCTCCCTCATTTGCTCCACCCTCCGGAGGTGCTCGCAGAGGCCCATAAAGCTCTGCAATTCACAAAGGCGAAGAATAAGGCACGATGAGCACATTACAAAAAAAAAGCACAACAACAAACACGGAAGGGGGGGTGACTTACGGATGCAGCATTCAGAAGGACCTTCGCCTCGAGGGATCCCTCGTCCAACCTGGCAAGGGCCAGTCGGTCAGCCGACGGCAGCATCTGGCTCATCAGTGCCGAAGGGTTCAGGCTGCCCTCCAACACGGAAGCTCCCTTCGGCACTAGCGCCTCCAGCTTCTCCCGCCCGAAGAATTCCTGGTTGATGTGTTCCTGGGGGTGGGGGCAGAGGCGTGCCCTTCATCCACGATCATTACCACATCGGTGGCCGGCTGTTTGGCAGGAGCGGCAGTCTTCGGCTTCTTCGTCGGGGGCTCGGTTCCCTTGCCGGTGTTCTTCTTCTTCGCGGCAACTCTGGACCCTCCGGCGCCTGCAGCGGCAACAGCAGGTTGAGAGGGTCCCTCCCTGGCAGAAGTGCCCGTCGGGGCCTTCTTCTTCCCTTTCACATTCTTCAGAGCGAAGAGAGAACCAACGTCCATGTTATTACCTGCAAGCAAAAAAAAAAACACAGGAGGGTGAGACCGAAGGTTATCAATTACAACGGCATAAAAGATAGGAAAGAAAAGGAACGTATGAAAAAAAACTATCAAGGCATAAATGAACCCTTCGATAATCACCTCCAGCTCCTTCGAAGACTCGATCGATGGGAGGGTATCTTTCATCCGAAGAGCCCCTCGGCCTGAACTGCCGGAAGTCTAGGCTAAGCAATTCCTCAGGGAGGGTGACGTCTCTAATCTTGACGTGCTTGTCAGACCCCTCCGGCTTTTTGGCAAGCACTTTGCCATTCTTCTCCAGAGCTGCGCTCCCTACCTTCGGGTGGCGCCGGAAGCTATTGCGGAGCTGGGCCGGGAAGGGGTTCTCCTCGAGCCGAATATAGCAGAATCTCTCCTTCCACCCCTTGTGGGACGAGGGCACGTCGTCAAAAGCCTGAACTCCGGTACCTGCTGAAGGTTGGCGAAGCCCTCAGCATTTGAATGCCCCCCCGGCAGAGGTTAAAGGACATAAAGAACTGATCAAGTGTAGGTTCAACCCCCCGGCTCTGGCACAGGGAGAGGAAACCGGCCACGTAAGAGTGGTTGTTGGGCGTTAACTGGCAGGGGGCCAACCCCACAAACCTCAAATACTCCAGCAAGAAGGGATGAAGTGGAAACCGAAGCCCCATCTCCACCGAGAGAGTGTGGACTGCGAAACACCCTTCGGGCGCATACCGCAGTAGATCATCTGCCCTGGGCTCCACCACAAGCGCCGAAGGACCAACCAACATCTGAGTGGCCTGGTATTCTGCCGGGGACGCCCTCGTTTTCAGCTCCAGAGCGGCGGTGTTCAGAAACGAGTGGCCCTCGGGTATGCCTACCGGCCGCCCGGCGTCAACAGCCGTTTGTTTCTTCCTCGGGGCCGCCTTCATCTTCTTTTTCTTCCCGGGAGCCACACTGATGGGCGTCGGGTCCAATGGCCGGGAGGAGCTGGCTTCCCCGGCACCACGAGGGGGAAGAATGGCGACCGTCACCTTCATCCTCTCCCTCTCCTCTTCTTCTTCGGCAGTTTGCACGGCGAGGGCGAGCTCTTTGTCCTCGTTTTCTTGCTCGAAGCCTTCGGCTTCCACTTCGGCCTGGAGGTCCTTCTCCACTTCCATGGCCACCGCAGCATCACCACCCACCGAGGACTCCACGCTCGAGGACTCCACATCTGAGCACGTCTCCATCTCGACCGAAGGCTCCCCCGAGATGTCTTGAGAATCGCTTTGTGAGGACATTGTTATACTACGTCGATGGTTCGGAGATGCTAAGTGCTCTAAGCTACGCCCCTAATCTAAGGCCACAAAAACAGCTAACTAAGGAGGTAATGTGCGAGTGGGGAACTGACCTTAGAATCTGATCGAGGGCTGCTATTTCTCTCTCTAGAAAATTTGGCAGAGCTTCGCTATAAGGATTTCGCACAAGGGGAAGGAAGCCCGGCCATGGTTATTTATAGGCACTGGAATCCGGGCTTGGGCCTGGAAACCGGGCCTCCGGTTGGACTGCCATCATTACAGACCGCGGTATCGCCCAATCGGTGACGCCCGCCCATGGGCGGCCAACGAGCACACACCACTTGGCAACCCCCCCCCCCCCCCCAACGGCTATATCCTGACGTTACATATTCCAACGGCTATATTTCCAACGGCTATATTCTGGGAGCCCCCGGGTTTCT
Source organism: Cuscuta europaea (assembly GCA_945859875.1). Classification (NCBI taxonomy): domain Eukaryota; kingdom Viridiplantae; phylum Streptophyta; class Magnoliopsida; order Solanales; family Convolvulaceae; genus Cuscuta; species Cuscuta europaea. The sequence continues at coordinate 15,087,159 of CAMAPE010000010.1, read as the reverse complement.
TACTTCACTCCGCTTCATCAGGGAAAGCCTCCGGGTACACTTACCCAGAGACGCCCCCGGGTTGTGCCCCACACAGTACATAACAGACGCCTTCGGGATCACTCCTTCAGAAGCCCAAGGCTTCATATCAGGCCACCCCTCGGGGATTCCCCCTCAGCATTGTAAGGGCCGGGTAGCCCCCGGGGAGTATGCCTCATTGACGGATAGCCTACGGCACACAGGTAATGGGAGCCCTCAGATATCCTCATCACCAACTAATCAACAAGCAGGGGACACCCCGGTAACAATTCAACTACTGCCCTCATCCATCACGCCCTCGATCCCCAGATTGAGGGGCTCCCCTTCGGCACCTCCCAGGACATCAACAACAAGCCTCCGGCTACTCAACACATGAGCCCTCACAACAAGGAGAGCCTTCGGCATTACCGTTATTCTCCATTTTTGACCAAGGTTTCACATTTTCGATTCATCGTTGGGGGAATTCGGTGCACTCTTTTTCCCTCATTAGGATTTTTTCCCACAGGGTTTTTCCTAATGAGGTTTTTAACGAGGCATCCCCCCAAAATGAAACGAAAAGCGTCAGCCTTCGGCCCACAACAGCAACGCAACTACTCTACTCCTTTTCACCACTTTGCAAGTGCCTCAAGGAGTGGGGGACTGGAGGACCCCCTCGGGAAAAATCACAAAAATCACAAACATGACCCCTCAAGTCCCGACATGTGGGTAACTGAGGGACTGCCCTCGGCAGAATAAACAAACAGCAAACTACCCACAACTCTACAAACTACAAACGAAACAACGGCAGAGGACAAGCACAATTACTCCTTTTCCCTCAAGTACCTTTCGGCAAAAGGAGTGAGGGACTCCTGATGGAGTATATGGCCCGGGAACCCCCGGCCCACAGACTCCTACTACTCCAATAAAGGCCCAACAGGCCCAGAAGGCCCAACAGGCCCAAATCACGGCGCCCAGAGTACCAAGCAGCTGTGCCTTCGGCCCCCTGGCCGAAGGCTCTAACTCTCACAGGAGGGCCAAGGCAGCAAAACAAAGTTACTGGGGAAAACGGTGAAAAATAGTAGCCCTCGGCACCTGGAGCCCTCGGCACCAAGGGGGTCCCCCGTACTCAGAGCCCTCGGCTAGTCTTCTACAGCCGAGGGCACCCTTCCCCGACATGATATCCGCGCCACATGCGTACAGATCGCCGTGCCCTGTACAACGTCCCATCCAACAGCCGCATTAAATGCGGCCACATGCGGTTGCCAACGCCAACCAGATGAGGTGACCTCTCGGCCAATGGACGCTTGACACGTGTCCCTGTCCGACATTTATTGCTACTATAAATAGCACCCCTTTTCCCCATTTGTAAGTCACAGGTCAAAAACGCTGCATACTTTTTGAATACACTTTCTCTCTCTATACTTACTTGCTCCGACTTCTCTCTTGTTATTCCCGCAATAACCCCTCGGATAAGCTACCCCCCGGGTACACTATCCATCAGCTTATTTAACAGAAATCGTGATTTCATCTCAATTGAGGAGGTTTGATACTCAATGAAAATGTCATGATGTTCAACTAATTAAAAAACCTTACAATTTTCATATCAATGAGCATTTTGTAACTTATGTATGCTCATTTGGTACCTATGTTATACTCATTTTTTAAATGTTGTATTAATGCATATTTCAAAACTATCATATTACATTAGATTCACATATTAAAATTCATAGGAGTGGATTATAGATATAAGTTAATAAAGTTTTATAAAAGAAAAAATAAGAAAAAGAAAGTGAATCAGAAGATATGAAGCGGAGATCGCGATACTCATTGTTAGGCTCCTAATACTCAATAGAATATGTCAGATGGTCACTAAAATTACATTAATTCTCATTTAATTAGCGTAAGCCGTGATTTTTTCACTCAAATGAATATAACGCTTAAAAGAAATGAGTATACACGAATGAATATTTGAGCATAATGTTTGAAAGAAATAAACATTGGTATGACATAACAAATAAGGACAATAAAGATTTCATTCTCTTCATGTGCCACTACTTTGTTAACAACAACTAGTCGAGCCGTTGAGACTCTCTTTCTCAAGCCATCAGAGAGCGATAAAAGTGTTCAAGATCGACTGCTAAAAGGTGCGGCTCCCTTTACGTAGATAGATCAATAGAACCTGAGCATACAATATATTTAAATGAGTTCAGGATATTCAGGCATAAGTGAGATTTCAATTTTTCAATGCTCATTTCACAAGTAATTTATGCTCATTTGGTATTTGTTCTATGCTCATTACAAAATATTTTACCAATGCACATTTCATAAGTATAGTACATTATGCTCATCATTGCTACTTTTGCTCATTTAAAAATGGTATGACAATGCACATTGCTTGTAACTACTATACTCATTTTTGTATAATATAAAAATCATTTAAATAGTTCGTACATGTATTATATATTTATTGCAGACTAACTTAGTATAATTATGGTTATTTACTTCATTATTAGTAGTTTTTGAAATGGGAAAATAAAAAACTTCTTATATATATATGAGATAATAACAATCTTTTTTTTACCACGGGGGTCGGGAGGAGAGGGGGCTAAGGGGGTAAACTGGGCTCAAACTCCCTCCATGGAGTATTGAACCCGAACCTCCCATAAGGAAGAGTGAGTTGGTGATCAGCTGAGTTGAACCCGAGACCTCTTTTATGTATATTTGTTACGGTATACTCATATCTTTTTTTGGATCTGCTCATCTTATACATCAAATTCAATGCATAACAAATAAAACATCTAAAATTTGTTAAAGTTAGAAATATATGATTATCATAACAAGATATTATGAAAAACTCATACATATTTTAACATTTTATACAAGTGCAACAATCAATAAAATACTGTATTTTATAGAAAAACAAATTAGCATTCACTTTGTCATTTTTTCAAAGAGTTGGTGTGAATTCATATTACGACTCAATTTATAAAAAGTGAAGTATTACGAGTGTGAGAGGAAGATAGATGTTTTAAATGAAGTTACATCTCATTAAATATTTTTGGAATTTGCAAGATTCAATTTAAGATACTCCAGGTGGTTTAAGAATGGGAAAAGGGGCAAATAAGGCCACGTACTAACCAAAAAAGGTCAAATAAGGCCTTATTTATGAGGCTCTGTCCGGCCTTCGCCATTTGGGGTGGTTTTCGGTGGAATTTTTTGATTAATTTTTTGACCATATTATTCATTAAGTCTAGTTTGCTCATACCAAATTTCAGATAAACATTTAATCGAGAAGGCATTCAAATGAATTCTTGAAGATAACTGCGCTTTTAACTGCGCAATTATCTTCAAGAATTCATTTGAATGGCTTCCCGATTGAAGGTTTAGCTTAAATTTGGTATAAGTAAACTAGACTTACTGAATAAGATGCTCAAAAAATTTCATCATACAATTCCACCGAGAACCAACCCAAATGGCGAAAGCCGGACAGAGTCTCATAAATAAGGCCTTATTTGACCTTTTTTTTTGTTAGTATGTGGCCTTATTTGCCCCTTTTCCCTTTAAGAATTATACATATAAAAGAAAAGAAAAAATAAGAGGGAAAGTTGATTAGAAGATACATGACATGACATGATCGATTATTTAATAAGGGAATGAGGTTATTGGGTTAGAGCAAAGGGAGAACTATCAAATAAGTCCTCAAACTTTCATAAAACGTACAAATAAGCCCTTTTAAAGGAGGCTTTGTCCGGCTTTCGCCATTTGCGGCGGTTTCCGATGTCATTTTTTGGTGAATGTTTTTAATCATATTCTTCATTAAGTCTAGTTTACCCATACCAAATTTTAGTTAAAAATTCAATAGAAAAGGCAGTCAAATGATTTTCTGAAATATACTGCGCTGTCTAACTGCGCAGTTATTTTTAAACATTCATTTGACTGTCTTCCCGATTGAATGTTTATCTGAAATTTGGTATGAGTAAACTAGACTTAATAAAGAAGATGCTCCTAAACTTTCATCAAAAAATGCCCCAAATGGCAACAGCTGGACAAAGCTTCTTGAAAAAGGGCTTATTTGCACTTTTTATGAAAGTTCGAGGGCTTATTTGATAGTTCTCCCTAGAGCAAATGATTAAATTGGTCCTTTTGGTATGGGTTGTATTAGTTAATTAATTAATTGAGCTGGATGTACGTACACCAGAGTGTAGGATATAAGGACTCCCTAGTATCTTGATCTGCTAAAACATTATCCAGATTAATTTTCATCTAAAAATTATCAATATGTGTTGAGGAAATTTATTTCAGTTCATAGTTATTCCTTTTATTTTTAAGTTTCATCCTGTAGATTTTGTAGTACCCAAATGTAAATCACTAATGGTCACACAAACTAAATCTTAATGACACCCCTTTTTGAAGTACTCCCTCCGTCCCGTTAAGATTGTCTCATTTTACCTTTTCGGGAAATGCCACTATTATGCAACTATTTAACCTCATTTTTACTTTATTCTCACTTTATCAGTTCAATATCAACCACATAAATCAACTTTTCTTAATAACCGTGTCACCTCCTTCCGTCCTAATGTTAGTAAGACGGAGGTAGTATTATTTTTTATCTTTTCATTGTTCGGAAATTGTTTAAGACTAGTATTTCACCCGTGCGATGCACGATTAGGAAAATTAAGCAAAATAGTTAAGAGTGGTAGTATTAGATAAAGATATAGAATAAATACATGTAAAAACAAATTGTCAATTAAATAATTATTGAAAATTATCTTCTCTAAAATTTAACATAAGTATCAAGTGTGAGAGAGTACATGGTAAACCTAGAAATCAAGACCCATTGACCCACTCCTAATGAGAACTTTTGCCTTAATAACAATTTGTAGTTTTAAATAACAATTTGTATGCTTAAAAAATAACAATTTGTAAGTTCTTCAAAACTGAGCAATGTTATTGATGGTCCCGGATAAGGTAAAAGTCTAGACGGGGTGAATAGACTTTTAAATCTTTTTCAATTTTACAGCGTTTCTCCCTCTAAAAAAATGATCTGTAATATTTTGAGAGATTTATAGATGCACAGCGGAATTCTTTACCCTTTATGGAATCAGTGTATGAATACTTTCTATCCTGGTAGAAGATTGAACACAAATGTCTGGCAGTTGGCTTGGCAGTTGGCTAGATAGCAAGGAACTGCTAAAGCAACTTCTGAGGAAATATTGGGTGTTTGATGAAAGTGATGATGGAATGTTGTTGAGAATAATGAGGGCTTTCAGAAAATGTGCTTTAGTAAAAGTAATCAGGAGCTTTACTGGAGCAGTGGTCTCAGCAGTTGAGTGGTGATGAGGGCACTGCTGAGGTACTTGCTTGGTTTAGAAGGCGAATTTCAGAGAGCAGTTTGGTCAACCTCCTTGTTGGTAATGTTATGAAGGTCTGGTGATATTGAGATGTTCAAAGGAAACACTTTTGCGTGAGCAGTGGGCTTAGCAGTTGGGTAGTCACCAGGGGATTGCTGAGGTAACTGCTATGCCTTAAGTAGGATTTCCTGAAATCTAATGGAACAGACCTTATAGTTGTGATATTGTAAAGCTCTTGTATCTCAAAGAAAGTGAGTTATTACGCAGTAGGATAAGCAGTAGGGTCAAATTAAGACTACTGTTTAGGATGCTGCTGGCAAACTACAATCTTTTATGAGAAGTGTTCAGTGTGTGCTTTGTTGACTTGAAAATAAATCAACACACAGTATATCCTGATTCAGAGGTGGTGTAATCCTCCTACATCCAGTCCCATCCTATTTCAAATGGATTTCACTAATGTATTAAGCCCAATACACTTAGTGCTAATCTAGCCTTGACAACTTTGGCCTAGATTGAAGGTGTTTCACGAGGAGTACAACACCACTCCAAGCTACTCAATCCTTTAGGTTTTTCTCAATTGATCCAGTGGGGATCAAAAGGTACTCCTGACCTATCTAACCACACTCAGGCCAGGAATAACTGTCCTCCTGAAGTGTTTACAACAATATCTGATTTGGTTACAAGAAAGTTCTAACCTCCAACTAGGAACTAAACTTCTTGGATTTAGCAATTAACACTTGAGACTAAGAAGTTTAGTGAAGCAAGAATCTAAGCAGAGAGTAAAGTATATAATAACACTTTCTCTTTTGCTAGATATTTCGTGAATGCTCAATAGAAATATCTCTCCACTTAGGATGCTCAAGCTTGGGTAGAAACTTTCGTTTCAGCCTATATTTATAGGCTTCTCCGGTTGATTAATCTCATCCGTTGGTTAGGATGGATTAATCCTGTTCGTTGAAGATTTGGCAAGGATGAATTAATCTTTGAGCTAAATAATATATCCCGGTAGGATCTAAATATCCTATTAAGGTAAATAAAAATTACCTTATTGCATTTTTACTTTTCCGGTAATATTTCTTTAGTCTCAAAAATTGTACATTTATTTTTGTCACTCAAATTTAAATGCTATTTTATAAGACACAATGTACACGTGCAAAGTATAGTGACATCATCAAAATCTATCAAAATTGGGTACTAACAATTTCCACCTTTTTGATGATGCCAAAACCATACAACACAAGAAACAAATATTTTTATTGATTTTCATTGAATTTTTGTACATTGTTCTAGAGTCTAGAGTACAATAGTTTATAGTCAGTTTTGGACTCTGATCTAGTCTAGTCTTGTTTGTCTTCTTCTTGTTTCTTCTTGGCCTCTTCCTTTGCCTTTGCTTCTTCTGCCTTTCTTCTTCTGATCTCAGCCTCTTCTTTGTAGATTTGGTTCTTTCGTCTTGTTTGAGCTGCTTTCTTTGCTGCTTGGGATATTTTGAAGGAGGGGCCTGCTTGTGTTAGCTCTTCCCCCTTTTTGGCATCATGAGCAGGGGTCTTGCTTTCATCGAACAGTGCTTCTATCTCTGGATCATAAACAACTTCTTCTTGTGCTCTCTTTGTTGGATCTAAGCCATGTACCTTGATAGATAATGCTTTGATGTAGTTGTTGACGTCCAGCAGATCTGTTCTTACCTCATCTCTGACTTCATTTTCGAGCCCTTGGTTAGTTGTCTCCAAGTTCTGGCCCAGTCTTTGAAGGTCACTTCCATGCTTTAGGAATCCCTCTTGGGTGGCTTTGTGAAGGTCATTGAGGTGCTTGGAAACATCAGCTCGTGTCTTACTAATTGCCTCAGAGTGTTTAACTTGCTTTGTGACCACCTTTTGTGAGAGATGGAGAATGGCGGGAAGCTCTTTGGTCTTGAGGTGTTGTATGAACTCCTCATGTTCCTGTATTGTTAGAAGGGCCTGCTCAAGGTTAGGGTGGAAGATTAGGAAGAGCAGGTACCTGAGCAGAGACCTCTGCTGTTGGCTGGGAGGCACCTGCTTGCTCGGAGGCACCTGCTAGCTCTTGTTTTCTTAGTTCCTTGAGGGAGGCCATAATTTGATTCTCCAGATCTTCATCTTTTGCACGTAGTTCTGCAAGTTCCTTGTGAATGGCTTCCATTTGAGCTGGTTGACTGGAGAGCTGGATGTTGAGCTGTGTTTTTTGCTCTGAGTTGAATACTTGTTGAATCATCAAGTTGCTCTTTAGATGATAGTGTACTTCAGCGAAACTCATTTCTAGCAGCTCATCAAAATGCTTTTGCATTTTGATCAGTCTCTTGTGCAGGCGAACCTCAGCATTACTTATGAATTTTATGGTTGCTCTTCTTTCGTTGATGAAGACCTCTGCTAGTGTAGGAGTGTCTCTTCACCATCATGCTGCATTTGATCTTTAATTTCATTTGATGTGACAGACTGCTTAGGTGTTGTATCTTGGTGGGGTTCCAAGTTGAGATCTATCAGTGCAGTCCCCTGCTGGATGGTGGCAACTAGCATCTTTTGGGGAGCTTTGGAGGATTCCCCTCCTCCATGAGTCTCCATCCTTGATTTCTCAAGGACTTTCCTGAGTTCTTTATCACTACAGGAAGAAGAGTGAATGATTTGCTTACCTCTTGATCTTGGTGGTCCCTTTGAGGTGTTGTCAACATGATCATCATCATCATCTAGATCATCATCACTGGTATCTTCTAAGCTAGCTTTGGCAGTGAGCTGCTTCCTCTTTGTGGCGTAGACTAGGTTGATTGTGAGCAACTTTGTAGCTTCAGCCATGTCATCAGTTCCTAGCCAGTCTACCACAAAATCCTCTTCATTTATGAAGTGTGTGATGGTTTCAATTTGAAGGTGACTTCTTGATAGCTTCCAGGCTCTCCAGGCTTTGACCCTTGCAAATTCTGCATCCCGTTGCTCTAGTGGAGTCAGTTTTGGTGAGGCAGCTGCTGGTGATTGAGGTACCTGTTCGGCTGTTCGTATAGGGGAGCCACCTGCTCGTTGATTTGAGAGACCTGCTCTGCTTCGGAGGGAGCCACCTGCTCATTGTGTTGAGTGACCTGCTCCGTCTCTAGGGGAGCTATCTTCTCTCCCTGTTGAGTTATCCTGGGAATAAGTATGGAGAGGGAAAGAGCAGAGTTGTTACTTCCATTTGAAGAGTTAGAAGAGGGCTCTGCTCCTTGAACCATTTGTAGAGATGAGGTTGCCTCTTCGAGTTCTTCTTGGAGATTTCTTGTTGCTGGTTTTGATCTCTTTGATTGGATTTCAGCACAGCCTGATCTTGGTCTTTTTGCTAGCTTGGTTTTGATTCGGGTGAACTCAGTTTGGAGGGGCTCATCGGATTTGAGAGTATCATCCTGCTTTTTAATTTCTGGGGCCCCTGCCTTGGAGGTCTGATGGAGAAATTTCCTCCAGGTGGTGGGTTCTTTAGTGGTTCCTAGGACTCCCTTCCTTTTCAGGATCTCTCCAATAAAAAAGCCATACCCTACCCATGGGAAGGTGACGTGCACTCGTCGTTAGGTGCACTCAAAATAATTTATCAATACGACACTAATACGTAGTATAGTGTAGTAAGGTTCGTATCCACAGGGAAAGGAATACTTTTCTTTTATAAAAGTAGTAACAAAGGGGGGTTTAGATTTGTTTGTTTTAACAACATTAAGATAAACAACCTATATGAGTTTAATTCAATGAGATGGGGACTTGGTTTTGCTTTTATCCACTTAATGAAATGTTCGTCGATCCCGGTTATATCTTTAACTATCTTCCTCTCGAATACTCAATCGAGGAGTATATCCAGTTCATCGAGGGTAGTTATTAATAACGAGATGCGTTCATTAATAAAACTTACTATCGAGTCAATATAGAACAAGCGCCGTATATTAACTTGATAGTAGCAATAAACTTAAGATGAAAACGATTGAGATTGATAACCTCAACACAAGCGGCTTATTGGTTTAATCAATATAATTAATTCCCCTTGGCATATTAACCATGAGATGCATGCATTAATATTCCAATTTTACTACCGTTGAAAGAACCGGATTAATAACAAGCGTATTAACCGATTGATTCTAGTAATAATTAATATGAGAAACAATACTAGTTGATACTTTAAGTAATGTTTAAGATATTAACATGAAATATGAATAGGAATTAATTAATACTCAAGGAAGAATATTAAAATATATGAATCCCACTATGATTGATATCAAGATGTTAACTAATTGTCATCTTAGTAACACTCCCCAATATTATCATAGAGGAAGAAATATCTATTACTATAACCAATGTCAAGATGTTAACTAATTGTCATCTTAGTAACACTCCCCAACTTTGATATAGAGATAGTATTTTGAAAGAAAGAATTAATATTCAAGGAAGAAGATTAAAGAAAATAACTCACAACTTACAAATTCATTAAGCTTCAAAGTAGCAAAACCAAGATGGAAGAGTTTAGCTCCTCATTTGGAGACTAAACATGATGAAAAATATAAAGAAAGAGCTATTCTATACTGAGCTTAGATGTACAAGGGATTGGATATCTTTTTGTGAAGGAAAGGAGGTGTATTTATAGGTTTTTGGGATGGGGTTCGGGTACTCGATCGGGTATATACATGGTACCCGATCGAGTATTTGTGTAACACTCGATCCGAGGCATACTCGACCGGTTTCAGGCTATTTTCTAAGGGTATACCCGATCGAGTACATAAGAATACCCGGTCGAGTATGCTTAGAAAATGGTATTCGGACCATACTCGACCGATCTTCGTTTGAAATTCAAAGGCATACCCGATCGGGTATGTCGGTCTACCCGATCGGGTATAGACATAAAATCGTGTTCGAAATCTTCCCTGCATGTTCCCTTGTCTTCGGATCTGATCCGATTTGAAGTTCCAACCTAATACCCGATCGAGTATAGCTAATACTCGACCGAGTATAGACCAAAATTCAGGATCTTCTTTTGTCTTTGAACTTTTGCACCTTCTCTTCACTTTTTGGGTTCACCAACTGTACTTTGAGTGACCAAAACCTGCTTAAGCTCAGAATATATCTAATCTAACCTATTTACAAGAATTTAACAATCTAATCTATTACACCAGAAGTGTGTAATTTCCAAAGTAAAAGTCAAGCAAAACTAATTAAAAACATAAACATAGATATGGAAATTACGAACGTATCAACTCCCCCACACTTAAACCTTTACTCGTCTCGAGTAAGATCAAATGTTTACAAGTTTCAATGTTTGTCCAAAAGTTCCACAGTTCAACAAAAACATAATACAAACACAAAGACCACCAAGGATGACAAAAAAAATGAGTTTTAAACTCAAATTACAAAAGAGCATCTTGGGTTTAATGGCCTCCTAGTGTTGTCTTCTTTTCTCCTCCTCTCTTCTTCTTTATCTTGAATCTTCATATTCTTCATAAGGATACAATGAGTGTCTGCAAGAACAAACATTTCTCTCATATCTCTCATTTTGCCTAGGAGCCTTTTCAGGTTTTCATCCTAGCACCTCTTTTCATTTTCCATTCTCTCCAACTCACTCATTTTTTTATAAGCCTTTTTTGCTTAGATTGCCCATTTTGTTGGGTTTTCAACCTAACTAGCATTTATTTTCTTTTTTTTTATTTTTTTTTTATTTTTTTTTTCGTTTTTTTTTGTGTGTAAAAGTTCAAAAGAATTACATGCATAGTGCTAGGTAGAAATGAAAATTACATACCATCATGAGTGTCTCCCCCGCACTTGAATCAAGCACTGTCCCTAGTGCCCGCCTTCTCCTCCGTAGTAGCTCCCTCCAAAGCCGCTCCCTTGGCCACCATCTCCCATGTAGGTGTCCCCGCCATCTCCTCCGTCGTACCCTCCACCCCCAGAGCCAGATCCTCCAAAGTTACCCCAATGAGTGGGGTCATACCATGAGGGTGGTGGAGGAGGGTTCGCCATGGTATGGAAGGATCCCTGCTGTGCCATAAAAGAGTACATAGGCCCGTAGAACCTATGTTGGTCTTCCTCATACCGATGTCTATCGGCCTCCCTGAGCTCCTCCAAACGTTGAAAGCCGGCCCTTTGCTCATCTTCCAATCTTTGAAAACCGGCTCTTTGCTCCTCCTCTAATCGGTTGAGCCGGTTGTCCATTTGGGCTATTCCCGAAAGAAGTTGTTGTTGACCCTCCAGAAGTTGTTGAAAGAAGTCGGGTGGTGGAGGGTTTTGGCTCTGTTCTGGGAAGTCCTGGCTCATGGTTGGATGGCTATGGAGTTGCTCATATGGCTCGTAATCTGCTTGGTTTTGGGGAGGTTCCTGTTCCGGTTCCTGGAGATGTGGTGGGAGGGCGTTTGGGAAGAGGTAATGTTGCTCCGGTCTTCCTGTTTTGAAGTGGAGTTGGGGGAGTTCTGGGTTGGGCAAGAGGAAGTATTTGAGGGGTTTAGGGTGGATGTGTCAGTTGTACATATTTCTGGGCCTTTCTTCACCATAAATAGTGTGTGAAAAAGATGTACAGCCCGAGTGGCCCAGCCAAGATATGTTCATCAAACAGTAGTCGGGTATAGGAGAGTCATCCGTATACCCGAACTTTGTGGCCAAGTGCATAATCACCCCGCCCACTACAATAGCACCCTTTGCCACGCTCTCTTTTTTTAGATGTGCCCACATGAGATTACATAGGTTGAAATCCACGTGGATACGGAATAAGGCTACCGAGATGAGGCATACATCCCCCATCCTTGTATGATGGTTGTTGGGACGTCCAAGCAAGGAGTTGGCAAGGAATTTCAAAAAGAGGCGTAGGACGGGATGTTGGACATGACTAATGTAGAGTTGGGAGGAGCTAAATTTAGTCTCCCCGGTCATCTTGGTCCATAGGGTGTGGCCGAAGGCGGTATTGTCGGATATAGATTTTTGGTACAGGACCGGAATACCAAAGTGTTCGGCGAACTCAAGTTTGGTGATGGTGTGATTGTGATTAAACAATCGAAACCTGAGTTTATCATCCCTAAAGTCCTCTTCATTGTTCTCAAAGTGCACAGAGCTTAGGAATTCATAGATAATTTTTTCATTTGAGTTGTATTGCATTTTGAAAATTTTATCCATGCTCAACTCATGAAAAAATTTCTTCATCATTTTGTACACTCCTAATTCCTTTAGGGCATAAAAAGCGGGAAGGTTTAACTTGCATTTCAATTGTGGACATGAAGCGTGTGCGGTGTTCGTTGTCCACGAAGAGGATGTCCTCGTAGCCCGGGATGGATGCCCTAGTGCTTGAGCTTTGCCCTTTCTCTTTCCTTGGAGCCATTTGGAGTGAATTTGGCCTTTGAAAACCGAAATTGGAAGGTGGGGTAGGGTTTTTCGGACCTCTGAAAATTGGGGGAGAATGGGATTGGTGAGTATGAATGTGTAGAGGAGGATGAGGGGAGTGTTTTGGCGTTGAAATGGGCGGATTTGGTGAAGATTTGGAAGAGATATGGTAGAGAGAAGGTGTAAAAATGGGGGTTTGGGCGTTTTTGTTCGAGATAGGGTTGGAAATTTGGAGAAGATGAAGTGTTTTGGGGCTGATTTGGGGTTATAATACCCGTATACCCGATCGAGTATGTGCTGGTACTCGGTCGGGTATGTCTGGAAAGTGGCTTTTTCGAGCAGTCTGCCTCTTGTACTCGATCGGGTAGTGTATGGTTACCCGGTCGAGTATTGCTGGAAAGTTAAGTTTTTGAGCGGCCTGTCTCCGGTACCCGGTCGAGTATTCTTCCATACCCGATCGGGTATGTGCTCTTTTCTACTTTTGAAGCTTGTACTCGGTCGAGTGTGGGAGTCAGTTTCCTTCCACTTTAGCATTTCTATACATACCCGACCGGGTGTATAGTGATACCCGATCGGGTATTTCTTGTTTTTCAATTTTTTGAGACGCCCCCGGGTTGTGCCCCACACAGTACATAACAGACGCCTTCGGGATCACTCCTTCAGAAGCTCAAGGCTTCATATCAGGCCACCCCTCGGGGATTCCCCCTCAGCACTGTAAGGGCCGGGTAGCCCCCGGGGAGTATGCCTCATTGACGGATAGCCTACGGCACACAGGTAATGGGAGCCCTCAGATATCCTCATCACCAACTAATCAACAAGCAGGGGACACCCCGGTAACAATTCAACTACTGCCCTCATCCATCACGCCCTCGATCCCCAGATTGAGGGGCTCCCCTTCGGCACCTCCCAGGACATCAACAACAAGCCTCCGGCTACTCAACACATGAGCCCTCACAACAAGGAGAGCCTTCGGCATTACCGTTATTCTCCATTTTTGACCAAGGTTTCACATTTTCGATTCATCGTTGGGGGAATTCGGTGCACTCTTTTTCCCTCATTAGGATTTTTTCCCACAGGGTTTTTCCTAATGAGGTTTTTAACGAGGCATCCCCCCAAAATGAAACGAAAAGCGTCAGCCTTCGGCCCACAACAGCAACGCAACTACTCTACTCCTTTTCACCACTTTGCAAGTGCCTCAAGGAGTGGGGGACTGGAGGACCCCCTCGGGAAAAATCACAAAAATCACAAACATGACCCCTCAAGTCCCGACATGTGGGTAACTGAGGGACTGCCCTCGGCAGAATAAACAAACAGCAAACTACCCACAACTCTACAAACTACAAACGAAACAACGGCAGAGGACAAGCACAATTACTCCTTTTCCCTCAAGTACCTTTCGGCAAAAGGAGTGAGGGACTCCTGATGGAGTATATGGCCCGGGAACCCCCGGCCCACAGACTCCTACTACTCCAATAAAGGCCCAACAGGCCCAGAAGGCCCAACAGGCCCAAATCACGGCGCCCAGACATCATGAATTATCTGACCCCCGAACGACTTATAACAGCCGGGATAGGTACTGCCCGTTCTCTTGGGTTTACTTGTTTTGATAAACCAAGTGCCTTGGTCCGGGCGGTCCTTCCCGTGCGAGAAACGTTCTTTTATTCTTTTTTCTTGTTTCTCACACGCTAGGGCCGCTCGATACTAACATTGTTCTTTGTCTTTTTTCAGCACCAAACCCAGATCTTCCTATGGATGATAGCAGAGTCATCGCAGCCGGTGGGGCCAGAAAACGGAAGAAATCCAAGAAGAATCCACAACCTACTCCCTCCATTATTCCCGCTCAGGAGGCTGCCCCTTTTGAACCGCTTCCAGAGCCTCAGCCAATACAGCAGGTCCATCAGGACCAATTAGAGGCCATGCTGATCAACGAGCGGTTCGGCTCTGATCAACTGCATCAATTTTCCCAGCATTTCGACTCCGTTCGGGGGGAACCCTCGAATGCTGGCGAGACTCACACCGACCATATTACGGGTCAGGTCGAGCGGATCTCCCTATCCGACCCTGTCCATGAGGTATTAGAGAGGGCCGGCTCTACCGCGAGCCAGATCTGGTCGACCTCTTCTTGGTTCAACAACTTCTCCCTTCCTCAGTTGTCGGTCGAGCAATCTGAGGAATGTTTGGCTCTGACTGCTCTGAAGGTACGTTGTCTTTTGCGCTTTGTCTTTATTTTATTCTCCGTAATCAGTACTAACTCTCGAACGATATTCTGTAGATGGGCTTGTACACCCTTCAGATGCGGGAGGCCCGCCTGGCCAAGGAGCGGGAACTGATTGTCGCTCAGTCTTCTGCTGAGCAACATGCTGCTGCTGCCATCGCCTCTCTGGAGGTCGAACGGAAAGCCTTTGCGGAGGAAAAGCAGAGGCTGGATGCTGAACTCGGTACCCTTCGGGTCCAACTCGCAGCTTCCTAGGCGAAGGTCCTTGCCGCTGAGGCCGCACAGGTTAGATTTGAGGAAATGCCATCCAGCATCCCGGACGGTCCCTATGAAGTGAATGTGGATCTGTCCGCCGTCCGGGACACGTTTAAATCCTCTGCTGAATTCTCCGCCATCAAGGAAGATCATGCAAGGGCCCAAATCCCGTTCGCCTTTGGGGCGTATTTGAAGGGTTTCCCCAAAGGCGCTGGTCGGCTATCGGCAGGGGTGGCCCTCTTAGATAAGGACCCCGAGGCCAAAAAATGGAACGACTCCATTGTCTCAAACCTTTATGGCAAAATTGGCCAGGTCTTGCTGCGTCCTTTCGTCAATCAGCTTCAAAATCATCTGGGGAGGCCGGTTCAGGCTTCTGATCTCCCCGCAGATGACATTATCCAGACTCAGTTTGAGAAATTCCTGCGAGCTCAGCAGAGGGAAGCCGATCGGGCTGCGGGTAAAGAGCCTGAACCCCTGTCTGATGATGATGAGGATGAGGACGAAGAGGGAGATGACATGGCCCCCGATCAATAATTCTTATGTACTTTTGTAATTCTTGTTGTAATTTTCTTTTTTCCAAGTAGCTTGTATTTCCCGGTCAGTAGCACCGATGAATATATATCCCCCTTTTGCCTGAAACTTTGCGTACTGTCTTTTCTGTCTTTAATGCATGATTTACTCGTCATTCGGGATTCGGCCTGTTTTGTAGGACTTGACCAATTTCCTAACTCATTTCTTGCTCAAACACTCTTAACGCTGTTGATCGCCGTTCGGGGCATTAGAAAGTTATGATTTATTTAAGGAAAAACCCTCTTTCTGATACTCAGCCGTTCGGGCTTCATACCAAATTCCAGGACATCACATTCTTGCTTTAGATAATCTCTTATAACGTTAATAGCCGGTCGGGCTTCAGACCAATCCTTAGGATAATTTTTATGATGTTGATAACCGGTCGGGCTTCAGGTCAACTTTTAGGACTTGGTAGTTTTCTTGGTTTTCTTTGCACCTGGGCTTCTTCATAACATTGATAGTCGTTCGGGCTTCAAACCAATATTTAGGACTTGGCCGTTTTCTTGGTATTCTTTACACCTGGGCCTCTCCATAAGTTGGCCGTTCGGGCTTCAGGTTGACATTTAGGACTTAGCATTTCTCTAAACAGTAAGTCCCTGTGATCTTTGCTAATTCTCTGTAAGCCCGTTCGGGGTACGTGCACAAAAATGAATCATAAATGCCCCGGATTAATCGTAACCACCCAATGCCACGTGTTGCTCATGGATTAGGGATTTGTGCGGCACTTTCCCTATTTATAGAGAGGTGCTTCCCCTGATTTCTCCTGCTGTTTTCTCATTTTTCTTTCGAGCTTTCTCTCTCTAGAATTCCCTTGCATACTCTCAAGCCTACTCTCTCTAGAATTCCCAGAGTTCCTCCAGCGTTTTTATGTACTACTCCTCTAGCTCAGAATCTGAAGAGATGCCTTTGATCCGCAAAAGCAAAACATCCGCTGGTAACCAAGCCGAAGGCTCTTCGTCCCAAACACCTAAACCCGCCAATCCTCAGGCCAGCAAACATATTGAACAGCCACAGGAGGATGGATGTCTGTCCGGAGATGACCTCAGGTTTACAATAAGGGGATGCCCGAGCGGCCACCCCGCATTGCCCTACACTTCAATCGCATACGCAAACACAAACAACGTCTCCCAGAAGATGTTGAACGGCAACTTAGCCAGTTGTTGCCCCCACCAAGAGAATACTATGCCAGATTCATTCGGCACCCTATGAGGCATAGACCGGGGCACGTGCTAGTGCACCTCGATGCTCTGACTGCTGGACTTCGGTTCCCTCTCCATTCATTCATAGTGGAGTTCTTACGCCGGGTTGCTGTACTGCCCGCTCAGTTCGTGCCCAGCACCTACCGTATTCTGACAGGCTTCATTATCCGGTGCCACGAGTTGAGGATCACCCCGAGCGTCGATCTGTTCCTTTATCATTACTGCTATCAGCCCTACTGGACGACCGGATACCTGAAACTGGTAGCTCGTTCTGACCGTCAGCTGTTCACAGAGAACGTTACCCCGCAGGCTGACTGGGAAGAGCGGTTTTTGTTCGTTCGGGTAGGTGATTCTTTGCCATTCCCGGACAGGTGGAACGCATACCCCGTTCGGGATTCCCTGCCCAGGGTGGATGCCGTTCTACGCTCCCAGGCTGAGTCTTTGCGAATGGGAGGGACCAGAAGTCTTCGCAGCTTTGTCACTGCCTCGAGCATGTTATCTGCTGGAATTGGTAAGCATAGTAGGGTTTTAACCTGATCATCCTTCGCTCTCACAATTCAACTTCTTATTTTTTATTTCTCTTTCTTGTAGGTGTGATATCTCCCATACCCGCCCGGCGTTCTATCTCTTCTGCTAAATGGAAGGAGAAGATGATAGCCGATCGTGATTCGGCGGAGCAAACCCGCAAAAAGCGCAAAGGAAATGATGGCGATCACCTGATCCCGATCGACCATGTGGTTGACTTGACCGGGCCGGAGGTCGAGCCCAAAAGATCGGTGCCTGCCAACAAAACAACTCCGGTTCTTACTGCCACATCGATCGATGATCGGATGTTTGTTGAATTTTCAAATATGAGGCCCAGATCAGAGGGGAGGTATCTGTTCGGGCTGATGCCATCTTCTATGTGGTGTCATACTGCGATCAAGGTTCCCCCTAGCTTCACCAACTTGACTCACTGGTCAGACCTTTTCGAAGCATGTCACCAGGAAGCACTCAAGGTACGTTTCATCCCGACCCATGCCTTTCTACTATTCATGTTTTACCTTATATAACTTTCATTGTTATCCTGTTTTCAGGCTGGCGTGTATTATCACAAGGCCTTTCTTGCTGCTGAGAAGGAGATGAAAGCCCTGGCCAGCGATCGGGATGATGGCCAGGTCCTCCTTTCTGCGGCTCGGAAGTTAGCGGCCGACCTTCAAGAGCAGGCCAAAGAGGGTGAGAAGGCAAAAGCTACTCTGGCCGAGATGCAGGAGATGTCCCGTCGTCGCGACCGGGAGCTCAAAGAACTCCGGGCCAAGGTGCGGGCTGCTGAATCTGCTGGCATTAAATTTGATAAGGCTGTTGGAGATCATCTGCCCGAACCCTACACGGTCAATACTTCTCAGATTGCTCAGAAATCGGTAGTGGATTTTCAACGGGGCAAGGCGCTGAACGCCGCTCTGGAGAACACGGCCCGACAATTCCTAGGTCCTCACCTTGGCAAATTTTTGCGTGAGAGCTCAGATCCTATCAAGGCTGGGATCGACCTCCTGGACAGCACGCCGGAAGGGAAATCTTTCTTGGATGTCCTGACCGAGAAAACCGTAAAGCAAAGTCAGGACCTGCTTCTGGACAGGAATCTTGAACTGATCTTAGAGCGTTTCCCCAAGCCGTTCGATCCTGATGAATTAGGCTTCGATGATCTGTTCGGGAATACGTACGATCGCGTCATGGAGAAAAGATCCAAAGAAGCGCCTGACGATGCAGTGCAGGCAGGGAGCTCTCAGCCTACATCCTCCCCGAACGGCAATCCTCCAGTAGTGTAGCTTTGCTGTAATTTTTTGCTTACTCATTCTTTTTGTACATTCCGGCTAGTAACGCCGAAGAATAAACTGGACTTCCTTCCTTTATCTGTTGTCTTTTTTCGTTTCTTCCTTTGATTTTTTGTTGATAATCTTTTCTATGTGGCCGAACCTTTCTCGGCTCATGTATCTTTATATCTGACACCTTTCCCGAACCCGTTTTGATCCCTTTTCCTGTTCGTGACGCACGGGTTCAAAACTCTTAGCTGAGGTGAATTCCTCCAAGCCGTTTTGATCGTGACCACAGGGTCAAACTCTCAGCTGGGATAGGGGCTCCCTCCAAACTGTTAACACGTTCGACATTCGGTCATCCGGAATGATTTCACGTGTTAACAAGCTGAGGTGAGACTCTCTTTACAATTGTTCTGACACCTTTCCCGAACCCGTTTTGATCCCTTTTCCTGTTCGTGACGCACAGGTTCAAAACTCTTAGCTGAGGTGAATTCCTCCAAGCCGTTTTGATCGTGACCACAGGGTCAAACTCTCGGCTGGGATAGGGGCTCCCTCCAAACTGCTAACCCGTTCGTCATTCGGTCATCCAGAATGATTTCATGCGTTAACAAGCTGAGGTGAGGCTCTCTCCCTTCCAAACCCATAATTCCGATGCATTCCGAACTGTTTTCTCTGGCTCGTATCATCCATATTAGGGGTCTGAGGTAACCCTTTTCGAACTGTAAGCAAGATCACCGAAGTTGGGTCATTTCTTTCTTATAGCTAAAAGGGCGACTAGCTTCCAAGTCAAGTTTTATGACTGAGGCGAGATTTTTCAAAACCATAGTTCCGATTCCCCGGGCGACAATCCGTACCTTATCCGAACGTCGCTCGGTTAATCCATATCTTACAGTCTTGACACCATCTCCAAGCCGTTTTGATCCCTTTGCCCGTACGTAATTACAGGGTCGACTTTGGCTAAGTTGACGACTCAGCTCCCTCCAAGCTGTTAAGCTGTTCGTCATTCGGTCATCCAGAATGATTCTACGTGTTAACAAGCTGAGGTGAGAATCACTGTCCTTCGAACTCCAGGCCATTTTGATCCCTTCATCAATGCGTAATTACAGGGTCAAAACTCTTGCTGAAATAATGGCTCCCTCCAAACTGCTAATATGTTCGTCATTCGGTTTTCCGGAATCGATTGTCATATTAACCGCTGAGGTGAGACTATCTGAGCGTCAAACTCCCAGCCGTTGGCTGAGAATGACTTTCCTTCCATGCTGTTAACTCGTTCGTCATTCGGTCATCCGGAATGATTGAGTTAACCACGGGCACCGATTTTCTGAGCCTCAATTCTTCAAGCCATTTTTGATCCCTTTATTCTTACATAAATCTAGGATCAAAAACTCTCTAAACTGAGAATTGATTTTCCTTCCATGGAATTAACCCGTTCGTCATTCGGTCATCCGGAATGATTGAGTTAACCACGGGCACCGATTTTCTGAGCCTCAATTCTTCAAGCCGTTTTTGATCCCTTTATTCTTTCATAATTCTAGGGTCAAAAACTCTCTAAACTGAGAATTGATTTTCCTTCCATGTTGTTAACCCGTTCGTCATTCGGTTATCCGGAATGATCGAGTTAACCATGGGCCGAGTTTGTGTGGAAGTTATGTCTCCCTCTCTATATTTATTTTAGAGGTGGCAACAGCCGTTTTTACTGATAAAATCTCCTCAGATGCTCCACATTCCAAGTTCCTGCTGGTCGGCCTTCGGTATTTTGTAGGCCAAACGTTCCTGAAGCATACTTCTTACATACTTGGTAGGGGCCTTCCCAATTTTGTGCCATTTTGCCCCCTTTGAGCGGTTTGCTTTTCTCTCTCTTTCTTAGCACCAGGTCCCCTACCTCGATTGAACGAACTTTAACCTGCTTATCAAAGTATCTTCTTGTGGCTCTGTGATACTCTTCCATTCGTGCCGCTGCCAGATCCCTTCTTTCTTCTATGAAATGCAACTCGGCCCGTAAGTTATCTTCATTCTGTTCTGGGCTGTAATGCATCGTTCGGTGTGTGGGAACTAGGATCTCCGTTGGTACTTTGGCTTGAAAACCATAGGTTAGGGCAAATGGAGTCTCTCCCGTGGCCGTTCGGGGTGTGATCCTGTAAGTCCACAGAATGTAATTCAACTGATCAGGCCACGATGAAGAGTATTCTTCCAGCTTCTTCTTCATGCCATCCATGATGGTTCGGTTCATATTTTCTACCTGGCCATTTGCCTGAGGGTATGCAACGGACGCTCTGGAATGCTTGATCCCCCATTTGACCAGGTAGTTCTCAAAATTCCGGCTCACGAACTGCCTTCCATTGTCAGTTACAATCTGTTCAAGGATTCCAAACCGGCAAATGATATTTTTCCAGACAAACTTCTGGCATTTAACATCGTGATGCTGGCCAGTGGCTCGGCCTCTACCCATTTGGTGAAGTAATCTATCCCCACAATGATGTACTTGTTGTTTCTGGGTGCAGTAGGTAGAGGACCTAACATGTCTATTCCCCATCTTGCAAATGGAAGGGCCATCGTCATTGGAGTGTAGAAAGTGGCAGGCCGTCCGGGAACCGGTGCGTATAATTGGCATACCTTACATTTCCTAGTATGCGCGAAGCAGTCCTATTGGATAGTTGGCCAATAATACCCTTGCAAGATGATTTTTCTGGCCAGTGTCTTGGGCCCTTGGTGGCTGGAACAGATACCTTCATGAATCTCTTCCATTACAGCTGCCGCTAGATCGGGTGGGAGGCATTTCAGATACGGCCCCCCAAATGTCTTTTTGTACAGCTGCCCGTCCACCAATTCGAACATGGAAGCCCTCCTCTGGATGCATTTTATTTGATAAGCAGGATTTTTATCGTGTGGGAGGGTTCCGTCTTTTAGGTAGTTGGTCATATCCACGACCAAGCTCGGGATGGCATAAGATATGGCCTCGATCTGGAGCACCATGATTGCTGGGGTTGCCTATGTTTCCCGATGGGCGAAACGTTGGATATGAGCCGGGATCTCCTGTGCCCGATCGTCGAACGCTGCATGCTCTAATTTGGACATGATGTCTGCTTCAGTGTTTTCGATTCTGGATATCTGGTCGAGCACCACCTGTTCAAATTTACGTATCTGCTCCTCGACCATTTCCTTGTAGGCCTTCATCCTTTCTTCTTTGGCCTCAGCCGTGCCGTTCACTTGATGTACCACCAATTGACTGTCCGATCGGACTTTTAACCGATCGGCGCCCAGGGCCCTTGCATACTTTAAACCAGCAATGAGAGCCTCATATTCAGCCTCATTGTTGGTCACCTTGAAATCAAAATGAATGGAATAATATGCTTTGAACCCCTCGGGCGATGTGATCACAACTCCAGCTCCACAACTTTTGGCACTAGATGCTCCATCCACATACATTTCCCACCAGTTATCCAGCCTGTTGTTCTCTGAATCTTTTTCTGAGGGCCGAGCGGTACATTCTGCAATGAAATCTGCCAGGGCCTGCCCTTTGATAGTAGGCCGGGGTTTGAAATCTACCTCGTATTGCCCGATCAGGAGACTCCACTTGGTAATGCGCCCACTTGCCATAGGATTTCTCAAGATGGTGGCTAATGGCTGGGTAGTATATACAGTTACCGGGTGGGTCTGGAAATACGGGGCCAGACGTTTAATGGCAGCTATCAGGGCCAATACATTCTTCTCTAGCAAGGTGTACCTGGTTTCCGGGCCGTTCAACGCCTTGCTCACAAAATAGATTGGCCGTTGAACGTCATCTTCTTCTTTCAACAGTACTGTGCTTACGTCCAAGTCAGCTACAGCAAGGTACATATACAGATGTTCCCCTGGTTCGGGTTTTGTCAAGACCAGGGGGAAGACAGATATGTCTTGAAATCCTCAAAGGCCGTTTGGCATTCGGCCGTCCACTCGAAAGGGTTGGCTTTCTTCATGATCTGGAAGAACGGGATAGCTCGATCGGCCAGTTTGGATAGGAATCTGCTCAGGGCTGCTAGCCGACCGGTTAATCTCTGTACTTCCTTGAGATTTCTCGGAGCCTCCATGTCCACAATTGCCTTTACTTTTTCTGGATTGGGCTCAATCCCCTTCTCGCTCATCATGTACCCCAGAAATTTGCCTCCTTTTACAGCAAACGCACATTTCTTGGGATTCAGCCTCATATTCGCCTTTTGCATTATCCCGAACACCTTTTCTATGTCCAGGACATGGTTTTCCTTCTTTTTGCTTTTGATCAGGATGTCATCAACGTAGGCTTCCATTGTGACACCCAGCACATCTTTGAACAGCATCCCGATCATCCTCTGGAAGGTTGCCATCGCGTTCTTTAATCCGAATGGCATGACGATGTAGCAAAACACACCATCCGAAGTAACGAACGCCGTTTTCTCTGCATCGGCCGGGTGCATGAATATATGATGATAACCCCGGAAAGCATCCATGAAGCTCAGTAACTCACACCCGACAGTCTCATCCACTAGCAGATCGATCCTCGGCACCGGGTAGGGATCCATGGGGCACGCTTTATTCAGATCAGAGTAATCCACGCACATTCTCCAGGTAGATTGTTTTAGGGCTAGAACCACATTGGATAGCCATTCTACGTGGATTACCGGACGGATGTGCTTTATCCTTAGCAAAGTGGCCACTTCCTGTTTTGTGAATTCCCGCCGTTCGGTTGCTTGGTACCGTTTCTTCTGTTGGACCGGTTTTGCATCAGACCGAACGGCAAGTTTGTGACATATTATTTCTGGATCAATGTCGGGCATATCTTCTGGCCCCCGGGCAAATAGCACCTGAAACTTTTTTAGGACGGCAATCACGCCATCCCGGATATCAGCCTCCAGATCTACCCCGATAGCAACCTTACGGTTCGGGGGGAAGTCGAGGTCGATTTGTTCAAGAAGGGTGGCGGGCTCCGGGTGTGCCTCGAACTCCGTTCGGTGGGTTTCCACCTCAATTGTATTCACCCGCATCCCACGAGTGTTCATCTGTTTCAGGGCATCCCGATAACATGCCTGGGCTGTTGTTGGGTCAGTTCTGGCCACCCCTACCCCAGTGTCTGTAGGGAATTTGATGCATGAGTGGCGGACAGAGGCTATTGCCTCCAGATCTTCCAATCCCGGTCGGCCCAATATGGCATTGTGGGCGCACTTTATATCTACTACCACGAACGTCATTCGGAGTGACGCTCTGTGGGTTTCATCCCCAATTTCAACCATTAATTGGATGGTCCCTTCCGCCTCGATGCAGTTACCGGTAAAACTCGCCAGTGGAGTCCGCAGGTGGGTCAGTTGGTTCCTTTGTAGACCCATTTTCTCGAATTATTGTAGATACAATACATTCACACTGCTCCCAGTATCGACCAGCACTCGGCGAATTAAAACATTGTCAATACACATGCTTACCACCAGTTCATCCCTGTGGGGGCTTGGAGAGTTGGGTAGATCAGCTGGCCCGAACGTGATCGGGTCTGTACTTCCTTTCTTCTGGGGGGGAGCGGAGACGGATCCCACATAAAGACTTCGCTCGAACCTTTTCCGTTCGGCGTTTGAATCTCCGGTCTCCCCGCCCCCAAATATGACTTTGACCTCCATTCGAGGCTTCTTTCCGGGGCCTCCCGAGCCCTCTGGCTCATCCCTGGGAGGAACATACACATCATTTTGAGGCTGGGCGTCACGTTGAGCATCCCGGCGCCAGCTATTAGGTTTCCTGGCCGGTTTTAACGTGCCCATTGCATTCGGATCTTTGTTCACAAATTTGCCCAGATGGCCCCTTCGGATCAGATCCTCAATTGCTGTTTGCAGGGCCCTGCAGGCATTGGTGGCATGACCCTTTCTGTTGTGATATTTATAGAAAGCATTGTCATCCGTTCCCATGAACTGTCCAGAATCAGTCGGGATGGGAATATTGTCCCTCTCGTGCTGATAGATGGTCGCTATTGATAGGACCAGGGGTGTAAATCTCCCTTGTTTGGGAGGTAAAGTGGCCGCTGGGCTAGGACCCAGCCGATCGGCCAGTCTGATCGGGGCAGCAGGCGTAATGACCTTATCCCTGATCATTATCTCTTCTTCTAGGGCGGCATGCTTGCGAGCCCTATCTAACACCTCGGCGTACGCCGTACCCGGATTCTTCTTCAATTCTTTGTACAACTCCCCCGTTCGGAGAGCATTCGTGAACAGGGTAATGGCGGTATCATCCGTCATGCTTCCCACTATTAAAGTTTCATCCTTCCACCTTTTCAGGAATTGGTTGAGGGTCTCCTTGGCGTTTTGCTTCACGCTGGTCAAATAGCTGAAATGCCGTTTGGGATTGGCACTGGAAGCAAATTGAGCCAAGAATAACGCTGATAACTCGGCAAAGTTATTGATTGACCCGGGCTGTAGTGTCCCGAACCATTCCTGGGCAGGCCCCCTGAGCGTGCTGAAAAACAAACGGCAAATGGCGGCCTCGGGTGCTCCTAGCAGCATAAGTCCCCCTTGGTAACTCCTCAGATGTACGTGGGGATCTCCCACCCCATCGTAAATTTGGCCGGTCGGGGGCTTGGCACCCCCTTGGATATCCGCGTACACGAGCTCCCTAGTAAACGGGGAAGTAATTCCCAGCTGAACTGGCGCAGGTTGTACAGGTACCCTATTCATCTGGTCCCGCATTTCATTCATTTGCCTCCTCATCTCGGCCATCTCTTCCTCCTGGGCCGTCAAAGGGGGCGGTGGTGGAACCATCATATCCGTACAGTCCCGATCCCAATGCCGCTGAGGGGCCCTCGTATTTTCCCGCTCGGCATACTGGAAATGATGACCGACGGGAGTTGGTCCTCTAGCTTGCGACCCGACCGGGGTTCGGTCACTGGGACTAGGATGCGCTGCTGGTGGGGCGCTACGTCGGTTATCCCGATGGGTATGTGAGCGGGATGACGCTGTGGTCGTTTCCGCGCGTGGAGTTTCTCCTGTAAAGCTGGAACCTCCTTCCTCTTCGTTCGCCATGTGCTGCATGAATTGGGTAATGTCACGCATGGCCTGGGAATTTCTCCTCAGAGATTCGGGAATCACAAAATCCCCATTAAAACGAGGATTCGATCCTCGACTGGATTGTCCCTGGGGGTCTTGACTCCCCGGGGTGTGACTCCTCCCGTGACGGTGTGAACCGTCGTTTGTATGATAGGAATTGATTCTGACCATTTTTTAGAAATAGAGGTTTTTTGGATGTTTAGAAAGTGAAACTTTTTGCAAGTTTCCCACAGACGGCGCCAATGTTGAGGGTAAGTCCCGCAGATCCGAAAGCCCAACATGAACTTTGGATATATCAGGAATGGCCCAGAATCAAAGTGTATAAGAAAATATAAGATCTGAACTAACTAAAACTCGAAAGCCCACTTGTATTAATTAACCAATCTGATTACAAGGGATTTCCCGATCGGTAAGTCGGAAACTATAATACAAGAAATAAGAGCAAATGATGCTATTCTAGAGCTTGAGTATTGAAATGCTAACCCTTACAATGACTTGAAACCTTCTATTTATATTAATGGAGAGCATGGGCTGCCTCTTGTTGATTGGCCGTTGTTCCACCGACTTGGTCATCCATGCTTCCACTTGATGATGTCATAGTCTGGCATTAACTGCACCTGGCCACTTGCTGGTTGGCCGTTGCTCGAACGGGATGTTGGGCTGTACTGAAGATGCTGTCAAATTGGCCCAAGTATGATATATAGCCCGAACCTCGTTCGGTATATCTTCTTACTGGGCCAACCTTTATTTGGGCCGAACCTCGTTCGGTATGCCTCCTTACTGGATCTTTTCATTATGGAGTGATGGGCCTGTTACTTGGGTCGGATATCTTGGGCCTTCCCGATCTGGGTATTGGGCCTCTAGGTCAATATCCCAACAAAGATATTAACATGAAATATGAATAGGAATTAATTAATACTCAAGGAAGAATATTAAAATATATGAATCCCACTATGATTAATATCAAGATGTTAACTAATTGTCATCTTAGTAACACTCCCCAACTTTGATATAGAGATAGTATTTTGAAAGAAAGAATTAATATTCAAGGAAGAAGATTAAAGAAAATAACTCACAACTTACAAATTCATTAAGCTTCAAAGTAGCAAAACCAAGATGGAAGAGTTTAGCTCCTCATTTGGAGACTAAACATGATGAAAAATATAAAGAAAGAGCTATTCTATTCTATACTGAGATTAGATGTACAAGGGATTGGATATCTTTTTGTGAAGGAAAGGAGGTGTATTTATAGGTTTTTGGGATGGGGTTCGGGTACTCGATCGGGTATATACATGGTACCCGATCGAGTATTTGTGTAACACTCGATCCAAGGCATACTCGACCGGTTTCAGGCTATTTTCTAAGGGTATACCCGATCGAGTACATATGAATACCCGGTCGAGTATGCTTAGAAAATGGTATTCGGACCATACTCGACCGATCTTCGTTTGAAATTCAAAGGCATACCCGATCGGGTATGTCGGTCTACCCGATCGGGTATAGACATAAAATCGTGTTCGAAATCTTCCCTGCATGTTCCCTTGTCTTCGGATCTGATCCGATTTGAAGTTCCAACCTAATACCCGATCGAGTATAGCTAATACTCGACCGAGTATAGACCAAAATTCAGGATCTTCTTTTGTCTTTGAACTTTTGCACCTTCTCTTCACTTTTTGGGTTCACCAACTGTACTTTGAGTGACCAAAACCTGCTTAAGCTCAGAATATATCTAATCTAACCTATTTACAAGAATTTAACAATCTAATCTATTACACCAAAAGTGTGTAATTTCCAAAGTAAAAGTCAAGCAAAACTAATTAAAAACATAAACATAGATATGGAAATTACGAACGTATCAGAAGGTGTAGTCTTTTCTTCTTTCTTCGTGAGATTTGTTGACGTACTCTTGAAGTTGCTTGTGAACGTACCTGGTCCAGTTGTGAGGGATGCCTGAGATGATTGCGGCCAATGGTACTGCCCTTTTTGCGTTGATCTCATCTAAAGCAGTGCTTTTGGTGTCAATGCATTTATATAGGATGTCGAGTAGGAGGGAGTATTCAGGAACCATCATTTTCTTCTTGACCTTGAGGGTTTTGGTAGTATGAGCACTTGGAATGAATACAATTTCCTTGAAGCTTTGTTCATCGAAATTGAGTTCTTCCACCATTGGGGTCTCATCTCCAGGTAGGGAGAGCAGTGTTCTGATGTCTCCTTCTTTAATTTCTACTGGCCTTCCCTTGATGACCGATTTAAGAGTCCCTTATTGAGAGTTGAGGTAGTATTCGGCCACTACTTCTGGGTAGAAACAGGGGTATGGGTAGGTGGCCAATTTCATAAGCCCTGTTGATTCTAGCTTTCTGAGTAGTTCTCTCATAAGATCAGGGTTCTCAGCTCTTTCAATGATTTTTGGGGTGTTTAATATGGAACCAGTGAAGATAGATTTGGAAACTTGGATAAGTGATGTCATTCTTGAAGTCTACAGTTTTCGTTCATTAAAAGAAGGTGATCTTTTTGAAATTGATGGAGCAATGCTTCCATATCAACACTGAAACAGCTGGAATCAAATGAGATGTTTGAAGAACAGGATAATACCTCATCATTGTCATTTTCATTCAATCTGGCCATAGCATAATTCCAACGCATACCCAGACGAAAACTAAGTTCTCACTCATGCCCCATATAACGGAAACAGTAACTCACTATGGCTCTTGGCCCAGACAACGTCCTAGGCGTAGGGGAGATCGGAGCAACATGGAACACCTAGACGACGTTTCACCGCTTCTCAATTTGGGTTGTAGTAAGTAGATCGAGAGGTCGTTCCGCCCCTTGTCCCCAAAGTCCACCGCGAAGGCATTCATAAACCGCTCGACCGTAGTTTTTAGCGGCTAGAAAGTTGAAGAGTCGAGAACATTTACATTGAGAAGTTGAACATCGGAGCAATAAATAGCTCATAACACCGCGCTGTAAGATTGGTTTCAGCGGCTCAATAAGTTCATCCTGCTTAAATTCATTGTCCTCATTTTTAGTCTGTTTTCGAAAAAATAGTTGATGTCGTTTTACTTTTGGTATTTGCTTATGGTAATAGGTTTTTACATTGATCGAGGGTTTGGCTAGATTTGATATTGTTAGTGGGGGACGGATCTATTTTTTCAGCAATAGTTGCACTAAGCCCGTCTGGT
Source organism: Cuscuta europaea (assembly GCA_945859875.1). Lineage (NCBI taxonomy): Eukaryota > Viridiplantae > Streptophyta > Magnoliopsida > Solanales > Convolvulaceae > Cuscuta > Cuscuta europaea. The sequence goes on along the minus strand of CAMAPE010000010.1, from coordinate 15,058,259 downwards.
GGTTAGCGATTCGTATTGATCCTTTCGGGGTGGTCGTCTCTATGTCTAATCGTAGGGCTAAGAGTAGTAGTTGGAAGGTGAAGGTTGTTATCAGTTCTGATCATTTTGAGATTGTTGTAACGATTCTGATTCTAATGATATCAATATAGTCGTTTTCTTAAAAAAAAAAGGTTTCGAGTTTACCAATTTTAGTAAGTCACACTGTCACACCATTAATTAACTCCACATCCCAACTTTTTGATATTCAAATTCAAAATTTGATTAGTCAAATATCAGTTTTTCTGCCCAATCTTCTCTCCCACTCTTTTATTATCTTAAACTCCGTATTTATGGATATTTATAAATATTATTCAACTTTTATTATCTTATATTTATGAATATTATTCAATATTATAACTATGGTTAGTTTCTATGCAATAAAAATTTATAAAAATAAGTTTTATATTTATAAAAATAAGGTTTATATAAAAACATTTAAGTAACACGGAGTTCTACTTTTTCTACTTAAATAGAGAGAATTGAGAATGTGAAGTAATACCTATGTCCTATAATTAAGTTCTCACTTCCACTTTTTCAGTCAAACTTTATAAACTTTGACCACTAATTATTCAAAATTTACATTACTTTATCACACAAAGTTAATTTTATATAGTTCATTTCAATATATACTATTCAAATGTTAATTCATTATAGGTTTTATAAGTATACTTTTTTAGATATTGAGAGTCAATAGTCCACCTAGAAGATCATAAAGTCAAACTGAAAACTTAATTGTGGGACAGATAGAAAAGATACATGAGAAGGAATAACCTAAGACTACAATCGGATGAGACATATAACGAAAAAGATATAATGAATCCTTCTAGATCGCTAACCCCACAATAATGTAGTCTAGTCTAACAACATTCTTTTCTTCTTGCTACTCCAAAGAGAATAAAAAATTGCAACTAAAAGATTCGGCTTCACCAGCCACGAGAAAGGAAGAATTGGTTTCTCCAGCAAACAACAAAGGAAACTCAATTGAGTAGAAATTGTCTGGATCATCAGTTTGACCTGCCATCGAAAAAGTCATCCAGTTGAGCGCTATCTTTTTCTTCAAGTGAGTTGGTGGTTCAGGAGGATGACGAGTAATCGGAGCTTAAGAAGAAATAAGTTGAACATGTCTTGTCAACCATGAATAATCAACCACTGGATCAATTACACAGACGAATAAGACACAACCTCTAAACATTGCGAGGAGATAGAAGAACAAAATACACACTCACATGAAGTAAACAAAACCCTCTGCCAAAGAAGGTGCCGAACCAAAAAAAAGAAAGACAATATAGCAAAACCTTTGAATCATACACCACATTCGATGGAGTTAACGCCATGTCCCCAAAACTTGAGATTGAGCGATTTTGTTGAAGACTGAGGTGAACCACCGATTATAATTAGTTGGAGAAACATTCTAACAAAGACCTGCAAAAATATAATTCAAATTATATTTATTGCCTTATTGGCTTTATCTTTACATATGGAAGTATGGAACGAATAAGAATCTTCGAACCAAACAGCTTTCTCTACCGAGACGGTCTTTCTATAGACCACATATCAAGATCGTCGACTTGGACGCAGGAAATCCAAAGGTCGTGACCAGTTTCTTTTGCCCCAATTGCATAGTAAAAAAGAAGCCCCAATCGACGCCATAGTTTCATGATTCACCATCTTCACAGTTCACACCTGATTGGTTGGTCTTCTTAGTTATATCGAACGAACTAATTCGGCAATTCAATTTCAACTAACAAAGAAGGGTTAGGAAAAACCGAAGTAAACTAAGAAATACAATTTTTCCACTAGCAAATGTGAATATTCAAGAAATAAAGAGACCATTGATTCAAAAAACAAAAGAAATAGAGAGACCAGACTGAAAAAAATTAGCCAGTGAACAAAATTGCATAACATTGGTCGCAAAATATTTTCTGCTATAGAAATTGCTCTAAATAGGGTCTAAAACGTTTTGAAATTCCAAAATAGGTGTATCATGTTTTTAATTCCCTGAATAGGAGTAATCTGCCAAGTTTGAAAAAAAATGTCATGTTTTAAAGCCTAGTAATGTCAAACTTGGCAGAAATTTACTCATATTCAAGGAATAAAAAACATGATACTCCTATTTTGGAATTTCAAAACTTTTTTACTCCTATTTAGGGATTTCTCTCTTTCTGCTAATGAAGATCAGATATAAAATACTCAAATTTAAATAAAACCTCGTTTGTTTCAACAATTTTAATCTTAAATTAAGAAAACGTGTACGAATGTATTTTACAAACAACTTTTTTCCTACAATGTTATGATTTATAATAAAAATAATAGTAATAATAATAATAATAATAATAATAAGGAAAAATTTCCAAAATAGTGTCATTATTTTTATTCCCAAGATATGAGTAATAAAGATGTTTTTACTTGGACTGAAATTTGTTGGTCTGGTTTGATATGAACTTGTCTTGTCTTGTCAGGTAAACGTTCGATCTCTGTGTATTTTATAATTATCCAAGTCTGTTCTGGTTTGGTCTGATCTAGTCTAATTTGATCTGGTTTAATCTGTTATGGGACATGAAGCAGTCCAAATAAAACATCCTTAATGTCAAATTTGCGAATATTGGGGGTGTTTGAAAATGGTGTTTCGATAAAAAATGGCGCTTTAACCCCGTTTAGCGTATTCAATAAGTGAAAACGTTGTTTGGTAAATAACTATTCGGCCTTAGAGTTTTTGGACGAAACCACTATAATGAAAACGTTACAAATAGGAGAGAGTTTTGGGTTAGCATTTTGGAATATAACATTTTCTACTAATTTTTATAGCTAAACATCTAAATTACCAAACATCTTATAGCCACCCGCCAACTTATTTCATTAGTCAAACTCGTTGACTAAATTCACTATTAAAAACCTGCTTGTTGTGGATCCGTTTCTGTCGACTGGATTCGGCTAAGGTCGCCGAAGGTCGGTTTCTAGCAGTCTCCTTGTGCAGTCCTAGGCTAAGGGAGCAACTACCATATTCTACCTTCCTCACCATCTCTCACACACCTTCACAAAGATGCTAGTTTATCTTTTCTCACCCCACTCTAAAAGGCTTCACCAAGAGATTGATATATACAATAGGGAAGTAGAAGAAGCTGCTGCCACTTGAAAAACAATCACACTGAAAGGATGGAGGGCTGTACCCATAATACAGAAGGATTTGGCTTATTAGGAAGGAGGGTTGGACGGACAGCTCTCATAGGTCAACACAATCACACCCTCACTTATTTGCTCTAATAATGAGTATACATTAAATTCAAACTGGAGAAATAAACCAAGTCTGGTAACTGGAGTAGGAGTAGTGGGTTGCTAAATAGGATGTCAACAATTATTGATATACAAAGGTTATTTGGGCCAATAATATATTAACACGCTAACCGCTAACGACTAATTGCAAAACATGCCCACTATCCTGTTAGAACATTAGTAATGCCAAAATATGTCGGTGATTATTTTTTATGTAGTGGATAAAACATGATAGTATTATATTGGAATTTATAACCATTTCTACTTTTAGTCAGGACAATTTCGTTACTAATAATAAGGGCAGAAAAGCCTTTGAGATTCATCTTCTCAAGGGAAACACTAAAAGAAAATCATAATGGATGAGTTTGTCATTTAGCGATTAACGTATATCATATAACGAATTATGTTAGCGGGTTGCAGGGGTGTAGCTAGGGAGGGGTCAACCTAGGCCACAACCCACCCCAAATTTAAAAAATTCTTATATTTTTAATGTAACAATTTCCATGTAATTTTTTTCCCTAAAATATTCTTTGTACCGGATCAGTCCGGCCTAATGCTCTGGCTCTTCCCCTGATAGGTTTTCAATAACGGATTCAATCAGCGGAATAAGTTGGTGAATGCCAGAAAATCACTAGTGGAAAAATGCCAAACAGAGGCACTTCATTTGAGGCGTTTTTACCTACAAACGCCTCTAATATTCGAATTTTGATTTTTTTCATTTTTTATTAACCCGGACGGCGCTTCTCGAGAAAAAGCGCCTCCAAAACACCTTTCAGATACATTTATTTACGATTTTTAATAGCGTGCGGCGCTTCTTTGGTAATAAGCGCCTGCAATTATGAAACCGGTTTTTTACATTTAAGAACTAAGAAGCGCACGGCGCTTTTAGTAAAGCAAGCGCCTACAAGTTACAAAATAAAACTTTGTTTTATTTAAAATCGAAAGGCGTGCGGCGCTTCTCACTTCTCACTAAATGCCTAAGATGTACAGTTATTAAAACTCTACTAGGTCTGCATAATACATCGACACAGACACAAGTAAAAATGGCGATACAAGTCATACAACTCCACCGCATCCCTTGCGGAAACTGCTCGTTTATTGTCACTCCGCTACCGACTCCTCGACTATCTCCATCCCGCCGCCGTCTGCTAGACTATCTTCGTCTCGCCGCCGTCTGCTCGACTATCTCGCCCCGTCGTTGTGTGCTCGAATAGGTTTTATCTCCTTTCTACTTGCATAGGTGAGATTGAAGTTATTGAATTCAAAGTAATTGTTATTCTGTTTTAGATAACCCAATAAATGATGTACTAATTGGTAGCCATATTCGATTTTTGTTTGTATTGGTGTTAATATGTGAGATGGTGGGTGATATGAGGAATCCATAGAAAACTCACTTGATCTATTATTTCGGTCAGGGAGTATCATTGAAATTGTTTATCATTTGGTTATTTTGAGATTGAATATTTACAATTTTTCTTCTGATTCTCAAGCTTTTGAGTTAATCTTTAATTTTCAGGTGCGAGTTTAGGTTAGTTTGACATTCGGTCTGCTATTCTTATTCAGGGGTTTGAAAATTTAACCACTTTGGTTTCAGATTCTTGCATTGATTTCAGGCTCTAATAACCGAGCTTGAAAAATTATGACTAGATTATCTGGTATTTTAAGCATATACTCTATATGAACCCGATGAACATATGATCCATGATGATTTTAATGTGTTCTTTGTTGAGGATGTTCATTGACTCGACAATATTAAACGTGTTTATGTGCATCATTTACTTTTATGAGATACAAGTTTGTAGTGGATGTTAAATTAACAAAGAAAAAATGCCGTAAATCTGTTTTTTTGTTACTTCTTCGTAAGATTTAAAAAGGCCAAAAATCTGATTTTGTTGGTCTCCTACAAATTTGTTGAACATCCTCTATTAAGCTCAGTAATTTGATGCTATTTACAAATGACTTATTTGTCAAATTACAGTCAAATGACTCAAATGGTTTTATTTTTCATTCAAATTAAAAGGTTCTTTTCATTCCCTGTATAATATCTGAGTTCTTGTCAGATATTTTTCAGTCAAATCATTTCTTCTAGAGTTTTAATTTTTTAAACATTTAGTTGGGTTATCTGTTCAACTTTTGAACCTGTTTTACAGGTATATAGCCCATATCCAGTAATGTATATTTGTTTGATGGGAAAATTGTACTCTCCGAGACCATTAAAAAATGAGTTTGTTCTGGATCACCATGTCATTCTTCAAATTTGAAAACTAAAGAAATTTGCAGGTCGAAGTGGGATCATTTGCAGATACATGAGGTTGCATGCCAATGGGATAAAAAGAGAGTTGTTTTAGTGACTTTTGGGACTTGCTTGTTTATATGCTCTAGTTAAAGCGGTAGACACTGAGCCAGGAAAGAATTGTTCAAGAAAGCCTTTACAGATATTGTCATTCAAATGGGTCGTGGAAACTATGTTCCCACAAAGGTTAGTTTGTAATTAAGGTTGTTGTTAGTTTTGATTTGGGCTTACTTCCTAAAAAACAGTTTACCAAAGAGTCATATTTCAAAGTCCCTTCGGCTAGAGAGCATTAGAAATATTTGGAGTTGAATATGCTAAAAAAAGCTTTGAAGAAATTTTAGCACTCAGGCAGTAGGGCTAACCGGCTAAGGGTCATTTACGCATCATTGCGTGTGTATGATGAACTTTAAAAAGCTATTGAAAACCCACCATTTTACTAACTATTATTTTAAATTGTTACCTACGTATTGTTCTTTTTTTGTTGTTTGTTCACATATTTTGACTGATTATGACTTATGCAGCTTTTCAAACCTGCTTCAGAGAAAGAAAGAAATTTTCTTATAGTGGATGTTAAGAAAATAAGAAGCCATGGCATCACCGTCTAATTCACAATGGCATCACATGTTTTAATAAGTTCTGTTTTTTCAATATTTTATATTATATGTTGTATTAAATATATTTTGTAACCAAGTCATTATAATTTTTAATTCATTTTTAATTGTTGTACGGACGACGTTCAGGTGTAGCCGTGTAGAGTTCAAGAAGAGGATCATATGTCTTCGGAGAATTCAATGATATGTATAGAATATATAGTCTAGATTATTTTTAGATGTAGTAATGTATATGTAAAATTGAACTAATTAAATTTTGTTACAATTTTGTAGTGAGAACAAAATTTTGCATCCCTATTTTGTATTTTTCTGACATTTGAATGAATATTAGATGTTTGTATTCATGTAGTCATTTCAATACCTTCTAAATATGTGAATAGAATTCACTGAAAATAAAAAAATAAAAAAAATTATATCAGAGGCACTTTTGAGTTATAAAGGCCTCAAAGAGAAATTTAAACAAAAACAACTAGAGGTGCTTTTCATTCCATAAGCGTCGCACGCCCAGGTAGATGTTAGAGTTGGAGGCGCTTTTCATTGAATAAGCGCCGCACGCCCGAGTGGATTTTTGGATTTGGAGGCGCTTTTCATTTTAAAAAGCGCCGCACGCTTCCGGGAAAAAAAAATAAAAATAAAAAATCAGAGGAGCTTTTTAATTAAAAAGTGCCTCTCATAACGATTTGCGAATTGCGACACAAAATTTAGAGGCGCTTCAAAGCGCCGCACGTGGCCTGAAAAAAGCGCCTCTGGTTGACGTTTTTCCACTAGTGAATATTTGGTAATTTAGATGTTTGACCATAATAATTACACACTTATAGAAAACGTCATATTTTAAAATACTAATTAAAGTGGTAATTTAGTTTTGTTTTTTGTTCCAAAAAAACAAAAAATGCTAAGTAAAACCTCAACTATTTGCGGTATTTTACATTTCAACCATGTTATCTGAAAACGTTGAGACTAAACAACTACTCACCAAACATCCATCATTTTCACTTGTTGAAAATAGTAATAAGAGAACATAAAAGCCTTTGCTATTCAAGTTCTCAAAGAACACGCTAAAAGAAATTCTCGCAGCCGACTTTCCCAAAAGGGAATGGGTCAAGGGTACGTATCTTTTGATACGATATAAACAAAACAAAATTGTACTCATTCTTTTCAATACACGTAGGCACCTAGGTTTTCCACCTAGCAAAAAATGATAAGAAACCGGTGGGCGTAGCTCAACTGGTAGTCACAAGGGTTACGTCTCGAGTTTGAATCTCTGCAATTGCGATGACAGATTACTATGCTAAAAATATGCATATGGTCTCAGCAAGTATCGGAGATAGAGCCCAACTATCCATCTGTCACATTGAGATTATAGTCCAATTTATATCCTTCCAATGTACCATCCTGTCGCGGTTGGGGGCCCCTCAGGGATGGGGTGTCATCTTTTAAAAAAATGATAAGAACACTGACTAATGAAATATGGGGCAAATTTCAAAAGTAAAGAAGATAAACGGAAAATATAAGGAAAACGTAAAGTAATTGAAAGAAGGTAAATGGGAAATATATACGTAGTATATAAGAAAAAAGGTGCAATTGAGAAGAGTGTTGTGTTACGCTCATTCTCTCTGTGGTTTTTTGGTACCATTATGGCCCAATTTGAATTTGAGTAGTCTTCTTTTATTATTGTGTTTGTTCTCTTCTATGGTTGTTTTTTCTGAAGCTCTGATACTTCGACGTGTCATGTCTGCCTCCATATGAAGAGTTGCTCTGGTGTTCTGCTCAGCTTTGTCTAAATTATTAAGTTATTGAAACAGTTATATTTATCTAAATTTAATAGCAATAAAACATACTTCCTCCACAATGTTTTTATTTTCACCTCTGTCATCGTGCAAATTTGATCATTAATATGTTTCATTCATTACGAGTAAAAAAGACATATTTTCAAAACATAAAATGAGAGGTAATTCAAAAGTATTTTTTGAGTTTTAGTTTCTAATATATTAAATAATATTAGGTAAAAGTATTTAGTTGGTCGGCTGCCAGCTTGCCACTACCTGTAGACCTGTCAATGGGTCGGGTCTAGACCCGGACCCGACCCGGACCCGATTGTTTTTAATGGGTACGGGTCTATAATTTATTCCGTTTACCTGGACCCGGATCCGGACTCGGATCCGGATCCGTTAGTATTTTAAATAAATGGGTCGGGTATGGTACATATGATTCCGACCCGTTAAGGACCCGGACCCGTTTAAAATTTCTTATTTGTATACACATACACTCAAACATAAAGTGATTAGTTATAACACTTTAAATAAAATAGAAACTAATATACATATATACATAATAATACATAAAGTTATTAGTTGTGAATTTGTGATTTTTCAATAAAAATATACACATTAATACATAAATACTACGGAGTTTATAAGTGATACTGATCAAGATAGTAAGATACCCTAAAACTAATATTTATTACTATTATTATTAATTTTTTATATCATTATCATATATAATACTACATACGGAGTATGATTTTATACTCTTAGTACTCCAAGACACCTTTTTATGACTTAATTTCTAGTTTATTCTACGAGTTTTTTGTGCGAGAGAAAGCGGCGCAAAGTGTGGAGCTATATGCCTGTACAAGAACCGATACTTTATTAGATAAAAGTACTAATTTTCTATGAGAGACATTGATTTTTTTTGAAAAGTGAAAATATATTTTGTTTTTAAATTTGTACACTTTGTTGTAAATTTCACATACATGTCTTGCTATTTTCACAAAGTTTATAATGGTGTGAGTATCATACTTGGCTGGCTGGTCTACCCGACCCGATTCCGAGACCCGTTGGGTCTGGTTTCGGGTCCAAATTTTCAGACCCGCCGGGTAAACGGGTCGGGTCCGGGTCCATTATTAACTTAGCGGGTCCGGGTCTGGAACACTACGTCCCGACCCGGACCCGACCCATTGACAGGCCTAACTACCTGCCACCTGTAGTAGGCCGCCAGAGCCTCCGCTGTTGCTGATCTACCTCCACCGCCGATTGCCGAATCTCCTTTGTTGTCGCATTGCATCTCCATCATATTATATTGCCTACGCAACGGTCTAGCGTCACCAAACATTGGTTATGCAAGGGAACATGATTCAATTAATTCTATTAATTAATACTCTCTCTGTCCAAAAAATAGTTCCCTTATTGACTTGGATATGAGTTTAAGGTGGGCATAAAAAAAATGTATGATTGTGGTTGAGTTAAAAAGAGGCAAATGAAAGGTAGCCACACAATATTTCCAAAACCATAAATGAATTTTTTTGGACATTCCATAAAGAAAAGTGGGAACTATTTTTTGGAACGGAGAGAGTAACTAATTATATTACGGCGAGAAAAGTAAGGGCAAGTTTACTAACATAGATATTTTCCGGTTTTCTATTTCTGTTTTCTGTTCTCCAATTTTCTGTTTTCATTTTCCAGTTTTTCAATCTCCAATTTTCTGTTTCATTTTTTTAGTTTTCCATTTTCAAATCTAAAAACATGTTAATAAAAAAATTTCACCTGGTTCGTGATCGACCAGATGATCGTAAGTACGGTCCCATTCCAAAATCAAACCTAGTAAAAGGGCCACCGGATCGTGGACCGGACTACACAAGGACCGTGAGATAGTGGACCGGACTGGACAGGGGATCGTTGGGTCATGGAACAGACAAAGACCGTCGGGTCGTCGACTGGACCGGATCGAGATTTCTCGGCCGTCGACCGGATCGGACAGGGTCCGTCGAGTCCATGAGCAGACCGGACTGTGGGGTCATTGACCAGACCAGGTGGGGACCGCCGAGTCGTTGACCATAATGGGTCAGACCGAGACTGTCCGCCTACCGACCGGATTGAACAGGTACCGTCTGGTCGTGGATCGAATCTAACTAGAACTGACACCGGAGCGGGACCGGATCCACCACTAGGTGTAAATATGCAAATTCATTGTAGCGGCACTTCAACATTCACATTTTCCAAATTTGGGAAACTAGTAAAAGTCACTTCTCTAATTCATTAAGCAAAAGAGAGACATCTCTTTTTTTTCATTTTGGAAAACGATTTGGTAACATGATTTTCTGTTTTCCTTTCTCCGATTTTCCAGTAATTTTCTTTAGTAAGTCATATTCTCTTCATCTCTTGGTCACTTCAATTTTTTCCGGCTCACCTTTATGGGAAATCTCAAAAAATTATTCTCATTTTTCTTTTACAAAATTTTGTTTGACTAACATTCATTATCTTTTTATTACTCAACCACAATCAATATTTCTACTCCTAGTCAACCAAATCAATCCAAGAATCATTTGAAGGGAGGGATCGAAAAAATAATGTCCTGTTTACTAACAAAGATATTTTCCAGTTTTTCAGAAAACTGGAAAACTGGAAAATAGAAAAAAGAAAACGTGTATAACAAAAACAATATGGAAAACTGGAGAAATTAAAGGAAAACATAAACTTCTATTTACCGAATCATTTTCCAAAACTAAAAAAATGAGATATGTCTCTGTTTTCCTTAAAGAATTTGAGAAGTGACATTTACCAATTTTTCTAATTTGAAAAACACGGATGTTGCAGTGCCGCTGGAATAAATTTGCATACTTACGCCCAGTGTTGGATCCGGTCCCGCTCCGGTGTTTGTTCCAATCCGATCTAGTCAATGACCTGACGGTCGCTATTTGGTCCGGCCAACAAACCGCCGGTCCGGTCCGGTCATTGACTTGGCTGATCATGTCCAGTCCGGTCCACGACCGAGCAAACCCGGTCCAGTCCGATCGATGACCCGACGGTCCTTATCCGGTTCACGACCTGTCGATCCATATCCGGTTCGGTTCACGACTCGGTGGTCCCTGTCCGTTCCGGTCCATGGCCCGACGGTTCCTGTATGGTCCGGTCGATGACTCGACGGTCCCTGTCATGTCCGATCCACGACAAGATGGTACTTGTTCAGTCTGATCGACTATCCCGGTCGAATTCGGTCTAGTCAACGACTCAGCGGTCCCCGTCTGGTCCAGTCCATGACCTGACAGTCCTTATCACATATGGCAAATGACCCGACGGTCGGTGTTTGGTCTGATCGACAACCGGGCAATCCCGGGCAGTCCCATAAACGACCCGACGGTCCATGTCAGTCGATCAATGACCCGACTGTTCAGTCTCGATTTTTTGAAATCATTTTTTAAAGTGAAGAGTTTTAAAAGAACAATTGAGTTGTCAAACAACCTATATGAGAAAAGAATTCATCAAACTAACTGTTGAGATCGCCCGGGACCAGCCAATTTCGGTCCCGACTTTCATATATGTGGGACCCAGTACCCTACTTGGGTTATACTAGGTTCGGTTCCGGACTGGGATTGTACTTTCGGTCCTTTGGTCGTTCAGAGAACTAGGTGAAAAATTGTATGAACATGTTTTCATATTTGAAAATGGAAAACTAAAAAATGAAAGAAAAAATTGGAGATAGAAAAACTGGAAAATAAAAATAGAAAATTGGAGAACGAAAACAGAAATAGAAAACTGGAAAATATCTCCATTAGTAAATGAAACCCTGATAGTTCGAATACCAGAGAAGGAATTCAAAAAAAAGAACCCTGGACTTCTTTCCGTGCACGTATCTAACCTCCAATTGCTCCAAATAAAGGATTTTTAGAAGGGAATTAGTTAAAGTAAATTAGAATATGGTTTGAGGGGGGCAGTGTTGATATTTAATCGACTGTTACTCATCCACCTACCCCCTATATAAGGCCAACCCCGTTCTTCATTTCCTACCACATCAAATCAAACAACTACCATAAGCCTTCTATCCATTCTCCAATGGAGCAGTACTTGCCACAATTACTGGCTCTTCATCCATCTAGGGTTCACATGAAGTTTTCATTTTTCCAAAAGAAAACCATTCCCGTTCATATCGATTCTGTTGTTATTTCTTCTTCTGATTATATCCTTGTTCTGTAAATATATGGATGAGAAGTCAAGCATGATTCAAGAATTGGCCAGCAGATCTAAGGGGTAAAGTTGGAGGTGACAGAAGAGAGTGAGCACAAATGGTGTTTTCTTGCATGATTTCCATGCTTGAAGCTATGTGTGCTTACTCTCTTCCTGTCACCCCTTTCTCTCTCTATATATACATGTATACATATTTATAAGAATCCCTTTCCCTTCTTGATTGTGCTTTGCTTTGTTTTATTTTCTTCTTTCTGCTGATCTGTCACACCTTATCCCTAAATCCTTCGATATGTCGGCATTATTATGTCCCAAATTCATTATTTTAATGGTGAATCTAAGATCTGACACAGTACCCATTTTTTATAAGATGAATCTATGATCTTACACTACCGATTTTTATATCATGAATCAATGATCTTACACAACCCCCAATGTTATGCAATTTTGTTCATTAGCAATTTTTTTAACTGTCAGATCTCTCTTATTCTTGGATCTTCACATTTACTGATCTGATAGATATTGGATATTCTGTATTTGTGAGATTACTTCGGTTTTTCCTAACCTTTCTTTATTAGTTTAAATTGGATGACCGAAAATGTTCGTAGTTTCGTACAATATGATTTAGAAGATCGATCAGGTGTGAATATGGTGGTTCATGAAAGTATGTCGATAGATTAGGGCTTCTTTCACCGTGCAATTGGGGCATAAGAAACTGGGCTGATTTGTGCCCTATACCTAGAAAGAGCTTCTAGGTGGGAAAGGCTGTTTGGAACTTGTAATTGCAAAGAATCTTATTCGTTCCATATGGAAAAACAATGCCAATAAATATAATTTGAGTTATATTTTCCGGTCTGTGTAGGAGGATTTTATTTGGATCAAAAATTTTCTAGTCTATTAAAGTTTGATATAGTCTCATCTAAGCTTGTATAGTCTACATATTTAGTCTTTGTGTATTTGTTACAATGATCTGAGATTGAAATAAGTTAAAGTGTCGGTTAAACACTCGAATCTCAAGATTGAAATGAAATTATTCTAATATTCGACCTCATGCTTTGTCCAGTTTTACCAAGTTTGATTTATTACCTTATACATGGTGTGATTTCTTTTGCTACGTTTGCTTTGGGTGTTGATATTAAACAAGGCCGGTTTGGTCAAGGTATCTTTGATACTAAGCAGTGCTAGGATTTAACCCTGGTAGGACAAAGTCGTCAAACTGTTTGGCGACTTATAAGTCGCCAAACGGGAAGACGACTTTGTCTTTAACACAGGCGGGTCGCCCAGCCTTTGATAGACAGAATGAAACTTCCCAAAAAAAAGAGTCAATCGATTAAAACTCTTTCTTTATATTGACGACTTTCCCTGATCAAGGTTAAGCCCCACAGCATATGAGTAAATAGTTTTAACCAATCATTAATTTTGTAATTATTTACTAATTAAAATTAATCCGAAAAAAAACTCATATTTACTTCCCATTGTTTTTTTTTATTTTAGGTGTTCACACTCTTGATGGCACATACGCCACTCGTTCTAAACTTATTTTCTAATGAGCCCCTTGTCATTCGCCATACAATAGCCACATCACATATTTTCATATCATTTATTAGTTCTTACATATCATCAAATTAAGGTGCTAAAAAATAGTACTTTGCGACCAAAAATAAAAATTCGGACTTAAAAAAAAGGAGTTGATCATACTTCGACAATTGTAAATTACACATATAGGTCATAATGTACATGTATACTCAGAGATGTTTAAAAGGATTAACAATACTACTCATATCAATAAAAGTCCAAACCTTCTTTTAAGGAAGCTTATCTGCTAAGAATTTCAAGTTAAGTATGCTCGTACAGGAGTAATCATACTAGGTTTGGAGAATGACCTTAGACTTTATGGGGTCAGGTGTTACTACACATCCATCAGACCAAATCAATTCATACTAGATCAAACCAAACATGATCATACAAGACTATTAAATTTCAATCCAATTTAAAACATGTGAAATATAAATATTTTTCAACTAATGGTTTCGAGCTATGGAAATAAGCTCAACTCGCGACCTGATAAATTTTAATCCATTTAGTGGTTGCTTTAGATTTATCAATTTCAAACCCATTTAATTTACGGGTGTTTTATGACCAGCTCACACATATTACGGGTTAAGTGGGTTAATCTACGCGGTTGCGAGTTGACCTACATTTCAATATCAATCTTTTACTTCCAAATTGATTACAATGTATAGAGTTTATTATTCCCATTATTATACAAGCATTGCTAAATAAATATTTCTATAATAATTATCCAATAAATGATTGACACGGTCTAAAAGCCTACAGAATCATCATTTTTACGATTAATCTTAGAAGTATTTAGGAATGAAGTTGTGACTCAATGTGTGTTTCTCTCTATTTCTCTACAATACTAATGGTATATGGCATTAAGCTATTGTTTTCCGTTATACTATAAAAACTAGATCGAAAGGCGACCCGCTCAAATCACTGGGTCATGGGTCAACCCGATCAACGCCGGGTTAGCCCTTTAAACGTTTCTCAAATGAAAAATAAATTATATATATAATTAAATATACATATTAAATATAAACATAATAGTTCATACATTTTTATATTTGGCTAGAGTATCGTAGCCAAATAATTTCTACGATTGATTTAAATAAGAATTGCATTTAAAAACTTAAAAACCACAAATAGGAAAATGTAAGTTAACACAGTAACAATACAGATTCATATATTATAGAGAAATATTAAGTAATTTACATGGCCTAAGTTTATGGATAGAAGTCCAAGCAGACTCTCTGCCAAAAGCCATCCCACGGTTCTCAATCAATCTCTAGAACTCCGGTCATAATTTCTCTTTTATCTGAAATCTTGTTTGCAATATCAAATCGAAATGCTGGATTCAACCAATAACCCACACAATTAACATCTCTAAGTAGGAGGGTGTTTGACGAGCACTTTGTCACGGTACGTCAAAATAAATTCAATACTAGCACTAATACGTAGTACAAGTGAAGCAGAGTTCGTATCTACAGGAAATCATTTCTTTTAAGCTCAGTTTAGAATATCATTTCTTTATATTTTCTAGGATGTTTAGTCTCCAAATGAGGAGCTAAACTTCCATTTCTTGGTTTTGCTCTTGAAGCTCGTTGATTATTAAAGTTGTGAGTTATTTTCTTAACTTCTCTCCTTGAATATTAATTCTTCTCTTAATCTATATCTACATTAATATTGGGGAGTGTTGCTAAGATGACAATTAGTCAACATATCAATTTTAATTATTACTATAAACGATCAATGAACCGATGGTTAATCGTCGATGGTTTCGCACGTAAGTAACTTCGGTTTATTAATGCACAATCATGGTTAATAAACTTAAGAGGGATTAATTTTGTTGGTTAAACTGAAACCGTTGTGTTGAGGTTATCAATCTCAATTGATTTCATCAAAGAGTTAGAAAGATTAAATGCTATTATTAAATCGGTATAAGGCGTTTTATATTTGATTAATAGTATGGGTTATTAATGAACAGTCGTTGTTAATAACTACCCTCGATGAATTGGAGATATTACCCGATTGAATATTCGGGAGGGGATAAGTTATAGATATAACACAGATTGACTAAATATATCAACAAGTGGAAAATAGCAAAGCCAAGTCCCTTTTATCTTGAATTAAATCACATATAAGTCGTTCATCTTAGTGTTTAATTAAATTAAATCACTCCATCTCAAAACCTCCGTTTTATTTACTGGCTCATAAAAAGAGAATTATTCCTTTCCTTGTGGATACGAACTCTATTTCACTATACTACATATAAGGGTTAGTATCGAAATTATTTTGACGCACTATGATAAAGTGCCCGTCATCCACCCAACCCACAACAGGGAATATAGGAGTGGGGAGTTGGGGTCCGATCTATGGAAAGATGATACATTTCAAAAATAGATACCAAACTAAATTGTTTTTTTATATAACCAAACTAAATTTTTAAATACTCTCATACGGAGTATTAAAGTTGAGTAATGTTGAAACAAGATCATGAATCACTTTGAATCACTCTTAAGGATGTTTTTACTTAAACAGATTAGATGAGATCAGACATTTACGAGATTAGAGTATCAGACCATACCGGTCGGGAATAGACCGAAATAGACTCGCAAACTTACTTGCATTTTTAGAGGGTGTTTGGAGCCCCAAAAATAGGCATATAAGTCTGAAAATAAAAAAATACAGCCAAACACAAGACTTTTGGGCTGTGTGGACTGAATTATCTTATCGGCCGAAAAAGCGACCCTAGGGCTACTTTTACCTAGAATTTTATGAGAGATACACTCAAATTCAAATGCAGTCTCACTTCACATCAAGCACTCTACGTAGACTCAGTTAAATATTAATTAAGAATCAAATTAAACATAACCAAATGCACTAGCACGAGTGTATACAAAATGGAGTGATCGGAAATAATAAAAACCCAAACACACTACTATAATATATATAAATTATATTATACGGAGTATATAGTTTGTAGTCCCGATTTTTTAATAGGTTTGTACCTTGGTCACTACCATAAACGGCTATATATCTTGGAGAATATGAGGAGTCGGCAGATTAAAAGTAAGCACAAGTGCGTAACTAACCTCTTCAGCGATTGTAAAGGCAGGTAAAATAACCTAAAAGTTTGGAAATAATTTCGAATAATCTAGAATTTGATATCAATTTCTCTCTCAAAATAATAAATGATCCCAATTCCTCAATAATGATTTCAACAAATAAACTCATTGATGCCATATTGAAGAACTTTTAGACATATTGAACAACTTCTGAAGAACATATTAAACACTAAACAAGGTAATAACGTCCTAGACATGTAGAAGAGGAATGTAATGATAGCTACTATGATATGATGGTAGTCGAGGTGATGAGGGTCGTGATTGGAGTAGTGATTAGCCTTCAATTCAAAAGTTTCTAGCGTTATTTTAGGCTCGTCTATCAATGGATTATTGAATGCCCAAGTGTTAAAGACACCTAATCGCTTGTCACATTCCCCTAATTTGTGATGCACGATGATGTTTAGCTTGCCTTGAGACACTATTCCATTGGCGTTGATCCGAACACTCTGCTTGTAGTATATGCAAGAACATTTCAAAACGATTAAAAGTTATATCCATGTCAATAAGTTTATCTTTTAATTAAGAGAGTTTTTTTTGAAACGAAACTGACTGATTATATTAGAATCTAAGAATCAACAACATTACAAACTATCCAATATTGAACAGCTCCCTGCTTCCAAACTCACCATAATCCGAAGGTCCCCACCCGATGATTAGACATAGAAACGACCACCCTGACTAGAGCGGATCGAATCGCTAACCATCTGACAGATTTGAAGATTATCTCAGCTTTTGAAGCCATCTTACTTCTTCGCAACAAATACCTACCCACCTCATAAGCAAAATGCACCCTATCGAGTCGCTAATCATATTATTTATTTATTTATTTATTTATTTATTTATTTATTTATTTATTTATTTATTTATTTAGTCATTCATTTATTTATCCATTTATTTATTATATATTTATTTATTTATTTATTTATTTAATTACATGTTTATTTATTTATTTATTTTTTTCTTCAAAGTGATATAATAATCATTTTTTCAATTATATAGTACTACTTCGTATTAATAACATAAATTAATTGAAAGGAAAAGCAATTCAATCAATGAAAACAAGAAAAAGAAAATGTAAGCCAAGTATTAATTTGCAAAGGATCATATTGAAATATTGAATTATCTAATCCTAAACTTGGTTGTTGGAACCAAATAGCTATCTTAAAATGAGCTCAATATGGTCAAAGCAACCCTAAAAAACTGTTTTATCAAACACATATTTTGCCTAGTCAATTAGTCAAATGAACTGAATATGGTCAAACCAACCCTAAAAATTAGCTGATAAGACATTTACCAAACAATGGAGTATCTAAAAAATGGCATTTCAGTCAAAAGACATTTATCATTTTAAATAGTTGAAAACATTATTTGGTAAATAGTTGTTCCGGCCTGAGGTGCTTTGAGGGAACGACTGAAATTGAAACGCTGTAAATAGAAGAGTTTTTTATTAGTGTCTTGAAATATGTGTTTTCTACGGATTGTTATGATCAAATATCTGAATTATCAAACATCTTCTACCAACTCGTAAACCTATTAAACTATCAAACTCGCTAAGTGAACTATTATTGACAACACGTTCAGAAAATATGTTAATATGTTACTCCCTCCGTCCCTTATAACTTTGCCAACTTCCCTTTTTCGGACGTCCCATTAACTTTGTCACTTTCCTTTTTAAGTAAAGAATTTGTGGACTCTGTTAATTCTCTCTCCTCTGCACAAACTTCAACCACACAGTTTTTACTTTATTAATCCCCGTACCGGTCAAACTTGGCAAAATTATTAGGGACGGAGGGAGTATGCGTTATTAACCAATAACACGTTGCAAGACACAATTATCTTTATAATTTTTGGACCTACGTTGCTACGAACCTACGTGTATTCAAAAGTATGAATAGAATATTGTTTATGTCGTATCAAAAAATACGTACCCATTCCCCTTTGGGAAAGTCGGCTGCGAGAATTTCTTTTAGCGTGTCCTTTGAGTACATGAATGCCCGGGGATCACTACAAAAAAATTACGGAATTGGTACGGAATTTAGCATGGAGTTACTAATTTTTTGTACCAAATAGCTCGTGCCAAAGTGTTTTTGGCACGGACTTGACATATTCCTGCCAAAATCGCTGCCAAAATCTCCGCCAATCCAAAATCCGGATTTGGCACGGATTTTGTTCTCTTATTATCATTTTGTCCAAAAAGGTGGAATCTCTCACCTCAGGAGCCCCCACCCTGACCCGACAGGATGGTGGGGAATTTATCACGTCGACTCAGTCAGCAAAGCAGCGGTAGACCTTATACACGTGCGCACTAGAGGTCCAATCTTATTTCAGGTTCTGTAACCCCCACACGACCGCTGCGGGTTTCGAACCTTGGTCATTGATCCAATTTTTCCACCACTCGACCAACTTAGCTACCTGTGTGGGTTTCTCTTATTATCATAACCTTGTAGAAAGAAGTAGTTTGGAAAACAGATTCCTACACGCTTTATAATTTGATACTCCCTCCGTCCCATAATCAACTCCGGTTTTGACTGGGCACGGGGATTAAGAATGATTGTGAACCACATATTCTTTATTAAAGATGTTATGTTTTCTTATCAAGATGCCTTAGCTTCTCACGAGAAATGAGCAAGCGATTCTGAGCAAGCGATTCTGAGCAAGGGATTCACCGGAGATCAAGTGGCAGCCTAACTCGTGGAAGGATATATGCCGCTCGAATGGAGAGGAGGGAGGTCTTGCTCCCAATGTTTCGTCCTACCTTCACGGAGTTGCTCAGCGGCTGAAAAAGGAGAGGATGGTAATGAAGGTAGCGGGTTCGTGTGGTGGGAGGAGCAGCATGAAATGTGATGTAAGGTCGACTGGATTCGTCCTTTGGAGCCAGTACTGACGAGGCTGACTGTGATCAAATCCGGATTAATTGTCTAGGGGCTTTGGAGGGTAGTTCATAGATTTCAAGATTATGGAAGCGTAAGCCCCGACACTTGGATTAGCAAAAAAAGACATGATTTAAATTAACTACATATTAATATCATATAATATAATTTTTTTATAAAACTAATATTAGAAAAATTGGGGCCCTAATTTTGATGGACCCTATTCCAGATGACCTTTTGAACATGCGAAAAATCAGTCGTGGTGCCACATTTGAGAGGTCTCATATTCAACTTCAAGTAAAGAGTTAGGCTGCAACCTCACCTAGCATCTTTCCACCTGTATATGATCAAACATCAATTTACATTTTTAAATAAAAGATATGGTGCCATCCTTTTTTTCTATTTGTATGATTATTCATTGTTTAGGTCTTATAAGCAAAATTATTTCTATCAAGTTTAAACCATTGACACCGGTCAAATTCATCTTTAATTTGGCTGTGCACCTAACTTGTACTGCTGCATGTTATCTTCTTGTAATGCTATACAAACCAATGGAACCCTGTACGTTAAATACTGTACCGTTAAATATATGATTCCATTACATTGAGAAGACTTAAAGTCATTTGCAATCACGTATGGGCTTAGGATAAGGTGCAGAAGGTTGGCTACTCGTAGTTCGCGAGATAAATTAAAGGACTTGGGAAGAATCGTCTGATGAGTTTTATTGGTTGGGTGTGCAACATTTCCCCTCCAATCACCTTCATATGCCGACGCCATGAAGGGATGGGCATAAACCATGTGTCCCTCAATTATTAGCTGCACAGGATAGGCTGGACCGGTACTGAAAAAATAGAAGAAAAAGTAGGTCCAAACTTTTTTCTTTATTACTCCGTATTATGCTTCTTTTTTATTCTTATGTTCAATTAATTAGGCCTAATGTTTAATATTTTGTTCACAATTTGAAAATATAAAACATAAATAATAAGTCCTAAACAAAACCATGTTTAGAAAAGAATATATGCATTAACTTTAAGTAGGTCGGTTGTAGTTTTTAAAAATAATACAATTAACAATTGGTGTTGGATCAATAAAAGATACGCCTTTTCAATTTTCACATCTCTTTAGTCTTTAAAGCTTTTTATTAATTTTATTACTAGTATAACATAACAAACTTATATAATTATTTTAGACCATGTGACTCTCAAATCTCATCCCAATTATTTATTTATTTCCGAATTTCAATAAATCATAACTGAGTTCCTAATAGTAGTTTTAAAGGACGTCAAATTGGCAGTCTTCTTGCACATGTCTTCTTGGCGGCTAAACATTTTAACTCTTTAAAAACCTTCACTCATTCGAGGATTCAAATTTTAGACTCTCATTAGTGGTGAATAAATAATTCTAAACTTATGAATTCAGTTTGTAGTAATATTTCTTTTCATTTATTGTATGTCATGTTTATTAGTGGAAAGAATGTTGCCTATGAAACGATTATTGATGATTTGCTATACATTGTTCTATGAGAAACGTTTTTAAGCAATGTCTTTTTTGCATTTTATTTGATACTCTTGTTGTTACTTTGTCCCAAATATGTAACCTAAATAATACTAATATTAAAATGACTATCGCATTTATTTTATGAACTTCATTGGATACTTTTATTATAATTCATATTTCAAATAATTATGTGGTTTACAGTTTGTCTTGGATATAAGCTCAAAATAGCGTCTCGCTTATAGGTCCAAAAATGAACAAGATCGGCCCTGAGGATCAGATAATTCATTTTGTAGCTAGTTTCCATTACTTTTTTATGGAGGGAAATGAGTCGAATTGGCCGGTGTATAGTACATCCTACTATCCGCAAATTATACTATACATCCAGGTGTAGCTGTAGTATTTTTGTAATTCTTTAAAAGTTTCAGTTCAGTTATTAACTTATTATACATTGCTTTAAATTCCCTGCACTCTTCTCCATCTCGATGCTCCTCCCTGCACATGTGGAACTCTCCCTCCCGATACTCCCCCTTCCATTTTTTTCTTTATTTCAATATTAGGGAGAACTATCAAATAAGCTCTCGAACTTTCATTAAAAGTGCAAATAAGCCCTTTTACAGGAGGCTTTGTTCAGCTGTCGTCATTTGGAGCGGTTTTCGGTGGAATTTTTTTATGCAATTCTTTGAGCATCTTCTTCATTAAGTCTAGTTTACCCATACCAAATTTCAGCTAAAAGTTCAATCGAGAAGGCAGTCAAATGATTTTCTGAAATATATGGCGCTGTCTAACTGCGCAGTTATCTTCAAAAATTAATTGACTGCCTTTCCGATTTAATTTTTATCTGAAATTTGGTATGATTAAACTAGATTTAGAGGCCGTTTGGCAATACCGTTTTTTCGGCTTATCAGGCTTATCCACAAACTTTTTCACCAAACACGTATGTTTTGCTTTCATGCGCTGAATTGTGTAATAAGAAGAAAAAGTAAGGTTGAAGTTACTTTTCTGGCTGTGTTGGATCAATAAAAGATACGCCTTTTCAGTTTTCACATCTCTTTAGTCTTTAAAGCTTTTTATTAATTTTATTACTAGTATAACATAACAAACTTATATAATTATTTTAGAGCATGTGGCTCTCAAATCTCATCCCAATTATTTATTTGTTTCCAAATTTCAATAAATCATAACTGAGCTCCTAATAGTTGTTTTAAAGGACGTCAAATTGGCAGTCTTCTTGCACATGTCTTCTTGGTGGCTAAACATTTTAACTCTTTAAAAACCTTCACTCATTCGAGGATTCAAATTTTAGACTCTCATTAGTGATGAATAAATAGTTCTAAACTTATGAATTCAGTTTGTAGTAATATTTCTTTTCATTTATTGTATGTCATGTTTATTAGTGGAAAGAATGTTGCCTATGAAACGATTATTGATGATTTGCTATACATTGTTCTATGAGAAACGTTTTTAAGCAATGTCTTTTTTGCATTTTATTTGATACTCTTGTTGTTACTATGTCCCAAATATGTAACCTAAATAATACTAGTAATAAAATGACTATCGCATTTATTTTATGAACTCCATTGGATACTTTTATTATAATTCATATTTCAAATAATTATGTGGTTTACAGTTTGTCTTGGATATAAGCCCAAAATAGTGTCTCGCCTATAGGTCCAAAAATGAACAAGATCGGCCCTGAGGATCGGATAATTCATTTTGTAGCTAGTTTCCATAACTTTTCTATGGAGGGAAATGAGTCGAATTGGCCGGTGTATAGTACATCCTATTATACTATACATCCAGGTGTAGCTGTAGTATTTTTGTAATTCTTTAAAAGTTTCAGTTCAGTTATTAACTTATTATACATTGCTTTAAATTCCTTGCACTCTTCTCCATCTCGATGCTCCTCCCTTCACATGTGGAACTCTCCCTCTCGATACTCCCCCCTTCCATTTTTTTTCTTTATTTCAATATTAGGGAGAACTATCAAATAAGCTCTCGAATTTTCATTAAAAGTGCAAATAAGCCCTTTTACAGGAGGCTTTGTCTGGCTGTCGTCATTTGGAGCGGTTTTCGGTGGAATTTTTTGATGCAATATTTTGAGCATCTTCTTCATTACGTCTAGTTTACCCATACCAAATTTCCGCTAAAAATTCAATCGAGAAGGCAGTCAAATGATTTTCTGAAATATATGGCGCTGTCTAACTGCCCAGTTATCTTCAAAAATTAATTTGACTGCCTTTCTGATTTATTTTTTATCTGAAATTTGGTATGAATAAACTAGACTTAATGCAGAAGATACTCAAAAAATTTGACTAAAAAGTTCTACCGAAAACAGCCCCAAATGGCGATGGCTGGACAGAGCCTCCTATAAAAGGGTTTATTTGCACTTTTATGAAAGTTCGAGTACTTATTTGATAGTTCTCCCCCAATATCATAAAATTCTTCTCAAAATTGATTAAATTAGAATTCTGAAAACATTAAATGTAATGATAATCAGATTGAGACATCTACATTACTCTGTTTAACTAGTAACAATTTAATAGCTTCATTAAAATTATCTTCTAAATAGTAATTCTCACCAACTGTTCAATTCCGAAGTGAGTTTTTGTTCATTTCTTGAGCAAATTTCAAATAAACTTTGTTGTACTTGAATATAGTATTGATTATGTATAATTTATTTTGCATAATAGTTCTATTTTCATTGAATTAAATAACTTTTATGCTACTTGAATAAAGGAATTCTTGATTTCATTTGTTATTTTCTAAGTTTTTTCATTAAACAGTGTGCTATTAGATTTTATGTTTGGTTTTTATATATTGGATTCAACTATTAATGATTCTCATGTGATATTTTGAGCGATTAACGGTATACTTTTCTATCATTACATTTAAAATAAGCACTCACCAATTTTATAATGTGGGTTATGTTAAAATGGGTTGAACTTTATAGGCTTTGGCACTTAGGAACATAGACAGATGCCTAGGGCATCACTCTTGGAGAGGGCCCCGTTTTTTAAAAAACTAATATTATTAACTATACAGGCATATGGGCATACCCTATTACGGTTTTTGTAACTGTAATATGTCATGACTTTCCTATAGCAATTATTCTTATCAGCTGTTATGGAGTATTATATACCTTCAAATTATTACAAAGTACGTAGGGTAAATTACACCGTACAGCCACCTAGAGCATGGTACAGCCCGGTATTTTAGTAATATATTGGAAAACTGTGATCGAACTATAACTGCTGCGCGGCTGCACTAGTGCTCCAACCTTCCCAATCTCCGGACGACAGGGGCTAGGTTTGGGGGGGAAACTTATGCTGCTACTACAAATCATCTGATTACAAGTCGCCTTGTGTCCATTCTGTCTTTCTATGATAGCGAGGGCCGTAGGTGTAGAAGCAGTCTGTAGAAGGTGTCGATGTCTTCGTGGAAGACAAAGTAAACCACGTAGTCACGTAGAAGATAATCCTTTGGCGCAAATGCTAAAATTTCAACCACAGGGCTACTCCCAATGCATCATGCATGTATTACGTATATAGATTCAAAAGTTTAAATTGGGGTCTTAATATTTGAGTATATTCACACACACACAAATTAATATTTGAGCAAACTAGCAATTTTAAATGAGCAATTTTGAATTTTTCGATTCTCATTTCGTAAGCCATGTATGCTCATTTGATATTAGTATAATGCTCATTTTAAAATGACATATCAATACATATTGCCCTACAAAAGAGCATCCCATTACCGACGGACGTTTTCCAACCGATTTAGTGGTGGAAAATTTGCAACGAACTTCGGACGGACTTCTAACGGATGACGACGGGATTCGGTGGGAATGGCGTAGATTTTTTTTAGCCCTGCTACGGATATATCCGTCGGAAATCTGTGGGGAAGCATTTACAAATTCGTCGGGATTCCGTAGGAAAGCGGTTGGAAGTATTTGGCTTCCGGTTCGGATGCAATCCGTTGGAACTCGGTTGCAAAGGGATTGGAACGCTGTTTCCAATCCGTCGGAAACTCGTTGGAATTCCGTAGGGAATAGATATTTTTTAAACTCACCGACAATTATTTGGAGAAATCAATTTGAATCAAACCTTATCTCTGCCCTCCTGCATTTAGATTGCACTTCAATTGCCAAGATGATAGGCACCTCCCATTCATCTTCCTAAACTATTTTTTTTAAATCTTGGTTTCGTCTCTATACTTTTATAATGTATATGATAGATAGAAGTTGGATGTACGATAGATACGATCCAATTTCAAAAAATGTTTCTGCAAATTTCATGAATGGTGTTGAAAGTTTTGTTGAATTCGCTCGTCTTCAACATGAATTTATTGGCGGAGAAGAAATTCGATGTCCATGTTGGAAGTGTGGTAATCGACGCTTTCATGCTATTGAGGAAGTAAAGCTTCATCTTTTTAGACATGGATTTATTGCCGGTTATGAAACGTGGACTTCTCATGGAGAATTGTTACAAGGTTCGACATTTTTGAATTCTCAAACCCCAAATGAACATACTACCGAAAATGTTCATGGAGCATATTCAGGGAGTCAAGATGAGACACCATGGGTCAAAGAATGTTAGAAGACATTTTCGGAGGACACGTGCCGATAGACTCCACAAACTATGATCCTAATTGTGGAGAACAAAGAGGAGATGAATCACCAAATGAAGATGACATATCATACTTGGCTGATCATTTTCAAAATGTTTTGCAAGCTGCAGATAAGCCTTTGTATGAAGGTTGTAATGAAGGCTCCCAATTGCAATTTGTTTCTGAAGTAATGAGAAGTATCAAATCTGATTTTAATGTTCCACAAAATGAAGTCAATCGGTGGCTGGAATTATTTGGTCGATACTTACCCCGTGACAACACTGTTCCTAGAAATTATTACGAGACAAAAAAACTTGTGGCTGAATTAGGTCTTCCTGTGGTGAAGATTGACGCGTGTCCTAACGGGTGTATGTTGTTCTGGAAAAATGATAAAAAGTTGGAAGTGTGTACATTTTGTGGTGAGAAGCGTTACACATATGATGCATATCAGGATTGTCGGTCAAAAAGACAGAAACGAACTGCTATTTCAGTATTACGTTATCTACCTTTGACACCGAGGCTGCAAAGATTATATGCATCACGTCAAACTGCTGAGTCCATGATATGGCATTCTACTCATGAATCAATTGGAAATTTGATGGGTCATCCTTCTGATAGTGAGGCGTGGAAACACATTGACAATTTATATCCCCACTTTGCCTCAGATCCACGTAACGTTCGATTGGGATTGTGTTCTGATGGATTTGCTGCACACGGGCAGTATGGTGCATCGTATTCATGTTGGCCAGTTATTCTCACAACGTACAACCTTCCTCCTGGTATGTGCATGAAATCTCCATACATGTTCTTATCTCTCATTATTCATGGTCCGATGTGTCCTAAGCGAAAAATTGATATTTATTTACAACCGCTTATTGATGAGTTGAAACATCTTTGGGATGAGGGTTCTAGAACGTATGACGTGGCAAAAAATGAAATGTTTTCTATGCGAGCTGTTTTAATGTGGACAATTAGTGACTTTACTGCATACGGGATGCTATCAGGCTAGAGTACTGCTGGGGTTTTAGGATGTCCTATTTGTATGGAAAATAGCAAGGCTTTCCACCTTAAGTATGGTGGAAAAGCATGTTATTTTGATTGTCATAGACAATTCCTTCCACGCAATCACTCGTATCGTAGAGATGTAAGTTTCTTCACAAAAGGAAGAAAGGAAACTAGTCATCCACCTATTAGATTATCGGGGACACAAATATATGATCGCATAGCGGTGATGGATACAGCAGTGGATGATCCCCGTGAATTACCTGAAGGTTATGGGACAATTCATAAGTGGACAAAAAAAAGTATATTTTGGGATCTCCCGTATTGGAAAAATTTATTAGTCAGACACAATTTGGATGTTATGCACATTGAGAAGAATGTGTTTGACAATTTATTTTATACAGTAATGAATGACAAAGAAAGGACGAAAGATAACTTGAAGGCACGGAAGGATGTTGGAATTTACTGTGATCGTCCTAACATAGGTGTGACCTCTGATTTTGTTGATAAAATCAATAAGGCTGTATACACAGTTACAAGTGCACAGAGAAAAGTCATACTTGAATGGATTGCTTCTATCAGATTCCCAGATGGTTACACATCTAACTTTCGTAGATGTATTAGTGCAGACAGTTTAAGAGTAGTGCATATGAAAAGTCATGATTGCCATGTTTTTATGCAAAGACTTATCACGATAGCGTTTCGTGAAATGCTCCCAAAAACTGAGTGGCAGTTAATTGCTGAGCTAAGTCAAGTCTTCCAAACCCTGTGCACACGTGTGGTAGATGTTGAATTGCTTAAACAATGAGAGAAATCTGTTATTCTTCTGCTGTGCAACATGGAGAAAATATTTCCACCGGGATTCTTTACTGCATTTGTACATTTAATCGCTCACTTACCCTATCAAGCAAGAGTGTGTGGATATGCATGCCTTTAGCATTGGTTACTGATAACCCTTGACAGGTCAATCTAGAAAAAAGTGTTTCATACTTTAATAAAGTCCATTTTTTGAACATGAGTTGTAAAGTAGATGATGTTTTTTGTATAGAAAGGCGATTTCCAGTTTGGTAAGAATAGTAGAGCATATTTGACTTTTGTTTGTATCTCAAATGAACCATGCCACATTTTTATTTTTGGTTAGCATTGTAAACACCAATACAGAATCTGTAAATGGTGTCATTTCCTCTCCATTGACCCGCTCTCCATTTCCTCTCAATTGAATCTGTTAAACCGGTTTTAACATCAAGTTGTTTTTGATTTAATTGTTATAATTTGAACTAGTCCATTTTACACTATTCAAATGAATTTGAGTAATTGGTCTCATGTTTATAATCCTATTATTTAGTTTAACATGTCAGGACGGTCAAGCTTCAGTAGGACTACGGGAGGAAGAGGGGGAAGGGGTGGAGGTAGAGGACATGTTCTGGTGATGCAAAATTATGACATTCCAATTATTGAAGAATATGACTCTGACGAGGAGGAAGAGATTGAAGCTGAGCAGGGTATGAACGAAAGTCGATCATTAACCCCTGAAGGACACCATGAATCAGCTGCCTCTGTATTTGGATCTTATGGTGGTGAAGGGTCTTCCAATATAGTTCAAACACCCATATCAGTTGAAGACTTTACCAGGTAGTTATTTGATATTACGCAATAAGTATTACTTCTGACTATTATGAACAGAATATATAATTCATTAACATATTCATTTTTTTATGTTAAATGATTGTAGGAAAAAAGTTCTCAACGAGATAAAAAATATATTAGAAGGATCTTACAGGGGACCGTGGATTTGTTATGGAGATGTAACTAAGCCTTATCGCGAGTCATGGTTTAGGGACTTTGCGGTAAACTTGAGCATATCAAATTTGTGTATAATTTATTTTTGTTTGGTATTTTACTTTCAGTATAAATCTATGTTTTATGTAGCGGAACCACACATACCCCCGAGCTGAAGAATCTGAAATCCAACGTGCTTTTAACTCTAAATGTTCAGTGTGGTTGAAGGGTGTGTTTAGTGAAGCCCGAAGGAAAAAAAAGGGGTCCCATGGATATCTGCAGTAAATTGGAAGTTAATGCTAGAGGAGTGGGCATCTGAAAAGTTTAAAAAGAAGTCAGAAATAAACAAAGCAAATAGCACTTCTGAATCATGTAGAAGCTCACCATATTGTGGAGGGTCTGTTTCTCAAAAAGTTAGAGCGGAACGATTAGTAAGTTTTCCCGTGTAAGGTACTATTTATATTAAATTAGGCGGTGTGGAATGAGTTATTGATTATATATTTTTAAACAGGATGTGCAATTGGGTAGGACACCGCTGGCTACTGAGCTTCTCAAAGACGGGTTTCAAAAAAAAAAAAGAACTAATGAATGGAGTGGTCCACGAGCTCAAGAGATTGCAGTATAATTATATTTGTACTGTTTTGCGCATTTTCAGTTTCAATACACAAGTATTTATATTTTTTGACTTAGAATATAAGTATTGAGGAATATTATGTCATAATTACTTTTAGTGCATTATTATGTTTAGTCTGTGTATTTGATGTTTCCAGTTTACTTCCAGTTTAATTTTGGCTTAGAATATAAGTTTTGTTCTTACAAGTAGTATTGCAATTACTTCCATTTTATTTAAGGGAGAATTTGACTTTGCACCCCTTGTTTTGGGTGATATTTTAGTTTGCACCCTATTTTCAAAATCATTAATGTATGCACCCCAATTCACTATAAAATCATTTGACTTTGCTCCCCACTCCTTCATAATTTTTGGGCTAATAGGGTGCATACATTAATGATTTTAAAAATGGGGTGCAAACTCAAATTCTCCCTTTATGTAATGTAGTACTTATTGAAATTGTGATCTTAATTAGGAAAAAGTTGTAGCAGAGGTAGACCGTAAAAAACAAGACTCCGAAGAGGGAACAAAAGTCGATGAAAATGCAGTTTTTTTGAAAGTGGTATCTCCAAAAAAAGGCAAAATATTTGGGGTGGATCCCTTTACTGCAATGGCTATGTGCAATGGTTCATTAGATACCACATTGAGTAGACAGACCCAATATGTGAAGCTTGATGATTTCAATGCTTTTAAATCGTCGATAATGGATCAAATAGGACAAATGATGGTGAGGCGGGAGATGGATTCTACTCATGGGTCGAACAACCTTTCAAATCCAAATATGACACAAGGTCTTATGTCTCAGCTTCATACCTTTATGTTTCCTACGGTTCCATCCGGGATGACTCACAATTTGAACGCACAACAGGCCCCTTATTACCCAACAATGTACCCGAATGGCTACATGTCCGGACAGCAATCTGTGCCACTTCATCCCTCTATGCCTTCTCAAGTGCCATTTGAATTCAATCCTCTACAAAACCGTAATATCACAACTCTGGATGACACATTTCTGAGCACTATATTTGCTGCAAATGAGAGAGGAAATGAAGGAGGCCAATGAAGAAGTTATTGGAATTTGAGTTTTTGGTGGTGTTGTGTAATGAACAATTTCCTTTAATTTGTCAAACTTCTGTTTCATGTTGTTTGTTTGTGTTTTAACTATCCAGAATACTACTTTTTTATGCCATGTTTTGAGATTGTGTTCTATATTGTGTAGTTTTGTTGGTGGTGATTTTCTACAATGTTACAATACTAGCTAGCACTCAATTATAAATAAAAAGAAAAAAATTAACATCTAGTGGTCTGCTAGTACATTCATCCAGAATATGTAATTTAAATCCAATTAATTATTATGTTGAAACTAGCTAATTTTTATTAACTTTCCAACCGATTAATCGGTTGGAAACTCGTCGGTCGCCGGTGAGCTTGAAATGAAAGTTTCCTACGAACTCATCCGTTGGAACTTTCCTACAGATTTATCCGATGGAATTCCGCTGGAACGTTTTGAAATCCGTTGGAAATGGTGGTTGGAAAATTTTCCAACCATTGTATTCCCACAGCCAATTTCTGTCGGTACTTCGTTGGAAATATCATTTCGAAAAACGTCTTTTTCGCTAAAATCCGTTGTAAAGTTCGTCGGTATTACACCCTTTTTTTGTAGTGTTGGTGTAATACTCATTTTAAACTTTTCACTTCCCATTTCGTAAGTTATGTTTACTCATTTAGTATTTGATCATACTAGAGATTTTAAATGAGTTCTTTGATTTTTCGATACTCATTTCGTAAGTTAGGTATGCTCATTTAATATTGGTGTAATGCTCATTTTAAAATGTCATATCATTGCATATTTCAAAAGTATGATTTTATAGTTTAATACACCGTAAACTTTTATAAAAGAAAAAATAATGAAATAAAATGAATTCGGATATATGAAGCAGAGATCACGATACTCGTTGTTGGGCTTCTAATGCTCAACAAAATATGTATGATGCTCATTAAAAGTGCAATAGTGCTCATTTAGCAGAATACACAAATTTCATTAAAATTACAAAAATGCCCCGGCTGTACGGTATACGCTTTCAAGTACGTAGTATTTGTTATCTTGTATCCAATTAATTAGTCCCTCAATCCCATTTTGTAAGATATGTTTCCTATTCACTTGGTCAACGAAAATCATTCTTAATCCCTTACTTTATATATCAAATTTGATTCTGGGTTTTGCGTATTTATAAAGCTTTTAATGTAGTTTCTGAATATGTAATTTTTTTTCTAAAAATAATTTGAGTGCGGACAGAGATCCGTTTGCTTTATCGTCGGTCAAACATCGTAAACCGTAAAGTGCCTTACAATTCGGGATGGAAGGGTATTATTTTTCACCCATATCTTTGATTGCTTTTATCTTTAAATCCGGTCCATTTATACATGAAATAAAATGCATAGTAGTATGACTTCTAAAAAATGGTGGACAAAAATGTGACTTAGTAATTATTACTCCATCCGTCCCAATTTGATGATCATGTTGCGGTTTACGATGCTTGACCGATGATAAATCAAACGAGTCTCTGTCCGCACTCAAATTATTTGTAGCAAATAAAATTTACGTATTCAGAAACTACATTAAAACCGCTACAAAGCCTGAAAAAAATAATTTAAGTTTCATAAACTTTTGATATAAAAAGTAAAAGATTAAGAGTAGTTTAAGTTGACCAAGTGAATAGGAAATGAGAACATCAAATTGAGACGGAGGTAGTAATAACTATAATTATATTCAAATTTATATCGTAGCTATGATGAAAACTTTGAAAACAGTTATAGTCATTACTAGTTCCTAAATCACATTTGTGTCCATTAATTTTTTATTAATATTCACTCCGTCCCATTCAAATGTTCTTACTTTACTTGTTTGGACGTTCTACCTAAAGGTTCCCATTTTCTATTATAGGAAAAAATTAATGATCTTAAAGAATAATTTAATCATCCAATATTAAAAATAATACATCTATAATTCACAATCATCATTAATAGTCCATTATATTATATACCGATCAAAACTATTTCTCAAAATATACTCGAATTGGCATATTAAATTGTTCTTTACATAATTGTGTCATTTTGCAATGTGAGCTTTTGAATGGGGAGGGGGTAATAATATTTAAGGAAAAACTCATTTATACATTTGTGCTCCCAAATATATAGTTTTTGTGATTTTTCTTTGCAAAATTGTATTATGAAATTGTTTTTAAAGTTAATTGTTTTAAAGTTACTGTTTTTAAAGTTATTATTTTAAATTTTTGCTATGATGGAAAATGGGATCAAGACTCATGCTTTAGGAGAAAATTTAAGAAAAAAGAAACGGAGTTTAAATGTACATCATTTTGAGGATTATTAATAGATATGTAACAAAACTTTCTCTTTCGGTTTCAAATAAAAATTTAGAGTCTTTTATATGTATGGTGTGATTTCACCTATTGTCTGGGGCACCATAATTTTTAAAAATGGCCCTGGAGCTTTATTGTTAAGAAAGATTTATTCTAAGTTATTGGTAATGTATATGTTACATGCGTGAGTTATAGAAAGGAGTTTTTTGTTATATATATATGAGCATAACTTTCAATATTGGTCTCCTTATACTCAGTAGAATATGTCTGATGCTCATTAAAATTTTATTAATGCTCATTTAACAGAAATCGTGATTTCATCTCAATTGAGGAGGTTTGATACTAAATGAAAATGTCGTGATGTTCAACTAATTAAAAAACCTTACAATTTTCATATCAATAAGCATTTTGTAACTTACGTATGCTCATTTGGTACCGATGTTATACTCATTTTTTTAATGTTGTATTAATGCATATTTCAAACTTATCATATTACATTAGATTCACATATTAAAATTCATGGGAGTGGATTATAGATATAAGTTAATAAAGTTTTATAAAAGAAAAAATAAGAAAAAGAAAGTGAATCAGAAAATATGAAGCGGAGATCGCGATGCTCATTGTTAGGCTCCTAATACTCAATAGAATATGTCAGATGGTCACTAAAATTACATTAATTCTCATTTAATTAGCGTAAGCCGTGATTTTTTCACTCAAATCAATATAACGCTTAAAAGAAATGAGTATACACAAATGAATATTTGAGCATAATGTTTGAAAGAAATAAACATTGGTATGACATAACAAATGAGGACAATGTTAATCCCAGAATACTAACAATCATACAACCATAGCAGTTATAGAAGAAGCAGATAGAAAGATATGTAGATATTATACACGAATCTGGTATACCGTATGAAAACCGGCCGCTGCTCTCCCTGGAGAAGGAGAGCAGCGGCAACCCTAATCTTTCTCTATCTTTACGCCTCTGAACTCTAAGCCTCTATCGATCATTAGGGTTCCCGTAAGTTAGCCTCCTTTTATAGGAGAAGTTGGCTAACTTACGGGTTACAAGGAAGCCCCCGGGCTGATACACATTTGTGGCCCGTATTACACGTTTAATTGATAACTACACAAATACAAAGATAACTAACTAGATTGAACACCATAAAATATTCCCAACAATCTCCCCCTTGGTGATCAATCGTGTTGAATCAGCATTGCAGCGCAGATATCTTTGTCTTTGTTGTTATTGAGCTTCCTTTGTCTTTGAACTTGACTTCAGAAGAAGGCTATCTGAAGAAATCCTTGCAATCTCCCCTTTGATGTCTTCTTGACAATTTGATCTTTGATTCCGGGGGTTGAGGGACCTTCAGTATCTTGCATGTAGTCCTTGCCTTCCAGAAGTTGCTCTTGATCAGCTTGGATGAAGTCCGGTGACGCCTCTAGAATGAATATTCTTTGGAGAATAGGAGGCGCCCATGGAATTCATCTTCAGGACACGAGTATTTGACCTCTGTCTCCTCCACAATGTAGTCTTTTTGACTATTTGGAATGAATGCTTTAGAGGAGAACTTGTCGGTGGCACAACGGAACATAATGATGGTTGACTTGTGAGCGTAGCTGACCATTTGAGTTGCGGAGATAGTAGAGAGAGTAGTGTTGGAGGAGAGAAGTGTCCCAGAATGAATTTTTTTTGACAATTAACAACATGTGGACCACTCTCCCCCTCATGACGATCCGATAACTCGGGGCGTCATGCCTTTATTCTTTTATTCTGCAGAAATAAAAACAGGAAAAACAAGCAGAATGTAAAGAAGATAACGTAGCCCCCCGGGGTCGTGAAGACGCCCGTTATCATCACTATAGAGATAAACTCTAAAGCAATGGCCTGAAAATGTTGGTGATTCTGGTGTTGCAACAGCGGGACTTCCTTCCAATTATTGGTCTACATCTGTAATAGATGAGCCCTATGGAAGTTCTCGCGGGTCATGTAGACCTGCAACTGACTCTAAAAGTGCGTCTGTGTCCTAGAAAATTTCAAAACATTTGGGAGTGAGTAACTAGACACAACGTGATCAATGAAAGTTCAGTGGCATGGGGCTGAGGCCACTGTAGTCAGTATTACTTGCCTCGGAAGGAGATAGTAATGAGAGATGCGGTTCCCCGTGAAATATGATTAAACACCTGTCTGTTGGGAGACAAGTGAGTGGTCTTGGATAGGGTTCAACATGCACTGTTGGACAAGATGCAGTGACTTCTACCCGGGATCTGATTAAATCAGTCCTGAACCTATTTGGGAATTGTCCAGAGTATTTGAGTGGCTAGGAGTAAATGTTCAATACATAGAAGGCAGTTGAGGTAGCAGACTCATCATTGATTATTGTTTTACTTCTCACTTGAGCCTTCTGCTTCCTAATGCTAATAATTTTCACTCACTCACTTGTTCACTCACTCACTTGCGCTCGGCTTTGTCCCTTGGGTAGGCTTAGTTGGGTTTACTAAGCCATAGGGACATGTTCTCTCATTACTTTCTTCATTTTCTCTCTGTACTCCCCCTCAACTGGAGCACTCGGTATGCTTTGTCATTGTTAGGCACCGGGAAGGATAACATTGATCACTCCCCCTAGAATGTTGCATCCGTTAAGAGATTCCTTGCTTTGTCAATGCAAGACGCCAGGAGGAGAAAACTGAAACTCCCCATCAGAATGTGCAAGGTTTGATTGCTCACAGCTTGTCATACCCGCCATGTGTGTGGAGAAATCTGAACAAGTACCACACATGACGGTTCCCTGAGCTCACCATGTAGAATTTCAGCATATTGAAGATTACATAATGTTGATGAGTCAGGGGAGGCTTCAGCAGTTGATTGTTGATTGTTGTAAGATGACCGTTGACGCGAGGTTGATTGAATTATCTACGATTTTCGGACCTTTACAGTTAGGTTTAGAAAATGTTTGACCTCAGGGTTGACTTTGAAAGAATTTGAACAGATTTGCCTAAGTTTTGACCTGGACATCGGTGATTTACAATGTTTGTCGGAAAACTAACGTTTTGACCCTCAAGGGCTGCGAGTGAGGGAGCGTGAGATTGGGTTCTGTGGCATGGCCCGAGAATTAATGTAGATTTTTGCGTTAGCTTTCCAACAAAAAAAGTTTGCTCAAATCGGATCACCGAGTCAAAAGTTATGGCCAAAACAGTACGGTGTCGCAGAAAATCTCTAATTTTGAGTTTTTGAGGAAAATCTTCGAGGTTGAGGTTCTCGATGTTGAATTTCGAGAGCAGGTGAATTTAAACAAAATTCTAAGGCAAAAACTCGAAATCCAAATCTGGAGATTTTAATTTCGAGTTTGCCTTGAAGAGTAATGACGAAATCCACCCGCAAAACAGACCTCAGAATAACGAAATCTTCAGAATTTCAAAATGTTTGGAACCTCGAAAACTTTGGAGTTTCGAAAAACCTCATAATATCGAAAACTTGCTGTTTGAAAAATATCAGAACATCGAAAACTTCTAAAACTTTGATAAACAGGGAATCATTCAGATATCTAAAATGTAAAGCTTCGATGAACTGTAAAGGATGTCAAGATTCGAATTATGAGTTCCAAGAAACTTCAAACTTTGAAAGATTCAAAACATCGAGAAATTCTGAAAATTCTGAAATTTTTAGAATGTCGAAATCCAAAACATCGAGTTCCTAAAACTCGAAATAAATTCCAAAACTCGCAATTCCAAAACTCTCAAATTTTAAAAACTTGAGGTTTAAAAACTCGAGGTCAGAACTCGAGGTTTAAAAACTCGAGGTCAGAACTCGAGGTTTAAAAACTCGAGTTCATGACCGCGAGTTTACAAACTCGAGTTCATGACCGCGAGTTTACAAACTCGAGTTCATGACCGCGAGTTTACAAACTCGAGTTCATGACCGCGAGTTTACAAACTCGAGTTCATGACCGCGAGTTTACAAACTCGAGTTCATGACCGCGAGTTTACAAACTCGAGTTCATGACCGCGAGTTTACAAACTCGAGTTCATGACCGCGAGTTTACAAACTCGAGTTCATGACCGCGAGTTTACAAACTCGAGTTCATGACCGCGAGTTTACAAACTCGAGTTCATGACCGCGAGTTTACAAACTCGAGTTCATGACCGCGAGTTTACAAACTCGAGTTCATGACCGCGAGTTTACAAACTCGAGTTCATGACCGCGAGTTTACAAACCTGAGTTCATGACCGCGAGTTTAAAACTCTCGATTTTAAAAACTGTCGAATTTTGAGAATCTGAAAACTGTTCTGAATAGCCCTGAAGGTCGCAATCCCTCCTGTATATGTTTCAAGTCAAAATCGTTTCTGCAACAGTGTTAAAAGCATAAACTCGGAATTCATTGAGAGTTCTTCAAAAAAGAAAATTCTCAGAAATCAAAAAGAGTTTATGCTGCTGGATCGGCTTTGAAGGGCGATTCCAACAGTATAATTTTTACAGATTTTCGTTCACAAACAAGATTACAGGAGCAAAACTCTATATGAAGAAAAAGAGAAGAAAAGCAGAGCATTCTTCGTTAGATCCAAGAAAATCGCAGATACATTCAACCTGTTTCACGCCTCTGAACTCTAAGCCTCTATCGATCATTAGGGTTCCCGTAAGTTAGCCTCCTTTTATAGGAGAAGTTGGCTAACTTACGGGTTACAAGGAAGCCCCTGGGCTGATACACATTTGTGGCCCGTATTACACGTTTAATTGATAACTACACAAATACAAAGATAACTAACTAGATTGAACACCATAAAATATTCCCAACACCCCAAGTATCACATAAATCACCAAGCTGATCATCACAAAAATTAAAATTGACCTTTGTCCTTAAACACATTATTTTCTTACTGGTTTGATTTTCAACAATGGTTTTCCAGTTTTTAATTTTATCAAAAACATCAGATTTATTCTCAATCAATAAAACCCACACTTTCTTTGAAAAATCATCAATCAATGTCATAAAATAATTTTTCCAACCATGAGTGGAAACACTATAAGGACCCCACAAATCAGCATGAATACAATCAAGCACATCGTACACTTAGGCAGATCAGGAAAACTAACTCTAGAGTGTTTTCCTAGCACATAGGGTTGCACACAATTCACAGAATGAAGAATAGGTTCAGCATTACAAACATACAAGTTGTTTTCATCTGAGGTTTGAAAACAACTAAACAACCCTTCACAACTTTCATGATTCCATTTCCCCATTTTCCCTTCAAACCATCATTTTCAAGAGAAGCACAAAATAGCAAATTACAGCACAGCTCAGGAACATGCTTAGCATTCTTCAAAGTAAGCACACAAACAGAAGAAAACCTAAGACATACATCTCCTATCTAGCACATCGCATTTCTTCTCGTTTGCCAAAGACACAAAGCCATGCTGAATCTCTCTATAGTTTCAGAAAACGTTTTTCAGAGGGGACATATGAAAAGTACAACCAGAATCTACCACCCAATCTGATTTACCCAAACAATCAGATATCACAGAACACAAATAGTCATAATCACATAGATTTCTCATCATAGAAACATCACCTAAATCATCTTCACAAGTAGTCAAATTCGCATGCTCACTATGCTTATTTTCCCTATATTTAGGACAGTCTCTTATGAATTGACCAGGTTCATGACAATAATAGCAACGCCTCGGATTAGACCTAGACTTAGATCTATGTCGCCTATTATTTTCTCTACCCCTCACATGCATAACCTACTCGGATTTTATACCATCACTCATCTGTTTTAAATCTAATTCGTTACTCTTAAGACCATTAACCACAATGTCAAGAGTCACATTATCTCTATCATACTTAATAGCATATTTCACATCACTAAAGGAATCGGGAATAGCATTTAAAAGAGCAATAGGGGAATAATCATCTATATGCTTATCACCACACAACTTAATATCATAAATAAGTTTGGTAAAAACATCTAGATTTTCCTCAATATCCTTAGAAATATCCAGTCTAAATTTGAAGAACTTTTTAAGTAAAAACATCCAGCTAGGCAAAGAGGTTTCAGTATACAGTTCATCTAATTTATTCCACAAAATTTTAGCACTCTCTAAATTTCCAACTTTTCTAATCACAGAATCATATAAGTTCGAATAAATCAGAGAACATGCATTTTCATTCATTTCAGCTCTTTTATCATCTGTGTCAGAAATTAAATAGGTTTCACCATTTGCTTTAAAACATTTTTGTTGGATTAAAATACATTTAATTTTTTGCTTCCAAATGGTAAAATCGGATTTTCCATTAATTGGAGCTATACCATACTTATTATATGCAAGCATTTTCACTAAGAAAACAAGCAACAAATAAAAAAGTAAATTCGCTGAAAACCAATTTGAATATTTATAAGGCTACAACTATATGAAGCAACTAGCACGAACACACGGGGAGTATTAATGAGAACCAAACTCAAGTTCAAACCCCTTGTTCTTTTGTATAAGCACAAAAAAATAATAAATTTTCAGGAGAAAACAACACAAAAATTCTATCAATTTTAAAAGCAGTAGTAAACCTAAAAATGGATTTCTACACAATAAAAGACTAAATCACTACAAAAGCGACAAAAGTGAGTTCACTACTACAAAAAGTATCTATTGCAACACCTATTATGTAGCATCTTAGAAATTGCTACAATAGAAATTTTATTGTAACATTTTATAAAATAATTAAAATAATGCTACAATATGTTCAAGCAGGTGTAGCATATTTGCATTTATGGAATAAAGTGTTACAAAAGATATGGTATTGTGACGTTTTAGAAAAATGCTACAGAGTACATGTAAAAATATACTACATACGTAGTATTTAATACGGACTACTTTAATGGCTAATCTAAAAAAAAACAAAAAGCCCGGTTGATCTAAAAATATTACGCGCCAAGCCCAATTTTCTAACGCGGACGATTTTGATCTGCTACTCCCTCAAACCTTCATTTTGCATCACAAGAGAAAATGGGAGCAGTAACCTAATTCTGAAATCCATGCTGGTAGGCTTCTAACATACTTTCAAATATGCTTTCCTGGTCCTCATTAATCCTGATCTAGCCTCCGAGTTTCCTTTCGCATAAGGTGTAGCCGCCAGGACCCCAAAGCTGAGTTGGTAGCCGGAGCTTCCATCACCGATTGCCGCCAAGTTCGATTCGTTTCTATAGGCAGAGATTAAATTATATCTGTATTGAACTATATTTGCATCAAATGAAATTGATATGTTGAATGTTGAATGAAATTATTGAGCACATGGTTTTATGAATTTTTTTGGGAGTGCTAAGATAATATTGTTGTTTATCCAGCCACTCGATCTTATTTTCATTGCAGATCCATACCCGCTGTGTTTTTTTGTGGTACTCAATTACAAGTATTTAATAAACATTAAAGTTTCATTTTCAGAATTTTCATATAATACTATTTTGATTAGCAAAGCTTTGCAACAAGTATTCAGGGGAGGTGTAGAAATTTGTATTAAGTATTACTCGTAAGACTTATTTTCAAACATTAAGAAGTGGATATCTATATTGGTAACAAAA
The DNA here is from genome assembly GCA_945859875.1 of Cuscuta europaea. NCBI lineage: Eukaryota > Viridiplantae > Streptophyta > Magnoliopsida > Solanales > Convolvulaceae > Cuscuta > Cuscuta europaea. Next base: position 15,018,080 of record CAMAPE010000010.1, on the reverse strand, counting down.
CTAAAACAACTAAGCATATGCAGTTATTATATGTAATTGGGAAACTGAGTATTAATCAGTTATGAAAAGCTATAATCAATGGTTTGTTTTATGTCTCCTATTATTTTCAGTTAGAACGGTGCAGATAGAACTTGGATGAAATTGCCTAGAATCCATCCTAAGTATAAGGATGGAGTGAATGAATTTCTTAATTTAGCATTTACAAGAGCGGCGGTTGATGGTTGTATAAACTGTCCATGTAAGAAATGTGTTTTTCGCGACTTGCATAATTGGGAAAATGTTCATAGTCATTTGATCTGCCATGGTTTTGTTGAAGGCTACACTTTATGGAATTTCCATGGAGAAGGTTTGCCTTCAATGGAAATAGAACAGAGTATGGACTGTGATAGCAATGATGAGGGCTTAAATGACATTGATGATATAGATATGTTATTGAATGACACTTTTGGAAATCTCGGAGAAGGAGAAGAGCAAAATGCGGGAGCTAATAATTTTTTTAAGTTGATGGAAGAGGGTAAGAAGGAATTGTACCCAGGTTGCAAGAATTTTTCAAAGCTCTCTTTCACTATTCGTTTGTATCTTTTCAAATGTATAAATCGAGTGAGTAATGTAGCATTTTCAGATTTATTAGAACTTCTACAAGAGGTAATGCCGGAGGCAAACCTTCCAAAATCTTATTATGAAGCCAAAAAAACTATCAATAGTTTGGGTTTGGGTTACAAAAAGATACATGCTTGCCCAAAGGACTGCATACTTTATAGGAAAGAATATGAGAATGCTGAATCATGTCATGTTTGTGGTACTTCTAGATGGAAAGAGTATGACCAGAAGGAGATAAATGAGGGAAATAGGAGTAAAATTCCTGCAAAAGTATTGAGACATTTCCCTTTACAACCTAGGCTTCAAAGGATCCTTATGTGTTCTGAAACAGCAGAAGAAATGACTTGGCATGAAAGAAAGCGTAAGAATGATGGAAATCTGAGACATCCGGCTGATGGTCAATGTTGGAAAGATTTTGATTCTATGTTTGCAGACTTTGCTAAAGATCCACGTAATGTAAGACTGGGTTTGGCAAGTGACGGATTCAGTCCATTTGGTACAATGAGTGTTTCTCACAGTACATGGCCAGTGGTACTTATTAACTACAATTTGCCACCTTGGATGTGTCTTAAACCAGAATACCTCATTCTATCATTACTCATACCAGGGCCTAATTATCCAGGAATGGATATTGATGTTTATCTACAACCGTTAATCGACGAGTTGAAGGAATTGTGGCAATATGGAGTTGAAACATATGACGCATTTAGTAAACGATACTTCAATATGCGTGCTGCTTTATTATGGACAGTCAACGATTTTCCCGCTTATGCTATGCTATCTGGTTGGAGTACACAAGGGAGACTTGCATGCCCTTGTTGCCATTATGACACATGCTCCCAATATTACTATGTTCCAAACAATATATAATTTTTGCTAACTGTTTCATCTTAAATTATGTGATTTACAGATGAAAGAGACACAAGGTCCTAAATCAAATGCTCTCCTTACAGAGTATGAGAAACAAAGGTTGTCCAGGATTGAAAGTAATCTACGCATAATGAAGGGAAAGGGAGTTGATAATGTATTGATACCTTTCAATATGTTAAAACAAAGAAATGATGCATCAACACTTGGTAAGGAAAAAATTGCACATCTGGAAGATGTGGATGAAGACTACTTCTCTTATAATCAAGATTTTGTGTCTAATCCTTACAAGGTATTAGCACACATGGAAAATTGTAGTTGTAGTGTATTTTTTAGACATTCTGTGATATTTAATTCAATATTATATGCATAATTTTAAACTAGGAAATGAAAAGGAATGATTCCTCTTTGAGAAGTGGCACAATGAATCACAATGAGAGGGAAGGTTAGTCACTTTATACACTTTTATGCTAATTTTGTCATATTTTAGTAATGTATGAGTACTTAAAGTTCATATTGATGATATACAGTTCCAAAAAGAAAGTGCAGGGATCACTCCACTAAAAAAAAAGGTAAAAACCCGTGGGCATATGCATACTTTTTCTTCTTGTAGTCTATAACAGTAATCACAATGTTCTTTGGGGTAATTGCCTCTTGTTTATACATATTGCTAATCAAAATTCTTCAACCTTCTAAGGTTACTGTGCAAGAGGATGATGTGGTTGAGATTGATATGGTAATAAAATGAGCATGCTATATTCTTGGAGCAGTATACTTTTTCTGATGACAACAGGTCAAAGTTAAGTTTATTTGCAATATATAAAATCAGGATGTATCAAAGATGGATGTTGCCAGGAAGAAGGACCCAATCAATAAAAGTGGGAGGCCAGGTTGGTTACTTTATTATACTATTTTTTGATAGAATTTTAACAAGTGTGTTATTAGAAGACTTTCAGTTCTAAAAATCAAGTTTGATGTTATTTTGCAGATCGAGAAAGAATAAATGATTGTTCTAAAAAAAGAAGGTAAAACAATATGTCTATACTTTTGATAATAGATAGTTTTGGCATGAGTAAAGATATGCATATAGTACTGTGTTTCAAGAATTCTCAACTTATTTAACTTTGTTTTGTATATGATGTGTATATACTTTATGATTTTTAAAATCCATATAGAGGATGGAACCTCTGATGTCAAGCCAGCCTATGTCTACTTTTGTGGAAAAAACAAATATGGTTATTGACGATTTTGAAGATGTGCAACTCAGCCGCAAGAGACATGTGAATGTGGTAAATTACAGTAGTGTAAATTAATATTGCATGAAATATATATCTTTCAAATTGTTATTCTTTTTTTAAAGGCTACAAAAGAAGTCCACTCTAGTACAAACTGGGCAATGATAGAAAATGAAAATGAAGTTGATCCAATTCAAAGTGGAGATGATGAGAGTACTACAAAAGATACAAGTAAGTCAACCTATACAAATTGACTTAAGCACTCACGATTTCTCATTTTTTTTTTGTTATTTTAAAGGCCTAAAAAAGAAGCATAGGGGGAAGACAATGTTACACAAGGTCCATATACGAAAACCAGATGAGCGCAAAGTCATTACTCTCAATGAGTATAACCAACCAATTGGACCGGATGAGGCTACATGCTCTGAGTTTTCTCAATTTCTTGGAACCATAGCTCATAGTGCATCACTAGCACCTCTGAACTATGTCAGTTGGCCAAAAGTGCCAAACAAAGAGAGAATGTGGCAATATGTTAACGTAAGATAGCATTATCCTTCGGTTGACTAAATGTAATGACTGTATTATATGTATTAATCATATAACCTTTATTGCAGTCAAAGTACATTATTCCACCAGTAGGAAAAAAATGGGTTATAAGATCAATAAATGATAACTGGAGGACATACAAAAGTCGTGTGAAGGAAGAACATTTTGACAAATATGAATCTAACTCAGAGAGATGGATTCAACGCCCAAAAGACGGTATCACTGAAGAGCAGTTTAGAGATCTTATTCGTTTTTGGAACACTCCTCAATCAAAGGTATCTTTAAGTGATTTTCATTTAATTATTTTTATTTAATTTAATTACTAAAACCCTGTTATCATTATGCTGACATGTTTGTGAAGAACCGGTGCCTTCGAAATAAGTGTAGTCGATCAAAACAAACAGACATGCCAACTACTGGACGTGTTTCATTTGCGAGATTGAAACACCAGTTGGTAAGGTTTTTTTATATAATTTGATTATCCATCTTCATTACCATTTTTCAAATGAAGTAACATAAGGTATTCAGACAACTCAAAGTGAAAACAACAAGATACCCACAGAAGTTCAAATGTATGAAGAGACACGTAAGAGAAAAGATGGTCGAACCTACAAGACTTCATTTGATGAAACGAGTGTAAAACTTGTAAGTTTATTAGAAAATATTCCTTGAAAATGTTTTTGTTAATTATATTTTAACAGTTGATAAATGTGAGTGATTAAACTTGTTTTTTTATTATGCATTCAAAATAGCAAGCAATGAAAGATATTGAATCTACACAAGGAAATGATGAGACCAATTCTGAAGATGCATTTGCAAAAGTAATGCCTAAGGAATACAGTGGACGTGTTCGGCTATATGGAAGAGGTGTCACCAATAAAGATATTGTGGAAAAGAAAGGTGAAAAATCACACAGCATCCCAAATAATGCATTACAAACTTTGAGGGAAGAAATGCAAAAGGAAATGGATGAAAAACTTGCAATTGAAAGAGCAAAAATGGCTGAAGAGTTTGAGGTTGAAAAAGCACGTATGTCAGAAAATGTACTAACATTTGTGTTAAAACAGTTGCAAAGTACTATTCCAGGATTAAGCTTGGTTCCTCAAACAATATTAGCATCTGCCAATCTCAAGGTATATAGTGTTCATTTATGTGTCTCTTGTTTCTTTAAAGCAGAACAATTGCATTTAATATTAATTTATCCATCTTCTTGATTTAATATGATGCAGGATGCATCAAACTGATTCCAGAAGAAGTTGACATACATGTGCAAGGATGGATATATATATATATATATATATATATATATATATATATATATATATATATATATCCATACATGTGCAAGGATGGATATATATATATATATATAGTGATGTTATTTTGCTGAACCACTTGGTATTAGACTTTAACTGGACAAAGTGGTTTTTGTAATACCTTGATTTGTCTAATATCTTGTTTGGTCAAGATTCGTTCTTTACTTTTCCCACCTTTGAATATTTTTTCTTCCTATTATTGTAAGATTCTATTGATATTGTAATGATATTTGGTTTGTGAAGTATAATAGCACATGTGTAATTACTATGTTCCAAACAATATATAATTTTGTTTGGAAAATAGGCAAAAAAGATTACCTATAACTAAAAGAATGCTGAATAAGATATATAAATGCAACAATAAGGTAATTAAAAGTGCTACAAAAGATATTAGTGTGAAGAAGATAAAATAAAATGTTACAATAGAATATAGCTAGAGAAATGCTACAATAGGCAATAGTAGTTGCAGCATAAGAAAATGTTACAAAAAAATGCTACAAAAGATCTATTGCAACACCACTCGGATGCGGCATAGTTAAAAATGCTACATTTTATTTTTTGTGACATTTATGTAGTGTTTTGTGACATTTTTCATGTGCCACAATACCTATAGTTTGTACTAGTGGTTTCAAGTCAATATACTAGAGCGAAACCCTGGGAGAGGCGTTTCGACCTTACCCACCCAATTAAAATTGGGATTTTCGGACTAATGACTGTCTTTGACCAACGTTAACTGAGCTTTGACTGAGTTGACCGAGCAGTTGACCAATTCTTTTCTTTGCTCCAAGTCCAGCAGCTCAATTAGCCTCAGATCAAAAAACTGCAGCCCAGCTTTAGCTCCTGCGGTATTGGTCTCCGCGTCCAGCAATAGCGTCAAAGTCCAATCTACGCGTCAAAGCTACTCCTCAGCTACTGTGCACAGCAACAGTGTCCACACGCCCAACAATTTAGCAAAATCCAGTGCTCCAGCGATTGACGTTCCTTCTACGCGAGAAAGCCTCTTGCCAGCCTCCTGCTTCAGCGACTTGCAGACCAGCGACGAATGAAGACCGGCGAGCACCCAGATCAAAGGGGTTATTAAAAGTGCTCTTCTCTTGCATGCATATTCTAGAACAAAGAAAATATGGAGGAGGCAAATAACAAACTTAAATGTCCAATCAATTGATAGACTTATATCTCTACTCTAAGTTATGAGACGCATATGGAACTATATCACCAAACTTCTCCACCCAATACTGATTCGGCCAACATCCAGAGAGACCCCATAAATTCTGAACAAGCTTATCCTCCGAAAGGTCTTTTTATCGATCGACAAAATCAAAGTATAGGAAAAAAGCCGCATGTAATGACCACCTTATATTTTAGCCTTGATCCATCTTTTCAATCTCAAAAGAACAAGGGTTAGGAAAAACATGACAAAACTCGAAAATAAAATCAATCATCACTAAGGGAGTGTTTGGGTCTGCTTATTCAAATTGGCAACGATTTTGGCAAGGATATACCAAATTCGTGTCAAAAAAGTAGGGCTCGAACTATTTCGCACGAAAATATCGACAATTTTGTGTCAAATCCGTGCCAATTTTGTATTTTCTTGTAGTGCGAATATACAAACAGGGCCATAGAAAAATTTAAAAATAGAATGCCCATTTTTTAAAAATTTAAATAGTATATGTATATAAAGTAGAGAAATATTCAGGTCCAAAACTCCGGACCAGAACCGTTGTTCGAACGGTGGCGTTTCAGCATCTTCTCGGTTGATTATTTTGATGAAATTTTTATGACATATTTTTCATAAAATCTAGTTTGTCCAAGAAGAAATTCAGATAAATATTCAATCGGGAAGGTCGTCAAATAATTTTTGGAAGTTAACTGCGTTTTATATGTATATTCCGGCGCAGTTATCTTTCAAAAATCATACGACGGCCTTCCTGATTGAATTTTTAGCTGAACTTTTTTGTGGATAACCTAGACTTCATGAAGAACAGGTCATAAACATTTCATCAAAACATTTCACCGGGAAGGGCCCCAAACGCCGCCATCCGGATGGCGGTTCTGGTCAGGAATTTCTGACCGGAAGAGTACTCTATAAAGTAATTGTTTAAATTATTAATAGAATCCCATTTGCATGTTTGAAACACCTTTATACACCGAACGGTCCAACTCTAAATAAAAGCAAACTATACGTCTACACATTAGATCTATGCATTTTATTTAATAAAAGACCTCATTTGTGTGAGTCGCACTAGGTCTCGTAATGTGTCAAGCCGGCCCTGCATCCAAATGGCGAAATATGGTACCTCTTAATTTTACTAGCTATAATAACTATGTAGTATTTCATACGGAGTATTATCGTGGCTTGATATTGTTGCGTACTTGTGTATGTGTCCTGTGGATTCTCGGATACTCCCTCCGTTCCTAAATAAACTTCCAACTTTCCTTTTTCGTCCGTTCCAATTAAAAGTTTCACTTTCCCTTTTTAGTAAAGAATTTGTGGTTCAAAACATTTCTTACACATTTTTCTCTCCTCTGCACAACTCTTCACCACACAATACCCACTATCTTAAACTGTGTGGCAAACCTATTTGGAAATTTTTTTTTGGATGAAATGTAAGTACATATTAACACCCAAGAAAATAACAAGTTAATGTTACAAAAAAAGTGCATATCCCAGTACATAGGATACCACAAAATCAAGCTTACCTATCACCCAAGTCAACACTATGACTCCAAAACCAACAAAAGGTTCAAAGAAAAAATCAAGCTATCACAACAGAAAATTGGGTATCCCTAATTTAAAGTCCAAAAAAAACACGGAAAGGAATAGTGAACTTTGGGTCAAAACAAATCTCCCCTTTGTTTCTGGTAACTCCCGGCATCGCCTCGAGACATTTGGCCAAAAAAGTAAGGCCTCTCCCATCTAAATTGTCCGTAAGTCGAAGCTCAGTATCCACTCTAATCACATTCGCATGCACAAACTTAAAAGGTTTGACAGCCAAAATGAGTGTCTTACCTTTGGTGAATGCATATTTGATGACAACATCATTTAACTTTAGATCTTTTTCATGCATTAAGTACCTTTCCATATCTTCAAAAAAGACCTCGTCAACTAACTCCTCGAGGGAATATCATTTTAACCTTATTTTAATCCCAATTTGGAAAATACAAGTCATTTTTTTGTGATAAAAAGACAATTATGAGAAACAACAACCCACTAAAATCAAGTTTACAATTGATTAATAGTGATGATATATTGTTGCGGTTGTTTCTCAAAGTTGTAAAATTAATGATGTGAATGAGCAAATGGTAGACTCCGGGGCTACCAAACACATTTGTAAAAACAAAAGTTATTTATCGTCCTATACTACCATAGGAAATGGCGAATACCTTGTGTATCTAGCGAAATTGAAAACCGCTAAGGTGCATGGTATAAGAAATGTTATTATTAAGCTCACATCGGGGTAAACTTTATCGCTAAATGACGTGTTTCATGTGTCCAAGATTTGGAATAATTTAGTTTTCATTTCTTTCTTGGAAAAGAAAAATTGAGATCAAAATATATCCTTTGATTGTGACAAAATTGTCATGACCAAATATGATGTTTTTTTTGTGGGCAAAGGTTATTGTAAGAGTAGATGTTATGTGATTAATGTTTCTAAATTATTGTCATGCCTTGGAAAGTTTTAGTTACATGCGTTACGTTGCTATTTTATTGCTATTATACTTTAATCCTTATCTCAATGCTTAGTGAGTTAAATGGTATACTCTATATATTCAAAATGTGGGGGTAATGTTTAGCTGTGTTCCTTTACCTTTTGAGAAGGTAAAGATGTAATGATGAGTTGAATATCACACAAGTGATTTTGAATTTCAAATTGGTGAAGTAAATTTTAATGTTCATTATGAATAATAAAATTGTGAGTTTGTTAAAAATAACAAACTATGTGAAACCCGGCTTAATGTCGAAAGATTGAGTAAAATTGTGAAAACACAAAATGTTTATTTGGTGAGCTAAGCCATTGTATTATAGTGATACAATGATATAATTTTTAGATGATATTTTTGTAAAGACGTATACAACAATACCATATGAAATATACGAAGTATATATGAAATATATAGGTGTCATATAACTATGATGAGTGGAGTTAATAGTCTCCTTTGACCGAAATCCTAGGATATTGTATTTTATACATCGAGGGAAATGGACTGTCACTTGATAACAAATAGGGATGGTAACCCAACATGTGTGATTGGAGATCCCATGAAGTAAGTTCATATGGACAATAACAAGTCTTCTATTTGTTCTGCTAGCCTATTTTAAATGTTCATTTCTAGGGTGAGGCTAGACTGCATTCTTTGAGAGGATGAGCTAAGGCTCTTAATGATTTTGATAGTCTTATGGTTGGTGTGTCAAGTGCAAGACACACTTGATGAGATCACATATATGAGTGTGAGGTGGGGCCGCCTCCATGAAGCATGGACAATGCTTCTAGAGCACTCAAGAATACCAAGCACGCGCATGGCATAAAGGCGCACCACAGCATTAACGCGAGGAATTGTGGGGGGTGAGACATGGCCATTAAGACCCTGAGTTACCATATCACTACTAAAAAACTGGCTTACACTGACATTTGTTTAGTGACACTATAACATCACTATAGTATTTATGACATATATGTGTCATTGTTTTTGACATATTATTATTATTATAGAATAGTGACACATTCTTAGGTCCGTATTTAGAATCACACATGTTTAGAGAGAGACGCTCTGTCTTCTCTCTAGGATATCCACGCTACTCTTCGGTCCGCCTGAAGCCGGTGCGGCAGCGATGCCGCCGGCGGAAGGAAGCGGCCAGGAGACATCGCAGGCGAAGAACTCTTACGAAGCGGTGGTAAGAGATGCTATCCCCGGCCAACGATTGCACTCACAGCCATGCTCCTTTTCTGATGTTGCAGACCTGGGGTCGTCTAGTAGCTTCAGGGGCTTCTCGTCGGTTACCTCTTCTCTGACAACGAATTACAGGTTCTATCGCACCCCTTCCGATTTGCTCTGGTCGGTATTTTCCCTTTCGGTCGCCCCCCATCCTTGCGATTTGTAAGGCTTTTGAAAGGCTAGGGTTTTTACAGAATTATTTGGTGAAAATGCTTTTGAAATGCTAGGGTTTTTACAGAATTATTCGGTGAAAAGGCTTTTGAAAGGCTAGGGTTTTTTGAAAGGCATATGAAAATGCCTTTTCTGATATTGTCTCCTATTCTGTCAATGATGTTGTTGAGGCAACGGCCCCCTGTGAGGTCCCTCTTGAATCCCTGGCTGATGAGATACCAACAGTTGGGTCTGATTCTGGTTTTGAATCTAGAAATGGACAACTATTGTGTAATGCTCCGGGTCCTAAATTTGTTATCTGTAGTTCTGTTTTGGATGCCCCGGTTGATACTATTTTTTCCCCGGTTGAAACTGTCCATTTTATTCCTATTGAAACAATGTCCATGGATGGGCTTTCTGTTTCAACTGACTGTAACAATCTTGTTACCGCCCATGTTAAATGTTTAATTACAGATGCAATTCTTGACTGTGATGAATCTTCAGTCTATGCGTGTGATACCTTACCAACAGGTCCTACTACTGGAGTTTCGATCCTGGCTAATTTTGGAAATGAAGAATCTCTTCTGATCCTTTGTTAGCTTCTGATATGGCTGATACTATAGTTGATCCACCCCGATCCAATGATGATACTCAATCTGAGGACACCCCCATTATTACTAACCTTTCTCTTGCAGATCAATTACACTTAGCACAAGAGGTTAGATATTGGAAGAGCTTCAAAGAGATCCTTGGCATGTGCCTGCAGATAAACGGGCATCTAGGTGCACTGGCACTGCTTTGAATGTGGCTGCCCATTTAGTGGGAGTATGTGTTCCTGGCTCTGGTGCTAAAATCATGGCATTTCTAGGTGGGCCCTCGACAGAAGGGCTAGGTGCTGTAAGTCTTTGTCTCTGCTATTCTGATTTTATGTATCTGATTGATGCTAGCATATGATCCCATCTTTAATTACCTTGTCATTTGAATGCGCCAGATTGTTTCAAACACCCTATCTGAACCTATATGGTCCCACAAGGACTGGATCAGGTGGTTTTCTTCTTTATTCTCACAAACCATAAATACTTTAGGGGTTATTTATTTTGTGATACATCATTTATAACCCATTTGGAGTGTTGGCATCTATTTTGTTAAAATATGTCTTTGGTATTATCTGTGGGGTGTGTTTCGGAAAATAAAGAAAATTAATTAAAATAAATTAATTAAATAAAATGACTAGAGAAAAACAAGAAAGGAGATGAAGCAGAATTAGCCAAAGCTCGTGCTACGCACGATTTCCTTAAAACGTATTTGTTGCCTCCCACGGTGCTAGGAGCGTTGCAACAATCGTTTCCCAGGATACAATGACTACGAACTAATGTTTGAGCACACAAACAAGAGTTCCAGGTCGCCCGCGCACACGAGTCGCGATTTTTCTTCTCCGTTTCGGGATTTGATCGGCACCCCCCCTGCGCGTAAGAGAGAGCCTTTCCCTTTAGGAATCTTAACTCCTTAAAAGAGGCTTCCCTTTATAAGGGGGTGAAAATCCCTTGAGTTTTTCGGTGTGGGATAAAACACACTAGAAACTCATCATTTTTCCCAGTTTTTCCATTTCAACGAGTGAACTTCGAGAATCAATTTCTCATTCACCCGTTATCTGTTTTGAGTGTACCACATATCGAATTGTAGCCCTTAACAAGGAAAATCCGAAACCACTTTGACCCGACCCAAATCGGAAGTGGACCCCACTCAAAGAATTGCCCCAAAATGACCATTTAATGCAATTTTTAACACATTTTTCCAACATTATCTACTTCTTTGGTTCTATTTTTTCTTGAAAGTGCTGACATAACAATATCACTTTCGTTTGATGCGTTAGAATGACGCCCATTTGGACTATAACAATCTTGTTTCCTACAAAAAAAAAGGTTCCCCTCCTCTGTGGTTCATCAATAGACATATTAGATAAAATGACCGCAAGATTCCAAAACTCAGCATTTCCACCTTTGGTATCTCGTGTATCACAGAGGTAAAATTTCTATTGTGAGCTAATCATGTAATTACTTTTTAAGCCCTATGTATGATGTGACTTCATTTAACTCTTATTGTTATTTAGTTTCTCAGAAGGGAATTCTAATGCATCTTTGTCAAATATTGGACATGCAGCCACTAAAGCGATTGGCCAAAGAATGGTAACCTTTGTTTTTGTACAAATGATCTTGAAAATGTTGATGTTTTAGTTAATTTTAGAGTACACACGATCCAAAAAGTGTTTTTAAGAGAGTAAAAATGTGTTTTAAAAAACTTGTGCAAACTTATTTGTTTTATGGATCTGATAACTGGATATACCTATGATGCATAAGTAGTATTGTTATGTGTTTGTATAAGTGGTTTCTTGGGGCGCCGGCATTTGCTTCGTGCGGGGTATAAATGTATAATATAGATTTTGATCCGTTGCTTTGTCGATTTTTGCTTTTGGGATTAGTTTGGCTTTGCTGCTGCTCTAATTTCGAGATTAGAGCGTTGTTGCACTTGTTTAAGGGAAGACATTTGCTAGCTTGTCTAATATTTCCTTCTTTTTTAGTTGCCCGCAACGTTCAATATTTCACATTTGTTAACGTACATATTTGATCATAAATATATCGTATTCTCGATTAGTAAAAAGAACTTTAAAAACCAGACTTTGAAAATTTGTAATGAAATAATTTGAACAATATTTTTGTAAAAAATAATTTTCATAAATTAATAGTGTAAAATGTAGTCAAAGAAGAAAATGTGAATAGTATAAAATTCAACATATTGCGATTAAAAAACAGGGAGGATAGTATTAATTTAACCTGTTCCATTAAAAAAAAAGCTACACTCATAGTTCAAAATTTACTACTAACTACTAAGAAAAATCACTTTGATCAAATTTTATGAAAAGGAGTACGTAGAAAAAGAACACATTTACTGTTTTACAAGAGAACTGCACCCTTAATTATTCCTTTGATCTGGAGGAGTATTGTTGAATACGAAGTATATCATTCATGACTTCTCTTGCATGTATTTTCCAGAATTAAGAAAATATCGAGGGAACAAATGACAAACTTAAATGTCTAATAAGTTAATAGAGTTATATATGTAGTACAGAGTATCATGAAACTATATCAGCAAATTTGTCCGCCAAATATTGATTCGGCCAACATTCAGAGAGACCCCATATATTCTGAACAAGCTTTTCCTCCGACATGTAAAAATCCGCATGTAATGGGTGGCCAGCTATAATTTTAGCCCTCTGCAAAAAGCCTTAATCCGTCTTTTTAATCTCATGAACCTTCTCAGCCAGTCAACCTCAACAAACAAGGGTTAGAAAAAACCAAGACAAAACACGAAAATAAAATCAACCATCACTAAGAGCCCGTTTGGTAACACTAAAATTGGCTGAATTGGTTGATTCTGTTGAAATTTATGAAGTTCTCACTGAAGTGACTGTATTGGCTGATTCTGTTGATTAATGAAAAAATTATATTTAAAATATTTGTTATCAATAAATTAAATAAAAAATTATATGAAAAAATAGCTAAAATGATCCTCTACACTAACTTCAGCCAAAACAGCCAGAAAAGTAACTTCAACCTTACTTTTTCTGCTTATTACAAACTTCAACGCGCGAAATCAAAAATTACGTGTTTGGTGAAAAAGTTGACTAATAAGTCTGATAAGCCGAAAAAAAGGGTCACCAAAAGGGCTCTAAATCTGTAGACCAATAATAGAAATTAATCAAGAGATTAGAGAAAAATTATAGGGATGATGAAGAGAGAAAGAAAGAGATTGGGGTGACATAAGAGAGCGAGCACACATGGATTCAAGCATAGAAATCATGCCGGAAATACCCACAGGTACTCTCTCTCTTCTGTCACCTCCATATTACCCATTTCGATCCAGAACTGAATTCTTGAAATGTTGAATCATTCTTCAAGGAAATATGGAGATGAAACCATGCATAGCATAAAAGGAAAACTTCATGTTGATGTTAGCCTAGCCCTACATTCGGGAAAGGGGAAGGTTTGTAGTGGTTTTGGTTTGATGTGGGAGGGAATGAAGAACGGGGTTATAGCCTTTATATAGGGAAAAGAAAGAAGAATAAGAAGAGCAAGAATCCTCTTTTTGGAGTAAATTTCACTAGTGTCCCTACCATATCCTAATATCCTTTCCCTGTTCAAAGCCCCTTTCAGTCCAGGCGGAACGGTTTCATGTGGTACGTACGTACACGGCACGAAGTTCATCTATGGAATTTATACTATATTCTAAATTCCTTTTAAGGTTTGGTAAGCTCTCAAATACATCACGTTCTTTAAAAAATAGATTCTTTAATTTTACATTATTCAGATCAATTTTGAGTATACTTTACTCGTTAATATGTTAAAATTTCAATTTTTATACAAATTGTTAGATTCCTCTAATTTTAATTTTTTTAAATATGAATTTTTTATGTTAACTTATAAGGAATGAAATTTATCTATGATTAAAGTCGTGTGATTGTCAATGTAGAAAATGAAAACGTTGAAACTAAGAAGGAATTATAGGATTTGTTATTTTAGTTTGGTAAATTGTTATTTCGATCCTAAATAGTGATGTCTTTAAGAAGTTGTGGCTAGGGGCTGGTGAGCATAAAAATAAATTTTAAATTGAATTTTCGTAGACACGATCTACACTTCATTAAGAAAATGTTCAAAAAAATCATCAAAAAAATCTACCTGAAAACACCTAAATTGGAGGCGGCCGCACAATGTCGTGATCAGAAAATTCATGACTAGTACATTACTCATATATGTAAATATAAATAATTATGGATATGAAGACTTGGTCTTTGTGCGCTTGGCCTTTTAAACCCGGTCAGTATGCAAACCTAATAGAAGTATTTATGTGAAAAACCTACGTGAATGACTAAGAGCTTGTTTGGTGAATCTATTTTTCGGCTTATCAGACTTATCAATCATGTTTTTCGCGCACTGAATTGTGTACATCCGATCCCACTTACCACACCGAAGGTGTGGAAGCCTTTGCAGTACTTGGGTAATGATGATGATGATGATGATTGATTGAAGTTATTGTAGAGGGCCGACCAATTTAGCTATATTCATATAATCTTAATTTTCTTTACTTCATTAATAAAATATACTTTAAATGTAATTTTTTCATACATCAACAGAATCAGACAATTTCAGTCAGAACTTTATATATTTCACGAGACTCAACCACTTAATTCCCTTATTATCAAATGGAATCTAAATGTGAAAGGTACAGGAGAATAAGTGAATAACTACAAAGGTTTATATGCTTATTATACCGTATCGAACATTCCCTTTTGGGAAAGTCGGCTGCGAGAATTTCTTTTAGCGCGTTCATTTGGAAGATGAATACCACTGGTTTTTATGCTTATTATTATTATATTAACCGTTTCTATTATAACTTCCAACTTTTCTTTTACGTTCGTTTCAATTAAAATTTCCATTTTTCCTTTGTAGTAAAGAATTTGTGTTTCACAACATTTCTTACACATGTGTGTGAAACCTATTTCGAAGTTATAATAGGAACGGAAGTAGTATTATTTTTATATTTTACATGTAGATGTAGAAAACAGTTATTTTGCCCAATAGATTCGTATTCAAGAAAAATATGTACAAACAAATTAAATGAATTTTATTTAGATACTCCGTATTTTATATATGGGTGGTAGACACAAAATATATTTCGTAGTCACGGATATATCCGTGATTATTTTTTTTTAAACAATACGTGACTAAATCGTGACTAGAACCGTGACTAACTAGTCACGGACCAAATCCGTGACTAGAGTCCGTGACTACAAGCGAATTTTTTTGTAGTGCTGAGACAAAAATCATATTAATATATTGTGTTTGTATTGAGAAGATTCCTGCGTGTAGAAAAAATATTGTTATACATACGGAGTATATTTGTTGTGCAAATTACTTGTCCTATTTGCATCGATGGTTACAAATGTGCATGAGTTTTTTATACATTTAATTTGAAGCTCATTTTTTAAAGGGAAAAATAATTAAAATATCTCAAACTTTGGAGAAGTATCAGATAAACATTCCAATTTTCATATGTAATTTAAATACCTCAAACTTTATATAAGAGGTTATTATAGCAACATGGACATATATTATTTCTTTCAAAAATCTAATTTTATGATGTTAATTTTATAATTTAAAATAACAAATTAAAAATATTGCAATTATACATAGTGGGGGTAGTATTATTTATTTTACCATGAAATTTTGAATAATAATTGTATCTTCATGAAAGCTAAAATATTTTAAATTATGAAATTAATACACAAAATTAACATTTTTGAAAGAAATATGGAGTAATACATAACCATGATGCTAAAATAACTTTTTATATAAAGTTTGGGATATTCGAATTATATACGTAAGTTTGAGGTGTTTACCTCACACTCCTTCTGAGTTTGGGGTATTTTAATTATTTTCGCCTTTTTGAAAAAGTGATTATTTATATATATTTGGAAAAAAATGTGACTAACAAGGTAACATATTTGAAAATCATGATGTTAACTTCAGATTTTTATGTCACTAACGGATATCACTGTCACATTTTTATGTCACTAACGAATGTCATTATCGCCATCAAACTTGTCATTGTCATGGAGGGGAAATCTCCGACAATTTTTTCAAGCGAAATTTGAAGAAGAAAATCATCAATTTTTCCGGCAACTTTTCTGGCTTCATAAAAATTGGATAAACTTTTCAATGCTTGACTAAAGAGTAAGGATGGTTTAACTTGGATTGAATTTTGGTCTCATCTTGTATGATCTAATCTGGCCTGATACGAATTTAACTAGTCTAGTAGATATTTGATCTCTTTATATTCCACAACTGTCAAGTCTAATTTGGTTTGATTTATTTAAATCTAGTCTAATCTATTTGAGTCTAATCTATTCTAATCTAGTTTGGGGTTGAAATAAAAATACTCTAAGAGAACTTTCGAGTGATATGAGTCCACAAAAGAAGTATAATCTCATGGTGATTCTGTTGTAAAGTTCACCATTATGCTACTAATATAGGCAGTGTACTTAAAAAACATGAATTTGCTGCCTTTCATGAAATCCTGAATTGAAAAAATAAAAAGGGTTTTTTCCTTGAATAAGAAAGTCATGTATTTGGGAAAAAATATGTCACTGTCAAATTGCATGTCACTATCAGATGTCACTACCATCATCGCCTATGGCACTGCCGTCATCACATGTGTCATTGCCGATGTCACTACTGCTACTTTCAAGGTTACTGATTTTGTGAAATATGTCACTGTGATCGCCAAAAAAAAATCGTTGGCTTCTCTTGACAAAAATAGCACTCCCTCTGTTCCTATTAAAACTTCCAACTTTCTTTTTTCGTCCGTTCTAATTAAAACTTCCATTTTCCCTTTGTAGTAAAGAATTTGTGGTTCACAACATTTCTTACACATTTCTCTCTCCTCTGCACAACTCTCCACCACACAATACCCACTATCTTAAATTGTGTGTCAAACCTATTTGGAAGATAAAATAGAAACGGAGGGAGTAACTTTTTTCAACAAAACAATGACTTCCCATCCCCATTCCCAAGCTCTAGCACCCCAGCCATGTGTGTGCCCTTGTCATGCCTAGCCCCTGATCTGCCATGAGCCACACTCTACCATTCCCCAGCCACGCTCCCCAGCTCCAGCCTTGACCCAACCCACCATTCCTCCCTCTCCAGCTAAGACCTTACCCTTTCTGTTAGCTTAGCTGCCATCTGTTAACTCGACCTACCATTTGTCACAGATCTGGTCATTTGCTAGTCTCCATCTGACGAGGCGCGACGAGTCTGGTGGAGAGGCGGCGAGGCGAGTTGAGATGCGACGAAGTGGGGCAAAGAGGCGGCTAGGCGTAACGAGTCGAGGCGTGAGAGGCATGGCAGAGACGCACGGCGAGTACAGGTGCGGGGAGGCGCGATGAGTCAGGGTGGCGGGTTGGAGCAACAATAGAAATATAGAACTCGATAAGTGAAGGGGAGAAGAGAGAAGGCGCAGAGTTGAGGCAGATTGACGGATTGGGGGAGAGAGGTCACATTTCTGTCCGGCTTAAAAGTAGTCATATTTTTGTCCATCTAAATTTCTAAATAATATTTTTGACATTCTTTCAAGTAATAATAGGTCACTATTAGGTCTAACACAACTTATAGAATCTAAGGAAAATTTTTTAAACATGAATAAAAACGTTTGAAAATTTCAAAACAGGACTGCCATGTTTTATTCCTAAAATAAGAGTAATTATTGCCAGGTTTAGTAATATTGTCATGCTTAAAATCTAGTACTGAAAAAACATGGCAATAATTACTTTTATTTTGGAAATAAAAACATGACAACCATATTTTGAAATATACAAACATTTTAGTCCTATTTAGGGTAATTTCTCTAAAATCTATGTATGTCAATCTGTACTATAAAGAACCTCTTAAACATGCAAATTAATTGGCTGATTTTTATACAAATTATTATTTAATTTGTATTAGTTACTTTTATTTTTTGTTTTCACTTTCAGAGCTTTATAGAAAAGAAATTAAAGTTTACGTATAGTGATAAATGTCAACTCAGGTCTCCAACCAAAACAACTCACACACACCACCCCAGGATTGTTTAGCCACTCAACCACTCTCCAAACTTAATCTCTCACACCTTTCAAGCTCACACACAAGGAAGCTCTACCAGAAGAAGAAAACCAGCCCACACTCTCTATGGTTTTGGTACCTCACGAAGAAGACCAGGACTGATGGCCAGCTCTGCTACCTTCACTCATACACTCAATGTATTTGCTGCACTCAACAAAGAATGCTACCCTCTGACTTATAGAGCGTCACAAGGGTTGAAGAAAAAATGACACAGAGGCACCCACCAGACATAGCAACGGGTAGAAAACAAGGGGCCAAAGGCTAGTTCAATAAGTGAGTAAGTGGATAGGATATTTACTCGAGAAAAAAACATTAAGGGCTGAAGAGGAGTAGGGTTAAACTTAGGGTGCAGGCCTTAACATAATAAGTGGACGGAAGGCCTTGGTAGGATCAATACCTCCAACATTCTCCACCTTATTGGTCCTAGGTGGTGTAGAGTAACAAATACACGGTTGTGAGGAGACTCATCATTGTTGAACTTTTACAAGTACATCATTCAGATAATACAAGTAATTGATGAGAACCAAAGTTCCTTTTCAGACCAAGCTTACCATGCAAACCCAATTCATAATGGACTGAACTCTACCAATCGGTCCTCGAGTTCAGAATCGAAACCATCACAAAACTATTAAAAAGCACAACACATGTTAATAGACCACGCAAGCAAGCAACCGGGAGAAGTTGGGGATTCCAACTAATCCAACAACCAAACATAACAAGTAAAAAGAAAATACAAGAAATAATATTATTTCTACAATTAACACGATGGAGCTCACATAATGAGTAGGTATCACATTTTCAAGACACTAAGAAAATAGCATACCAAATATCACAAAGAATTTAATTAAAAGAGATTTAAGCACATTTAAAACAAACTCAGAGGAAATATAGTCAAACACTTTGCACTTATCATTTCTCTCATGCTCCCTAATGTCTCTATCTCTAATAACATGGCAATCACGCAACTCTTTCATATTGCACATACCATTCATATCATGCTCCACCTTAACAGAAATATTGTTTTCTTTATTTTCAACTTGAAAACCATTTTCATTCACAAATTTGAGTTCGGTTTCAACAAGTAAATCAGAATGAACTTCAATAGGCAAATGCTCCACCTCATATGGAGCAACATCAGGAGAAACAAGCAGGCAAGGAAATTTCATTTTCAACAAAAATGACATTTCTACTTATCAACACATTGAAGCAAATTTAACTCCTACACCAAAGCCTATAACCTTTCATGCAATCATTATATACTAAGAAAAAAAATCCTTAGTCCTAGGTTCAGATTCATCATTCTCATAATTCACATAAGTAGCGCAACCAAACACTCTCAAATTTGGTAAGTCAAGTGGTTCGCCCGTGAACACAAATACATGGCATTTCCCTCCTAGGGGAACAGTCGGGGTCATATTAATCAAATAAGCAGCATAACAAATAGCTTCCCCCATAACTTTATAGAGAGTCCAGATGATGCTAACATAGCCCTCTCCCTCTCTAAAAGAGTTCTAACTATCCTCTCAGCAACCCCATCCCGTTGTGGTGTGGAGGGAATAGATTTATGCATAGAAATACCTCAAGTATCACATAAATCACCAAGCTGATCATCACAAAAATCAAAACTGAACTTTGTCCTTAAACACATTATTTTCTTACCGGTTTGATTTTCAACAATGGTTTTCCAGTTTTTATTTTTATCAAAAACATCAGATTTATTCTCAATCAATAAAACCCACACTTTTTTTTAAAAAAATCATCAATCAAAGTCAGAAAATAATTTTTCCAACCATGAGTGGAAACACTATAAGGACCCCACAAATCAGCATGAATACAATCAAGCACATCGTACACTTAGGCAGATCAGGAAAACTAACTCTAGACTTTTTTCCTAGCACACAGGGTTGCACACAATTCACAGAATGAAGAATAGGTTCAGCATTACAAACATACAAGTTGTTTTCATCTCAGCTTTGAAAACAACTAAACAACCCTTCACAACTTTCATGATTCCATTTCCCCATTTTCCCTTCAAACCATCATTTTCAAGAGAAGCACAAAATAGCAAATTACAGCACAACTCAGGAACATGCTTAGCATTCTTCAAAGTAAGCACACAACCAGAAGAAAACCTAAGACATACATCTCCTATTCCTAGCACATTGCATTTCTTCTCGTTTGCCAAAGACACAAAGCCATGCTGAATCTCTCTATAGTTTGAGAAAACGTTTTTCAGAGGGGACATATGAAAAGTACAACCAGAATCTACCACCCAATCTGATTTACCCAATGAATCAGATATCACAGAACTCAAATAGTCATAATCACATAGATTTCTCATCATAAAAACATCACCTAAATCATCTTCACAAGTAGTCATATTCGCATGCTCACTATGTTTATTTTCCCTAGATTTAGGACACTCTTATGAAATGACCAGGTTCATGACAATAATAGTAACGCCTCGAATTAGACCTAGACTTAGACCTATGTCGCCTATTATTTTCTCTACCCCTCACATGCATAACCTCCTCGGATTTTATATCAGCACCCATCTGTTTTAAATCTAATTCGTTACTCTTAAGACCATTAACCACAATGTCAAGATTCACATTATCTCTATCATACTTAATAGCAGATTTCACATCACTAAAGGAATGAGGAATAACATTTAAAAGAGCAATAGGGGAATAATCATCTATATGCTTAACACCACACAACTTAATATCATAAATAAGTTTGGTAAAAACATCTAGATTTTCCTCAATATCCTTACACATATCCAATCTAAATTTGAAGAACTTTTTAAGTAAAAACATCCGGCTAGGCAAAGAGGTTTCAGTATACAGTTCATCTAATTTATTCCACAAAATTTTAGCACTCTCTAAAATTTCAACTTTTCTAATCATAGAATCATATAAGTTCGAATAAATCAGAGAACATGCATTTTCATTCATTTCAGCTCTTTTATCATCTGTGTCAAAAATTAAATAGGTTTCACCAACTGCTTTAAAACATTTTTGTTGGATTAAAATACATTTAATTTTTTGCTTCCAAATGCTAAAATCGGATTTTCCATTAATTGGAGCTATACCATACTTATTATAAGCAGACATTTTCACAAAGAAAACAAGCAACAAATAAAAAAGTAAATTTCGCTGAAAACCAATTTAAATATTTATAAGGCTACAACTATATGAAGCAACTAGCACGAACACACAGGGAGTATTAATGAGCACCAAACTCAAGTTCAAACCCCTTGTTCTTTCGTATGAGCACAAAAAAATAATAAATTTTCAGGAGAAAACAACACAAAAATTCTATCAATTTTAAAAGCAGTAGTAAACCTAAAAAATGGATTTCTACACAATAAAAGACTAAATCACTACAAAAGCGACAAAAGTGAGTTTCAAGTCAATATACTAGAGCGAAACCCTAGGAGAGACGTTTCGACCTTACCCACCTAATTAAAATTGGGATTTTCGGACTAATGACTGTCTTTGACAAGCGTTAACTGAGCTTTGACTGAGTTGACCGACCAGTTGACCAATTCTTTTCTTTTCTCCAAGTCCAGCAGCTCAATTAGCCTCAACTCAAAAAACTGCAGCCCAGCTCCAGCTCCTGCGGTATTGGTCTCCGCGTCCAGCAATAGCGTCAAAGTCCAATCTACGCGTCAAAGCTACTCCTCAGCTACTGTGCACAGCAACAGTGTCCACACGCCCAACAATTTAGCAAAATCCAGTGATCCAGCAATTGGCGTTCCTTCTACGCGAGAAAGCCTCTAGCCAGCCTCCTGCTTCAGCGACTTGCAGACCAGCGACGAATGAAGACCGGCGAGCACCCATATCAAAGGGGTTATTAAAAGTGCTCTTCTCTTGCATGCATATTCCAGAACAAAGAAAATATGGAGGAGGCAAATAACAAACTTAATCCAAGGGTGAAGCAGCACTAGCGTTTCTGAAACTTCATCCACGATGGTCGATCCATCCTCGCCTTATTACCTTGGCTCCGGCGATCAGCCCGGTAACGTCATTACCCATGTGATTTTAAAGGTGACAACTATGTGGCTTGGTCCCGGGCAGTAGCTTTGTCCTTGAAAGCATGGCGGAAGTTCGTATTTGTTGATGGTACGACGAAGAAGCCAACTGAGGCAAAACAGTTGCTTGATTGGGACACGGTGAATTCTATGATTGTGTCATGGCTGTTGCGGAGCATGGATCCGACAGTGGCGGCATCAATCCCTTTTCATGACGAAGCTTGAACGTTGTGGGTTTATCTGGAGAATCGGTTCAGTGTTGCAAATGGACCGAGACTCCAGCAACTCCGGGCTTCAATCACGAGCTGCCGGCAGACGAAATCGATGACGGTGGACACGTATTACACCACTCTCATGGGGTTGTATGATGAACTAAATAGGCTTAAGCCGCTGCACGCTTGTGCGTGTGGTTTATGTACCTGTGATGTTGTTGGAAAATTCGCCAACGATCGGGAAGAAGAACGGCTTCATCAATTTCTAATTGGAATTGATGACGAAATATACGGAACAATGAGGTCAAATTTGATGTCCAGAAATCCCTAGCCTGATCTTAACACTGCGCATCATGCCTTGCTCCAGGAGGAGAATTCTCGTGCGGTGGCACGTGGGAAGCAGCCGGCAGTGGTAGATGTTCATGCCTTTGCCGTTAATACTGATCGAGTACGACAAGATCGAGATGAACGCACCAAGATCGTTTGCTCCCATTGCAAGAAAAAGGGCCATGAAATCGGGAATTGCTTTAAACTACACGGATACCCAGAGTGGTGGGATGAAAAGAATCGGGCAAAGGGGGCAGCAGCTGGTCGTGGAGGGGCAACAGCTGGTCGTGGAGGAGGGGTGCGTACTGATGCAGTTGCTTCGTCCCTCACGTCTCCGGCAGTTGACAGCAAGGAACAAGTTCAAGCATTTTTGAATGAATTAACCAAGGAACACGTTCAAGCACTTTTGAATTTGATTAGCGTTGAGCCTAGTTCGTGTGATCGCATGTCGGGTACGTGTACTCCCCTATCATGGATTATTGACACTTGGGCATCTCACCACGTCACGGGTGACTTGTCCTGTCTTACACAGCGTACTCATATTGATGCATGTCCGGTAGGGCTACCGGATGGTCGGACAGTTGCTGCTGTTTTAGAGGGATGTGTCCTCCTCTCTAAAGCACTCACTCTCGATCATGTTCTTTTTGTTCCTGGCCTGAATTGCCACCTCATATATGTCTCCCAATTGATTGATCAATGTTCGCAAATTGAGCCCATCTCCGTCATCATCTCCTCCTCTCGGTTCCTCAGGTACGCCCTACTCTATAGCTCATTATGTGAATTGTGATAAATTTTCTGCTTGCCATTGCATGTTTCTTGGAGCAATTCTTGCAGGGCATGAACCTCGCTCTTTCCGCGAAGCTATGACTGATCCTGGATGGAAAGCGGCCATGGAGAGCGAAATCCGTGCTCTTGGAAATAACCACACCTGGGATATGACCCGCTCCCTCCTGGTAAAAAGGCTCTCGTTTGCAAGTGGGTTTATAAAGTCAAATATCATTCCAATGGTACAGTGGAACGACTTAAAGCGCGACTCGTGGTCCTTGGCAACAACCAGAAGGCAAACATTGATTACACTGAAACATTTGCTCCCGTAGCCAAAATGGTTACGGTTCGTGTTTTCTTAGCAGTTGCTGCGGCTAAGAATTGGGAGCTACACTAGATGGATGTCCATAACGCTTTCCTTCATGGGGATTTGACTGAAGAGGTTTATATGAAGCCTCCACCGGGTTTTTACCCTTCTAGACATGATCTTGTGGTTCTTTGGTGGGCCTTAACTAGGAAAGACATATCACGCAAGTATATCAGCATCATCATGGATATGTATGAGGATTGTACTACAAGTGTTCGTACTAGTGTAGGGAGGACTGAAGAGTTCCCTATTACTATCGGAGTGCACCAAGGATCGGCCTTGAGTCCTTTCTTATTTGCCATAGTCATGGATGAACTTACGAAGCCAATTCAAGACGATATACCGTGGTGCATGATGTTTGCCGACGATATTGTATTGATTGATGAGACGCAATCAGGTCTTAAAGCAAAGTTGGAAGTATGGCGACAAACATTGGAGAATAAGGGTTTCAAAGTAAGTCGGAGCAAGACAGAGTACATGGAGTGCAAGTTTGGTGGAGGTAGAAGTAGTGGTAATAGCGGAATTACTCTGGATGGTAAGGAGATACCAGTCAGCGATATGTTCCGTTACTTGGGCTCCATAATTCAGAAGGACGGTGAGTTAGATGGAGATGTATCCCATAGAATCAGAACAGGGTGGATGAAGTGGAAGAGTGCGTCAGGATTTCTATGCGACCGAGGTATGCCGACTAGACTGAAGGGTAAATTTTATAGGACAGCAATTAGGCCTGCATTACTGTATGGCGTAGAGTGTTGGGCGGTGAAACAATGTCACATTCAAAAGATGAGTGTGGCAGAGATGCGCATGCTGCGTTGGATGTGTGGGCATACTAGGAAGGACCGCGTGAGGAATGAGACAATCAGACAAAGGGTGGGAGTAGCACCTATTGAAGATAAGATGTGGGAGTCGCGCCTACTGTGGTTTGGTCATGTGCGTAGAAGACCGAGTGATGCACCTGTTAGGCGAGTTGAGATGTGTGGAGAAGAGGCAGGGAAGAGAGGGAGAGGAAGACCCAAACAGACGTGGGTTAGGGGAGTTCGAAGTTATATGCTTCTTCTGGGGCTGGATGAGGGCATGACTTTGGAGAGAACTAAGTGGAGGGCGGGTATTCACGTGAAGGAGTGGTCTTGATAATCTTTTTCCCTCATCTTTTTTTCCTAGTTTTTTTTATCCTTATATATATATATGCATTATTTGCATCCTTTTTATTTTATCATTTCTATATATATTCATCTTTTTTATATTATCTTTTCATAATAGCTTATCTTTTTATCTTTATTCCTTCTTTTCCTTTTGTTGTGATATCATGTATCGATTCATGTTAGCCGACCCCAATATCTTTTGGGACTAAGGCTTGGATGTTGTTGTTGTTGTTGTAGACATGATCTTGTTTGTCGCCTCAACAAATCTCTGTATGGTTTGCGTCAAGCACCGCGATGTTGGTTCGCTAAGCTGACTACCTCCTTGCGGACTTACGGTTTTCGCCAGTCTTATTCTGATTACTCTTTATTTACTTATCGTCAGGACGATATTTCTTTACACGTATTAATTTACATGGATGATTTAACTATAGCTCGCAATGATTCTGCTGCTCTGTCTCGCTTCAAGCATTATCTTCATACGTGCTTTCACATGAAGGATTTGGGTGTTCTCAAGTACTTTCTTGGCATTAAGGTTGCTCGTAGTCCGGAGGGGTTGTTTCTTTGTCAGCGCAAATATACTCTCGACATCATCTCTGAAGTTGGTCTTCTTGGCGCCAAATCGGCATCCTTTCCCATGGAACAAAATCACTCGTTGGCCTTGGCTACCGGTGAACTGCTCTCTGATCCTGAGTCGTACTGTCGCCTGGTGAGCCGGCTCATTTATCTCTCCTTTACACGGCCGGACTTGACTTATGCAGTTCACATTTTATCTCAGTTTATGCAGGCCCCTCGACAGGAACATTGGCACGCCGCGCTTCGTGTAGTTCGTTATCTGAAGGGCTCACCAGGTCAAGGGATTCTACTCTCCACATCCTCAGATTTGCAGCTTACTGGCTGGTGTGATTCTGACTGGGCGAGCTGCCCACTCACTCGCCGTTCGCTCACTGGGTGGGTAGTATTTTTTGGGGGCTCTCCGGTCTCTTGGAAAACCAAGAAACAACACACGGTCTCTCGTTCCTCCACGGAAGCTGAGTACCGATCTATGGCGGCCATTACTGCAGAATTAAAGTGGCTCAAAGCTCTTCTACTCTCTCTTGGAGTGACTCACTCACAACCCATGTCTCTACGCTGTGATAGCCGCTCTACTCTCCATATTGCACATAATCATGTCTTCCATGAACGCACCAAACATATAGAGGTTGACTATCACTATGTTCGTCATGCCATTCAGGATGGAACCCTTACTGCTCATCATGTATCTACCAGTGATCAGTTAGCCGATATTTTCACTAAGGCCCTTGGACAGAGACAATTTCGTTTTCTTCTCGGCAAGTTGGACATTTTTTATCCCCATGCTCCAACTTGAGGGGGGGTGTTAGACTAATATTTTGGGCTTGTAAATTAATTTATTGTATTCATTATTAGTGTAATTAGATAGATGGGCCGAGGGCTCTAGTATTTAGACTCTCACGTGTGTATATATATATATATATATATATATATATATATATATATATATATATATATATATATATATATATATATATATATATATATATATATATATATATATATATATATATATATATATATATATATATATATATATATATATATATATATCGGCCCTCAAGAAGGAGAGGCAAGGGGGAATACACTCAACTTTAATACAATTGATCAAAATATATTAAATGTCCAATCAATTGATAGACTTATATCTCTACTCTAAGTTATAAGACGCATATGGAACTATATCACCAAAATTCTCCGCCAAATATTGATTCGGCCAACATCCAGAGAGACCCTGGTGTGAGTTTTCTCGTACTTAAAAAGATTGTAATATAGCGGTGAAAGTACGAGTATCGTCTCCACAGGGACGGTAAAAGGGAATTAAGAATTAACTAAAATCAGCGATAAAGAATAAATAAAACTAATGCGGTCGTGCGAAATTTGGTTGCTTTAGGAAACTAAAATTGCAAATAAACGACTAAAAGTAAATATTTGGGTTCTTCTTAATTAACGACGAAGGGAACAGGGATTGATTCCGGGGTAATCAGATTTCTGGCAGATCAGGCTTAATTACATGAATTTATTTTAATTGAGCCTAGCTAATCAATACTAAGTTCTTACCGCTCTCGCGGCGTAGAGTACAATAATTTAAGAGACCAGGCTGATCTCTCATGCGACAGGATCCTAAATTGTTGTCAAGACGAACGAGCTTACGGCCCCTTAATCGCTACAAATCTCTTAGCGAACGATTAAGTGTGTGTGAATGTGTCCTAGAACAAATTAGATCTCTCTTAATTCATTCTACATGCGATTGTAATTCTAGTGGCCATCTAGGTTACAAAAGATATCAATTAAATTATTCAAGCACAAATTAAACGACATTCATGCAATTTACACCATCAAGAACCTAACCATACATCATGATTAGCCCCTTCATCAACCCCAAATCCCTAATTAAAACTACTCCCTATTCATAATTGAAGAATCAATAGAATTGGGATAAATAGAATTAATTGTCATTAATAAAAAAGTAGGAATTTACAAAGAATGTTAAGGAATTGAAAAATCTGGCTGAAAAAACTCTCTAATCTCGTCCTTAATATCTCTGTAAAGTTTCATCCCCTTCATTAGGGTTATGGGGGTGATATTTATAGGAAACATAGTGATTTGGGCTAAATTAGGGAAAAAATTAGGTACGCACGGCGCCTACGCACGCGTGCATTGAGTTCGTGCGTCCGACAGAGAAACGCGTAAAATCGTTGGACGCACGCGTGCGTGTCTACCAGTGCGGTTTCCGACTTATCTACTCCGAATTTGACAAACCTTCCTTAATGAAAGTTGTATCTAATGAAGTTCTCTATCCACCCCAATTTTCCGAGTTGGATTCGAATCATCCAATCAAGATATATGAATAAAATGGTGGAATATCTCATTCTGAAATCGCAATAGGGAGCATCTGACTTCATCGTCTGTTTTCACCATCTTCCTTTCAGATTCTCGGAATGATGTCTTCATATTATATGTAGCCCTTGAAGTTGGCTTTCAGATTCAACTTGAATTGTGTCCTTTGACCGCTTCTACAAAGATATATGCTTGAACGTATGACATAAGGTCATCCTGAACACCATTTTCAAGCTCTCTTTGTCTTCTTTTGATCCCGTAGTCAATCCTAGAATTTTTTTCCTTCAAATCTTCATCGTGACCTCCAATGCTCTCAATTCACTCTTGAATGCTTCTCGAATCATCCCGTTTGCTCCTCAAGCACCGGTGCTG
Source organism: Cuscuta europaea (assembly GCA_945859875.1). NCBI lineage: Eukaryota > Viridiplantae > Streptophyta > Magnoliopsida > Solanales > Convolvulaceae > Cuscuta > Cuscuta europaea. The sequence goes on along the minus strand of CAMAPE010000010.1, from coordinate 14,989,589 downwards.
GGCTCAAATTCCCTGATTTTGACTCCAAACAACACAAAACTCGAACAACCGTCTGGTAAACAAAACTTGAGCTAAAATTGAGACTTGTAACACCTTAAATCTAGGAAAACTATCAAAATCCGACCCCAACACGCATTAAATGCGTGTCTAAATACATACTTATCAGATTCCCCCACACTTAAGCCTTTGCTTGTCCTCAAGCAAACTGAACAACGGGACTTACGATAATCACCACATGGAATTAAAAATAATTAGCATGCACACGTAGCTAAAGGGATATTCACAGAACAGACAATCTAAACCAAGAAAATTCTTCCCTAAACTACATCTTTGTACTCAAGCTAAACTATTTGACAAAATTATTCACATCCTTAAAGTAATGACAACATACACAAATAAATTAGCTATTGATCAGAAGGACTTATGAAGGTGATGGTGAATGCTGAATGGTAATGAACAGTCCTTTTCTGTTGAGAGATTGGAATATTCTAACAAAGACTCAATGCATTCAGAAATTTCAGGGCTATTCTTAGGATCAAGGAACTCAGTAGGTCACAATTTAGGAACAATCATCTAAACCTATGCAAAGAGTAGACATGGTTGTACAACTAAGCTAAACCGCCGCGGCACATTGGTGCTTTGACGTATACTTGAAGTACGCGGAGGACTAAAGCTAATTTTTGCAATAGCCTCCAAGTTCATTAATTAAATTTAGTTTTTCCTTGTCATGTTGGCACGAGAACGCCATTTCTTTCGAAAGATCCTCAAGTCTCATCTTATTGTGCAGAACACTTACGCTTTTTGACCGGGTCTCCCATTCTGTTTTTCGCAAGATAAGAGGTCTAGCTATATTAATTTTTCACCTTTCGGATTCTCACTAGACATTACCCCATTCTAATCTCGGCCTCACCAAGGAAAAGTAGCAATTAAAGTTCATTTATTTTAGAAGTGAATCCATGCCTACAATGCAATCCTCGAAAATATCAAGTTCCTAAAAAGTGACTGCTCTTACCCCGTTTGGGGCATAGGAACAGTGCCAAAATTGGCTCCTATCAAAATTCCCTAAACTTAGAAAATTCATCCCCTAGTTCCCTAAACATCAAGACTACGTCAGAAATATTCACGGGTAAGAAAACAAAGGCCATTTGGCTATGGAGCTCAATTAATTGGGTAAACAAAGAACAGTCAGGCTCAAAATGGCTTCTCCTAAAGGAACTTATTCAGGCAAATGGAGAAAATTGTTAATTATTACATGGGTGACTAATGCCTTCATCCTTTCAAAAACTAGATTATTGTGCAAGAAATTTAAGCCTAAACACTTCAAGGACATTTTAAAAGCATAGTCAAACGCTAACTAGCTCAAAAAGATACAGTTTAAAGAAAAAAATTCAAAAATTTTGACATGACTTTCCTATGAATATACAACTAACACTTGTACATGTTAACTCTAAAAATCACATGTAACAACTACTGCATGGATGCCCAATTCACTCCCCCACACTTGAACTTTGGCATCGCCCTCGATGACTAAATATGCACTATGCACAAGGGGTAAAGGGAAAGGGTCACGCGTGCTCAAAATCATCTCAAGTCATTTTACTAAAACAGGCGAGTAAGAGTCTTAGGAACTTCCCAAAGGCGTTGGTCGGTGCATAACTAAACTGAGTAAAGTGATCATCGGCACATCATCTCTACAACAAGATCCTGAGCTGCAAAAACAAAACACACAAAACAACAACAAATGCAGAAGTAAGCTCGGGTTGCCTCCCGAGAAGCACTATTTTTAACGTCGTTTGCCCGACGCAACCACTTCATCAAAAACTCAGTCAAAGACACTCCCGCTCAAAAAATTAGTCTTCCACAAATCAAACCTCCTATCAACAAATGCCCTGAGATTACGTAAAACCTTAAATTCATGAATACAATTGCGCATCTCTGGGCCACTCGTAGAGCACAAGAATGAGTCTAGGCCTTTATCAGGCCCTTTATCAAAGAATTGGTCAAAATCAGTCTGTCTAAGAGGTGGGGGTTTCCCTTCCTCCTTTCCAGGTGGATCAATGGCATCTAACAAAAAGCACTCATTAACATCTTGACCGGACTGTTTTGCCAGTTTGGCCATGCAAAAAGTGACTCTCTCCTCCCCAACTCTTAAAATCAATTCCCCTTCCCCAACATCTATGAGGGTCCGAGCAGTGGCCAGAAAAGGCTTTCCAAGAATTAAGGGCACATCAAGATCTAGGAAAACAAAATCGACAGGAATCACAAATTTGTCCACTTTAACCAACACGTCTTCAGCAATCCCCTGGGGGTATTTGACTGATCGGTCAGCCAGCTGTATGCACATGCATGTTGATTTAAGTGGACCGAGTGCAAGCTTCTCATACAAAGCAGAAGGCATTAGATTGATGCTTGCACCCAAATCAGCTAAAGCATTATAAAAAATCTCATTTCCTATAGAGCAAGGGATAGTCAACTTACCTGGGTCCTTGAGCTTTTTAGGCATCTCCTTTAGCACCACTGTCGAGCACTCTTCATTCAGCACCACCGATTTCGGTTCTCCCCACTTTCTTTTGTTAGAGAGGAGTTCTTTCATAAACTTTGCGTACCTCAGCATATGTTGCAGTGCCTCCATGAATGGTACGTTTACTTGAACCTGTTTGAAGAGTTTCAAAAACTTGTTGAAGTCCTCAGTGTCACCCTTCCCCTTTAATTAATGCAGGAATGGGAGGGCTGGGTTGTAAGCTTTGACTGGAATGGATTGCTTTGGGACTTCCTCCACCTCCTCCTTCCTCTCTTCTATCTTCTTCTTCTCATGGCCAATTTCAGCAGACACAACCTCCGCAGACTCCTTCTCTATGGCAGCAGGTTCAAGGTCCCTTCCACTTCTTAACGTGATGGCATGCACTTGCTCTCTTGGGTTTGGCTCGGTATTACTAGGGAGGGATCCCTGAGGCCTCTCATATATGGCTTTTGCAAGCTGCCCCAATTGATTTTCAATATTTTGCATCCTTGAGTCCACTTGCTGTTGAAATTGCAGTTGTTGCTGCTGAAATTGCAATAATTTCTTGAGTGTTTCTTCCATGCTAGAAAATCTTTGTTCAGTCTCTCTCATGAAGCTCCCTTGCACTGGATGAGATGCTTGTTGCTGGCCTTGAGGCGCCTGGGGCTGAGTATAATTTCTAGACTGTTGCTGCTGATTTCCTTGCCCGTAATTTCCTTGCTGCTACTGTCCGTAGGGCTGATTGTAGTAGCCCTATCGCTGATAATACATCGCATCCATTTGCTCTACTCCAGGGGCTGCCGAGTGTGCCATCATAGTACATTCATGTGGCGAATGGAGTCCCCCACATAGTACAAGAGGGACTAAATGGGCCGGGGGCTACCATATTAACACTGGGCATCGAGAGAGCAAGATCCATCTTTTTCCCCATATCAGACACGCTGGTTGTGAGCTTCTGCATCATGCTTGCTAATGTATCTACTCGTGCAGAGAGCGCAGAATTATTGCTAATCTCGTATAAGCTCAGAGCCTTTTGTTGAGGAGCACTCCTGTCGTTGTACCAAGATGCATTATTTGAAACAATCTTCTCCACTAGTTCTTCCCCCACCTCGGATGGTAGATCAGGAAAGGCTCCACCACCTGAAGCATCAAGCATCATCTTCCCTTCATTGCCGAGTCTGCTATAGAAGTAAAAAAGAACCTCACAATCAGTCAAATTGCCCTGAGGGCAAGCTCTCCGCAGCACCTTGAATCTCTTCCATGCTTCAGCTAAAGTCTCCAGAGATCCCTGTTTGAACTCTTGTAGCTGCTTCTTCAATTTCAAGGCTTTTGATGTAGGGAAGTATTCATTAATAAAGGCACTATGCAGTTGGTCCCAAGTCTGGAGGTGGTTGTGAGGATTGCTGTCCAACCACCTCTGTGCATCATCCCTCAGTGAGAACGGGAAAAGCATCATTCTCACCTGATCATCAGTTAACCCAGGTATCTTAAAAGTCTGGCACATCCTCAGGAAACGGGTAATATGTGCCACTGGGTCTTCAGTAGGGCTTCCTCCAAGTTGATTATTGGATACCATACTTATCACCGCCGGCTTGATCTCGTAACGGTTGGCAGTAATTCCCGGTACTTGAATACTATCGTACTCTGAAACGTTTGGTGTAAGGAACTCTGCAATGGTCTGACGCTGATAGAGTGGATTATTGTGCGGTATATATGGATTGGGTGGAGGCTCCTGATGTCTAGGTTGAGGGGCTGGTTGTGGCTGAGTAGGTGGGATTTGGGTTTGGTTTTGAAGCTGATTGGGGTATGGATTTTGGTACTGAGTCTGATTCTGGAATGTAGGTTGATTGATTGGAGGTGGGTTCTGTCTCGGTTAGAAAACGGGAATACTCTGCCCTGCTCCTTGCATCCCATAAACTTGATTTTGAAAATTGGTTTCAGGAGTAGAAGGGGTATTTTGAAAGAGGTGAAATAATGGAGGGAGATTAAATTGTGGTGAAGGCTGATTTTGGGAAAAAATCGGAGTGCGATAATTTTGAAAACCTGGAGGGTTTCTAAGTGAAATTGGTGGTGAAGATTGGGGTGACGTGTTCACATAGAAATCTTACTGAGATGTGGGGTTAGGGTTACCCGACATCCCTGCGGTTCCAGATGAAGACTGGTGGTCCATGTTATTCTTTTCCTTTTGAGCCTTGCGGTTTTGTCTGGCGAGCTTTTCAATCTCAAGGTTAAGAGGGATTAGCGGTTCTCCCCTCTTAGAACGTGTACGCATAAACAGAGCTGACCTGCAAGGTTAGCTGACAAAAATCCTACGAAAAACTAAAAACGAATCGCTGAGTAAAATTAACCCTTAAGACCGACACCGTCCCCGGCAACGGCGCCAAAAACTGATGTGAGTTTTCTCGCACTTAAAAAGATTGTAATATAGCGGTGAAAGTACGAGTATCGTCTCCACAGGGACGGTAAAAAGGAATTAAGAATTAACTAAAATCAGCGATAAAGAATAAATAAAACAAATGCGGTCATGCGAGATTTGGTTGCTTGAGGAAACTAAAATTGCAAATAAACGACTAAAAGTAAATATTTGGGTTCTTCTTAATTAACGACGAAGGGAACATGGATTGATTCCGGGGTAATCAGATTTCTGGCAGATCAGGCTTAACTACATGAATTTATTTAAATTGAGCCTAGCTAATCAATACTAAGTTCTTACCGCTCTCGCGGCGTAGAGTACAATAATTTAGGGGACCAGGCTAATCTCTCATGTGATAGGATCCTAAATTGTTGCCAAGACGAACGAGCTTACGGCCCCTTAATCGCTACTAATCTCTTAGCGAACGATTAAGTGTGTGTGAATGTGTCCTAGAACAAATTAGATCCCTCTTAATTCATTCTACATGTGATTGTAATTCTAGTGGCCATCTAGGTTACAAAAGATATCAATTAAATTATTCAAGCACAAATTAAACGGCATTCATGCAATTTACACCATCAAGAACCTAACCATACATCATGATTAGCCCTTCATCAACCCCAAATCCCTAATTAAAACTACTCCCTATTCATAATTGAAGAATAAATAGAATTGAGATAAATAGAATTAATTGTCATTAATAAAAAAGTAGGAATTTAAAAAGAATGTTAAGGAATTGAAAAACCTGGCTGAAAAAGCTCTCTAATCTCGTCCTTAATCTCTCTCTAAAGTTCCATCCCCCTTCATTAGGGTTAAGGGGGTGATATTTATAGGAAACATAGTGATTTGGCCTAAATTAGGAAACAAATTAGGTACGCACGGCGCCTACGCACGCGTGCGTTGCGTCCGTGCGTCCGACAGAGAAACGCGTAAAATCGTTGGACGCACGCGTGCGTCCCTTGCCACGCACGCGTGCGTGTCTACCAGTGCGGTTTTCGGCTTATCTAGTCCGAATTTGACAAAACTTTCTTTATGAAAGTTGTAGTTAATGCAGTTCTCTATCCAGCCCAATTTTCCTAATTGGATTTGAATCATCCAATCAAGACATATGAATAAAATGGTGGAATGTCTCATTCTGAAATCGCAATAGGGAGCATCTGACTTCATCGTCTGTTTTCACCTTCTTCCTTTCATATTCTCGGAATAATGTCTTCGTATGATTTGTAGCCCTTGAAGATGGCTTTCCGATTCAACTTGAATCGTGTCCTTTTTCCGGAGTATGCTTTAACGATTGACAGAAGGTCATCCTGAACACCGTTTTCAAGCTCTCTTTGTCTTCTTTTGATCCCGTAGCCAATCCTAGATTTTTTTTCCCTTCAAATCTTAATCGTGACCTCCAATGCTCTCAATTCACTCTTGAATGCTTCTCGAATCATCGAGTTTGCTCCTCAAGCACCGGTGTTGGGCTCAAATTCCCTGATTTTGACTCCAAACAACACAAAACTCGAACAACCGTCCGGTAAACAAAACTTGAGCTAAAATTGAGACTTGTAACACCTTAAATCTAGGAAAACCATCAAAATCCGACCCCAACACGCATTAAATGTGTGTCTAAATACGGACTTATCAGACCCCATAAAGAGGAAATGACGAAATATGTGGAGTTTCTGACACTCCATCCCAAATCACGGGACTATCGATTAGGGTATTAAAATACGGGATTCGGAAGCCACGGTTCCGAATGAATTATTAGAGTTTAGAATTAAAAATGATTCAGATGGCTGACTTCCGAATGGTGAAAAAGTTTGGATGGCTGACTTCCGAATGGCAAATGAATATTAGGATTTGTCATTTTCTAATGGGAAAAAATACCCACTTGTTAGTCCAAGTAAAACTCCCCATTAAGATTAATTTACAGGAAATTAGTTTAATAAAGAGATATTATTTAGACTATTACCTATTTGTATAAAATTAAAACTAAAATTAAAATCAGTGATAGTAACTTTTTTATTTGTATTCCGATTTTTACAAAAATTATACTCTCTCTGTCCCATTGGACTTTGCCAACTTTTTTTTTTGTTGTTTCAAAAAACTTTGTCACTTTCATATTAAAACAATTAATTTATGGTTCTGCACATTCATATTTAAAATTTTTCTTAAATAGATCCAAATACTAAAATTAAAACTCTGTTTTAAAATTAATTGAAACACCTAAAAAAAGTTATTGTAACTCTGTTTTGGATCCGAAAACTTTCTACTGTTAAAACGTCAAAAAAAATCAAACTTTATATATGGAATCTTGATGTCATTAAAAAGGTCATAAAAAATTATGCATTTTGGTATATTTTTTATAAAATTTGGAATACATATAAAAATGTTACATCATTTAAAAGAAAAAATGAGATTTTACGTTCACCTTGCCCTTATCCCTCCCACCCAAAAACCCTGCTCATCTTCCATTCAGAATTGCCATTTCCGAATCCCTCATTCCTAGAAATCCTATGGAAAATCCCATTATTTTGATTTACAAATTTACATGTTAACTTTTCCCGTAATATAAGAAAAGACCCCCCCCCCCATAAATTCTGAACAAGCTTATCCTCCGACAGGTCTTTTTATCGATCGACAAAATCAAAGTATAGGAAAAAAGCCGCATGATGACCACCTTATATTTTAGCCTTGATCCATCTTCTCAATCTCAAAAGAACAAGGGTTAGGAAAAACATGACAAAACTCGAAAATAAAATTAATCATCACTAAGGGAGTGTTTGGGTCTGCTTATTCAAATTGGCAGCGATTTTGGCTAGGATATACCAAATCCGTGTCAAAAAAAGATTGGCTCGAACTATTTCGCACGAAAATATCGACAAATTTGTGTCAAATCCGTGCCAATTTCGTATTTCTTGTCGTGCGATCTACTCCTTCGAATAACAGAAGCACACATTAGAGTGTTTGGGGGGAATGCAAAAATACTTTTGCGTACCCATAATTGCTCTTAGAATCACTTTTTAGAAGATGAGGAAGATGAGATTCTGAAAAACCGATTCTGATGTTACTTCTGATTTAAAAAAAAAAGCACAGACAAAAAGAATTCCAAACACTCCTAAATCCGTAGACCAATAAGAGAAAATAATCAAGAGATTAGAGAAAAATATACGAAGGATGAAGAGAGAAACAAAGAGATTGGGGTGACAGAAGAGAGCGAAAACACATGGATTCAAGCACAGAAATCATGTCGGAAATACCCACTTGTGCTCTCTCTCTTCTGTCACCTCCATATTACCCATTTCGATGTGGAACTGAATTCTTGAAATCTTGAATCATTCTTCAAGGAATAATGGAGACGAATAACCACAGCATAAAAGGAAAACTTCATGTTGATGTTGATGAATGAAATCTTGAATCATTCGGGAAAGGGGAAGGTTTGTAGTGGTTTTGGTTTGATGTGGGAGGGAATGAAGAACGGAGTTATAGCCTTTATATAAGGGAAAGAAAAAAGAATAAGAAGAGCAAGAATGGTCTTTTTGGAGTAAATTTCACTAGTATTCCTACCATACCCTAATATCCTTTCCCTGTTCAAAGCCCCGTTCGGTCCAGGCGGAACATAGAGGCTAATATATAACACCACCTTGTTTGGACGGTTCATGATGTATAAAGAGTCTAGGATGAGATTTATGGATGATGACTGTTTGACAAAGACTTACCCCGGTGCTGAGCAGAATGGGCGTGTTCGCCTTCGTGGTGAGGCGTAACCAAGTCTAAGATGAAGAAATCTAACAATAAGCAGTCTAGCTACATAATGCCAGATGAGTTCTTGCAAAGTGTCAAATTAAAGCACAGTTGGCTCCGAGCATGAAAGAAGAGCTGACACAAGAAATAGCGTCCATGGTACTCTCAGAAATAAAGGCAGCTAACCGTAGGATAAGTCTGAACATTCAAGAGTTGTGTGTCCTCAAAAAACCAATCATCAAGACGTGAGGTAGATGGGTCAAATGGGCAATCTTCTGTTGGAGCGCACTTGATATCAAACTCGTGTTTCTGTCAAAGAGCTTTTAACATAGTTACTTTGGTTACATTGGAATTGTTTTGAACTTGATGGATGTTTAACTTTTGAATGCTTGTGTACAACTTAAGTTGCTTGGTTTGTTAGGATTTGATGTTGGAGTCAACATTTGTTTCACTTTTGTAGGTAATTATAATTAAATTGACAGGTATTACATTCATGGCTATAAGTGTGTAAATACATCCGAGCTGCATGTGTGCAAATAAATAAACTGTTACATTACATAATTAATCAGGGTCAACATATTTTCAAAATTGTTACCCTTGTGCATGTTAAAACCGTTACATTTTACACAATCTATTGTAACATTTATATCATTGTTGTAAGGACCATTACAGTTGGTAATAAATTTCGTTACAAGCCGTTACATTAGAGCAAATGCAACGCGAGCGAATGTAACGATGAGAAACTATTACAATAAGTCGAATGTAACAGTTTTTTGGAACAAAGGTCACGAAATCTGCTGTTACAAAAGACCCAAAACTCTAGTAGTGAATAACATTTGGAGTACAAATAAAAAACTTATAAAAAACTTATACCACTTTAAAATAAATGTGAAATTTTATTTTTTGAATTGCATACCTTTGGAAAGTTTTAATTACGTAGGATTCCAAGACATAGCTTAGAATTAACGTAACATTAGTTCCAATTTAACTTAAATTATATTACGTACTAATGTAACGGAAGTATATACAGTATTTAGTATACTAAATGTGCTTAGAAGATGATGTTGGAAATTTTAATGTATTTCAAATAAACCAAAACCTTTGGGTAATAGTTTAGACCATTTTTATTTCTATATTAAATAATTTAATTGTTTTGAACTTTTCTGCGTAACCGCTCGGACTTTTGCAAGCGTTGAACAAGTATTGTTTTTAATGAGTGTACATGTCTTGCTTATACTTGGCCAACCTTAAATATCTCCTTTTTAATAGGATCAACATCAACTTAAATTCTATTCTATAAATTGGGTGCTATTAATGCGGTTTGAGTAGAAATACCTACGTCCAAAATTTTTGGACGAAGCTTTATACATAAGAATATATACTTCACAAAAAACCACTGGATTACATAAATTAAAATTATATCCTCGTAGATTGTGTGTCCTGCAAACTCGCCGAAATGCTCGTTATATCTTGAAGAAAGATTACCGGTTACCGGAGTCGTGAAATACTTTCTTGAGGATAACGTCTAACGCGTCTCGAGTCATTTTATTTTTCTAACATTATTTTGCAGGTTTCGACAAATATCTCCAACAATCTCAAGAAAGTATTTCGTCCGACACTGCAGCCCCAAAAATGTCAGAGAGAATGAAACACATCGCTACCCGTGCGCCCGTGCCGTTGTTTTTTTCAAAAATGATTTTTGTACACACTCTTATACACATTTTTGTAAACACTTATGTCTGTGAAAGCTTTTTTTTTGTCAGTGAACATCGATTCACAAACAATGTTTTGCACAAACAAAATATTGTCTGTGAACCGGGTTCACAGACAAAAAAAAGCTTTACAAACATGGTGTGTATAAGGTGTGTACAAGAGTGTGTACATCAAGCATGGTTGTATTTTTTTTACTGTCTTGGTTGTTACCATATCATTGCTGCTGGTTTTCTGTTTGTTCTCCCGGCCAGCTACCTCTTCCAAAACATGTTCACATTGTAGTCTTAAAAACGTTCAACACTCATACGGCTTGGTGGCATCCAAACAGGGTCATAGATGAGGCTGTGCAAGCTGGGCTACTGCACAGGGCCTCCAAAAATAGAAGGCCCGTTTTTTAAAAATTTAAATAGTACATGTATATAAAGTAGAGAAATATTCAGGTCCGAAACTCTAGACCAGAACCGTTGTTCGAACGGTGGCGTTTCAGGGTCTTCTCGGTTGATTATTTTGATGAAATTTTTATGACATGCTTTTCATAAAATCTAGTTTATCTAAGAAAACATTCAGATAAATATTCAATCGGGAAGGTCGTCAAATAATATTTGAAAGTTAACTGCGTTTTATATGTATATTCCGGCGCAGTTATCTTTCAAAAATCATACGACGGCCTTCCCGATTGAATTTTTAGCTGAACTTTTTTGTGGATAAACTAGACTTCATGAAGAACATGTCAGAAACATTTCATCAAAACATTTCACCGGGAAGGGCCCCAAACGCCGCCGTCCGGATGGCGGTTTCGGTCAGGAATTTCTGACCGGAAGAGCACTCTATAAAGTAATTGTTTAAATTATTAATAGAATCCCATTTGCATGTTTGAAACACCTTTATACACTGAACGGCTCAAGTCCAAATAAAAGCAAACTATACGTCTACACATTAGATCTATGCATTTTATTTAATAAAATGCCTCATTTGTGTGATTCGCATTGGGCCTCGTAATGTGCCAAGCCGGCCCTGCATCCAAATGGCGAAATATGGTACCTCTTAATTTTACTAGCTATAATAACTATGTAGTATTTCATACGGAGTATTATCGTGGCTTGATATTGTTGCGTACTTGGGTATGTGTCCTGTGGATTCTCGGATACTCCCTCCGTTCCTAAATAAACTTTCAACTTTCCTTTTTCGTCCGTTCCAATTAAAATTTTCACTTTCCCTTTTTAGTAAAGAATTTGTGGTTCACAACATTTCTTACACATTTCTCTCTCCTCTCCACAACTCTTCACTACACAATACCCACTATCTTAAATTGTTTGGCAAACCTATTTGGAAGTTTTTTTTTTGGATGAAATGTAAGTATATATTAACACCCAAGAAAATAACAAGTTAATGTTACAAAAAAAGTGCATATCCCAGTACATAGGATACCACAAAATCAATCTTACCTATTGATGGATAGTGTACCCGGGGGGTAGCTTATCCGAGGGGTTATTACGGAGAATAACTAGAGAGAAGTCAGAGCAAATGAGTATAGAGAGAGGAAGTATATTAGAAAGTGTTCAGCGTTTTTAGCGTGGTTTACAACGGGGAAATGGGGTGCTATTTATAGTAGCAATAAATGCCGGACAGGGACACGTGTCAAGCGCCCATTGGCCGAGAGGTCACCTCAACTGGTTGGCGCTGGCAACCGCATGTGGCCGCATTTAATGCGGCTGTTGGATGGGACGTCGTACTTGGTACGGTGATCCATACGCATGTGGAGCGGATATTATGTCGGAAAAGGCGCCCTCGGCTGTAGATGACTAGCCGAGGGCTCTGAGTACAGGGGACCCCCTTAGTGTCGAGGGCTCCAGATGCCGAGGGCTACTGATTTTCGCCGTTCTGCCCAGTAACTTCATTTTCCTGTCTTGGCCCTTCTGTGAGAGTTAGAGCTTTCGGCCAATGGCCCGAAGGCTCCCCCTGGTGCGCGTAGTGGGCTGCTTGGTACCTTGGGCGCCGTGATTTGGGCTTGTTGTGCTTCCTGGGCCTATTGGGCCTTTATTGGAGTAGTGGAAGTCTGTGGGCCGGGGGTTCCCGGGCCATATACTCCATCAGGAGTCCCTCAATCCTTTTGCCGAAAGGTACTTGAGGGAAAAGGAGTAATTGTGTTTGTCCTCTTCCGTTGTTCCGTTGTAGTTTGTAGAGTTGTGGGTAGTTTGTTGTTTGTTTATTCTGCCGAGGGCAGTCCCTCAGTTACCCACATGTCGGGACTTGAGGGGTCATGTTTGTGATTTTTGTGGTTTTTCCCGAGGGGGTTCCCCAGTCCCCCACTCCTTGAGGCACTTGCAAAGTGGTGAAAAGGAGTAGGGTAATCATGTTGCTTGTTTTGGGCCGAAGGCTGACGCTTTTCGTTTCATTTTGGAAGGATGCCTCGTTAAAAACCTCATTAGGAAAAACCCTGTGGGAAAAAATCCTATTGAGGGAAAAAGAGTGCACCGAATTCCCCCAACGATGAATCGAAAACGTGAAGCCCTGGTTCGAAATGGAGAATAATGCTGATGCCGAAGGCTTTCCTTGTTCTGAGGGCTCATGTGTTGATTAGCCGGAGGCTTGTTGTTGATAGCCTGGGAGGTGCCGAAGGGGAGTCCCTCAATCTGAGGATCGAGGGCGTAATGAATGCGAGTAGTAGTTGAAGTGTTACCGGGGTGTCCCCTGTTTGTTGATTAGTTGGTGAGGAGGGTATCCGAGGGGTCCCATTACCTGTGTGCCGTAGGCTGTCTGTCAATGAGGCGTACTCCTCGGGGGCTACCCGGCCCTCAAAGTGCTGAGGGGGGATCCCCGAGGGGTGGGCCTGTTATGAAGCCGTGGGCTTCTGAAGGAGTGAGCCCGAAGGCATTTGTTATGTAGTGTGTGGGGCACAAACCGGGAGCGTCTTTGGGTAAGTGTACCCGGGGGCTCTTCTTGATGAAGTGGAGTGAAGTAAAAAGCTCGGGGGCTTGTTCCTTGGTTGATGATGGAGCGGGTGCTGAGTTTAGCCGGAGGCTCCCAGAATATAGCTGTTGGAAATATAGCCGTTGGAATATGTAACGTCAAAATATAGCCGTTGGGGGGGCTTCCACGTGGTGCGTGCTTGTTAGCTGCCTGTGGGCGGGCGTCACTGATTGGTCAGTTCGACGGTTCGTAATGATGGCAGTTCAACCGGAGGCTCGGTTTCCAGGCCCAAGCCCGGATCCAGGCGCCTATAAATACCCCATGGCCGGGCACCACTTCTCCTGTGCGATCACTTGCTAGTGAAGCTCTGCCGGATTTTTTCTGGAGAGAGAAACACTGCCCTCGATCTAACTCCTGTTTTAAGGTCAGTTCCCCACGTGTCCTTCTCCCTCCTTAGCTAGCTGTAGCGGCCTTAGATTTAGGAGTTGTAACTTAGAACACTTAGTGTTTCCGATCCCTCGACCCAGCGGAAAGATGTCTTCCCAAAGTGACTCTCAAGACATATCGAGGGATCCCTCGATGGAAGAGGAGAGCTTCTCGGATGCGGGGTCCTCGAGCGAGCAGCCCTCGGCCCAGGAGGATGTCGCGATGGCGATGGAGGTGCAGAAAGAGTTGATGGCTGAAGTTGAAGCCGAGGGCTTCGAGCAAGAGGCGGAGGATGAAGACCTTGCCCTCGCCGTACAAGTTGCAGAGGAGGAGGAAGAGAAGGAGAGGATGAGGGTGAAAGTGGCTGTCCTTCCCCCTCGGGGTGCTGGTGAGGCAGGGAGCTCTCGGCCCCTCAACCCGACGCCGATAAGAGTGGCCCCCGGGAAAAAACAGGAGAAGAAGAAAACTGCTCCCGAGAAGAAGTGTGTTGTTGCTGATCAAGGGAAGCCCATAGATGTGCCCGAGGGGTATTCCTGGCTGAATACTGCTGCCCTCGAGATAGGGTCGAAGGCTGACAGGGAAGATATGTATGTGACTCAGCTGCACGTGGGGCCTTCGGCCGTGGTGGTGGCGCCAGGCCCTGATGATGTGCTTTCCCGGGCTCCCGAGGGTTGCATCGCCGTGCACATCCTGTCGGTATCAATGGGGCTCCGATTCCCCCTGCACCCATTCCTTCGGGAATACCTTCGGTATGTGGGTTTGGTCCCCTGCCAGTTGACGCCTAACAGCCACTCCTACGTGGCGGGCTTCCTGAATCTCTGTCGGGCCCGAGGGGTGACCCCCAGCTTGGACTTGTTTTTTCAAAGCTTCAACCTCTGCTGAGGGGGTCACGCGAACGCCGAGGGCTTCGCCAATCTGCAACAGGTAGCCCGGTGGAAATTATTCACAGAAGCGCCCTCGTTCAACAAAGGCTGGAAGGAGCGGTGGAGCTATGTCAGAATTGCCGAGAGCCCCTTTCCGATGGAACTTCGGGATCGCTTCCGTCGGCATCCGAAGGTTGGGAATGCTGCTCTGGAGAAGGATGGCTTGATAATAGCCAAGATCCCGGAAGGTCGTACGAAGCAAGTGTCCATTAAGGACTTTACTGCTGACAAGGAGCTTTTCGCCCTCGGCTTCCGCAGATATCGCTTCCTCGGTGAGACAGACGAGAAGTATCCTGTGCTGGCAGGAGGTAGTAGCCGAGGGCTTGTTGTTTTGTACTTAGCGTTTTTTTCCTCTCTCTTTTTTTTTGCTTCCTTGCCCTTCGGGTCTAACCCCTTTTTTTTGTTGGCAGGTGTGAATATGGACGCTGGTAAGCTCTTCGCTCTGAAGAAAAAGAAGGGCAAGGCCCTAGCCCAGAAGAAGGACCCCTCGGTCCAACCGCCTGTGGAAGCCTTCTTTCAAAGGGAGACTCCGGAGCCCTCTGCTGCGGAGGGAGTTACTGTGGGTGCCGAGGGGGGCACCAAAAAGAAAAAGGGGAGCAAGGCGGTTGAGCCCCCGGCTAAGAAGCAGAGGGTTACAGGGGGCACTGTCGGCCAGAATGCCCCCTTGGTGATCATTGAGGATCGCCCTTCTCCGGATCCCCCAGCTGGTGCTGCGACAACAGCCCAAGGCGATCTTCCCTTGCGAAGCCCCCCCCCCCCCCCCCCCCCCCCCCCGGGGAGATCTTGCAGCTTTCCTTGGCCCTGGGGGCTTCTGTGCTACACGGCTCAGCAGAGCCGAAGGCTTTCCTGAGGGGGATGACCTCGGCGATGGACAAGGCTGCCCTCTCGACCTACCATGATGCAGCCCTCGAGAGCAAGATCCTTCGATCTTCGTTAGCTGTAAGTTTCCTCCTTCTCTTTTTGTTTTAACCCTTAATTCTTTGTCCATACTAATCTAACCCCTCCGTCTGTTGTCTATCAGGCTTGTGTAGCCCTCGGGGAGCATGCTCAGAGACTCGAGCAGTGGCGCCTCCAGAAAGCAGAGCAGGATCGGGAGATGAAGGAGCTCATCCTGAAGAACTCTGATGTTGTAAAGCAGATGGCCTTGCTGGAGGAAGATCTCTGGAAAGCTGTCGAGGGCGCTGAGCTGAAGGCCAAGGCTGCCGTGGAGGAGGCCAGGCTTGAGGCCGAGAGGGCTGCTAAGAAAGCCGTCTAGGAGGCAGAGCTTGCCAAGGCCGAGGCCGTCGCCAAAGCCCGAGAGGAAGCTGTTGCCGCATTCATGGCCGAGGGCTGGAAAGCCGAAGATAGGCAGCAGTGGGTGGCCTCGGTCGTGGAGTCATCGGTAGATGACTGGGTGAAGGGCCCTGGGGGAGACTGGATGGCGGAGAGGGGAGACAGTTATTACCAAGGGGGTGAATTCTTCACCCAGCATCAAGTGTATCGGAGGCTTGCCAGGCACTTCCAAGTTTCCCTCGAGGAATTTGACCCCTCGGCGTATGGCTTTCCTCCTTTGCAGCCAGATGTGAGAAATCCCCTCCCCCCGGGCGAAGAGAGGCCTGTGATCCATGACTCCATGATGATGGGGGGATCCGGTGATGGTGAGGCCGAGGCTGCCATCGGGGAGGAGGTCACCTCGAAGCCCGCCGAGGAGGCAACAGCTGAAGGAAACACTTGCACTTAGTAGCTTTTTGAACACCTTTTCTTTTTGTTTGTAATGGATATTTGTGTACTCTCAGCCTCGGCCATATTGTAATATATACTTTAACTCTTCCATTCTTCTTATGAATGAATACCGGCCTTCGGGCTTTTGTGTATAATTCGTTTCCTCCGATTGTTTTTCTTTGAATGTATGCCCTCGTTTTTTTGAATGTATGCCTTTGCCTTTTCTGAATGTATGCCTTCGCCCTTCTTTGAATGTATGCCTTCGCTTTGCTGAATGTATGTTTAGGACTTAGAATATATTCTTCCAAGTGTAGTGCTTTTCGTAGCCCTCGGCTACTAGGCCTATTTAGTGAGTTGAACCTTTCACCGAGGGCACAATGTTCACGACTTAGAAATATTTCTAAGTGTTTGTTCATCTGTTGGCCCCCGGCTAATTCCTTCCCTCTGGTTCTGCGTAGCCTTCATGAGATAACCGGAGGCGAGGTGTTTAGGACTTAGAAGAATTTTTCTAAGTGTTTGAATATAGTATAGCCTTCGGTGATTGGGTATCCTTTGCTGACTGGATGTATGACCGAAGGCCCAGAAATAGTTAGGACTTAGAAAATATTTCTAAGTGTAGTTTTACCAAGTCTTCAACCGTATGACCCCTCGGGCTGCATGGAGATTTGACCGAGGGTAAAAACTTTTGGGACTTAGAAATTTTTCTAAGTGTAGTATGTATGAAGTAGGAGCCCTCGGGTGAATGTGAGGGCCTTGTCTCAGATATGCCTTCGGTTGACTGGTGGCCCCACAGGGGGCAAAGTATTTAGGACTTAGATTATTTTTTCTGAGTATTTCCTGCTGCCGGCCTTCGGGAGGGGACCCTTCGGCTGTATTCGTTGTAGGTTTAGGATAGTTTCCTTTGTCTTGTAATGTTGGCCTGTGGTAACAAAAACCTTCGGTTGTTTGTTATGTCCCCCGATGTTGATATAGGAGAGTTTGTAATCCAAGTCTAGTATAAAAAGACAGGCTCCCTCGGGCCCTGTCTGGGTGTGTCCCCTCGGCTTCTAGTGAGGTGCCGGAGGTGATCTTGCTTTGATTTGGCCAACATCTGATAGCTTTGTCATAAAGTAGCCTTCGGTAACGTTTTGAGTTGTTGTTGGCTGAGCCTGCCATGTTTTGTAATATTTGAGCCTTCAGTTTTAGGTATAGCCGGAGGCAACCATTGAGTGGACTTAGCCATTTGTTGATGATGTCTGTGTTGAATGGTATCCTTGGTACTCATGAGCGTCCAGGTACCGAAGGCGTTCCCTTGGGGAGCCCTCGGTATGTTTCCGTGAATTGTAGGAGTGATGTACTCATTGAATTCTCGCCGAGTCTACTCCCCTTCACCACCCCATTTTTTTTGTAGTGAAGGGAAGGCTTCAAGAAACTTGGTTTCTTGGTAAGGCTTGGCCTATCGGGAGGTAACAGAATACACCATTAGCTCCCCCCTCGGGTTAACCTTCTGAGTTCCGAAGGGATCGAGGTTCGTTTCCTGGGTACAAGATATGGTGGTCTGTAGCCTGCCTCCCCTTGGGGGATGGCGCGGAAAGCGCCTCAGTTTTGAAAGTCGTCCCCTCGGCGCTAGACATAGTATGTGGCCTGCCACACCCTTGGGGTGGTGGCGCGGGGAACGTTTCGGTTTGGAAGTCGATTCATGGGCATTTCTCGTGCCTGTCATATCCTTGGGGTGATGACGCGGAAAGCGTTCCATTTTTGAAAGTCGAATCCTGGGCATTTCTCGTGCATGTCATACCCTTGGGGTGGTGACGCGGAAAGCGTTTCAGGGAAGGGTTTTCATTTGCACACTGGTTGTAAATGGCCAGGGGCACTACGTGCTGCCGGCACCGAGAGGTGGCGCCTTCGGTATAGGCGTCCTCGAGGGGTACGGCTTAGAAACAACACTTGGTGTATGTTCCGATGTACGGCCCCCGGTACTTGGTACCGAGGGGTCTTCTGTGAAAACACTTGGTGTTTTTCCTTCATTTGTCGTAGGTGATTGTGGTGTCTACCCTCGGTACTTGGTACCGAGGGGTCTTCTGTGGAAACACTTGGTGTTTCTTCCCATTTGATGAAGGTGTTGTGTTGTCTACCCTCGGTACTTGGTACCGAGGGGTCTTCTGTGGAAACACTTGGTGTTTCTTCCCATTTGTTGAAAGTGTTGTGTTGTCTACCCTCGGTACTTGGTACCGAGGGGTCTTCAGTTGAGGACAGTTGATACTTTCTTTTAGTCGTAGGTGATAGTATTGTCTACCCTCGGCACTTGGTGCCGAGGGTTCTTCCTTGGGGTAAGGCCTTGGGCCAGGGGTTGTACATATGAGGGCTTGGCCCTTCGTAAGAATCCTGTTCCATGTTCTTGGTGTCTTCAAAATGTCTTCGTCCTTCAGAATTTTTAGGCCTTGGGCCGTAAAATAATACATTCACTAGTTTATGAGGTCTTGGTCGCTCTGGTGTTTATTGATAAAATTTAACTAAGTGATGTACATTCCAGTGCCTAGGGACTTCAGTCCCATTAGGGCGTTTTAGTCTGTAAGTTCCTGGCTTGATGATGGCTGCCACGATGTAGGGGCCCTCGAACTTTGGTGCCATCTTTCCGCCCTCGGTTGGTTGGCTAGCTTCCCTTCTTCGAAGGACATAGTCCCCCACTTGGAATTCCCGGGAGCGAACCTTGGCGTCAATGTAACTCTTCACCTGCCTTCGGTAGTTCTCTGCGCGCATGAAGGCTTGCTCTCGGCGTTCCGAAATAAGGTGGAGGTCGAGGGCCATATTGGCGTCGTTGGCCTCTGGGTCATACTGTGTGACCCTTCGGGTTGGAAGAGTTACCTCAGTGGGGGCCTTGGCTTCAAATCCGTAGCAGAGGGAGAAGGGTGTCTCGCCAGTTGCCCGCCGAGGGGTGGTACGGTAGGCCCATAAGATATTGTGGAGCTCTTCTACCCAGCCACCCCCTTCGGCCTCCAGCTTCTTCTTTAGGCCCTCGAGCAAGGTCCTGTTGGCGTTCTCCACCTGACCGTTGCCCTGAGGGTAAGCCACGGATGAGAAGGTGTGTTTGATGCCCCATGCCTCTAGGAGGGCACAGAAGGGGGATGCCTCGAACTGAGTCCCGTTGTCGGAGATGATTTGCTGAGGGACGCCAAACCTGGTGAGGATGTTTTTGAGAACAAAATGTCGGCACCTGGCCTCAGTGATGCTGGCGAGGGGCTAAGCTTCCACCCATTTGGTGAAATAATCGATGGCGACGATGATGTACCTGTTGTTGGAGGTACCCCTCGGCAGAGGGGCCACAAGGTCTATGTCCCATCGAGCGAAGGGTATGGATGTGCTAATGGGAGCATAGTTGACCGCTGGCCTGTCGGGGGCTTTCTAGAAGTGTTGGCATGCGGGACACCTCCGGGCAAGATCTGCACAATCCCGGGCCATCGTATGCCAGAAGTAGCTCTGGATTATCAGCCTTCGGGACATGGAGAAGGGTCCCTGGTGAGCTGAACAAGTCCCACTGTGCACTTCCTCCATCGCTACTTCGACTTCATCTTGATGAAGGCACCGAAGTAATGTCTCGTTGTAGGACCTTTTGTAAATCCTTCCATCCTCGATAACGTAGCTGGGAGCCCTAAGCTTTGCCAGCTTGGCGCGGGCCTCATCCTCGGGCAGTTGCCCTGTGGTGATGAAGGCAACAATGTCTGAGATCCAGTCCTCCTGTCTTTGGTGTATGTGCATGATGGGGCTAGCGTGTATGCTAGAGAGGCTGAGTTGGAGTCGCACTTGACGTGAATTTGTCGGGCCTTCATGTTAGCTGCTAGCCGAAGGCCACAGAGGAGGGCCTCATATTCGGCTTCATTGTTAGAGACCTTGAAGGAGAAACGGACTGCATGATAGGCCTGGAAGCTCTCGGGTGAGATGAGAACCACCCCTCCTCCACATGCCTTGATGGCGGAGGAGCCGTCGGTGTAGAGGGTCCACCAATCATCCAAAGGGGCCGAGGGCTCCTCGTCCGTGGCTGCTCTCGCCGTACACTCCGTCATGAAGTCCGCTAGGGCTTGGCCCTTGATGGCGGGCCTAGGACGGATGTCGATGTTGTATTGGCTCAAGAAGACAGCCCATTTTACCATTCGGGAGGAGCTAGCGGGGCTCCTCATCAGTGCACCGAGGGGTTGGTGAGTGAGGACCTGGACGGGGTGAGCTTGGAAGTAATGGCCCAATTTCTTGACGGTCCACACGATAGCCAACACCGTTTTTTCCACGGGGGAGTACCGGAGTTCTACTTCCTTGAGGGTCTTGCTAACATAGAAGATGGCATGTTGGATGCCACCCTCTTCCCGGATGAGTACTGAGCTGATGGCTGCTGGGCTAACACCCAAGTAAAGGTACAGGATCTCCCCTACCTTGGGTTTAGAGAGCACAGGGGGCGAATATAAGTACCGTTTCAGTTCCTCGAATGCCCCCCGACATTCTGAAGTCCACTGGAAACCGGCGGTTTTCCTCATGATCTGGAAGAAGGGTAAGGACTTCTCCGCCGATTTTGATAAGAATCGATTGAGGGCTGCCAGGCGGCCCATCAACCGTTGGACCTCCTTCACGTTGCGTGGGGGTTCCATGTTGATGATGGCCTGGATCTTCTCGGGGTTGGCCTCGATACCCCTTCGGCTCACCATGTAGCCCAAGAATTTGCCCCCTGGACACCGAAGGTACACTTCTTTCGGTTCATCTGAAGGCTAAACTTCTGCATGATGGCGAAGATTTCCCTCAGATCGTCAGCATGGCTTGCTGACTGCTTGCTCTTGACGATCATGTCGTCAACATATGCCTCCATGGTACGCCCTAGGACAGCTTGGAATACCCTGGCCACCATCCGAGTGCAGGTGGCGCCTGAGTTCTTTAGGGCGAAGGCCAAGACAAGGTAGCAGAAGATGCCCTCGGGAGTCATGAAGGCTGTTTTTTCAGTGTCTTCCTCATGCATGTATATTTGATGATATCCGCGGAATGCGTCGAGGAATGACATGATTTCGCACCCCGCGGTTTCATCCACAAGTTGATCAATATTCGGCAAAGGAAAGGGGTCCATGGGACACGCCTTGTTGAGATCTGTGTTGTCCACGCACATGCGGAATGAGGGCGGTTTCTGTGCGAGGACTACGTTAGCTAGCCATGATGGGTATTTTACCTCCCTGATGTGCTTGAAAGAGAGGAGCATGGCGACCTCCTTCACAAATTCCCTCCTCTCGGCCGAGAGGGGTCTCCTCCGCTGTTGTACTGGTTTGGACGAAGGGTCCACCGAGAGGCAGTGGGTGATGACCCTTCGGCTGATCCCCGGCATGTCCTCCGGCCCCCATGCAAAAACAACGGAGTAGGCGCGGAGGGTGCTGATGATGCCGGTCTTCAGGTCTTCAGGGAGATTGGCTCCAATCTTCACCACTCTCTCCGGCTTGGCCGCATCGAGCGCGAAGTCTTCTACCTCCTCGGCTGGTTCAGCCCTTGGCCTCCTTTCTTCCGCTTCCACAGTTCCGGTGATGGTGTCAACGCGGAACTCCGTCTTGCTAACCTTCTTTGTAACTTGAAGGTAGCAAGCGCGGGCAAGCTTTTGGTTCCCCTTGAGTAACCGATTCCCCCCTCGGCTGGGAACTTGAGGCAGAGGTGCCTCATGGAGATGACGGCTTCGAGATCCTTGAGGGCTGGCCGGCCGAGGATGATGTTGTGGGCGCTGTCGATGTTGACGACGACGAACTCCACTTCGAGCTTGGCTCTATGGAGGCCGTCGACGAAGATTATCGGGAGGGTTATGACCCCCTCGGAATCAATGGTGTCGCCGGTGAAGCCGGCAAGAGGAGTCTTGATGGGCCGAAGGGACCCCCTCTCCAGATGCAGCTCTCTGAAGGTGCTGAGGTACATTACATTGACGGAGCTGCCCGTGTCAATGTAAGTTCTGTGAATAATGGTGTCATTTATTTCTGTCCGGATCACGAGGGCATCCCTGTGTGGGGAGGATACTGGGGGGAGATCAGCATTAATGAAGATAATGGGTTCCTCCCTCAGCCGCTTTACTGGGGGCATGTGAGTGACTTCCCCCACATAAAGTGATTGAGCCCACTTCTTTCGTTGGCTCGTAGAATCACCCCCGGTATTTCCCCCTGTGATCATGAGGATGTGACGTTTCTTTTCTTGATACCGGGGGTACTCCTCCTCCTCTTCCTCCAGATTTCCAATCTCCCTCTTTTTGCCGAGGGGGATGGTCTTGGGGTTGACCCATGCGTATGCTCTCGCAGTTTGCCCTCGGGGTGGCCCCTGATGAGGGGGGCCTTGTTGCTGAGGGCCCTGGACAAACTGGGATAGATGGCCCGCTTGTATCAATCTTTCGATGGCCGTCTTCAGTTGATGGCAGTCATCGGTCCTGTGACCCTGGTGTCGGTGGAAGCGACAGTAGGGGTAGTTCGGATTGATGGAAAATACCTCCGGGGGTGCGCATGAATCTCGCTCCACCAGGCCCCTCTCCTCAGCAAAATAAAGAATAACGCTGACGGGGTGCGTCAAAGGTGTCCGAGGGTGCTCCAGGAGAACAGGCTGGGCCCAAGCCCTCGGGTTCCCCTTGTAACCTCCCCCGGGCTTGGCTTGGCCGTGCCGGGGGCGATCACCGGAGGGGGCAGAATCCTTAGGATGATTGCGGGGAGCCCCCGGCCCCCGGTTACCTTTGTCGTCTGGCCGAGGGCGCTGCTGATCCGGGATGTGGTGGCATTTCTCCACCTCCTCGGCTTCGGCGTACCGGTCCCCCCGCTGTAGGGCCCTTATATAATCGCGGGGGGGTTCGATGATGAGGCTTCTTGAGAAGTTCCCGAGGCGGAGTACTGTTTGTAGGAGGGCCAGGAGGGTCCCGTTGTCAGCGCCATCAACTTTATCAGCCTCCGTCCTCCAGCGCTCCAGGAAGTCCCGGAGGGTCTCCTCCTTCTTCTGCCTCACTGTTAGCAGGTGGGAGAAGTGTTTTCTTGTGCGGCGCCTTCCCGCAAATTGCGTCAAGAATCGCTGGGCGAGTTCTTGCCATGAGTCAATGCAGCCCTCGGGCAATCGATTGAACCATTCATAGGCCGGCCCCTCTAAGGTGGAGAGGAACCAGCGGCACAAATATTCATTCGATGCCCCCACCATCATCATGCTGTTTTGATACCTGCTGTAGTGCTCTTGGGGTCAGTCTTTCCGTCATAGGGCTTGATGAGCTGCCCTCGTTTTTTCCGGGATCCAGGCCGCCAATACCCTTGGGGTAAATGGCGTCCGGGTCCGGAGTTGTATGGTGGGTTCCCCGGAGCCCTTGGCTATCTTCTTCTGCATTTCTTCCATCTTGACCATCATCGCCTCATTCTTAAGGTCTCTATGAGGGGCAGAAGTGGTGGCGTGGGCTTTGGTGGCCTCCATCTCGTCAAGCCAGCGCTGGAGGGCCGCAATGATTTCGTCCCGGGGGTCCTTCGGGAGGGCCTCCGCCCCCTGCGAATGGACCCGGGCCGAGTGGGCCTGGTTGATTTGGTGGCGTGCGTCATCGGCATGGAGAGGTGCCTTGCTTTTGTCCTGAGGGGGACGCCTTTCATTGGCCCTGGAGACGGACCCGCCACTTTCCTGAGGCCTCTGGAATGCCTTCCCCCCGAGGCAGTCTTGGACCCCTCGGCGGTCTTGCGCCCCTCCGAGTCTCTCGAGGGCGGAAGTCCGGAGTTGTTCCTTGCTAACGTTGTGGTGGTCCCGGGACTGGACTTCTTGGGAGGCCGTATCTTGGGCCACGACCCCTCGGAGTTCCCCATCCGGAGGGCCGGGTTACCGAGGGGTCGTGGATGAGGGGGAGGCATAATATTCTACCCGACCTGAGGTTGGTGGGGAACCAAAGTGCCGAAGGCACCCGGGTTTTGGGTGAGCGTCTGGATGAAGGCGGAGAGCGCCGATTGCACGTCGATTGTGATGACCGGAGGGCTAATTTGATTCTCACTCCGGTCCTTCTTCTTGGCCTCGATGCCAAGGCGGGCATCGGGGGCATTTTGTTGGATCTGCTGGCGTAGGTCGACAGCCGTCTGGTCCAACCCGGTGATGACGCCGCCCCAGGGAGCCCTGTTGGAGGCTTCAGGGACGTCGACCTCGCCGACGGCCAGGTTCCTGTCCTCTACATTCTTGGAGTTGGCACGAGTTGTTCTCACCATTTTAGATGGGTGTTTTGTGTTTGGTCGAGGGGGAGGGTTTCTTGCTTGATTGTTCGACCTCTCAACGAGAGCACCAAATGATGGATAGTGTACCCGGGGGTAGCTTATCCGAGAGGTTATTACGGGGAATAACTAGAGAGAAGTCAGAGCAAATGAGTATAGAGAGAGGAAGTATATTAGAAAGTGTTCAGCATTTTTAGCGTGGTTTACAACGGGGAAATGGGGTGCTATTTATAGTAGCAATAAATGCCGGACAGGGACACGTGTCAAGCACCCATTGGCCGAGAGGTCACCTCAACTGGTTGGCGCTGGCAACCGCATGTGGCCGCATTTAATGCGACTGTTGGATGGGACGTCGTACTTGGTACGGTGATCCATACGCATGTGGAGCGGATATTATGTCGGAAAAGGCGCCATCGGCTGTAGATGACTAGCCGAGGGCTCTGAGTACAGGGGACCCCCTTAGTGCCGAGGGCTCCAGTTGCCGAGGGCTACTGATTTTCGCCGTTCTTCCTAGTAACTTCGTTTTCCTGTCTAGGCCCTTCTGTGAGAGTTAGAGCCTTCGGCCAGGGGCCCGAAGGCTCCCCCTGGTGCGCGTTGTTGGCTGCTTGGTACCTTGGGCGCCGTGATTTGGGCCTGTTGTGCTTCCTGGGCCTATTGGGCCTTTATTGGAGTAGTGGAAGTCTGTGGGCCGGGGGTTCCCGGGCCATATACTCCATCACCTATCACCCAAGTCAACACTATGACTCCAAAAGCAACAAAAGGTTCAAAGCAAAAATCAAGCTATCACAACAGAAAATTAGGTATCCCTAATTTAAAGTCCAAAAAAAAACACGGAAAGGAATAGTGAACTTTGGGTCAAAACAAATCTCCCCTTTGTTTCTGGTAACTTCCGGCATCGCCTCGAGACATTTGGCCAAAAAAGTAAGGCCTCTCCCATCTAAATTGTCTGTAAGTCGAAGCTCAGTATCCACTCTAATCACCCTCGCATGAATGAACTTAAAAGGTTTGACAGCCAAAATGAGTGTCTTACCTTTGGTGAAAGCATATTTGACGACAACATCATTTAACTTCAGATCTTTTTCATGCATCAAGTGCCTTTCCATATCTTCCAAAACGACCTCGTCAACTAACTCCTGGAGGGAGTATCATTTTAACCTTATTTTAATCCCAATATGGAAAATACAAGTCATTTTTTGTGATAAAAAGACAATTATGAGAAACAACAACCCACTAAAATCAAGTTTACAATTGATTAATAGTGATGATATATTGTTACGGTTGTTTCTCAAAGTTGTAAAATTAATGATGTGAATAAGCAAATGGTAGACTCTGGGGCTACCAAACACATTTGTAAAAACAAAAGTTCTATATCGTCCTATACTACCATAGGAATTGAAAACCGCTAAGGTGCATGGTATAAGAAATGTTATTATTAAGCTCACATCGTGGTAAACTTTATCGCTGAATGACGTGTTTCATGTGTTCAAGATTTGGAATAATTTAGTTTTCATTTCTTTCTTGGAAAAGAAAAATTGAGATTAAAATATATCCTTTGATTGTAAGAATATTGTCATGACCAAATATGATGTTTTTTTGTGGGCAAAGGTTATTGTAAGAGTAGATGTTATGCGATTAATGTTTCTAAATTATTGCATGATAATACTCCAATTAATTTATTCGTATGATTAATGGCATGCGTTGGAAAGTTTTAGTTACATGCGTTACGTTGCTATTTTATTGCTATTATACTTTAATCCTTATCTTAATGCTTAGTGAGTTAAATGGTATACTCTATATTCAAAATGTGGGGTAATGTTTAGCTGTGTTCCTTTACCTTTTGAGAAGGTAAAGATGTAATGAGTTGAATATCACAAAGTCATTTTGAATTTCAAATTGGTGAAGTAAATTTTAATGTTCATTATGAACTCGGAAGATTGGGTAAAATTGTGAAAACACAAAATGTTTATTTGGTGAGCTAAGCCATTGTATTATAGTGATACAATGATGATATAATTTTTAGATGATATTTTTGTAAAGACGTATACAACAATACCATATGAAATATACGAAGTATATATGAACTATATAGTTGTCATATAAGTATGATGAGTGGAGTTAATAGTCTCCTTTGGCCGAAATCCTAGGATATTATATTTTAGGGATAATTTGAGTTTGCACCCCACTTTATTGTCGAAATTAGACTTTGCACCCCGTTTTTGAAATCCTTAGTATTTGCACCCTAACCCCGTATGAAAAGACAAGAATGTCCCTCGATAAGAAATATGTTGAAGGCCAACAAAATTGTTAATTGGGGGGCATTTTAGTCTTTTCATACAGGGTTGGGGTGTAAATACTAAAGATTTCAAAAATGGGGTGCAGAGTCTAATTTCAACAATAAAGTGGGGTGCAAACTCAAAATAGGGACTGTCACTTGATAACAAATAGGGATGGTAACACAACCTCAGTGATTGGAGATCCCATGGGTAATAACAGGTCTTCTATTTGTTCTGCTAGCCTATTTTAAATGTTCGTTTCTAGGGTGAGGCTAGACTGCATTCTTTGAGAGGATGAGCTAAGGCTCTTAATGATTTTGATAGTCTTATTGTTGGTGTGTCAAGTGCAGGACACACTTGATGAGATCACCTATATGAGTGTGAGGTGGGGCCACCTCCATTAAGCATTGACAACGCTCCTAGAGCACTCAAGAATACCAAGCACGTGCATGGCCTAAAGGCGCACCACGGCGTTAACGCGAGGAATTGTGGGGGGTGAGACATGGCCATTAAGACCCTGAGTTACCATAGCAGCTTCCTGGTTCATAGAAACTATATGTTTCACCAAAAGCTCGGTTTGTAAAGACTTAATCGTCTCGATTTGGTACATAGTCTACGGACACCAGACTTAAAGTGTCATTTTCGTTAATCTAGTAGATTTTCAAATTATTTTAACCTCAAATGTTTATTTGAAATATGTGGGGGATTGTTGAAAATTTTAATGTATTTCAAATAAACCAAAACCTTTGGGTAATAGTTTTGACCATTTTTATTTCTTAATTAATTAATTTAATCGTCTTTGAACAAGTATTGTTTTTAATGAGTGTGTCTTGCTTATACTTGGTCAACCTTAAATATCTCCTTTTTAATAGGATCAACAACAACTTAAATTCTACTACTATTATATAATTGGATGCTATTACAGTTTGAGTAGAAATACTTACGTCCAAAATTTTTAGACGAAGCTTTATACATAAGAATATATACTTTACAAAAAACTGCTAGATTACATAAATTAAAATTATATCCTCGTAGATTCTGTGTCCGACAAACTCGCCGAAGTGCTCGTTATATCTTGGGGAAAGATTTCCGGCCACCGGAAATACTTTCTTGAGGACAACGTCTAACGTTATTTTGCAGGTTCCGACAAGTATTTCCAACAGATGACACGTGGCAAACTTTCCCTAATTGTAGCTTTGAATTGTACGGAGTATTATCTATAGATAGATAATTGTAGTAGCATGTATTGTCCATATATTCTGTTTTAGTAATTAAAAAATCATTTATTGAAAACGATCCTCCCTCGTCGTGTAGGGTTTCTTGGGGCCCCTTTTGCTTCGTGCGGGGTATAATATTGATTTTGATCCGTTGCTTTGTCGATTTTTGCTTTTGGGATTAGTTTGGCTTTGCTGCTGCTCTAATTTCGAGATTAGAGCGTTGTTGCACTTGTTTAAGGGATAGACATTTGCTAGCTTGTCTAATATTTCCTTCGTTCTTTTTTAGTTGCCCGTAACGTTCAATATTTCACATTTGTTAACGTACATATTTGATCATAAATACTATCGTATATCGTAATCTCGATTAGTAAAAAGAACTTTAAAAATCAGACTTTGAAAATTTGTAATGAAATAAATTGAACAATATTTTTGTAAAAAATAATTTTCATAAATTAATAGTGTAAAATATAGTCAAAGAAGAAAATGTGAATAATATAAAATTCAACATATTTCGATTAAAAAACACAGAGGATAGTATTAATTTAACCTGTTCCATTAAAAAAAGCTACAATCATAGTTCAAAATTTACTACTAACTACTAAGAAAAATCACTTTGATCAAATTTTATGAAAAGGAGTATGTAGAAAAAGAACACATTTACTGTTTTACAAGAGAACTGCACCCTTAATTATTCCTTTGATCTGGAGGAGTATTGTTGAATACGAAGTATATCATTCATGACTTCTCTTGCATGTATTTTCCAGAATTGAGAATATATCGAGGGAACAAATGACAAACTTAAATGTCTAATAATTACAGAGTATCATGAAACTATATCAGCAAATTTGTCCGCCAAGTATTGATTCGGCCAACATTCAGAGAGACCCATAAATTCTGAACAAGCTTTTCCTCCGACATGTAAAAATCCGCATGTAATGGGTGGCCAGCTATAATTTTAGCCCTCTGCAAAAATCCTTAATCCGTCTTTTTAATCTCATGAACCTTCTCAGCCAGTCAACCTCAACAAACAAGGGTTAGAAAAAACCAAGACAAAACAGGAAATTAAAATCAACCATCACTAAGAGTCCGTTTGGTAACACTAAAATTGGCTGAATTGGCTGATTCTGTTGAAATTCATGAAGTTATGGCTGAAGTGACTGTATTGGCTGATTCTGTTGATTCATGAAAAAATTATATTTAAAATATTTGTTATCAATAAATTAAATAAAAAATTATATGAAAAAATAGCTAAAATGATCCTCTACACTAACTTCAGCCAAAACAGCCAGAAAAGTAACTTCAACCTTACTTTTTCTGCTTATTACAAACTTCAACGCGCGAAATCAAAAATTACGTGTTTGGTGAAAAAGTTGACTGATAAGTCTGATAAGCCGAAAAAAGGGTCACCAAAAGGGCTCTAAATCTGTAGACCAATAATAAAAATTAATCAAGAGATTAGAGAAAAATTATAGGGATGATGAAGAGAGAAAGAAAGAGATTGGGGCGACAGAAGAGAGCGAGCACACATGGATTCAAGCATAGAAATCATGCCGGAAATACCCACAGGTACTCTCTCTCTTCTGTCACCTCCATATTACCCATTTCGATCCAGAACTGAATTCTTGAAATGTTGAATCATTCTTCAAGGAAATATGGAGATGAAACCATGCATAGCATAAAAGGAAAACTTCATGTTGATGTTAGCCTAGCCCTACATTCGGGAAAGGGGAAGGTTTGTAGTGGTTTTGGTTTGATGTAGAAAACCAAAACCACTACAGTCGTGTGATTGTCAATGTAGAAAATGAAAACGTTGAAACTAAGAAGGAATTATAGGATTTGTTATTTTAGTTTGGTAAATTGTTATTTCGATCCTAAATAGTGATGTCTTTAAGAAGTTGTGGCTAGGGGCCGGTGAGCATAAAAATAAATTTTAAATTGAATTTTCGTAGACACGATCTACACTTCATTAAGAAAATGTTCAAAAAAATCATCAAAAAAATCTACCTGAAAACACCTAAATTGGAGGCGGCCGCACAATGTCGTGATCAGAAAATTCATGACTAGTACATTACTCATATATGTAAATATAAATAATTATGGATATGAAGACTTGGTCTTTGTGCGCTTGGCCTTTTAAACCCGGTCAGTATCCAAACCTAATAGAAGTATTTATGTGAAAAACCTACGTGAATGACTAAGAGCTTGTTTGGTGAATCTATTTTTCGGCTTATCAGACTTATCAATCATGTTTTTCGCGCACTGAATTGTGTACATCCGATCCCACTTACCACACCGAAGGTGTGGAAGCCTTTGCAGTACTTGGGTAATGATGATGATGATGATGATTGATTGAAGTTATTGTAGAGGGCCGGCCAATTTAGCTATATTCATATAATCTTAATTTTCTTTACTTCATTAATAAAATATACTTTAAATGTAATTTTTTCATACATCAACAGAATCAGACAATTTCAGTCAGAACTTTATATATTTCACGAGACTCAACCACTTAATTCCCTTATTATCAAATGGAATCTAAATGTGAAAGGTACAGGAGAATAAGTGAATAACTACAAAGGTTTATATGCTTATTATACCGTATCGAACATTCCCTTTTGGGAAAGTCGGCTGCGAGAATTTCTTTTAGCGCGTTCATTTGGAAGATGAATACCACTGGTTTTTATGCTTATTATTATTATATTAACCGTTTCTATTATAACTTCCAACTTTTCTTTTACGTTCGTTTCAATTAAAATTTCCATTTTTCCTTTGTAGTAAAGAATTTGTGTTTCACAACATTTCTTACACATGTGTGTGAAACCTCCATATTACCCATTTCGATCCAGAACTGAATTCTTGAAATGTTGAATCATTCTTCAAGGAAATATGGAGATGAAACCATGCATAGCATAAAAGGAAAACTTCATGTTGATGTTAGCCTAGCCCTACATTCGGGAAAGGGGAAGGTTTGTAGTGGTTTTGGTTTGATGTGGGAGGGAATGAAGAAAGGGGTTATAGCCTTTATATAGGGAAAAGAAAGAAGAATAAGAAGAGCAAGAATCCTCTTTTTGGAGTAAATTTCACTAGTGTCCCTACCATATCCTAATATCCTTTCCCTGTTCAAAGCCCCTTTCAGTCCAGGCGGAACGGTTTCATGTGGTACGTACGTACACGGCACGAAGTTCATCTATGGAATTTATACTATATTCTAAATTCCTTTTAAGGTTTGGTAAGCTCTCAAATACATCACGTTCTTTAAAAAATAGATTCTTTAATTTTACATTATTCAGATCAATTTTGAGTATACTTTACTCGTTAATATGTTAAAATTTCAATTTTTATACAAATTGTTAGATTCCTCTAATTTTAATTTTTTTAAATATGAATTTTTTATGTTAACTTATAAGGAATGAAATTTATCTATGATTAAAGTCGTGTGATTGTCAATGTAGAAAATGAAAACGTTGAAACTAAGAAGGAATTATAGGATTTGTTATTTTAGTTTGGTAAATTGTTATTTCGATCCTAAATAGTGATGTCTTTAAGAAGTTGTGGCTAGGGGCCGGTGAGCATAAAAATAAATTTTAAATTGAATTTTCGTAGACACGATCTACACTTCATTAAGAAAATGTTCAAAAAAATCATCAAAAAAATCTACCTGAAAACACCTAAATTGGAGGCGGCCGCACAATGTCGTGATCAGAAAATTCATGACTAGTACATTACTCATATATGTAAATATAAATAATTATGGATATGAAGACTTGGTCTTTGTGCGCTTGGCCTTTTAAACCCGGTCAGTATCCAAACCTAATAGAAGTATTTATGTGAAAAACCTACGTGAATGACTAAGAGCTTGTTTGGTGAATCTATTTTTCGGCTTATCAGACTTATCAATCATGTTTTTCGCGCACTGAATTGTGTACATCCGATCCCACTTACCACACCGAAGGTGTGGAAGCCTTTGCAGTACTTGGGTAATGATGATGATGATGATGATTGATTGAAGTTATTGTAGAGGGCCGGCCAATTTAGCTATATTCATATAATCTTAATTTTCTTTACTTCATTAATAAAATATACTTTAAATGTAATTTTTTCATACATCAACAGAATCAGACAATTTCAGTCAGAACTTTATATATTTCACGAGACTCAACCACTTAATTCCCTTATTATCAAATGGAATCTAAATGTGAAAGGTACAGGAGAATAAGTGAATAACTACAAAGGTTTATATGCTTATTATACCGTATCGAACATTCCCTTTTGGGAAAGTCGGCTGCGAGAATTTCTTTTAGCGCGTTCATTTGGAAGATGAATACCACTGGTTTTTATGCTTATTATTATTATATTAACCGTTTCTTTTATAACTTCCAACTTTTCTTTACGTTCGTTTCAATTAAAATTTCCATTTTTCCTTTGTAGTAAAGAATTTGTGTTTCACAACATTTCTTACACATGTGTGTGAAACCTATTTCGAAGTTATAATAGGAACAGAAGTAGTATTATTTTTATATTTTACATGTAGATGTAGAAAACAGTTATTTTGCCCAATAGATTCGTATTCAAGAAAAATATGTACAAACAAATTAAATGAATTTTATTTAGATACTCCGTATTTTATATATGGGTGGTAGACACAAAATATATTTCGTAGTCACGGATATATCCGTGATTATTTTTTTTTAAACAATACGTGACTAAATCGTGACTAGAACCGTGACTAACTAGTCACGGACCAAATCCGTGACTAGAGTCCGTGACTACAAGCGAATTTTTTTGTAGTGCTGAGACAAAAATCATATTAATATATTGTGTTTGTATTGAGAAGATTCCTGCGTGTAGAAAAAATATTGTTATACATACGGAGTATATTTGTTGTGCAAATTACTTGTCCTATTTGCATCGATGGTTACAAATGTGCATGAGTTTTTTATACATTTAATTTGAAGCTCATTTTTTAAAGGGAAAAATAATTAAAATATCTCAAACTTTGGAGAAGTATCAGATAAACATTCCAATTTTCATATGTAATTTAAATACCTCAAACTTTATATAAGAGGTTATTATAGCAACATGGACATATATTATTTCTTTCAAAAATCTAATTTTATGATGTTAATTTTATAATTTAAAATAACAAATTAAAAATATTGCAATTATACATAGTGGGGGTAGTATTATTTATTTTACCATGAAATTTTGAATAATAATTGTATCTTCATGAAAGCTAAAATATTTTAAATTATGAAATTAATACACAAAATTAACATTTTTGAAAGAAATATGGAGTAATACATAACCATGATGCTAAAATAACTTTTTATATAAAGTTTGGGATATTCGAATTATATACGTAAGTTTGAGGTGTTTACCTCACACTCCTTCTGAGTTTGGGGTATTTTAATTATTTTCGCCTTTTTGAAAAAGTGATTATTTATATATATTTGGAAAAAAATGTGACTAACAAGGTAACATATTTGAAAATCATGATGTTAACTTCAGATTTTTATGTCACTAACGGATATCACTGTCACATTTTTATGTCACTAACGAATGTCATTATCGCCATCAAACTTGTCATTGTCATGGAGGGGAAATCTCCGACAATTTTTTCAAGCGAAATTTGAAGAAGAAAATCATCAATTTTTCCGGCAACTTTTCTGGCTTCATAAAAATTGGATAAACTTTTCAATGCTTGACTAAAGAGTAAGGATGGTTTAACTTGGATTGAATTTTGGTCTCGTCTTGTATGATCTAATCTGGCCTGATACGAATTTAACTAGTCTAGTAGATATTTGATCTCTTTATATTCCACAACTGTCAAGTCTAATTTGGTTTGATTTATTTAAATCTAGTCTAATCTATTTGAGTCTAATCTATTCTAATCTAGTTTGGGGTTGAAATAAAAATACTCTAAGAGAACTTTCGAGTGATATGAGTCCACAAAAGAAGTATAATCTCATGGTGATTCTGTTGTAAAGTTCACCATTATGCTACTAATATAGGCAGTGTACTTAAAAAACATGAATTTGCTGCCTTTCATGAAATCCTGAATTGAAAAAATAAAAAGGGTTTTTTCCTTGAATAAGAAAGTCATGTATTTGGGAAAAAATATGTCACTGTCAAATTGCATGTCACTATCAGATGTCACTACTATCATCGCCTATGGCACTGCCGTCATCACATGTGTCATTGCCGATGTCACTACTGCTACTTTCAAGGTTACTGATTTTGTGAAATATGTCACTGTGATCGCCAAAAAAAAATCGTTGGCTTCTCTTGACAAAAATAGCACTCCCTCTGTTCCTATTAAAACTTCCAACTTTCTTTTTTCGTCCGTTCTAATTAAAACTTCCATTTTCCCTTTGTAGTAAAGAATTTGTGGTTCACAACATTTCTTACACATTTCTCTCTCCTCTGCACAACTCTCCACCACACAATACCCACTATCTTAAATTGTGTGTCAAACCTATTTGGAAGATAAAATAGAAACGGAGGGAGTAACTTTTTTCAACAAAACAATGACTTCCCATCCCCATTCCCAAGCCCTAGCACCCCAGCCATGTGTGTGCCCTTGTCATGCCTAGCCCCTGATCTGCCATGAGCCACACTCTACCATTCCCCAGCCACGCTCCCCAGCTCCAGCCTTGACCCAACCCACCATTCCTCCCTCTCCAGCTAAGACCTTACCCTTTCTGTTAGCTTAGCTGCCATCTGTTAACTCGACCTACCATTTGTCACAGATCTGGTCGTTTGCTAGTCTCCATCTGACGAGGCGCGACGAGTCTGGTGGAGAGGCGGCGCGGCGAGTTGAGATGCGACGAAGTGGGGCAAAGAGGCGGCTAGGCGTAACGAGTCGAGGCGTGAGAGGCGTGGCAGAGACGCACGGCGAGTACAGGTGCGGGGAGGCGCGATGAGTCAGGGTGGCGGGTTGGAGCAACAATAGAAATATAGAACTCGATAAGTGAAGGGGAGAAGAGAGAAGGCGCAGAGTTGAGGCAGATTGACGGATTGGGGGAGAGAGGTCACATTTCTGTCCGGCTTAAAAGTAGTCATATTTTTGTCCATCTAAATTTCTAAATAATATTTTTGACATTCTTTCAAGTAATAATAGGTCACTATTAGGTCTAACACAACTTATAGAATCTAAGGAAAATTTTTTAAACATGAATAAAAACGTTTGAAAATTTCAAAACAGGACTGCCATGTTTTATTCCTAAAATAAGAGTAATTATTGCCAGGTTTAGTAATATTGTCATGCTTAAAATCTAGTACTGAAAAAACATGGCAATAATTACTTTTATTTTGGAAATAAAAACATGACAACCATATTTTGAAATATACAAACATTTTAGTCCTATTTAGGGTAATTTCTCTAAAATCTATGTATGTCAATCTGTACTATAAAGAACCTCTTAAACATGCAAATTAATTGGCTGATTTTTATACAAATTATTATTTAATTTGTATTAGTTACTTTTATTTTTTGTTTTCACTTTCAGAGCTTTATAGAAAAGAAATTAAAGTTTACGTATAGTGATAAATGTCAACTCAGGTCTCCAACCAAAACAACTCACACACACCACCCCAGGATTGTTTAGCCACTCAACCACTCTCCAAACTTAATCTCTCACACCTTTCAAGCTCACACACAAGGAAGCTCTACCAGAAGAAGAAAACCAGCCCACACTCTCTATGGTTTTGGTACCTCACGAAGAAGACCAGGACTGATGGCCAGCTCTGCTACCTTCACTCATACACTCAATGTATTTGCTGCACTCAACAAAGAAGGGCTACCCTCTGACTTATAGAGCGTCACAAGGGTTGAAGAAAAAATGACATAGAGGCACCCACCAGACATAGCAACGGGTAGAAAACAAGGGGCCAAAGGCTAGTTCAATAAGTGAGTAAGTGGATAGGATATTTACTCGAGAAAAAAACATTAAGGGCTGAAGAGGAGTAGGGTTAAACTTAGGGTGCAGGCCTTAACATAATAAGTGGACGGAAGGCCTTGGTAGGATCAATACCTCCAACATTCTCCACCTTATTGGTCCTAGGTGGTGTAGAGTAACAAATACACGGTTGTGAGGAGACTCATCATTGTTGAACTTTTACAAGTACATCATTCAGATAATACAAGTAATTGATGAGAACCAAAGTTCCTTTTCAGACCAAGCTTACCATGCAAACCCAATTCATAATGGACTGAACTCTACCAATCGGTCCTCGAGTTCAGAATCGAAACCATCACAAAACTATTAAAAAGCACAACACATGTTAATAGACCACGCAAGCAAGCAACCGGGAGAAGTTGGGGATTCCAACTAATCCAACAACCAAACATAACAAGTAAAAAGAAAATACAAGAAATAATATTATTTCTACAATTAACACGATGGAGCTCACATAATGAGTAGGTATCACATTTTCAAGACACTAAGAAAATAGCATACCAAATATCACAAAGAATTTAATTAAAAGAGATTTAAGCACATTTAAAACAAACTCAGAGGAAATATAGTCAAACACTTTGCACTTATCATTTCTCTCATGCTCCCTAATGTCTCTATCTCTAATAACATGGCAATCACACAACTCTTTCATATTGCACATACCATTCATATCATGCTCCACCTTAACAGAAATATTGTTTTCTTTATTTTCAACTTGAAAACCATTTTCATTCACAAATTTGAGTTCGGTTTCAACAAGTAAATCAGAATGAACTTCAATAGGCAAATGCTCCACCTCATATGGAGCAACATCAGGAGAAACAAGCAGGCAAGGAAATTTCATTTTCAACAAAAATGACATTTCTACTTATCAACACATTGAAGCAAATTTAACTCCTACACCAAAGCAACCAATTTAACTCCTTAGTCCTAGGTTCAGATTCATCATTCTCATAATTCACATAAGTAGCGCAACCAAACACTCTCAAATTTGGTAAGTCAAGTGGTTCGCCCGTGAACACAAATACATGGCATTTCCCTCCTAGGGGAACAGTCGGGGTCATATTAATCAAATAAGCAGCATAACAAATAGCTTCCCCCCATAACTTTATAGAGAGTCCAGATGATGCTAACATAGCCCTCTCCCGCTCTAAAAGAGTTCTAACTATCCTCTCAGCAACCCCATCCGGTTGTGGTGTGGAGGGAATAGATTTATGCATAGAAATACCTCAAGTATCACATAAATCACCAAGCTGATCATCACAAAAATCAAAACTGAACTTTGTCCTTAAACACATTATTTTCTTACCGGTTTGATTTTCAAAAATGGTTTTCCAGTTTTTATTTTTATCAAAAACATCAGATTTATTCTCAATCAATAAAACCCACACTTTTTTTTTAAAAAATCATCAATCAAAGTCAGAAAATAATTTTTCCAACCATGAGTGGAAACACTATAAGGACCCCACAAATCAGCATGAATACAATCAAGCACATCGTACACTTAGGCAGATCAGGAAAACTAACTCTAGACTTTTTTCCTAGCACACAGGGTTGCACACAATTCACAGAATGAAGAATAGGTTCAGCATTACAAACATACAAGTTGTTTTCATCTCAGCTTTGAAAACAACTAAACAACCCTTCACAACTTTCATGATTCCATTTCCCCATTTTCCCTTCAAACCATCATTTTCAAGAGAAGCACAAAATAGCAAATTACAGCACAACTCAGGAACATGCTTAGCATTCTTCAAAGTAAGCACACAACCAGAAGAAAACCTAAGACATACATCTCCTATTCCTAGCACATTGCATTTCTTCTCGTTTGCCAAAGACACAAAGCCATGCTGAATCTCTCTATAGTTTGAGAAAACGTTTTTCAGAGGGGACATATGAAAAGTACAACCAGAATCTACCACCCAATCTGATTTACCCAATGAATCAGATATCACAGAACTCAAATAGTCATAATCACATAGATTTCTCATCATAAAAACATCACCTAAATCATCTTCACAAGTAGTCATATTCGCATGCTCACTATGTTTATTTTCCCTAGATTTAGGACACTCTTATGAAATGACCAGGTTCATGACAATAATAGTAACGCCTCGAATTAGACCTAGACTTAGACCTATGTCGCCTATTATTTTCTCTACCCCTCACATGCATAACCTCCTCGGATTTTATATCAGCACCCATCTATTTTAAATCTAATTCGTTACTCTTAAGACCATTAACCACAATGTCAAGATTCACATTATCTCTATCATACTTAATAGCAGATTTCACATCACTAAAGGAATGAGGAATAACATTTAAAAGAGCAATAGGGGAATAATCATCTATATGCTTAACACCACACAACTTAATATCATAAATAAGTTTGGTAAAAACATCTAGATTTTCCTCAATATCCTTACACATATCCAATCTAAATTTGAAGAACTTTTTAAGTAAAAACATCCGGCTAGGCAAAGAGGTTTCAGTATACAGTTCATCTAATTTATTCCACAAAATTTTAGCACTCTCTAAAATTTCAACTTTTCTAATCATAGAATCATATAAGTTCGAATAAATCAGAGAACATGCATTTTCATTCATTTCAGCTCTTTTATCATCTGTGTC
Organism: Cuscuta europaea; assembly: GCA_945859875.1. NCBI lineage: Eukaryota > Viridiplantae > Streptophyta > Magnoliopsida > Solanales > Convolvulaceae > Cuscuta > Cuscuta europaea. The sequence goes on along the minus strand of CAMAPE010000010.1, from coordinate 14,951,009 downwards.
AAAAATTAAATAGGTTTCACCAACTGCTTTAAAACATTTTTGTTGGATTAAAATACATTTAATTTTTTGCTTCCAAATGCTAAAATCGGATTTTCCATTAATTGGAGCTATACCATACTTATTATAAGCAGACATTTTCACAAAGAAAACAAGCAACAAATAAAAAAGTAAATTTCGCTGAAAACCAATTTAAATATTTATAAGGCTACAACTATATGAAGCAACTAGCACGAACACACGGGGAGTATTAATGAGCACCAAACTCAAGTTCAAACCCCTTGTTCTTTCGTATGAGCACAAAAAAATAATAAATTTTCAGGAGAAAACAACACAAAAATTCTATCAATTTTAAAAGCAGTAGTAAACCTAAAAAATGGATTTCTACACAATAAAAGACTAAATCACTACAAAAGCGACAAAAGTGAGTTTCAAGTCAATATACTAGAGCGAAACCCTAGGAGAGACGTTTCGACCTTACCCACCTAATTAAAATTGGGATTTTCGGACTAATGACTGTCTTTGACAAGCGTTAACTGAGCTTTGACTGAGTTGACCGACCAGTTGACCAATTCTTTTCTTTTCTCCAAGTCCAGCAGCTCAATTAGCCTCAGCTCAAAAAACTGCAGCCCAGCTCCAGCTCCTGCGGTATTGGTCTCCGCGTCCAGCAATAGCGTCAAAGTCCAATCTACGCGTCAAAGCTACTCCTCAGCTACTGTGCACAGCAACAGTGTCCACACGCCCAACAATTTAGCAAAATCCAGTGATCCAGCAATTGGCGTTCCTTCTACGCGAGAAAGCCTCTAGCCAGCCTCCTGCTTCAGCGACTTGCAGACCAGCGACGAATGAAGACCGGCGAGCACCCATATCAAAGGGGTTATTAAAAGTGCTCTTCTCTTGCATGCATATTCCAGAACAAAGAAAATATGGAGGAGGCAAATAACAAACTTAATCCAAGGGTGAAGCAGCACTAGCGTTTCTGAAACTTCATCCACGATGGTCGATCCATCCTCGCCTTATTACCTTGGCTCCGGCGATCAGCCCGGTAACGTCATTACCCATGTGATTTTAAAGGTGACAACTATGTGGCTTGGTCCTGGGCAGTAGCTTTGTCCTTGAAAGCATGGCGGAAGTTCGTATTTGTTGATGGTACGACGAAGAAGCCAACTGAGGCAAAACAGTTGCTTGATTGGGACACGGTGAATTCTATGATTGTGTCATGGCTGTTGCGGAGCATGGATCCGACAGTGGCGGCATCAATCCCTTTTCATGACGAAGCTCGAACGTTGTGGGTTTATCTGGAGAATCGGTTCAGTGTTGCAAATGGACCGAGACTCCAGCAACTCCGGGCTTCAATCACGAGCTGCCGGCAGACGAAATCGATGACGGTGGACACGTATTACACCACTCTCATGGGGTTGTATGATGAGCTAAATAGGCTTAAGCCGCTGCACGCTTGTGCGTGTGGTTTATGTACCTGTGATGTTGTTGGAAAATTCGCCAACGATCGGGAAGAAGAACGGCTTCATCAATTTCTAATTGGAATTGATGACGAAATATACGGAACAATGAGGTCAAATTTGATGTCTAGAAATCCCTAGCCTGATCTTAACACTGCGCATCATGCCTTGCTCCAGGAGGAGAATTCTCGTGCGGTGGCACGTGGGAAGCAGCCGGCAGTGGTAGATGTTCATGCCTTTGCCGTTAATACTGATCGAGTACGACAAGATCGAGATGAACGCACCAAGATCGTTTGCTCCCATTGCAAGAAAAAGGGCCATGAAATCGGGAATTGCTTTAAACTACACGGATACCCAGAGTGGTGGGATGAAAAGAATCGGGCAAAGGGGGCAGCAGCTGGTCGTGGAGGGGCAACAGCTGGTCGTGGAGGAGGGGTGCGTACTGATGCAGTTGCTTCGTCCCTCACGTCTCCGGCAGTTGACAGCAAGGAACAAGTTCAAGCATTTTTGAATGAATTAACCAAGGAACACGTTCAAGCACTTTTGAATTTGATTAGCGTTGAGCCTAGTTCGTGTGATCGCATGTCGGGTACGTGTACTCCCCTATCATGGATTATTGACACTTGGGCATCTCACCACGTCACGGGTGACTTGTCCTGTCTTACACAGCGTACTCATATTGATGCATGTCCGGTAGGGCTACCGGATGGTCGGACAGTTGCTGCTGTTTTAGAGGGATGTGTCCTCCTCTCTAAAGCACTCACTCTCGATCATGTTCTTTTTGTTCCTGGCCTGAATTGCCACCTCATATATGTCTCCCAATTGATTGATCAATGTTCGCAAATTGAGCCCATCTCCGTCATCATCTCCTCCTCTCGGTTCCTCAGGTACGCCCTACTCTATAGCTCATTATGTGAATTGTGATAAATTTTCTGCTTGCCATTGCATGTTTCTTGGAGCAATTCTTGCAGGGCATGAACCTCGCTCTTTCCGCGAAGCTATGACTGATCCTGGATGGAAAGCAGCCATGGAGAGCGAAATCCGTGCTCTTGGAAATAACCACACCTGGGATATGACCCGCTCCCTCCTGGTAAAAAGGCTCTCGTTTGCAAGTGGGTTTATAAAGTCAAATATCATTCCAATGGTACAGTGGAACGACTTAAAGCGCGACTCGTGGTCCTTGGCAACAACCAGAAGGCAAACATTGATTACACTGAAACATTTGCTCCCGTAGCCAAAATGGTTACGGTTCGTGTTTTCTTAGCAGTTGCTGCGGCTAAGAATTGGGAGCTACACTAGATGGATGTCCATAACGCTTTCCTTCATGGGGATTTGACTGAAGAGGTTTATATGAAGCCTCCACCGGGTTTTTACCCTTCTAGACATGATCTTGTGGTTCTTTGGTGGGCCTTAACTAGGAAAGGCATATCACGCAAGTATATCAGCATCATCATGGATATGTATGAGGATTGTACTACAAGTGTTCGTACTAGTGTAGGGAGGACTGAAGAGTTCCCTATTACTATCGGAGTGCACCAAGGATCGGCCTTGAGTCCTTTCTTATTTGCCATAGTCATGGATGAACTTACGAAGCCAATTCAAGACGATATACCGTGGTGCATGATGTTTGCCGACGATATTGTATTGATTGATGAGACGCAATCAGGTCTTAAAGCAAAGTTGGAAGTATGGCGACAAACATTGGAGAATAAGGGTTTCAAAGTAAGTCGGAGCAAGACAGAGTACATGGAGTGCAAGTTTGGTGGAGGTAGAAGTAGTGGTAATAGCGGAATTACTCTGGATGGTAAGGAGATACCAGTCAGCGATATGTTCCGTTACTTGGGCTCCATAATTCAGAAGGACGGTGAGTTAGATGGAGATGTATCCCATAGAATCAGAACAGGGTGGATGAAGTGGAAGAGTGCGTCAGGATTTCTATGCGACCGAGGTATGCCGACTAGACTGAAGGGTAAATTTTATAGGACAGCAATTAGGCCTGCATTACTGTATGGCGTAGAGTGTTGGGCGGTGAAACAATGTCACATTCAAAAGATGAGTGTGGCAGAGATGCGCATGCTGCGTTGGATGTGTGGGCATACTAGGAAGGACCGCGTGAGGAATGAGACAATCAGACAAAGGGTGGGAGTAGCACCTATTGAAGACAAGATGTGGGAGTCGCGCCTACTGTGGTTTGGTCATGTGCGTAGAAGACCGAGTGATGCACCTGTTAGGCGAGTTGAGATGTGTGGAGAAGAGGCAGGGAAGAGAGGGAGAGGAAGACCCAAACAGACGTGGGTTAGGGGAGTTCGAAGTTATATGCTTCTTCTGGGGTTGGATGAGGGCATGACTTTGGAGAGAACTAAGTGGAGGGCGGGTATTCACGTGAAGGAGTGGTCTTGATAATCTTTTTCCCTCATCTTTTTTTCCTAGTTTTTTTTATCCTTATATATATATATGCATTATTTGCATCCTTTTTATTTTATCATTTCTATATATATTCATCTTTTTTATATTATCTTTTCATAATAGCTTATCTTTTTATCTTTATTCCTTCTTTTCCTTTTGTTGTGATATCATGTATTGATTCATGTTAGCCGACCCCAATATCTTTTGGGACTAAGGCTTGGATGTTGTTATTGTTGTTGTAGACATGATCTTGTTTGTCGCCTCAACAAATCTCTGTATGGTTTGCGTCAAGCACCGCGATGTTGGTTCGCTAAGCTGACTACCTCCTTGCGGACTTACGGTTTTCGCCAGTCTTATTCTGATTACTCTTTATTTACTTATCGTCAGGACGATATTTCTTTACACGTATTAATTTACATGGATGATTTAACTATAGCTCGCAATGATTCTGCTGCTCTGTCTCGCTTCAAGCATTATCTTCATACGTGCTTTCACATGAAGGATTTGGGTGTTCTCAAGTACTTTCTTGGCATTAAGGTTGCTCGTAGTCCGGAGGGGTTGTTTCTTTGTCAGCGCAAATATACTCTCGACATCATCTCTGAAGTTGGTCTTCTTGGCGCCAAATCGGCATCCTTTCCCATGGAACAAAATCACTCGTTGGCCTTGGCTACCGGTGAACTGCTCTCTGATCCTGAGTCGTACTGTCGCCTGGTGAGCCGGCTCATTTATCTCTCCTTTACACGGCCGGACTTGACTTATGCAGTTCACATTTTATCTCAGTTTATGCAGGCCCCTCGACAGGAACATTGGCACGCCGCGCTTCGTGTAGTTCGTTATCTGAAGGGCTCACCAGGTCAAGGGATTCTACTCTCCACATCCTCAGATTTGCAGCTTACTGGCTGGTGTGATTCTGACTGGGTGAACTGCCCACTCACTCGCCGTTCGCTCACTGGGTGGGTAGTATTTTTTGGGGGCTCTCCGGTCTCTTGGAAAACCAAGAAACAACACACGGTCTCTCGTTCCTCCACGGAAGCTGAGTACCGATCTATGGCGGCCATTACTGCAGAATTAAAGTGGCTCAAAGCTCTTCTACTCTCTCTTGGAGTGACTCACTCACAACCCATGTCTCTACGCTGTGATAGCCGCTCTACTCTCCATATTGCACATAATCATGTCTTCCATGAACGCACCAAACATATAGAGGTTGACTATCACTATGTTCGTCATGCCATTCAGGATGGAACCCTTACTGCTCATCATGTATCTACCAGTGATCAGTTAGCCGATATTTTCACTAAGGCCCTTGGACAGAGACAATTTCGTTTTCTTCTCGGCAAGTTGGACATTTTTTATCCCCATGCTCCAACTTGAGGGGGGGTGTTAGACTAATATTTTGGGCTTGTAAATTAATTTATTGTATTCATTATTAGTGTAATTAGATAGATGGGCCGAGGGCTCTAGTATTTAGACTCTCACGTGTGTGTGTGTGTGTGTGTATATATATATATATATATATATATATATATATATATATATATATATCGGCCCTCAAGAAGGAGAGGCAAGGGGGAATACACTCAACTTTAATACAATTGATCAAAATATATTAAATGTCCAATCAATTGATAGACTTATATCCCTACTCTAAGTTATAAGACGCATATGGAACTATATCACCAAACTTCTCCGCCAAATATTGATTCGGCCAACATCCAGAGAGACCCTGGTGTGAGTTTTCTCGCACTTAAAAAGATTGTAATATAGCGGTGAAAGTACGAGTATCGTCTCCACAGGGACGGTAAAAGGGAATTAAGAATTAACTAAAATCAGCGATAGAGAATAAATAAAACTAATGCGGTCGTGCGAAATTTGGTTGCTTTAGGAAACTAGAATTGCAAATAAACGACTAAAAGTAAATATTTGGGTTCTTCTTAATTAACGACGAAGGGAACAGGGATTGATTCCGGGGTAATCAGATTTCTGGCAGATCAGGCTTAATTACATGAATTTATTTTAATTGAGCCTAGCTAATCAATACTAAGTTCTTACCGCTCTCGCGGCGTAGAGTACAATAATTTAAGAGACCAGGCTGATCTCTCATGCGACAGGATCCTAAATTGTTGTCAAGACGAACGAGCTTACGACCCCTTAATCGCTACTAATCTCTTAGCGAACGATTAAGTGTGTGTGAATGTGTCCTAGAACAAATTAGATCTCTCTTAATTCATTCTACATGCGATTGTAATTCTAGTGGCCATCTAGGTTACAAAAGATATCAATTAAATTATTCAAGCACAAATTAAACGACATTCATGCAATTTACACCATCAAGAACCTAACCATACATCATGATTAGCCCCTTCATCAACCCCAAATCCCTAATTAAAACTACTCCCTATTCATAATTGAAGAATCAATAGAATTGGGATAAATAGAATTAATTGTCATTAATAAAAAAGTAGGAATTTACAAAGAATGTTAAGGAATTGAAAAATCTGGCTGAAAAAACTCTCTAATCTCGTCCTTAATATCTCTGTAAAGTTTCATCCCCTTCATTAGGGTTATGGGGGTGATATTTATAGGAAACATAGTGATTTGGGCTAAATTAGGAAAAAAATTAGGTACGCACGGCGCCTACGCACGCGTGCATTGAGTTCGTGCGTCCGACAGAGAAACGCGTAAAATCGTTGGACGCACGCGTGCGTGTCTACCAGTGCGGTTTCCGACTTATCTACTCCGAATTTGACAAACCTTCCTTAATGAAAGTTGTATCTAATGAAGTTCTCTATCCACCCCAATTTTCCGAGTTGGATTCGAATCATCCAATCAAGATATATGAATAAAATGGTGGAATATCTCATTCTGAAATCGCAATAGGGAGCATCTGACTTCATCGTCTGTTTTCACCATCTTCCTTTCAGATTCTCGGAATGATGTCTTCATATTATATGTAGCCCTTGAAGTTGGCTTTCAGATTCAACTTGAATTGTGTCCTTTGACCGCTTCTACAAAGATATATGCTTGAACGTATGACATAAGGTCATCCTGAACACCATTTTCAAGCTCTCTTTGTCTTCTTTTGATCCCGTAGTCAATCCTAGAATTTTTTTCCTTCAAATCTTCATCGTGACCTCCAATGCTCTCAATTCACTCTTGAATGCTTCTCGAATCATCCCGTTTGCTCCTCAAGCACCGGTGCTGGGCTCAAATTCCCTGATTTTGACTCCAAACAACACAAAACTCGAACAACCGTCTGGTAAACAAAACTTGAGCTAAAATTGAGACTTGTAACACCTTAAATCTAGGAAAACTATCAAAATCCGACCCCAACACGCATTAAATGCGTGTCTAAATACATACTTATCAGATTCCCCCACACTTAAGCCTTTGCTTGTCCTCAAGCAAACTGAACAACGGGACTTACGATAATCACCACATGGAATTAAAAATAATTAGCATGCACACGTAGCTAAAGGGATATTCACAGAACAGACAATCTAAACCAAGAAAATTCTTCCCTAAACTACATCTTTGTACTCAAGCTAAACTATTTGACAAAATTATTCACATCCTTAAAGTAATGACAACATACACAAATAAATTAGCTATTGATCAGAAGGACTTATGAAGGTGATGGTGAATGCTGAATGGTAATGAACAGTCCTTTTCTGTTGAGAGATTGGAATATTCTAACAAAGACTCAATGCATTCAGAAATTTCAGGGCTATTCTTAGGATCAAGGAACTCAGTAGGTCACAATTTAGGAACAATCATCTAAACCTATGCAAAGAGTAGACATGGTTGTACAACTAAGCTAAACCGCCGCGGCACATTGGTGCTTTGACGTATACTTGAAGTACGCGGAGGACTAAAGCTAATTTTTGCAATAGCCTCCAAGTTCATTAATTAAATTTAGTTTTTCCTTGTCATGTTGGCACGAGAACGCCATTTCTTTCGAAAGATCCTCAAGTCTCATCTTATTGTGCAGAACACTTACGCTTTTTGACCGGGTCTCCCATTCTGTTTTTCGCAAGATAAGAGGTCTAGCTATATTAATTTTTCACCTTTCGGATTCTCACTAGACATTACCCCATTCTAATCTCGGCCTCACCAAGGAAAAGTAGCAATTAAAGTTCATTTATTTTAGAAGTGAATCCATGCCTACAATGCAATCCTCGAAAATATCAAGTTCCTAAAAAGTGACTGCTCTTACCCCGTTTGGGGCATAGGAACAGTGCCAAAATTGGCTCCTATCAAAATTCCCTAAACTTAGAAAATTCATCCCCTAGTTCCCTAAACATCAAGACTACGTCAGAAATATTCACGGGTAAGAAAACAAAGGCCATTTGGCTATGGAGCTCAATTAATTGGGTAAACAAAGAACAGTCAGGCTCAAAATGGCTTCTCCTAAAGGAACTTATTCAGGCAAATGGAGAAAATTGTTAATTATTACATGGGTGACTAATGCCTTCATCCTTTCAACAACTAGATTATTGTGCAAGCAATTTAAGCCTAAACACTTCAAGGACATTTTAAAAGCATAGTCAAACGCTAACTAGCTCAAAAAGATACAGTTTAAAGAAAAAAATTCAAAAATTTTGACATGACTTTCCTATGAATATACAACTAACACTTGTACATGTTAACTCTAAAAATCACATGTAACAACTACTGCACGGATGCCCAATTCACTCCCCCACACTTGAACTTTGGCATCGCCCTCGATGACTAAATATGCACTATGCACAAGGGGTAAAGGGAAAGGGTCACGCGTGCTCAAAATCATCTCAAGTCATTTTACTAAAACAGGCGAGTAAGAGTCTTAGGAACTTCCCAAAGGCGTTGGTCGGTGCATAACTAAACTGAGTAAAGTGATCATCGGCACATCATCTCTACAACAAGATCCTGAGCTGCAAAAACAAAACACACAAAACAACAACAAATGCAGAAGTAAGCTCGGGTTGCCTCCCGAGAAGCACTATTTTTAACGTCGTTTGCCCGACGCAACCACTTCATCAAAAACTCAGTCAAAGACACTCCCGCTCAAAAAATTAGTCTTCCACAAATCAAACCTCCTATCAACAAATGCCCTGAGATTACGTAAAACCTTAAATTCATGAATACAATTGCGCATCTCTGGGCCACTCGTAGAGCACAAGAATGAGTCTAGGCCTTTATCAGGCCCTTTATCAAAGAATTGGTCAAAATCAGTCTGTCTAAGAGGTGGGGGTTTCCCTTCCTCCTTTCCAGGTGGATCAATGGCATCTAACAAAAAGCACTCATTAACATCTTGACCGGACTGTTTTGCCAGTTTGGCCATGCAAAAAGTGACTCTCTCCTCCCCAACTCTTAAAATCAATTCCCCTTCCCCAACATCTATGAGGGTCCGAGCAGTGGCCAGAAAAGGCTTTCCAAGAATTAAGGGCACATCAAGATCTAGGAAAACAAAATCGACAGGAATCACAAATTTGTCCACTTTAACCAACACGTCTTCAGCAATCCCCTGGGGGTATTTGACTGATCGGTCAGCCAGCTGTATGCACATGCATGTTGATTTAAGTGGACCGAGTGCAAGCTTCTCATACAAAGCAGAAGGCATTAGATTGATGCTTGCACCCAAATCAGCTAAAGCATTATAAAAAATCTCATTTCCTATAGAGCAAGGGATAGTCAACTTACCTGGGTCCTTGAGCTTTTTAGGCATCTCCTTTAGCACCACTGTCGAGCACTCTTCATTCAGCACCACCGATTTCGGTTCTCCCCACTTTCTTTTGTTAGAGAGGAGTTCTTTCATAAACTTTGCGTACCTCAGCATATGTTGCAGTGCCTCCATGAATGGTACGTTTACTTGAACCTGTTTGAAGAGTTTCAAAAACTTGTTGAAGTCCTCAGTGTCACCCTTCCCCTTTAATTAATGCAGGAATGGGAGGGCTGGGTTGTAAGCTTTGACTGGAATGGATTGCTTTGGGACTTCCTCCACCTCCTCCTTCCTCTCTTCTATCTTCTTCTTCTCATGGCCAATTTCAGCAGACACAACCTCCGCAGACTCCTTCTCTATGGCAGCAGGTTCAAGGTCCCTTCCACTTCTTAACGTGATGGCATGCACTTGCTCTCTTGGGTTTGGCTCGGTATTACTAGGGAGGGATCCCTGAGGCCTCTCATATATGGCTTTTGCAAGCTGCCCCAATTGATTTTCAATATTTTGCATCCTTGAGTCCACTTGCTGTTGAAATTGCAGTTGTTGCTGCTGAAATTGCAATAATTTCTTGAGTGTTTCTTCCATGCTAGAAAATCTTTGTTCAGTCTCTCTCATGAAGCTCCCTTGCACTGGATGAGATGCTTGTTGCTGGCCTTGAGGCGCCTGGGGCTGAGTATAATTTCTAGACTGTTGCTGCTGATTTCCTTGCCCGTAATTTCCTTGCTGCTACTGTCCGTAGGGCTGATTGTAGTAGCCCTATCGCTGATAATACATCGCATCCATTTGCTCTACTCCAGGGGCTGCCGAGTGTGCCATCATAGTACATTCATGTGGCGAATGGAGTCCCCCACATAGTACAAGAGGGACTAAATGGGCCGGGGGCTACCATATTAACACTGGGCATCGAGAGAGCAAGATCCATCTTTTTCCCCATATCAGACACGCTGGTTGTGAGCTTCTGCATCATGCTTGCTAATGTATCTACTCGTGCAGAGAGCGCAGAATTATTGCTAATCTCGTATAAGCTCAGAGCCTTTTGTTGAGGAGCACTCCTGTCGCTGTACCAAGATGCATTATTTGAAACAATCTTCTCCACTAGTTCTTCCCCCACCTCGGATGGTAGATCAGGAAAGGCTCCACCACCTGAAGCATCAAGCATCATCTTCCCTTCATTGCCGAGTCTGCTATAGAAGTAAAAAAGAACCTCACAATCAGTCAAATTGCCCTGAGGGCAAGCTCTCCGCAGCACCTTGAATCTCTTCCATGCTTCAGCTAAAGTCTCCAGAGATCCCTGTTTGAACTCTTGTAGCTGCTTCTTCAATTTCAGGGCTTTTGATGTAGGGAAGTATTCATTAATAAAGGCACTATGCAGTTGGTCCCAAGTCTGGAGGTGGTTGTGAGGATTGCTGTCCAACCACCTCTGTGCATCATCCCTCAGTGAGAACGGGAAAAGCATCATTCTCACCTGATCATCAGTTAACCCAGGTATCTTAAAAGTCTGGCACATCCTCAGGAAACGGGTAATATGTGCCACTGGGTCTTCAGTAGGGCTTCCTCCAAGTTGATTATTGGATACCATACTTATCACCGCCGGCTTGATCTCGTAACGGTTGGCAGTAATTCCCGGTACTTGAATACTATCGTACTCTGAAACGTTTGGTGTAAGGAACTCTGCAATGGTCTGACGCTGATAGAGTGGATTATTGTGCGGTATATATGGATTGGGTGGAGGCTCCTGATGTCTAGGTTGAGGGGCTGGTTGTGGCTGAGTAGGTGGGATTTGGGTTTGGTTTTGAAGCTGATTGGGGTATGGATTTTGGTACTGAGTCTGATTCTGGAATGTAGGTTGATTGATTGGAGGTGGGTTCTGTCTCGGTTAGAAAACGGGAATACTCTGCCCTGCTCCTTGCATCCCATAAACTTGATTTTGAAAATTGGTTTCAGGAGTAGAAGGGGTATTTTGAAAGAGGTGAAATAATGGAGGGAGATTAAATTGTGGTGAAGGCTGATTTTGGGAAAAAATCGGAGTGCGATAATTTTGAAAACCTGGAGGGTTTCTAAGTGAAATTGGTGGTGAAGATTGGGGTGACGTGTTCACATAGAAATCTTACTGAGATGTGGGGTTAGGGTTACCCGACATCCCTGCGGTTCCAGATGAAGACTGGTGGTCCATGTTATTCTTTTCCTTTTGAGCCTTGCGGTTTTGTCTGGCGAGCTTTTCAATCTCAAGGTTAAGAGGGATTAGCGGTTCTCCCCTCTTAGAACGTGTACGCATAAACAGAGCTGACCTGCAAGGTTAGCTGACAAAAATCCTACGAAAAACTAAAAACGAATCGCTGAGTAAAATTAACCCTTAAGACCGACACCGTCCCCGACAACGGCGCCAAAAACTGATGTGAGTTTTCTCGCACTTAAAAAGATTGTAATATAGCGGTGAAAGTACGAGTATCGTCTCCACAGGGACGGTAAAAAGGAATTAAGAATTAACTAAAATCAGCGATAAAGAATAAATAAAACAAATGCGGTCATGCGAGATTTGGTTGCTTGAGGAAACTAAAATTGCAAATAAACGACTAAAAGTAAATATTTGGGTTCTTCTTAATTAACGACGAAGGGAACATGGATTGATTCCGGGGTAATCAGATTTCTGGCAGATCAGGCTTAACTACATGAATTTATTTAAATTGAGCCTAGCTAATCAATACTAAGTTCTTACCGCTCTCGCGGCGTAGAGTACAATAATTTAGGGGACCAGGCTAATCTCTCATGTGATAGGATCCTAAATTGTTGCCAAGACGAACGAGCTTACGGCCCCTTAATCGCTACTAATCTCTTAGCGAACGATTAAGTGTGTGTGAATGTGTCCTAGAACAAATTAGATCCCTCTTAATTCATTCTACATGTGATTGTAATTCTAGTGGCCATCTAGGTTACAAAAGATATCAATTAAATTATTCAAGCACAAATTAAACGGCATTCATGCAATTTACACCATCAAGAACCTAACCATACATCATGATTAGCCCTTCATCAACCCCAAATCCCTAATTAAAACTACTCCCTATTCATAATTGAAGAATAAATAGAATTGAGATAAATAGAATTAATTGTCATTAATAAAAAAGTAGGAATTTAAAAAGAATGTTAAGGAATTGAAAAACCTGGCTGAAAAAGCTCTCTAATCTCGTCCTTAATCTCTCTCTAAAGTTCCATCCCCCTTCATTAGGGTTAAGGGGGTGATATTTATAGGAAACATAGTGATTTGGCCTAAATTAGGAAACAAATTAGGTACGCACGGCGCCTACGCACGCGTGCGTTGCGTCCGTGCGTCCGACAGAGAAACGCGTAAAATCGTTGGACGCACGCGTGCGTCCCTTGCCACGCACGCGTGCGTGTCTACCAGTGCGGTTTCCGGCTTATCTAGTCCGAATTTGACAAAACTTTCTTTATGAAAGTTGTAGTTAATGCAGTTCTCTATCCAGCCCAATTTTCCTAATTGGATTTGAATCATCCAATCAAGACATATGAATAAAATGGTGGAATGTCTCATTCTGAAATCGCAATAGGGAGCATCTGACTTCATCGTCTGTTTTCACCTTCTTCCTTTCATATTCTCGGAATAATGTCTTCGTATGATTTGTAGCCCTTGAAGATGGCTTTCCGATTCAACTTGAATCGTGTCCTTTTTCCGGAGTATGCTTTAACGATTGACAGAAGGTCATCCTGAACACCGTTTTCAAGCTCTCTTTGTCTTCTTTTGATCCCGTAGCCAATCCTAGATTTTTTTTCCCTTCAAATCTTAATCGTGACCTCCAATGCTCTCAATTCACTCTTGAATGCTTCTCGAATCATCTAGTTTGCTCCTCAAGCACCGGTGTTGGGCTCAAATTCCCTGATTTTGACTCCAAACAACACAAAACTCGAACAACCGTCCGGTAAACAAAACTTGAGCTAAAATTGAGACTTGTAACACCTTAAATCTAGGAAAACCATCAAAATCCGACCCCAACACGCATTAAATGTGTGTCTAAATACGGACTTATCAGACCCCATAAAGAGGAAATGACGAAATATGTGGAGTTTCTGACACTCCATCCCAAATCACGGGACTATCGATTAGGGTATTAAAATACGGGATTCGGAAGCCACGGTTCCGAATGAATTATTAGAGTTTAGAATTAAAAATGATTCAGATGGCTGACTTCCGAATGGTGAAAAAGTTTGGATGGCTGACTTCCGAATGGCAAATGAATATTAGGATTTGTCATTTTCTAATGGGAAAAAATACCCACTTGTTAGTCCAAGTAAAACTCCCCATTAAGATTAATTTACAGGAAATTAGTTTAATAAAGAGATATTATTTAGACTATTACCTATTTGTATAAAATTAAAACTAAAATTAAAATCAGTGATAGTAACTTTTTTATTTGTATTCCGATTTTTACAAAAATTATACTCTCTCTGTCCCATTGGACTTTGCCAACTTTTTTTTTTGTTGTTTCAAAAAACTTTGTCACTTTCATATTAAAACAATTAATTTATGGTTCTGCACATTCATATTTAAAATTTTTCTTAAATAGATCCAAATACTAAAATTAAAACTCTGTTTTAAAATTAATTGAAACACCTAAAAAAAGTTATTGTAACTCTGTTTTGGATCCGAAAACTTTCTACTGTTAAAACGTCAAAAAAAAATCAAACTTTATATATGGAATATTGATGTCATTAAAAAGGTCATAAAAAATTATGCATTTTGGTATATTTTTTATAAAATTTGGAATACATATAAAAAAGTTACATCATTTAAAAGAAAAAATGAGATTTTACGTTCACCTTGCCCTTATCCCTCCCACCCAAAAACCCTGCTCATCTTCCATTCAGAATTGCCATTTCCGAATCCCTCATTCCTAGAAATCCTATGGAAAATCCCATTATTTTGATTTACAAATTTACATGTTAACTTTTCCCGTAATATAAGAAAAGACCCCCCCCCCATAAATTCTGAACAAGCTTATCCTCCGACAGGTCTTTTTATCGATCGACAAAATCAAAGTATAGGAAAAAAGCCGCATGATGACCACCTTATATTTTAGCCTTGATCCATCTTCTCAATCTCAAAAGAACAAGGGTTAGGAAAAACATGACAAAACTCGAAAATAAAATTAATCATCACTAAGGGAGTGTTTGGGTCTGCTTATTCAAATTGGCAGCGATTTTGGCTAGGATATACCAAATCCGTGTCAAAAAAAGATTGGCTCGAACTATTTCGCACGAAAATATCGACAAATTTGTGTCAAATCCGTGCCAATTTCGTATTTCTTGTCGTGCGATCTACTCCTTCGAATAACAGAAGCACACATTAGAGTGTTTGGGGGGAATGCAAAAATACTTTTGCGTACCCATAATTGCTCTTAGAATCACTTTTTAGAAGATGAGGAAGATGAGATTCTGAAAAACCGATTCTGATGTTACTTCTGATTTAAAAAAAAAAGCACAGACAAAAAGAATTCCAAACACTCCTAAATCCGTAGACCAATAAGAGAAAATAATCAAGAGATTAGAGAAAAATATACGAAGGATGAAGAGAGAAACAAAGAGATTGGGGTGACAGAAGAGAGCGAACACACATGGATTCAAGCACAGAAATCATGTCGGAAATACCCACTTGTGCTCTCTCTCTTCTGTCACCTCCATATTACCCATTTCGATGTGGAACTGAATTCTTGAAATCTTGAATCATTCTTCAAGGAATAATGGAGACGAATAACCACAGCATAAAAGGAAAACTTCATGTTGATGTTGATGAATGAAATCTTGAATCATTCGGGAAAGGGGAAGGTTTGTAGTGGTTTTGGTTTGATGTGGGAGGGAATGAAGAACGGAGTTATAGCCTTTATATAAGGGAAAGAAAAAAGAATAAGAAGAGCAAGAATGGTCTTTTTGGAGTAAATTTCACTAGTATTCCTACCATACCCTAATATCCTTTCCCTGTTCAAAGCCCCGTTCGGTCCAGGCGGAACATAGAGGCTAATATATAACACCACCTTGTTTGGACGGTTCATGATGTATAAAGAGTCTAGGATGAGATTTATGGATGATGACTGTTTGACAAAGACTTACCCCGGTGCTGAGCAGAATGGGCGTGTTCGCCTTCGTGGTGAGGCGTAACCAAGTCTAAGATGAAGAAATCTAACAATAAGCAGTCTAGCTACATAATGCCAGATGAGTTCTTGCAAAGTGTCAAATTAAAGCACAGTTGGCTCCGA
This sequence comes from Cuscuta europaea, assembly GCA_945859875.1. Classification (NCBI taxonomy): domain Eukaryota; kingdom Viridiplantae; phylum Streptophyta; class Magnoliopsida; order Solanales; family Convolvulaceae; genus Cuscuta; species Cuscuta europaea. Next base: position 14,935,182 of record CAMAPE010000010.1, on the reverse strand, counting down.
GCATGAAAGAAGAGCTGACACAAGAAATAGCGTCCATGGTACTCTCAGAAATAAAGGCAGCTAACCGTAGGATAAGTCTGAACATTCAAGAGTTGTGTGTCCTCAAAAAACCAATCATCAAGACGTGAGGTAGATGGGTCAAATGGGCAATCTTCTGTTGGAGCGCACTTGATATTAAACTCGTGTTTCTGTCAAAGAGCTTTTAACATAGTTACTTTGGTTACATTGGAATTGTTTTGAACTTGATGGATGTTTAACTTTTGAATGCTTGTGTACAACTTAAGTTGCTTGGTTTGTTAGGATTTGATGTTGGAGTCAACATTTGTTTCACTTTTGTAGGTAATTATAATTAAATTGACAGGTATTACATTCATGGCTATAAGTGTGTAAATACATCCGAGCTGCATGTGTGCAAATAAATAAACTGTTACATTACATAATTAATCAGGGTCAACATATTTTCAAAATTGTTACCCTTGTGCATGTTAAAACCGTTACATTTTACACAATCTATTGTAACATTTATATCATTGTTGTAAGGACCATTACAGTTGGTAATAAATTTCGTTACAAGCCGTTACATTAGAGCAAATGCAACGCGAGCGAATGTAACGATGAGAAACTATTACAATAAGTCGAATGTAACAGTTTTTTGGAACAAAGGTCACGAAATCTGCTGTTACAAAAGACCCAAAACTCTAGTAGTGAATAACATTTGGAGTACAAATAAAAAACTTATAAAAAACTTATACCACTTTAAAATAAATGTGAAATTTTATTTTTTGAATTGCATACCTTTGGAAAGTTTTAATTACGTAGGATTCCAAGACATAGCTTAGAATTAACGTAACATTAGTTCCAATTTAACTTAAATTATATTACGTACTAATGTAACGGAAGTATATACAGTATTTAGTATACTAAATGTGCTTAGAAGATGATGTTGGAAATTTTAATGTATTTCAAATAAACCAAAACCTTTGGGTAATAGTTTAGACCATTTTTATTTCTATATTAAATAATTTAATTGTTTTGAACTTTTCTGCGTAACCGCTCGGACTTTTGCAAGCGTTGAACAAGTATTGTTTTTAATGAGTGTACATGTCTTGCTTATACTTGGCCAACCTTAAATATCTCCTTTTTAATAGGATCAACATCAACTTAAATTCTATTCTATAAATTGGGTGCTATTAATGCGGTTTGAGTAGAAATACCTACGTCCAAAATTTTTGGACGAAGCTTTATACATAAGAATATATACTTCACAAAAAACCACTGGATTACATAAATTAAAATTATATCCTCGTAGATTGTGTGTCCTGCAAACTCGCCGAAATGCTCGTTATATCTTGAAGAAAGATTACCGGTTACCGGAGTCGTGAAATACTTTCTTGAGGATAACGTCTAACGCGTCTGGAGTCATTTTATTTTTCTAACATTATTTTGCAGGTTTCGACAAATATCTCCAACAATCTCAAGAAAGTATTTCGTCCGACACTGCAGCCCCAAAAATGTCAGAGAGAATGAAACACATCGCTACCCGTGCGCCCGTGCCGTTGTTTTTTTCAAAAATGATTTTTGTACACACTCTTATACACATTTTTGTAAACACTTATGTCTGTGAAAGCTTTTTTTTTGTCAGTGAACATCGATTCACAAACAATGTTTTGCACAAACAAAATATTGTATGTGAACCGGGTTCACAGACAAAAAAAAGCTTTACAAACATGGTGTGTATAAGGTGTGTACAAGAGTGTGTACATCAAGCATGGTTGTATTTTTTTTACTCTCTTGGTTGTTACCATATCATTGCTGCTGGTTTTCTGTTTGTTCTCCCGGCCAGCTACCTCTTCCAAAACATGTTCACATTGTAGTCTTAAAAACGTTCAACACTCATACGGCTTGGTGGCATCCAAACAGGGCCATAGATGAGGCTGTGCAAGCTGGGCTACTGTACAGGGCCTCCAAAAATAGAAGGCCCGTTTTTTAAAAATTTAAATAGTACATGTATATAAAGTAGAGAAATATTCAGGTCCGAAACTCTAGACCAGAACCGTTGTTCGAACGGTGGCGTTTCAGGGTCTTCTCGGTTGATTATTTTGATGAAATTTTTATGACATGCTTTTCATAAAATCTAGTTTATCTAAGAAAACATTCAGATAAATATTCAATCGGGAAGGTCATCAAATAATATTTGAAAGTTAACTGCGTTTTATATGTATATTCCGGCGCAGTTATCTTTCAAAAATCATACGACGGCCTTCCCGATTGAATTTTTAGCTGAACTTTTTTGTGGATAAACTAGACTTCATGAAGAACATGTCAGAAACATTTCATCAAAACATTTCACCGGGAAGGGCCCCAAACGCCGCCGTCCGGATGGCGGTTTCGGTCAGGAATTTCTGACCGGAAGAGCACTCTATAAAGTAATTGTTTAAATTATTAATAGAATCCCATTTGCATGTTTGAAACACCTTTATACACTGAACGGCTCAAGTCCAAATAAAAGCAAACTATACGTCTACACATTAGATCTATGCATTTTATTTAATAAAATGCCTCATTTGTGTGATTCGCATTGGGCCTCGTAATGTGCCAAGCCGGCCCTGCATCCCAATGGCGAAATATGGTACCTCTTAATTTTACTAGCTATAATAACTATGTAGTATTTCATACGGAGTATTATCGTGGCTTGATATTGTTGCGTACTTGGGTATGTGTCCTGTGGATTCTCGGATACTCCCTCCGTTCCTAAATAAACTTTCAACTTTCCTTTTTCGTCCGTTCCAATTAAAATTTTCACTTTCCCTTTTTAGTAAAGAATTTGTGGTTCACAACATTTCTTACACATTTCTCTCTTCACTCCACAACTCTTCACTACACAATACCCACTATCTTAAATTGTGTGGCAAACCTATTTGGAAGTTTTTTTTTTTGGATGAAATGTAAGTATATATTAACACCCAAGAAAATAACAAGTTAATGTTACAAAAAAAGTGCATATCCCAGTACATAGGATACCACAAAATCAATCTTACCTATTGATGGATAGTGTACCCGGGGGGTAGCTTATCCGAGGGGTTATTACGGAGAATAACTAGAGAGAAGTCAGAGCAAATGAGTATAGAGAGAGGAAGTATATTAGAAAGTGTTCAGCGTTTTTAGCGTGGTTTACAACGGGGAAATGGGGTGCTATTTATAGTAGCAATAAATGCCGGACAGGGACACGTGTCAAGCGCCCATTGGCCGAGAGGTCACCTCAACTGGTTGGCGCTGGCAACCGCATGTGGCCGCATTTAATGCGGCTGTTGGATGGGACGTCGTACTTGGTACGGTGATCCATACGCATGTGGAGCGGATATTATGTCGGAAAAGGCGCCCTCGGCTGTAGATGACTAGCCGAGGGCTCTGAGTACAGGGGACCCCCTTAGTGTCGAGGGCTCCAGATGCCGAGGGCTACTGATTTTCGCCGTTCTGCCCAGTAACTTCATTTTCCTGTCTTGGCCCTTCTGTGAGAGTTAGAGCTTTCGGCCAATGGCCCGAAGGCTCCCCCTGGTGCGCGTAGTGGGCTGCTTGGTACCTTGGGCGCCGTGATTTGGGCTTGTTGTGCTTCCTGGGCCTATTGGGCCTTTATTGGAGTAGTGGAAGTCTGTGGGCCGGGGGTTCCCGGGCCATATACTCCATCAGGAGTCCCTCAATCCTTTTGCCGAAAGGTACTTGAGGGAAAAGGAGTAATTGTGTTTGTCCTCTGCCGTTGTTCCGTTGTAGTTTGTAGAGTTGTGGGTAGTTTGTTGTTTGTTTATTCTGCCGAGGGCAGTCCCTCAGTTACCCACATGTCGGGACTTGAGGGGTCATGTTTGTGATTTTTGTGGTTTTTCCCGAGGGGGTTCCCCAGTCCCCCACTCCTTGAGGCACTTGCAAAGTGGTGAAAAGGAGTAGGGTAATCATGTTGCTTGTTTTGGGCCGAAGGCTGACGCTTTTCGTTTCATTTTGGAAGGATGCCTCGTTAAAAACCTCATTAGGAAAAACCCTGTGGGAAAAAATCCTAATGAGGGAAAAAGAGTGCACCGAATTCCCCCAACGATGAATCGAAAACGTGAAGCCCTGGTTCGAAATGGAGAATAATGCTGATGCCGAAGGCTTTCCTTGTTCTGAGGGCTCATGTGTTGATTAGCCGGAGGCTTGTTGTTGATAGCCTGGGAGGTGCCGAAGGGGAGTCCCTCAATCTGGGGATCGAGGGCGTAATGAATGCGAGTAGTAGTTGAAGTGTTACCGGGGTGTCCCCTGTTTGTTGATTAGTTGGTGAGGAGGGTATCCGAGGGGTCCCATTACCTGTGTGCCGTAGGCTGTCTGTCAATGAGGCGTACTCCTCGGGGGCTACCCGGCCCTCAAAGTGCTGAGGGGGGATCCCCGAGGGGTGGGCCTGTTATGAAGCCGTGGGCTTCTGAAGGAGTGAGCCCGAAGGCATTTGTTATGTAGTGTGTGGGGCACAAACCGGGAGCGTCTTTGGGTAAGTGTACCCGGGGGCTCTTCTTGATGAAGTGGAGTGAAGTAAAAAGCTCGGGGGCTTGTTCCTTGGTTGATGATGGAGCGGGTGCTGAGTTTAGCCGGAGGCTCCCAGAATATAGCTGTTGGAAATATAGCCGTCGGAATATGTAACGTCAAAATATAGCCGTTGGGGGGGCTTCCACGTGGTGCGTGCTTGTTGGCTGCCTGTGGGCGGGCGTCACTGATTGGTCAGTTCGACGGTTCGTAATGATGGCAGTTCAACCGGAGGCCCGGTTTCCAGGCCCAAGCCTGGATCCAGGCGCCTATAAATACCCCATGGCCGGGCACCACTTCTCCTGTGCGATCACTTGCTAGTGAAGCTCTGCCGGATTTTTTCTGGAGAGAGAAACACTGCCCTCGATCTAACTCCTGTTTTAAGGTCAGTTCCCCACGTGTCCTTCTCCCTCCTTAGCTAGCTGTAGCGGCCTTAGATTTAGGAGTTGTAACTTAGAACACTTAGTGTTTCCGATCCCTCGACCCAGCGGAAAGATGTCTTCCCAAAGTGACTCTCAAGACATATCGAGGGATCCCTCGATGGAAGAGGAGAGCTTCTCGGATGCGGGGTCCTCGAGCGAGCAGCCCTCGGCCCAGGAGGATGTCGCGATGGCGATGGAGGTGCAGAAAGAGTTGATGGCTGAAGTTGAAGCCGAGGGCTTCGAGCAAGAGGCGGAGGATGAAGACCTTGCCCTCGCCGTACAAGTTGCAGAGGAGGAGGAAGAGAAGGAGAGGATGAGGGTGAAAGTGGTTGTCCTTCCCCCTCGGGGTGCTGGTGAGGCAGGGAGCTCTCGGCCCCTCAACCCGACGCCGATAAGAGTGGCCCCCGGGAAAAAACAGGAGAAGAAGAAAACTGCTCCCGAGAAGAAGTGTGTTGTTGCTGATCAAGGGAAGCCCATAGATGTGCCCGAGGGGTATTCCTGGCTGAATACTGCTGCCCTCGAGATAGGGTCGAAGGCTGACAGGGAAGATATGTATGTGACTCAGCTGCACGTGGGGCCTTCGGCCGTGGTGGTGGCGCCAGGCCCTGATGATGTGCTTTCCCGGGCTCCCGAGGGTTGCATCGCCGTGCACATCCTGTCGGTATCAATGGGGCTCCGATTCCCCCTGCACCCATTCCTTCGGGAATACCTTCGGTATGTGGGTTTGGTCCCCTGCCAGTTGACGCCTAACAGCCACTCCTACGTGGCGGGCTTCCTGAATCTCTGTCGGGCCCGAGGGGTGACCCCCCGCTTGGACTTGTTTTTTCAAAGCTTCAACCTCTGCTGAGGGGGTCACGCGAACGCCGAGGGCTTCGCCAATCTGCAACAGGTAGCCCGGTGGAAATTATTCACAGAAGCGCCCTCGTTCAACAAAGGCTGGAAGGAGCGGTGGAGCTATGTCAGAATTGCCGAGAGCCCCTTTCCGATGGAACTTCGGGATCGCTTCCGTCGGCATCCGAAGGTTGGGAATGCTGCTCTGGAGAAGGATGGCTTGATAATAGCCAAGATCCCGGAGGGTCGTACGAAGCAAGTGTCCATTAAGGACTTTACTGCTGACAAGGAGCTTTTCGCCCTCGGCTTCTGCAGATATCGCTTCCTCGGTGAGACAGACGAGAAGTATCCTGTGCTGGCAGGAGGTAGTAGCCGAGGGCTTGTTGTTTTGTACTTAGCGTTTTTTTCCTCTCTCTTTTTTTTTGCTTCCTTGCCCTTCGGGTCTAACCCCTTTTTTTTGTTGGCAGGTGTGAATATGGACGCTGGTAAGCTCTTCGCTCTGAAGAAAAAGAAGGGCAAGGCCCTAGCCCAGAAGAAGGACCCCTCGGTCCAACCGCCTGTGGAAGCCTTCTTTCAAAGGGAGACTCCGGAGCCCTCTGCTGCGGAGGGAGTTACTGTGGGTGCCGAGGGGGGCACCAAAAAGAAAAAGGGGAGCAAGGCGGTTGAGCCCCCGGCTAAGAAGCAGAGGGTTACAGGGGGCACTGTCGGCCAGAATGCCCCCTTGGTGATCATTGAGGATCGCCCTTCTCCGGATCCCCCAGCTGGTGCTGCGACAACAGCCCAAGGCGATCTTCCCTTGCGAAGCCCCCCCCCCCCCCCCGGGGAGATCTTGCAGCTTTCCTTGGCCCTGGGGGCTTCTGTGCTACACGGCTCAGCAGAGCCGAAGGCTTTCCTGAGGGGGATGACCTCGGCGATGGACAAGGCTGCCCTCTCGACCTACCATGATGCAGCCCTCGAGAGCAAGATCCTTCGATCTTCGTTAGCTGTAAGTTTCCTCCTTCTCTTTTTGTTTTAACCCTTAATTCTTTGTCCATACTAATCTAACCCCTCCGTCTGTTGTCTATCAGGCTTGTGTAGCCCTCGGGGAGCATGCTCAGAGACTCGAGCAGTGGCGCCTCCAGAAAGCAGAGCAGGATCGGGAGATGAAGGAGCTCATCCTGAAGAACTCTGATGTTGTAAAGCAGATGGCCTTGCTGGAGGAAGATCTCTGGAAAGCTGTCGAGGGCGCTGAGCTGAAGGCCAAGGCTGCCGTGGAGGAGGCCAGGCTTGAGGCCGAGAGGGCTGCTAAGAAAGCCGTCGAGGAGGCAGAGCTTGCCAAGGCCGAGGCCGTCGCCAAAGCCCGAGAGGAAGCTGTTGCCGCATTCATGGCCGAGGGCTGGAAAGCCGAAGATAGGCAGCAGTGGGTGGCCTCGGTCGTGGAGTCATCGGTAGATGACTGGGTGAAGGGCCCTGGGGGAGACTGGATGGCGGAGAGGGGAGACAGTTATTACCAAGGGGGTGAATTCTTCACCCAGCATCAAGTGTATCGGAGGCTTGCCAGGCACTTCCAAGTCTCCCTCGAGGAATTTGACCCCTCGGCGTATGGCTTTCCTCCTTTGCAGCCAGATGTGAGAAATCCCCTCCCCCCGGGCGAAGAGAGGCCTGTGATCCATGACTCCATGATGATGGGGGGATCCGGTGATGGTGAGGCCGAGGCTGCCATCGGGGAGGAGGTCACCTCGAAGCCCGCCGAGGAGGCAACAGCTGAAGGAAACACTTGCACTTAGTAGCTTTTTGAACACCTTTTCTTTTTGTTTGTAATGGATATTTGTGTACTCTCAGCCTCGGCCATATTGTAATATATACTTTAACTCTTCCATTCTTCTTATGAATGAATACCGGCCTTCGGGCTTTTGTGTATAATTCGTTTCCTCCGATTGTTTTTCTTTGAATGTATGCCCTCGTTTTTTTGAATGTATGCCTTTGCCTTTTCTGAATGTATGCCTTCGCCCTTCTTTGAATGTATGCCTTCGCTTTGCTGAATGTATGTTTAGGACTTAGAATATATTCTTCCAAGTGTAGTGCTTTTCGTAGCCCTCGGCTACTAGGCCTATTTAGTGAGTTTAACCTTTCACCGAGGGCACAATGTTCACGACTTAGAAATATTTCTAAGTGTTTGTTCATCTGTTGGCCCCCGGCTAATTCCTTCCCTCTGGTTCTGCGTAGCCTTCATGAGATAACCGGAGGCGAGGTGTTTAGGACTTAGAAGAATTTTCTAAGTGTTTGAATATAGTATAGCCTTCGGTGATTGGGTATCCTTTGCTGACTGGATGTATGACCGAAGGCCCAGAAATAGTTAGGACTTAGAAAATATTTCTAAGTGTAGTTTTACCAAGTCTTCAACCGTATGACCCCTCGGGCTGCATGGAGATTTGACCGAGGGTAAAAACTTTTGGGACTTAGAAATTTTTCTAAGTGTAGTATGTATGAAGTAGGAGCCCTCGGGTGAATGTGAGGGCCTTGTCTCAGATATGCCTTCGGTTGACTGGTGGCCCCACAGAGGGCAAAGTATTTAGGACTTAGATTATTTTTTCTGAGTATTTCCTGCTGCCGGCCTTCGGGAGGGGACCCTTCGGCTGTATTCGTTGTAGGTTTAGGATAGTTTCCTTTGTCTTGTAATGTTGGCCTGTGGTAACAAAAACCTTCGGTTGTTTGTTATGTCCCCCGATGTTGATATAGGAGAGTTTGTAATCCAAGTCTAGTATAAAAAGACAGGCTCCCTCGGGCCCTGTCTGGGTGTGTCCCCTCGGCTTCTAGTGAGGTGCCGGAGGTGATCTTGCTTTGATTTGGCCAACATCTGATAGCTTTGTCATAAAGTAGCCTTCGGTAACGTTTTGAGTTGTTGTTGGCTGAGCCTGCCATGTTTTGTAATATTTGAGCCTTCAGTTTTAGGTATAGCCGGAGGCAACCATTGAGTGGACTTAGCCATTTGTTGATGATGTCTGTGTTGAATGGTATCCTTGGTACTCATGAGCGTCCAGGTGCCGAAGGCGTTCCCTTGGGGAGCCCTCGGTATGTTTCCGTGAATTGTAGGAGTGATGTACTCATTGAATTCTCGCCGAGTCTACTCCCCTTCACCACCCCATTTTTTTTGTAGTGAAGGGAAGGCTTCAAGAAACTTGGTTTCTTGGTAAGGCTTGGCCTATCGGGAGGTAACAGAATACACCATTAGCTCCCCCCTCGGGTTAACCTTCTGAGTTCCGAAGGGATCGAGGTTCGTTTCCTGGGTACAAGATATGGTGGTCTGTAGCCTGCCTCCCCTTGGGGGATGGCGCGGAAAGCGCCTCAGTTTTGAAAGTCGTCCCCTCGGCGCTAGACATAGTATGTGGCCTGCCACACCCTTGGGGTGGTGGCGCGGGGAACGTTTCGGTTTGGAAGTCGATTCATGGGCATTTCTCGTGCCTGTCATATCCTTGGGGTGATGACGCGGAAAGCGTTCCATTTTTGAAAGTCGAATCCTGGGCATTTCTCGTGCATGTCATACCCTTGGGGTGGTGACGCGGAAAGCGTTTCAGGGAAGGGTTTTCATTTGCACACTGGTTGTAAATGGCCAGGGGCACTACGTGCTGCCGGTACCGAGAGGTGGTGCCTTCGGTATAGGCGTCCTCGAGGGGTACGGCTTAGAAACAACACTTGGTGTATGTTCCGATGTACGGCCCCCGGTACTTGGTACCGAGGGGTCTTCTGTGAAAACACTTGGTGTTTTTCCTTCATTTGTCGTAGGTGATTGTGGTGTCTACCCTCGGTACTTGGTACCGAGGGGTCTTCTGTGGAAACACTTGGTGTTTCTTCCCATTTGATGAAGGTGTTGTGTTGTCTACCCTCGGTACTTGGTACCGAGGGGTCTTCTGTGGAAACACTTGGTGTTTCTTCCCATTTGTTGAAAGTGTTGTGTTGTCTACCCTCGGTACTTGGTACCGAGGGGTCTTCAGTTGAGGACAGTTGATACTTTCTTTTAGTCGTAGGTGATAGTATTGTCTACCCTCGGCACTTGGTGCCGAGGGTTCTTCCTTGGGGTAAGGCCTTGGGCCAGGGGTTGTACATATGAGGGCTTGGCCCTTCGTAAGAATCCTGTTCCATGTTCTTGGTGTCTTCAAAATGTCTTCGTCCTTCAGAATTTTTAGGCCTTGGGCCGTAAAATAATACATTCACTAGTTTATGAGGTCTTGGTCGCTCTGGTGTTTATTGATAAAATTTAACTAAGTGATGTACATTCCAGTGCCTAGGGACTTCAGTCCCATTAGGGCGTTTTAGTCTGTAAGTTCCTGGCTTGATGATGGCTGCCACGATGTAGGGGCCCTCGAACTTTGGTGCCATCTTTCCGCCCTCGGTTGGTTGGCTAGCTTCCCTTCTTCGAAGGACATAGTCCCCCACTTGGAATTCCCGGGAGCGAACCTTGGCGTCAATGTAACTCTTCACCTGCCTTCGGTAGTTCTCTGCGCGCATGAAGGCTTGCTCTCGGCGTTCCGAAATAAGGTGGAGGTCGAGGGCCATATTGGCGTCGTTGGCCTCTGGGTCATACTGTGTGACCCTTCGGGTTGGAAGAGTTACCTCAGTGGGGGCCTTGGCTTCAAATCCGTAGCAGAGGGAGAAGGGTGTCTCGCCAGTTGCCCGTCGAGGGGTGGTACAGTAGGCCCATAAGATATTGTGGAGCTCTTCTACCCAGCCACCCCCTTCGGCCTCCAGCTTCTTCTTTAGGCCCTCGAGCAAGGTCCTGTTGGCGTTCTCCACCTGACCGTTGCCCTGAGGGTAAGCCACGGATGAGAAGGTGTGTTTGATGCCCCATGCCTCTAGGAGGGCACAGAAGGGGGATGCCTCGAACTGAGTCCCGTTGTCGGAGATGATTTGCTGAGGGACGCCAAACCTGGTGAGGATGTTTTTGAGAACAAAATGTCGGCACCTGGCCTCAGTGATGCTGGCGAGGGGCTAAGCTTCCACCCATTTGGTGAAATAATCGATGGCGACGATGATGTACCTGTTGTTGGAGGTACCCCTCGGCAGAGGGGCCACAAGGTCTATGTCCCATCGAGCGAAGGGTATGGATGTGCTAATGGGGGCATAGTTGACCGCTGGCCTGTCGGGGGCTTTCTGGAAGTGTTGGCATGCGGGACACCTCCGGGCAAGATCTGCACAATCCCGGGCCATCGTATGCCAGAAGTAGCTCTGGATTATCAGCCTTCGGGACATGGAGAAGGGTCCCTGGTGAGCTGAACAAGTCCCACTGTGCACTTCCTCCATCGCTACTTCGACTTCATCTTGATGAAGGCACCGAAGTAATGTCTCGTTGTAGGACCTTTTGTAAATCCTTCCATCCTCGATAACGTAGCTGGGAGCCCTCAGCTTTGCCAGCTTGGCGCGGGCCTCATCCTCGGGCAGTTGCCCTGTGGTGATGAAGGCAACAATGTCTGAGATCCAGTCCTCCTGTCTTTGGTGTATGTGCATGATGGGGCTAGCGTGTATGCTAGAGAGGCTGAGTTGGAGTCGCACTTGACGTGAATTTGTCGGGCCTTCATGTTAGCTGCTAGCCGAAGGCCACAGAGGAGGGCCTCATATTCGGCTTCATTGTTAGAGACCTTGAAGGAGAAACGGACTGCATGATAGGCCTGGAAGCTCTCGGGTGAGATGAGAACCACCCCTCCTCCACATGCCTTGATGGCGGAGGAGCCGTCGGTGTAGAGGGTCCACCAATCATCCAAAGGGGCCGAGGGCTCCTCGTCCGTGGCTGCTCTCGCCGTACACTCCGTCATGAAGTCCGCTAGGGCTTGGCCCTTGATGGCGGGCCTAGGACGGATGTCGATGTTGTATTGGCTCAAGAAGACAGCCCATTTTACCATTCGGGAGGAGCTAGCGGGGCTCCTCATCAGTGCACCAAGGGGTTGGTGAGTGAGGACCTGGACGGGGTGAGCTTGGAAGTAATGGCCCAATTTCTTGACGGTCCACACGATAGCCAACACCGTTTTTTTCCACGGGGGAGTACCGGAGTTCTACTTCCTTGAGGGTCTTGCTAACATAGAAGATGGCATGTTGGATGCCACCCTCTTCCCGGATGAGTACTGAGCTGATGGCTGCTGGGCTAACACCCAAGTAAAGGTACAGGATCTCCCCTACCTTGGGTTTAGAGAGCACAGGGGGCGAATATAAGTACCGTTTCAGTTCCTCGAATGCCCCCCGACATTCTGAAGTCCACTGGAAACCGGCGGTTTTCCTCATGATCTGGAAGAAGGGTAAGGACTTCTCCGCCGATTTTGATAAGAATCGATTGAGGGCTGCCAGGCGGCCCATCAACCGTTGGACCTCCTTCACGTTGCGTGGGGGTTCCATGTTGATGATGGCCTGGATCTTCTCGGGGTTGGCCTCGATACCCCTTCGGCTCACCATGTAGCCCAAGAATTTGCCCCCTGGACACCGAAGGTACACTTCTTTCGGTTCATCTGAAGGCTAAACTTCTGCATGATGGCGAAGATTTCCCTCAGATCGTCAGCATGGCTTGCTGACTGCTTGCTCTTGACGATCATGTCGTCAACATATGCCTCCATGGTACGCCCTAGGACAGCTTGGAATACCCTGGCCACCATCCGAGTGTAGGTGGCGCCTGAGTTCTTTAGGGCGAAGGCCAAGACAAGGTAGCAGAAGATGCCCTCGGGAGTCATGAAGGCTGTTTTTTCAGTGTCTTCCTCATGCATGTATATTTGATGATATCCGCGGAATGCGTCGAGGAATGACATGATTTCGCACCCCGCGGTTTCATCCACAAGTTGATCAATATTCGGCAAAGGAAAGGGGTCCATGGGACACGCCTTGTTGAGATCTGTGTTGTCCACGCACATGCGGAATGAGGGCGGTTTCTGTGCGAGGACTACGTTAGCTAGCCATGATGGGTATTTTACCTCCCTGATGTGCTTGAAAGAGAGGAGCATGGCGACCTCCTTCACAAATTCCCTCCTCTCGGCCGAGAGGGGTCTCCTCCGTTGTTGTACTGGTTTGGACGAAGGGTCCACCGAGAGGCAGTGGGTGATGACCCTTCGGCTGATCCCCGGCATGTCCTCCGGCCCCCATGCAAAAACAACGGAGTAGGCGCGGAGGGTGCTGATGATGCCGGTCTTCAGGTCTTCGGGGAGATTGGCTCCAATCTTCACCACTCTCTCCGGCTTGGCCGCATCGAGCGCGAAGTCTTCTACCTCCTCGGCTGGTTCAGCCCTTGGCCTCCTTTCTTCCGCTTCCACAGTTCCGGTGATGGTGTCAACGCGGAACTCCGTCTTGCTAACCTTCTTTGTAACTTGAAGGTAGCAAGCGCGGGCAAGCTTTTGGTTCCCCTTGAGTAACCGATTCCCCCCTCGGCTGGGAACTTGAGGCAGAGGTGCCTCATGGAGATGACGGCTTCGAGATCCTCGAGGGCTGGCCGGCCGAGGATGATGTTGTGGGCGCTGTCGATGTTGACGACGACGAACTCCACTTCGAGCTTGGCTCTATGGAGGCCGTCGACGAAGATTATCGGGAGGGTTATGACCCCCTCGGAATCAATGGTGTCGCCGGTGAAGCCGGCAAGAGGAGTCTTGATGGGCCGAAGGGAGCCCCTCTCCAGATGCAGCTCTCTGAAGGTGCTGAGGTACATTACATTGACGGAGCTGCCCGTGTCAATGTAAGTTCTGTGAATAATGGTGTCATTTATTTCTGTCCGGATCACGAGGGCATCCCTGTGTGGGGAGGATACTGGGGGGAGATCAGCATTAATGAAGATAATGGGTTCCTCCCTCAGCCGCTTTACTGGGGGCATGTGAGTGACTTCCCCCACATAAAGTGATTGAGCCCACTTCTTTCGTTGGCTCGTAGAATCACCCCCGGTATTTCCCCCTGTGATCATGAGGATGTGACGTTTCTTTTCTTGATACCGGGGGTACTCCTCCTCCTCTTCCTCCAGATTTCCAATCTCCCTCTTTTTGCCGAGGGGGATGGTCTTGGGGTTGACCCATGCGTATGCTCTCGCAGTTTGCCCTCGGGGTGGCCCCTGATGAGGGGGGCCTTGTTGCTGAGGGCCCTGGACAAACTGGGATAGATGGCCCGCTTGTATCAATCTTTCGATGGCCGTCTTCAGTTGATGGCAGTCATCGGTCCTGTGACCCTGGTGTCGGTGGAAGCGACAGTAGGGGTAGTTCGGATTGATGGAAAATACCTCCGGGGGTGCGCATGAATCTCGCTCCACCAGGCCCCTCTCCTCAGCAAAATAAAGAATAACGCTGACGGGGTGCGTCAAAGGTGTCCGAGGGTGCTCCAGGAGAACAGGCTGGGCCCAAGCCCTCGGGTTCCCCTTGTAACCTCCCCCGGGCTTGGCTTGGCCGTGCCGGGGGCGATCACCGGAGGGGGCAGAATCCTTAGGATGATTGCGGGGAGCCCCCGGCCCCCGGTTACCTTTGTCGTCTGGCCGAGGGCGCTGCTGATCCGGGATGTGGTGGCATTTCTCCACCTCCTCGGCTTCGGCGTACCGGTCCCCCCGCTGTAGGGCCCTTATATAATCGCGGGGGGGTTCGATGATGAGGCTTCTTGAGAAGTTCCCGAGGCGGAGTACTGTTTGTAGGAGGGCCAGGAGGGTCCCGTTGTCAGCGCCATCAACTTTATCAGCCTCCGTCCTCCAGCGCTCCAGGAAGTCCCGGAGGGTCTCCTCCTTCTTCTGCCTCACTGTTAGCAGGTGGGAGAAGTGTTTTCTTGTGCGGCGCCTTCCCGCAAATTGCGTCAAGAATCGCTGGGCGAGTTCTTGCCATGAGTCAATGCAGCCCTCGGGCAATCGATTGAACCATTCATAGGCCGGCCCCTCTAAGGTGGAGAGGAACCAGCGGCACAAATATTCATCCGATGCCCCCACCATCATCATGCTGTTTTGATACCTGCTGTAGTGCTCTTGGGGTCAGTCTTTCCGTCATAGGGCTTGATGAGCTGCCCTCGTTTTTTCCGGGATCCGGGCCGCCAATACCCTTGGGGTAAATGGCGTCCGGGTCCAGAGTTGTATGGTGGGTTCCCCGGAGCCCTTGGCTATCTTCTTCTGCATTTCTTCCATCTTGACCATCATCGCCTCATTCTTAAGGTCTCTATGAGGGGCAGAAGTGGTGGCGTGGGCTTTGGTGGCCTCCATCTCGTCAAGCCAGCGCTGGAGGGCCGCAATGATTTCGTCCCGGGGGTCCTTCGGGAGGGCCTCCGCCCCCTGCGAATGGACCCGGGCCGAGTGGGCCTGGTTGATTTGGTGGCGTGCGTCATCGGCATGGAGAGGTGCCTTGCTTTTGTCCTGAGGGGGACGCCTTTCATTGGCCCTGGAGACGGACCCGCCACTTTCCTGAGGCCTCTGGAATGCCTTCCCCCCGAGGCAGTCTTGGACCCCTCGGCGGTCTTGCGCCCCTCCGAGTCTCTCGAGGGCGGAAGTCCGGAGTTGTTCCTTGCTAACGTTGTGGTGGTCCCGGGACTGGACTTCTTGGGAGGCCGTATCTTGGGCCACGACCCCTCGGAGTTCCCCATCCGGAGGGCCGGGTTACCGAGGGGTCGTGGATGAGGGGGAGGCATAATATTCTACCCGACCTGAGGTTGGTGGGGAACCAAAGTGCCGAAGGCACCCGGGTTTTGGGTGAGCGTCTGGATGAAGGCGGAGAGCGCCGATTGCACGTCGATTGTGATGACCGGAGGGCTAATTTGATTCTCACTCCGGTCCTTCTTCTTGGCCTCGATGCCAAGGCGGGCATCGGGGGCATTTTGTTGGATCTGCTGGCGTAGGTCGACAGCCGTCTGGTCCAACCCGGTGATGACGCCGCCCCAGGGAGCCCTGTTGGAGGCTTCAGGGACGTCGACCTCGCCGACGGCCAGGTTCCTGTCCTCTACATTCTTGGAGTTGGCACGAGTTGTTCTCACCATTTTAGATGGGTGTTTTGTGTTTGGTCGAGGGGGAGGGTTTCTTGCTTGATTGTTCGACCTCTCAACGAGAGCACCAAATGATGGATAGTGTACCCGGGGGTAGCTTATCCGAGAGGTTATTACGGGGAATAACTAGAGAGAAGTCAGAGCAAATGAGTATAGAGAGAGGAAGTATATTAGAAAGTGTTCAGCATTTTTAGCGTGGTTTACAACGGGGAAATGGGGTGCTATTTATAGTAGCAATAAATGCCGGACAGGGACACGTGTCAAGCACCCATTGGCCGAGAGGTCACCTCAACTGGTTGGCGCTGGCAACCGCATGTGGCCGCATTTAATGCGACTGTTGGATGGGACGTCGTACTTGGTACGGTGATCCATACGCATGTGGAGCGGATATTATGTCGGAAAAGGCGCCATCGGCTGTAGATGACTAGCCGAGGGCTCTGAGTACAGGGGACCCCCTTAGTGCCGAGGGCTCCAGTTGCCGAGGGCTACTGATTTTCGCCGTTCTTCCCAGTAACTTCGTTTTCCTGTCTTGGCCCTTCTGTGAGAGTTAGAGCCTTCGGCCAGGGGCCCGAAGGCTCCCCCTGGTGCGCGTTGTTGGCTGCTTGGTACCTTGGGCGCCGTGATTTGGGCCTGTTGTGCTTCCTGGGCCTATTGGGCCTTTATTGGAGTAGTGGAAGTCTGTGGGCCGGGGGTTCCCGGGCCATATACTCCATCACCTATCACCCAAGTCAACACTATGACTCCAAAAGCAACAAAAGGTTCAAAGCAAAAATCAAGCTATCACAACAGAAAATTAGGTATCCCTAATTTAAAGTCCAAAAAAAACACGGAAAGGAATAGTGAACTTTGGGTCAAAACAAATCTCCCCTTTGTTTCTGGTAACTTCCGGCATCGCCTCGAGACATTTGGCCAAAAAAGTAAGGCCTCTCCCATCTAAATTGTCTGTAAGTCGAAGCTCAGTATCCACTCTAATCACCCTCGCATGAATGAACTTAAAAGGTTTGACAGCCAAAATGAGTGTCTTACCTTTGGTGAAAGCATATTTGACGACAACATCATTTAACTTCAGATCTTTTTCATGCATCAAGTACCTTTCCATATCTTCCAAAACGACCTCGTCAACTAACTCCTGGAGGGAGTATCATTTTAACCTTATTTTAATCCCAATATGGAAAATACAAGTCATTTTTTGTGATAAAAAGACAATTATGAGAAACAACAACCCACTAAAATCAAGTTTACAATTGATTAATAGTGATGATATATTGTTACGGTTGTTTCTCAAAGTTGTAAAATTAATGATGTGAATAAGCAAATGGTAGACTCTGGGGCTACCAAACACATTTGTAAAAACAAAAGTTCTATATCGTCCTATACTACCATAGGAAATGGTGAATACCATGTGTATCTAGCGGAATTGAAAACCGCTAAGGTGCATGGTATAAGAAATGTTATTATTAAGCTCACATCGTGGTAAACTTTATCGCTGAATGACGTGTTTCATGTGTTCAAGATTTGGAATAATTTAGTTTTCATTTCTTTCTTGGAAAAGAAAAATTGAGATTAAAATATATCCTTTGATTGTAAAAATATTGTCATGACCAAATATGATGTTTTTTTGTGGGCAAAGGTTACTGTAAGAGTAGATGTTATGCGATTAATGTTTCTAAATTATTGCATGATAATACTCCAATTAATTTATTCGTATGATTAATGGCATGCGTTGGAAAGTTTTAGTTACATGCGTTACGTTGCTATTTTATTGCTATTATACTTTAATCCTTATCTTAATGCTTAGTGAGTTAAATGGTATACTCTATATTCAAAATGTGGGGTAATGTTTAGCTGTGTTCCTTTACCTTTTGAGAAGGTAAAGATGTAATGAGTTGAATATCACAAAGTCATTTTGAATTTCAAATTGGTGAAGTAAATTTTAATGTTCATTATGAACTCGGAAGATTGGGTAAAATTGTGAAAACACAAAATGTTTATTTGGTGAGCTAAGCCATTGTATTATAGTGATACAATGATGATATAATTTTTAGATGATATTTTTGTAAAGACGTATACAACAATACCATATGAAATATACGAAGTATATATGAACTATATAGTTGTCATATAAGTATGATGAGTGGAGTTAATAGTCTCCTTTGGCCGAAATCCTAGGATATTATATTTTAGGGATAATTTGAGTTTGCACCCCACTTTATTGTCGAAATTAGACTTTGCACCCCGTTTTTGAAATCCTTAGTATTTGCACCCTAACCCCGTATGAAAAGACAAGAATGTCCCTCGATAAGAAATATGTTGAAGGCCAACAAAATTGTTAATTGGGGGGCATTTTAGTCTTTTCATACAGGGTTGGGGTGTAAATACTAAAGATTTCAAAAATGGGGTGCAGAGTCTAATTTCAACAATAAAGTGGGGTGCAAACTCAAAATAGGGACTGTCACTTGATAACAAATAGGGATGGTAACACAACCTCAGTGATTGGAGATCCCATGGGTAATAACAGATCTTCTATTTGTTCTGCTAGCCTATTTTAAATGTTCGTTTCTAGGGTGAGGCTAGACTGCATTCTTTGAGAGGATGAGCTAAGGCTCTTAATGATTTTGATAGTCTTATTGTTGGTGTGTCAAGTGCAGGACACACTTGATGAGATCACCTATATGAGTGTGAGGTGGGGCCACCTCCATTAAGCATTGACAACGCTCCTAGAGCACTCAAGAATACCAAGCACGTGCATGGCCTAAAGGCGCACCACGGCGTTAACGCGAGGAATTGTGGGGGGTGAGACATGGCCATTAAGACCCTGAGTTACCATAGCAGCTTCCTGGTTCATAGAAACTATATGTTTCACCAAAAGCTCGGTTTGTAAAGACTTAATCGTCTCGATTTGGTACATAGTCTACGGACACCAGACTTAAAGTGTCATTTTCGTTAATCTAGTAGATTTTCAAATTATTTTAACCTCAAATGTTTATTTGAAATATGTGGGGGATTGTTGAAAATTTTAATGTATTTCAAATAAACCAAAACCTTTGGGTAATAGTTTTGACCATTTTTATTTCTTAATTAATTAATTTAATCGTCTTTGAACAAGTATTGTTTTTAATGAGTGTGTCTTGCTTATACTTGGTCAACCTTAAATATCTCCTTTTTAATAGGATCAACAACTTAAATTCTACTACTATTATATAAATTGGATGCTATTACAGTTTGAGTAGAAATACTTACGTCCAAAATTTTTAGACGAAGCTTTATACATAAGAATATATACTTTACAAAAAACTGCTAGATTACATAAATTAAAATTATATCCTCGTAGATTCTGTGTCCGACAAACTCGCCGAAGTGCTCGTTATATCTTGGGGAAAGATTTCCGGCCACCGGAAATACTTTCTTGAGGACAGCGTCTAACGTTATTTTGCAGGTTCCGACAAGTATTTCCAACAGATGACACGTGGCAAACTTTCCCTAATTGTAGCTTTGAATTGTACGGAGTATTATCTATAGATAGATAATTGTAGTAGCATGTATTGTCCATATATTCTGTTTTAGTAATTAAAAAATCATTTATTGAAAACGATCCTCCCTCGTCGTGTAGGGTTTCTTGGGGCCCCTTTTGCTTCGTGCGGGGTATAATATTGATTTTGATCCGTTGCTTTGTCGATTTTTGCTTTTGGGATTAGTTTGGCTTTGCTGCTGCTCTAATTTCGAGATTAGAGCGTTGTTGCACTTGTTTAAGGGATAGACATTTGCTAGCTTGTCTAATATTTCCTTCGTTCTTTTTTAGTTGCCCGTAACGTTCAATATTTCACATTTGTTAACGTACATATTTGATCATAAATACTATCGTATATCGTAATCTCGATTAGTAAAAAGAACTTTAAAAATCAGACTTTGAAAATTTGTAATGAAATAAATTGAACAATATTTTTGTAAAAAATAATTTTCATAAATTAATAGTGTAAAATATAGTCAAAGAAGAAAATGTGAATAATATAAAATTCAACATATTTCGATTAAAAAACACGGAGGATAGTATTAATTTAACCTGTTCCATTAAAAAAAGCTACAATCATAGTTCAAAATTTACTACTAACTACTAAGAAAAATCACTTTGATCAAATTTTATGAAAAGGAGTATGTAGAAAAAGAACACATTTACTGTTTTACAAGAGAACTGCACCCTTAATTATTCCTTTGATCTGGAGGAGTATTGTTGAATACGAAGTATATCATTCATGACTTCTCTTGCATGTATTTTCCAGAATTGAGAATATATCGAGGGAACAAATGACAAACTTAAATGTCTAATAATTACAGAGTATCATGAAACTATATCAGCAAATTTGTCCGCCAAGTATTGATTCGGCCAACATTCAGAGAGACCCATAAATTCTGAACAAGCTTTTCCTCCGACATGTAAAAATCCGCATGTAATGGGTGGCCAGCTATAATTTTAGCCCTCTGCAAAAAGCCTTAATCCGTCTTTTTAATCTCATGAACCTTCTCAGCCAGTCAACCTCAACAAACAAGGGTTAGAAAAAACCAAGACAAAACAGGAAATTAAAATCAACCATCACTAAGAGTCCGTTTGGTAACACTAAAATTGGCTGAATTGGCTGATTCTGTTGAAATTCATGAAGTTATGGCTGAAGTGACTGTATTGGCTGATTCTGTTGATTCATGAAAAAATTATATTTAAAATATTTGTTATCAATAAATTAAATAAAAAATTATATGAAAAAATAGCTAAAATGATCCTCTACACTAACTTCAGCCAAAACAGCCAGAAAAGTAACTTCAACCTTACTTTTTCTGCTCATTACAAACTTCAACGCGCGAAATCAAAAATTACGTGTTTGGTGAAAAAGTTGACTGATAAGTCTGATAAGCCGAAAAAAGGGTCACCAAAAGGGCTCTAAATCTGTAGACCAATAATAAAAATTAATCAAGAGATTAGAGAAAAATTATAGGGATGATGAAGAGAGAAAGAAAGAGATTGGGGCGACAGAAGAGAGCGAGCACACATGGATTCAAGCATAGAAATCATGCCGGAAATACCCACAGGTACTCTCTCTCTTCTGTCACCTCCATATTACCCATTTCGATCCAGAACTGAATTCTTGAAATGTTGAATCATTCTTCAAGGAAATATGGAGATGAAACCATGCATAGCATAAAAGGAAAACTTCATGTTGATGTTAGCCTAGCCCTACATTCGGGAAAGGGGAAGGTTTGTAGTGGTTTTGGTTTGATGTGGGAGGGAATGAAGAACGGGGTTATAGCCTTTATATAGGGAAAAGAAAGAAGAATAAGAAGAGCAAGAATCCTCTTTTTGGAGTAAATTTCACTAGTGTCCCTACCATATCCTAATATCCTTTCCCTGTTCAAAGCCCCTTTCAGTCCAGGCGGAACGGTTTCATGTGGTACGTACGTACACGGCACGAAGTTCATCTATGGAATTTATACTATATTCTAAATTCCTTTTAAGGTTTGGTAAGCTCTCAAATACATCACGTTCTTTAAAAAATAGATTCTTTAATTTTACATTATTCAGATCAATTTTGAGTATACTTTACTCGTTAATATGTTAAAATTTCAATTTTTATACAAATTGTTAGATTCCTCTAATTTTAATTTTTTTAAATATGAATTTTTTATGTTAACTTATAAGGAATGAAATTTATCTATGATTAAAGTCGTGTGATTGTCAATGTAGAAAATGAAAACGTTGAAACTAAGAAGGAATTATAGGATTTGTTATTTTAGTTTGGTAAATTGTTATTTCGATCCTAAATAGTGATGTCTTTAAGAAGTTGTGGCTAGGGGCCGGTGAGCATAAAAATAAATTTTAAATTGAATTTTCGTAGACACGATCTACACTTCATTAAGAAAATGTTCAAAAAAATCATCAAAAAAATCTACCTGAAAACACCTAAATTGGAGGCGGCCGCACAATGTCGTGATCACAAAATTCATGACTAGTACATTACTCATATATGTAAATATAAATAATTATGGATATGAAGACTTGGTCTTTGTGCGCTTGGCCTTTTAAACCCGGTCAGTATCCAAACCTAATAGAAGTATTTATGTGAAAAACCTACGTGAATGACTAAGAGCTTGTTTGGTGAATCTATTTTTCGGTTTATCAGACTTATCAATCATGTTTTTCGCGCACTGAATTGTGTACATCCGATCCCACTTACCACACCGAAGGTGTGGAAGCCTTTGCAGTACTTGGGTAATGATGATGATGATGATGATTGATTGAAGTTATTGTAGAGGGCCGGCCAATTTAGCTATATTCATATAATCTTAATTTTCTTTACTTCATTAATAAAATATACTTTGAATGTAATTTTTTCATACATCAACAGAATCAGACAATTTCAGTCAGAACTTTATATATTTCACGAGACTCAACCACTTAATTCCCTTATTATCAAATGGAATCTAAATGTGAAAGGTACAGGAGAATAAGTGAATAACTACAAAGGTTTATATGCTTATTATACCGTATCGAACATTCCCTTTTGGGAAAGTCGGCTGCGAGAATTTCTTTTAGCGCGTTCATTTGGAAGATGAATACCACTGGTTTTTATGCTTATTATTATTATTATATTAACCGTTTCTATTATAACATCCAACTTTTCTTTTACGTTCGTTTCAATTAAAATTTCCATTTTTCCTTTGTAGTAAAGAATTTGTGTTTCACAACATTTCTTACACATGTGTGTGAAACCTATTTCGAAGTTATAATAGGAACGGAAGTAGTATTATTTTTATATTTTACATGTAGATGTAGAAAACAGTTATTTTGCCCAATAGATTCGTATTCAAGAAAAATATGTACAAACAAATTAAATGAATTTTATTTAGATACTCCGTATTTTATATATGGGTGGTAGACACAAAATATATTTCGTAGTCACGGATATATCCGTGATTATTTTTTTTTGAACAATACGTGACTAAATCGTGACTAGAACCGTGACTAACTAGTCACGGACCAAATCCGTGACTAGAGTCCGTGACTACAAGCGAATTTTTTTGTAGTGCTGAGACAAAAATCATATTAATATATTGTGTTTGTATTGAGAAGATTCCTGCGTGTAGAAAAAATATTGTTATACATACGGAGTATATTTGTTGTGCAAATTACTTGTCCTATTTGCATCGATGGTTACAAATGTGCATGAGTTTTTTATACATTTAATTTGAAGCTCATTTTTTAAAGGGAAAAATAATTAAAATATCTCAAACTTTGGAGAAGTATCAGATAAACATTCCAATTTTCATATGTAATTTAAATACCTCAAACTTTATATAAGAGGTTATTATAGCAACATGGACATATATTATTTCTTTCAAAAATCTAATTTTATGATGTTAATTTTATAATTTAAAATAACAAATTAAAAATATTGCAATTATACATAGTGGGGGTAGTACTATTTATTTTACCATGAAATTTTGAATAATAATTGTATCTTCATGAAAGCTAAAATATTTTAAATTATGAAATTAATACACAAAATTAACATTTTTGAAAGAAATATGGAGTAATACATAACCATGATGCTAAAATAACTTTTTATATAAAGTTTGGGATATTCGAATTATATACGTAAGTTTGAGGTGTTTACCTCACACTCCTTCTGAGTTTGGGGTATTTTAATTATTTTCGCCTTTTTGAAAAAGTGATTATTTATATATATTTGGAAAAAAATGTGACTAACAAGGTAACATAT
Source organism: Cuscuta europaea (assembly GCA_945859875.1). NCBI lineage: Eukaryota > Viridiplantae > Streptophyta > Magnoliopsida > Solanales > Convolvulaceae > Cuscuta > Cuscuta europaea. The sequence continues at coordinate 14,911,685 of CAMAPE010000010.1, read as the reverse complement.
TTGAAAATCATGATGTTAACTTCAGATTTTTATGTCACTAACGGATATCACTGTCACATTTTTATGTCACTAACGAATGTCATTATCGCCATCAAACTTGTCATTGTCATGGAGGGGAAATCTCCGACAATTTTTTCAAGCGAAATTTGAAGAAGAAAATCATCAATTTTTCCGGCAACTTTTCTGGCTTCATAAAAATTGGATAAACTTTTCAATGCTTGACTAAAGAGTAAGGATGGTTTAACTTGGATTGAATTTTGGTCTCGTCTTGTATGATCTAATCTGGCCTGATACGAATTTAACTAGTCTAGTAGATATTTGATCTCTTTATATTCCACAACTGTCAAGTCTAATTTGGTTTGATTTATTTAAATCTAGTCTAATCTATTTGAGTCTAATCTATTCTAATCTAGTTTGGGGTTGAAATAAAAATACTCTAAGAGAACTTTCGAGTGATATGAGTCCACAAAAGAAGTATAATCTCATGGTGATTCTGTTGTAAAGTTCACCATTATGCTACTAATATAGGCAGTGTACTTAAAAAACATGAATTTGCTGCCTTTCATGAAATCCTGAATTGAAAAAATAAAAAGGGTTTTTTCCTTGAATAAGAAAGTCATGTATTTGGGAAAAAATATGTCACTGTCAAATTGCATGTCACTATCAGATGTCACTACTATCATCGCCTATGGCACTGCCGTCATCACATGTGTCATTGCCGATGTCACTACTGCTACTTTCAAGGTTACTGATTTTGTGAAATATGTCACTGTGATCGCCAAAAAAAAATCGTTGGCTTCTCTTGACAAAAATAGCACTCCCTCTGTTCCTATTAAAACTTCCAACTTTCTTTTTTCGTCCGTTCTAATTAAAACTTCCATTTTCCCTTTGTAGTAAAGAATTTGTGGTTCACAACATTTCTTACACATTTCTCTCTCCTCTGCACAACTCTCCACCACACAATACCCACTATCTTAAATTGTGTGTCAAACCTATTTGGAAGATAAAATAGAAACGGAGGGAGTAACTTTTTTCAACAAAACAATGACTTCCCATCCCCATTCCCAAGCCCTAGCACCCCAGCCATGTGTGTGCCCTTGTCATGCCTAGCCCCTGATCTGCCATGAGCCACACTCTACCATTCCCCAGCCACGCTCCCCAGCTCCAGCCTTGACCCAACCCACCATTCCTCCCTCTCCAGCTAAGACCTTACCCTTTCTGTTAGCTTAGCTGCCATCTGTTAACTCGACCTACCATTTGTCACAGATCTGGTCGTTTGCTAGTCTCCATCTGACGAGGCGCGACGAGTCTGGTGGAGAGGCGGCGCGGCGAGTTGAGATGCGACGAAGTGGGGCAAAGAGGCGGCTAGGCGTAACGAGTCGAGGCGTGAGAGGCGTGGCAGAGACGCACGGCGAGTACAGGTGCGGGGAGGCGCGATGAGTCAGGGTGGCGGGTTGGAGCAACAATAGAAATATAGAACTCGATAAGTGAAGGGGAGAAGAGAGAAGGCGCAGAGTTGAGGCAGATTGACGGATTGGGGGAGAGAGGTCACATTTCTGTCCGGCTTAAAAGTAGTCATATTTTTGTCCATCTAAATTTCTAAATAATATTTTTGACATTCTTTCAAGTAATAATAGGTCACTATTAGGTCTAACACAACTTATAGAATCTAAGGAAAATTTTTTAAACATGAATAAAAACGTTTGAAAATTTCAAAACAGGACTGCCATGTTTTATTTCTAAAATAAGAGTAATTATTGCCAGGTTTAGTAATATTGTCATGCTTAAAATCTAGTACTGAAAAAACATGGCAATAATTACTTTTATTTTGGAAATAAAAACATGACAACCATATTTTGAAATATACAAACATTTTAGTCCTATTTAGGGTAATTTCTCTAAAATCTATGTATGTCAATCTGTACTATAAAGAACCTCTTAAACATGCAAATTAATTGGCTGATTTTTATACAAATTATTATTTAATTTGTATTAGTTACTTTTATTTTTTGTTTTCACTTTCAGAGCTTTATAGAAAAGAAATTAAAGTTTACGTATAGTGATAAATGTCAACTCAGGTCTCCAACCAAAACAACTCACACACACCACCCCAGGATTGTTTAGCCACTCAACCACTCTCCAAACTTAATCTCTCACACCTTTCAAGCTCACACACAAGGAAGCTCTACCAGAAGAAGAAAACCAGCCCACACTCTCTATGGTTTTGGTACCTCATACAAGTTGTTTTCATCTCAGCTTTGAAAACAACTAAACAACCCTTCACAACTTTCATGATTCCATTTCCCCATTTTCCCTTCAAACCATCATTTTCAAGAGAAGCACAAAATAGCAAATTACAGCACAACTCAGGAACATGCTTAGCATTCTTCAAAGTAAGCACACAACCAGAAGAAAACCTAAGACATACATCTCCTATTCCTAGCACATTGCATTTCTTCTCGTTTGCCAAAGACACAAAGCCATGCTGAATCTCTCTATAGTTTGAGAAAACGTTTTTCAGAGGGGACATATGAAAAGTACAACCAGAATCTACCACCCAATCTGATTTACCCAATGAATCAGATATCACAGAACTCAAATAGTCATAATCACATAGATTTCTCATCATAAAAACATCACCTAAATCATCTTCACAAGTAGTCATATTCGCATGCTCACTATGTTTATTTTCCCTAGATTTAGGACACTCTTATGAAATGACCAGGTTCATGACAATAATAGTAACGCCTCGAATTAGACCTAGACTTAGACCTATGTCGCCTATTATTTTCTCTACCCCTCACATGCATAACCTCCTCGGATTTTATATCAGCACCCATCTGTTTTAAATCTAATTCGTTACTCTTAAGACCATTAACCACAATGTCAAGATTCACATTATCTCTATCATACTTAATAGCAGATTTCACATCACTAAAGGAATGAGGAATAACATTTAAAAGAGCAATAGGGGAATAATCATCTATATGCTTAACACCACACAACTTAATATCATAAATAAGTTTGGTAAAAACATCTAGATTTTCCTCAATATCCTTACACATATCCAATCTAAATTTGAAGAACTTTTTAAGTAAAAACATCCGGCTAGGCAAAGAGGTTTCAGTATACAGTTCATCTAATTTATTCCACAAAATTTTAGCACTCTCTAAAATTTCAACTTTTCTAATCATAGAATCATATAAGTTCGAATAAATCAGAGAACATGCATTTTCATTCATTTCAGCTCTTTTATCATCTGTGTCAAAAATTAAATAGGTTTCACCAACTGCTTTAAAACATTTTTGTTGGATTAAAATACATTTAATTTTTTGCTTCCAAATGCTAAAATCGGATTTTCCATTAATTGGAGCTATACCATACTTATTATAAGCAGACATTTTCACAAAGAAAACAAGCAACAAATAAAAAAGTAAATTTCGCTGAAAACCAATTTAAATATTTATAAGGCTACAACTATATGAAGCAACTAGCACGAACACACGGGGAGTATTAATGAGCACCAAACTCAAGTTCAAACCCCTTGTTCTTTCGTATGAGCACAAAAAAATAATAAATTTTCAGGAGAAAACAACACAAAAATTCTATCAATTTTAAAAGCAGTAGTAAACCTAAAAAATGGATTTCTACACAATAAAAGACTAAATCACTACAAAAGCGATAAAAGTGAGTTTCAAGTCAATATACTAGAGCGAAACCCTAGGAGAGACGTTTCGACCTTACCCACCTAATTAAAATTGGGATTTTCGGACTAATGACTGTCTTTGACAAGCGTTAACTGAGCTTTGACTGAGTTGACCGACCAGTTGACCAATTCTTTTCTTTTCTCCAAGTCCAGCAGCTCAATTAGCCTCAGCTCAAAAAACTGCAGCCCAGCTCCAGCTCCTGCGGTATTGGTCTCCGCGTCCAGCAATAGCGTCAAAGTCCAATCTACGCGTCAAAGCTACTCCTCAGCTACTGTGCACAGCAACAGTGTCCACACGCCCAACAATTTAGCAAAATCCAGTGATCCAGCAATTGGCGTTCCTTCTACGCGAGAAAGCCTCTAGCCAGCCTCCTGCTTCAGCGACTTGCAGACCAGCGACGAATGAAGACCGGCGAGCACCCATATCAAAGGGGTTATTAAAAGTGCTCTTCTCTTGCATGCATATTCCAGAACAAAGAAAATATGGAGGAGGCAAATAACAAACTTAATCCAAGGGTGAAGCAGCACTAGCGTTTCTGAAACATCATCCACGATGGTCGATCCATCCTCGCCTTATTACCTTGGCTCCGGCGATCAGCCCGGTAACGTCATTACCCATGTGATTTTAAAGGTGACAACTATGTGGCTTGGTCCCGGGCAGTAGCTTTGTCCTTGAAAGCATGGCGGAAGTTCGTATTTGTTGATGGTACGACGAAGAAGCCAACTGAGGCAAAACAGTTGCTTGATTGGGACACGGTGAATTCTATGATTGTGTCATGGCTGTTGCGGAGCATGGATCCGACAGTGGCGGCATCAATCCCTTTTCATGACGAAGCTCGAACGTTGTGGGTTTATCTGGAGAATCGGTTCAGTGTTGCAAATGGACCGAGACTCCAGCAACTCCGGGCTTCAATCACGAGCTTCCGGCAGACGAAATCGATGACGGTGGACACGTATTACACCACTCTCATGGGGTTGTATGATGAACTAAATAGGCTTAAGCCGCTGCACGCTTGTGCGTGTGGTTTATGTACCTGTGATGTTGTTGGAAAATTCGCCAACGATCGGGAAGAAGAACGGCTTCATCAATTTCTAATTGGAATTGATGACGAAATATACGGAACAATGAGGTCAAATTTGATGTCTAGAAATCCCTAGCCTGATCTTAACACTGCGCATCATGCCTTGCTCCAGGAGGAGAATTCTCGTGCGGTGGCACGTGGGAAGCAGCCGGCAGTGGTAGATGTTCATGCCTTTGCCGTTAATACTGATCGAGTACGACAAGATCGAGATGAACGCACCAAGATCGTTTGCTCCCATTGCAAGAAAAAGGGCCATGAAATCGGGAATTGCTTTAAACTACACGGATACCCAGAGTGGTGGGATGAAAAGAATCGGGCAAAGGGGGCAGCAGCTGGTCGTGGAGGGGCAACAGCTGGTCGTGGAGGAGGGGTGCGTACTGATGCAGTTGCTTCGTCCCTCACGTCTCCGGCAGTTGACAGCAAGGAACAAGTTCAAGCATTTTTGAATGAATTAACCAAGGAACACGTTCAAGCACTTTTGAATTTGATTAGCGTTGAGCCTAGTTCGTGTGATCGCATGTCGGGTACGTGTACTCCCCTATCATGGATTATTGACACTTGGGCATCTCACCACGTCACGGGTGACTTGTCCTGTCTTACACAGCGTACTCATATTGATGCATGTCCGGTAGGGCTACCGGATGGTCGGACAGTTGCTGCTGTTTTAGAGGGATGTGTCCTCCTCTCTAAAGCACTCACTCTCGATCATGTTCTTTTTGTTCCTGGCCTGAATTGCCACCTCATATATGTCTCCCAATTGATTGATCAATGTTCGCAAATTGAGCCCATCTCCGTCATCATCTCCTCCTCTCGGTTCCTCAGGTACGCCCTACTCTATAGCTCATTATGTGAATTGTGATAAATTTTCTGCTTGCCATTGCATGTTTCTTGGAGCAATTCTTGCAGGGCATGAACCTCGCTCTTTCCGCGAAGCTATGACTGATCCTGGATGGAAAGCAGCCATGGAGAGCGAAATCCGTGCTCTTGGAAATAACCACACCTGGGATATGACCCACTCCCTCCTGGTAAAAAGGCTCTCGTTTGCAAGTGGGTTTATAAAGTCAAATATCATTCCAATGGTACAGTGGAACGACTTAAAGCGCGACTCGTGGTCCTTGGCAACAACCAGAAGGCAAACATTGATTACACTGAAACATTTGCTCCCGTAGCCAAAATGGTTACGGTTCGTGTTTTCTTAGCAGTTGCTGCGGCTAAGAATTGGGAGCTACACTAGATGGATGTCCATAACGCTTTCCTTCATGGGGATTTGACTGAAGAGGTTTATATGAAGCCTCCACCGGGTTTTTACCCTTCTAGACATGATCTTGTGGTTCTTTGGTGGGCCTTAACTAGGAAAGGCATATCACGCAAGTATATCAGCATCATCATGGATATGTATGAGGATTGTACTACAAGTGTTCGTACTAGTGTAGGGAGGACTGAAGAGTTCCCTATTACTATCGGAGTGCACCAAGGATCGGCCTTGAGTCCTTTCTTATTTGCCATAGTCATGGATGAACTTACGAAGCCAATTCAAGACGATATACCGTGGTGCATGATGTTTGCCGACGATATTGTATTGATTGATGAGACGCAATCAGGTCTTAAAGCAAAGTTGGAAGTATGGCGACAAACATTGGAGAATAAGGGTTTCAAAGTAAGTCGGAGCAAGACAGAGTACATGGAGTGCAAGTTTGGTGGAGGTAGAAGTAGTGGTAATAGCGGAATTACTCTGGATGGTAAGGAGATACCAGTCAGCGATATGTTCCGTTACTTGGGCTCCATAATTCAGAAGGACGGTGAGTTAGATGGAGATGTATCCCATAGAATCAGAACAGGGTGGATGAAGTGGAAGAGTGCGTCAGGATTTCTATGCGACCGAGGTATGCCGACTAGACTGAAGGGTAAATTTTATAGGACAGCAATTAGGCCTGCATTACTGTATGGCGTAGAGTGTTGGGCGGTGAAACAATGTCACATTCAAAAGATGAGTGTGGCAGAGATGCGCATGCTGCGTTGGATGTGTGGGCATACTAGGAAGGACCGCGTGAGGAATGAGACAATCAGACAAAGGGTGGGAGTAGCACCTATTGAAGACAAGATGTGGGAGTCGCGCCTACTGTGGTTTGGTCATGTGCGTAGAAGACCGAGTGATGCACCTGTTAGGCGAGTTGAGATGTGTGGAGAAGAGGCAGGGAAGAGAGGGAGAGGAAGACCCAAACAGACGTGGGTTAGGGGAGTTCGAAGTTATATGCTTCTTCTGGGGTTGGATGAGGGCATGACTTTGGAGAGAACTAAGTGGAGGGCGGGTATTCACGTGAAGGAGTGGTCTTGATAATCTTTTTCCCTCATCTTTTTTTCCTAGTTTTTTTTATCCTTATATATATATATGCATTATTTGCATCCTTTTTATTTTATCATTTCTATATATATTCATCTTTTTTATATTATCTTTTCATAATAGCTTATCTTTTTATCTTTATTCCTTCTTTTCCTTTTGTTGTGATATCATGTATTGATTCATGTTAGCCGACCCCAATATCTTTTGGGACTAAGGCTTGGATGTTGTTGTTGTTGTTGTAGACATGATCTTGTTTGTCGCCTCAACAAATCTCTGTATGGTTTGCGTCAAGCACCGCGATGTTGGTTCGCTAAGCTGACTACCTCCTTGCGGACTTACGGTTTTCGCCAGTCTTATTCTGATTACTCTTTATTTACTTATCGTCAGGACGATATTTCTTTACACGTATTAATTTACATGGATGATTTAACTATAGCTCGCAATGATTCTGCTGCTCTGTCTCGCTTCAAGCATTATCTTCATACGTGCTTTCACATGAAGGATTTGGGTGTTCTCAAGTACTTTCTTGGCATTAAGGTTGCTCATAGTCCGGAGGGGTTGTTTCTTTGTCAGCGCAAATATACTCTCGACATCATCTCTGAAGTTGGTCTTCTTGGCGCCAAATCGGCATCCTTTCCCATGGAACAAAATCACTCGTTGGCCTTGGCTACCGGTGAACTGCTCTCTGATCCTGAGTCGTACTGTCGCCTGGTGAGCCGGCTCATTTATCTCTCCTTTACACGGCCGGACTTGACTTATGCAGTTCACATTTTATCTCAGTTTATGCAGGCCCCTCGACAGGAACATTGGCACGCCGCGCTTCGTGTAGTTCGTTATCTGAAGGGCTCACCAGGTCAAGGGATTCTACTCTCCACATCCTCAGATTTGCAGCTTACTGGCTGGTGTGATTCCGACTGGGCGAGCTGCCCACTCACTCGCCGTTCGCTCACTGGGTGGGTAGTATTTTTTGGGGGCTCTCCGGTCTCTTGGAAAACCAAGAAACAACACACGGTCTCTCGTTCCTCCACGGAAGCTGAGTACCGATCTATGGCGGCCATTACTGCAGAATTAAAGTGGCTCAAAGCTCTTCTACTCTCTCTTGGAGTGACTCACTCACAACCCATGTCTCTACGCTGTGATAGCCGCTCTACTCTCCATATTGCACATAATCATGTCTTCCATGAACGCACCAAACATATAGAGGTTGACTATCACTATGTTCGTCATGCCATTCAGGATGGAACCCTTACTGCTCATCATGTATCTACCAGTGATCAGTTAGCCGATATTTTCACTAAGGCCCTTGGACAGAGACAATTTCGTTTTCTTCTCGGCAAGTTGGACATTTTTTATCCCCATGCTCCAACTTGAGGGGGGGTGTTAGACTAATATTTTGGGCTTGTAAATTAATTTATTGTATTCATTATTAGTGTAATTAGATAGATGGGCCGAGGGCTCTAGTATTTAGACTCTCACGTGTGTGTGTGTGTATATATATATATATATATATATATATATATATATATATATATATATATCGGCCCTCAAGAAGGAGAGGCAAGGGGGAATACACTCAACTTTAATACAATTGATCAAAATATATTAAATGTCCAATCAATTGATAGACTTATATCCCTACTCTAAGTTATAAGACGCATATGGAACTATATCACCAAACTTCTCCGCCAAATATTGATTCGGCCAACATCCAGAGAGACCCTGGTGTGAGTTTTCTCGCACTTAAAAAGATTGTAATATAGCGGTGAAAGTACGAGTATCGTCTCCACAGGGACGGTAAAAGGGAATTAAGAATTAACTAAAATCAGCGATAGAGAATAAATAAAACTAATGCGGTCGTGCGAAATTTGGTTGCTTTAGGAAACTAGAATTGCAAATAAACGACTAAAAGTAAATATTTGGGTTCTTCTTAATTAACGACGAAGGGAACAGGGATTGATTCCGGGGTAATCAGATTTCTGGCAGATCAGGCTTAATTACATGAATTTATTTTAATTGAGCCTAGCTAATCAATACTAAGTTCTTACCGCTCTCGCGGCGTAGAGTACAATAATTTAAGAGACCAGGCTGATCTCTCATGCGACAGGATCCTAAATTGTTGTCAAGACGAACGAGCTTACGGCCCCTTAATCGCTACTAATCTCTTAGCGAACGATTAAGTGTGTGTGAATGTGTCCTAGAACAAATTAGATCTCTCTTAATTCATTCTACATGCGATTGTAATTCTAGTGGCCATCTAGGTTACAAAAGATATCAATTAAATTATTCAAGCACAAATTAAACGACATTCATGCAATTTACACCATCAAGAACCTAACCATACATCATGATTAGCCCCTTCATCAACCCCAAATCCCTAATTAAAACTACTCCCTATTCATAATTGAAGAATCAATAGAATTGGGATAAATAGAATTAATTGTCATTAATAAAAAAGTAGGAATTTACAAAGAATGTTAAGGAATTGAAAAATCTGGCTGAAAAACTCTCTAATCTCGTCCTTAATATCTCTGTAAAGTTTCATCCCCTTCATTAGGGTTATGGGGGTGATATTTATAGGAAACATAGTGATTTGGGCTAAATTAGGGAAATTATTAGGTACGCACGGCGCCTACGCACGCGTGCATTGAGTTCGTGCGTCCGACAGAGAAACGCGTAAAATCGTTGGACGCACGCGTGCGTGTCTACCAGTGCGGTTTCCGACTTATCTACTCCGAATTTGACAAACCTTCCTTAATGAAAGTTGTATCTAATGAAGTTCTCTATCCACCCCAATTTTCCGAGTTGGATTCGAATCATCCAATCAAGATATATGAATAAAATGGTGGAATATCTCATTCTGAAATCGCAATAGGGAGCATCTGACTTCATCGTCTGTTTTCACCATCTTCCTTTCAGATTCTCGGAATGATGTCTTCATATTATATGTAGCCCTTGAAGTTGGCTTTCAGATTCAACTTGAATTGTGTCCTTTGACCGCTTCTACAAAGATATATGCTTGAACGTATGACATAAGGTCATCCTGAACACCATTTTCAAGCTCTCTTTGTCTTCTTTTGATCCCGTAGTCAATCCTAGAATTTTTTTCCTTCAAATCTTCATCGTGACCTCCAATGCTCTCAATTCACTCTTGAATGCTTCTCGAATCATCCCGTTTGCTCCTCAAGCACCGGTGCTGGGCTCAAATTCCCTGATTTTGACTCCAAACAACACAAAACTCGAACAACCGTCTGGTAAACAAAACTTGAGCTAAAATTGAGACTTGTAACACCTTAAATCTAGGAAAACTATCAAAATCCGACCCCAACACGCATTAAATGCGTGTCTAAATACATACTTATCAGATTCCCCCACACTTAAGCCTTTGCTTGTCCTCAAGCAAACTGAACAACGGGACTTACGATAATCACCACATGGAATTAAAAATAATTAGCATGCACACGTAGCTAAAGGGATATTCACAGAACAGACAATCTAAACCAAGAAAATTCTTCCCTAAACTAAATCTTTGTACTCAAGCTAAACTATTTGACAAAATTATTCACATCCTTAAAGTAATGACAACATACACAAATAAATTAGCTATTGATCAGAAGGACTTATGAAGGTGATGGTGAATGCTGAATGGTAATGAACAGTCCTTTTCTGTTGAGAGATTGGAATATTCTAACAAAGACTCAATGCATTCAGAAATTTCAGGGCTATTCTTAGGATCAAGGAACTCAGTAGGTCACAATTTAGGAACAATCATCTAAACCTATGCAAAGAGTAGACATGGTTGTACAACTAAGCTAAACCGCCGCGGCACATTGGTGCTTTGACGTATACTTGAAGTACGCGGAGGACTAAAGCTAATTTTTGCAATAGCCTCCAAGTTCATTAATTAAATTTAGTTTTTCCTTGTCATGTTGGCACGAGAACGCCATTTCTTTCGAAAGATCCTCAAGTCTCATCTTATTGTGCAGAACACTTACGCTTTTTGACCGGGTCTCCCATTCTGTTTTTCGCAAGATAAGAGGTCTAGCTATATTAATTTTTCACCTTTCGGATTCTCACTAGACATTACCCCATTCTAATCTCGGCCTCACCAAGGAAAAGTAGCAATTAAAGTTCATTTATTTTAGAAGTGAATCCATGCCTACAATGCAATCCTCGAAAATATCAAGTTCCTAAAAAGTGACTGCTCTTACCCCGTTTGGGGCATAGGAACAGTGCCAAAATTGGCTCCTATCAAAATTCCCTAAACTTAGAAAATTCATCCCCTAGTTCCCTAAACATCAAGACTACGTCAGAAATATTCACGGGTAAGAAAACAAAGGCCATTTGGCTATGGAGCTCAATTAATTGGGTAAACAAAGAACAGTCAGGCTCAAAATGGCTTCTCCTAAAGGAACTTATTCAGGCAAATGGAGAAAATTGTTAATTATTACATGGGTGACTAATGCCTTCATCCTTTCAACAACTAGATTATTGTGCAAGCAATTTAAGCCTAAACACTTCAAGGACATTTTAAAAGCATAGTCAAACGCTAACTAGCTCAAAAAGATACAGTTTAAAGAAAAAAATTCAAAAATTTTGACATGACTTTCCTATGAATATACAACTAACACTTGTACATGTTAACTCTAAAAATCACATGTAACAACTACTGCACGGATGCCCAATTCACTCCCCCACACTTGAACTTTGGCATCGCCCTCGATGACTAAATATGCACTATGCACAAGGGGTAAAGGGAAAGGGTCACGCGTGCTCAAAATCATCTCAAGTCATTTTACTAAAACAGGCGAGTAAGAGTCTTAGGAACTTCCCAAAGGCGTTGGTCGGTGCATAACTAAACTGAGTAAAGTGATCATCGGCACATCATCTCTACAACAAGATCCTGAGCTGCAAAAACAAAACACACAAAACAACAACAAATGCAGAAGTAAGCTCGGGTTGCCTCCCGAGAAGCACTATTTTTAACGTCGTTTGCCCGACGCAACCACTTCATCAAAAACTCAGTCAAAGACACTCCCGCTCAAAAAATTAGTCTTCCACAAATCAAACCTCCTATCAACAAATGCCCTGAGATTACGTAAAACCTTAAATTCATGAATACAATTGCGCATCTCTGGGCCACTCGTAGAGCACAAGAATGAGTCTAGGCCTTTATCAGGCCCTTTATCAAAGAATTGGTCAAAATCAGTCTGTCTAAGAGGTGGGGGTTTCCCTTCCTCCTTTCCAGGTGGATCAATGGCATCTAACAAAAAGCACTCATTAACATCTTGACCGGACTGTTTTGCCAGTTTGGCCATGCAAAAAGTGACTCTCTCCTCCCCAACTCTTAAAATCAATTCCCCTTCCCCAACATCTATGAGGGTCCGAGCAGTGGCCAGAAAAGGCTTTCCAAGAATTAAGGGCACATCAAGATCTAGGAAAACAAAATCGACAGGAATCACAAATTTGTCCACTTTAACCAACACGTCTTCAGCAATCCCCTGGGGGTATTTGACTGATCGGTCAGCCAGCTGTATGCACATGCATGTTGATTTAAGTGGACCGAGTGCAAGCTTCTCATACAAAGCAGAAGGCATTAGATTGATGCTTGCACCCAAATCAGCTAAAGCATTATAAAAAATCTCATTTCCTATAGAGCAAGGGATAGTCAACTTACCTGGGTCCTTGAGCTTTTTAGGCATCTCCTTTAGCACCACTGTCGAGCACTCTTCATTCAGCACCACCGATTTCGGTTCTCCCCACTTTCTTTTGTTAGAGAGGAGTTCTTTCATAAACTTTGCGTACCTCAGCATATGTTGCAGTGCCTCCATGAATGGTACGTTTACTTGAACCTGTTTGAAGAGTTTCAAAAACTTGTTGAAGTCCTCAGTGTCACCCTTCCCCTTTAATTAATGCAGGAATGGGAGGGCTGGGTTGTAAGCTTTGACTGGAATGGATTGCTTTGGGACTTCCTCCACCTCCTCCTTCCTCTCTTCTATCTTCTTCTTCTCATGGCCAATTTCAGCAGACACAACCTCCGCAGACTCCTTCTCTATGGCAGCAGGTTCAAGGTCCCTTCCACTTCTTAACGTGATGGCATGCACTTGCTCTCTTGGGTTTGGCTCGGTATTACTAGGGAGGGATCCCTGAGGCCTCTCATATATGGCTTTTGCAAGCTGCCCCAATTGATTTTCAATATTTTGCATCCTTGAGTCCACTTGCTGTTGAAATTGCAGTTGTTGCTGCTGAAATTGCAATAATTTCTTGAGTGTTTCTTCCATGCTAGAAAATCTTTGTTCAGTCTCTCTCATGAAGCTCCCTTGCACTGGATGAGATGCTTGTTGCTGGCCTTGAGGCGCCTGGGGCTGAGTATAATTTCTAGACTGTTGCTGCTGATTTCCTTGCCCGTAATTTCCTTGCTGCTACTGTCCGTAGGGCTGATTGTAGTAGCCCTATCGCTGATAATACATCGCATCCATTTGCTCTACTCCAGGGGCTGCCGAGTGTGCCATCATAGTACATTCATGTGGCGAATGGAGTCCCCCACATAGTACAAGAGGGACTAAATGGGCCGGGGGCTACCATATTAACACTGGGCATCGAGAGAGCAAGATCCATCTTTTTCCCCATATCAGACACGCTGGTTGTGAGCTTCTGCATCATGCTTGCTAATGTATCTACTCGTGCAGAGAGCGCAGAATTATTGCTAATCTCGTATAAGCTCAGAGCCTTTTGTTGAGGAGCACTCCTGTCGCTGTACCAAGATGCATTATTTGAAACAATCTTCTCCACTAGTTCTTCCCCCACCTCGGATGGTAGATCAGGAAAGGCTCCACCACCTGAAGCATCAAGCATCATCTTCCCTTCATTGCCGAGTCTGCTATAGAAGTAAAAAAGAACCTCACAATCAGTCAAATTGCCCTGAGGGCAAGCTCTCCGCAGCACCTTGAATCTCTTCCATGCTTCAGCTAAAGTCTCCAGAGATCCCTGTTTGAACTCTTGTAGCTGCTTCTTCAATTTCAGGGCTTTTGATGTAGGGAAGTATTCATTAATAAAGGCACTATGCAGTTGGTCCCAAGTCTGGAGGTGGTTGTGAGGATTGCTGTCCAACCACCTCTGTGCATCATCCCTCAGTGAGAACGGGAAAAGCATCATTCTCACCTGATCATCAGTTAACCCAGGTATCTTAAAAGTCTGGCACATCCTCAGGAAACGGGTAATATGTGCCACTGGGTCTTCAGTAGGGCTTCCTCCAAGTTGATTATTGGATACCATACTTATCACCGCCGGCTTGATCTCGTAACGGTTGGCAGTAATTCCCGGTACTTGAATACTATCGTACTCTGAAACGTTTGGTGTAAGGAACTCTGCAATGGTCTGACGCTGATAGAGTGGATTATTGTGCGGTATATATGGATTGGGTGGAGGCTCCTGATGTCTAGGTTGAGGGGCTGGTTGTGGCTGAGTAGGTGGGATTTGGGTTTGGTTTTGAAGCTGATTGGGGTATGGATTTTGGTACTGAGTCTGATTCTGGAATGTAGGTTGATTGATTGGAGGTGGGTTCTGTCTCGGTTAGAAAACGGGAATACTCTGCCCTGCTCCTTGCATCCCATAAACTTGATTTTGAAAATTGGTTTCAGGAGTAGAAGGGGTATTTTGAAAGAGGTGAAATAATGGAGGGAGATTAAATTGTGGTGAAGGCTGATTTTGGGAAAAAATCGGAGTGCGATAATTTTGAAAACCTGGAGGGTTTCTAAGTGAAATTGGTGGTGAAGATTGGGGTGACGTGTTCACATAGAAATCTTACTGAGATGTGGGGTTAGGGTTACCCGACATCCCTGCGGTTCCAGATGAAGACTGGTGGTCCATGTTATTCTTTTCCTTTTGAGCCTTGCGGTTTTGTCTGGCGAGCTTTTCAATCTCAAGGTTAAGAGGGATTAGCGGTTCTCCCCTCTTAGAACGTGTACGCATAAACAGAGCTGACCTGCAAGGTTAGCTGACAAAAATCCTACGAAAAACTAAAAACGAATCGCTGAGTAAAATTAACCCTTAAGACCGACACCGTCCCCGACAACGGCGCCAAAAACTGATGTGAGTTTTCTCGCACTTAAAAAGATTGTAATATAGCGGTGAAAGTACGAGTATCGTCTCCACAGGGACGGTAAAAAGGAATTAAGAATTAACTAAAATCAGCGATAAAGAATAAATAAAACAAATGCGGTCATGCGAGATTTGGTTGCTTGAGGAAACTAAAATTGCAAATAAACGACTAAAAGTAAATATTTGGGTTCTTCTTAATTAACGACGAAGGGAACATGGATTGATTCCGGGGTAATCAGATTTCTGGCAGATCAGGCTTAACTACATGAATTTATTTAAATTGAGCCTAGCTAATCAATACTAAGTTCTTACCGCTCTCGCGGCGTAGAGTACAATAATTTAGGGGACCAGGCTAATCTCTCATGTGATAGGATCCTAAATTGTTGCCAAGACGAACGAGCTTACGGCCCCTTAATCGCTACTAATCTCTTAGCGAACGATTAAGTGTGTGTGAATGTGTCCTAGAACAAATTAGATCTCTCTTAATTCATTCTACATGTGATTGTAATTCTAGTGGCCATCTAGGTTACAAAAGATATCAATTAAATTATTCAAGCACAAATTAAACGGCATTCATGCAATTTACACCATCAAGAACCTAACCATACATCATGATTAGCCCCTTCATCAACCCCAAATCCCTAATTAAAACTACTCCCTATTCATAATTGAAGAATAAATAGAATTGAGATAAATAGAATTAATTGTCATTAATAAAAAAGTAGGAATTTAAAAAGAATGTTAAGGAATTGAAAAACCTGGCTGAAAAAGCTCTCTAATCTCGTCCTTAATCTCTCTCTAAAGTTCCATCCCCCTTCATTAGGGTTAAGGGGGTGATATTTATAGGAAACATAGTGATTTGGCCTAAATTAGGAAACAAATTAGGTACGCACGGCGCCTACGCACGCGTGCGTTGCGTCCGTGCGTCCGACAGAGAAACGCGTAAAATCGTTGGACGCACGCGTGCGTGTCTACCAGTGCGGTTTCCGGCTTATCTAGTCCGAATTTGACAAAACTTTCTTTATGAAAGTTGTAGTTAATGCAGTTCTCTATCCAGCCCAATTTTCCTAATTGTATTTGAATCATCCAATCAAGACATATGAATAAAATGGTGGAATGTCTCATTCTGAAATCGCAATAGGGAGCATCTGACTTCATCGTCTGTTTTCACCTTCTTCCTTTCATATTCTCGGAATAATGTCTTCGTATGATTTGTAGCCCTTGAAGATGGCTTTCCGATTCAACTTGAATCGTGTCCTTTTTCCGGAGTATGCTTTAACGATTGACAGAAGGTCATCCTGAACACCGTTTTCAAGCTCTCTTTGTCTTCTTTTGATCCCGTAGCCAATCCTAGATTTTTTTTTTCCTTCAAATCTTAATCGTGACCTCCAATGCTCTCAATTCACTCTTGAATGCTTCTCGAATCATCTAGTTTGCTCCTCAAGCACCGGTGTTGGGCTCAAATTCCCTGATTTTGACTCCAAACAACACAAAACTCGAACAACCGTCCGGTAAACAAAACTTGAGCTAAAATTGAGACTTGTAACACCTTAAATCTAGGAAAACCATCAAAATCCGACCCCAACACGCATTAAATGTGTGTCTAAATACGGACTTATCAGACCCCATAAAGAGGAAATGACGAAATATGTGGAGTTTCTGACACTCCATCCCAAATCACGGGACTATCGATTAGGGTATTAAAATACGGGATTCGGAAGCCACGGTTCCGAATGAATTATTAGAGTTTAGAATTAAAAATGATTCAGATGGCTGACTTCCGAATGGTGAAAAAGTTTGGATGGCTGACTTCCGAATGGCAAATGAATATTAGGATTTGTCATTTTCTAATGGGAAAAAATACCCACTTGTTAGTCCAAGTAAAACTCCCCATTAAGATTAATTTACAGGAAATTAGTTTAATAAAGAGATATTATTTAGACTATTACCTATTTGTATAAAATTAAAACTAAAATTAAAATCAGTGATAGTAACTTTTTTATTTGTATTCCGATTTTTACAAAAATTATACTCTCTCTGTCCCATTGGACTTTGCCAACTTTTTTTTTTGTTGTTTCAAAAAACTTTGTCACTTTCATATTAAAACAATTAATTTATGGTTCTGCACATTCATATTTAAAATTTTTCTTAAATAGATCCAAATACTAAAATTAAAACTCTGTTTTAAAATTAATTGAAACACCTAAAAAAAGTTATTGTAACTCTGTTTTGGATCCGAAAACTTTCTACTGTTAAAACGTCAAAAAAAATCAAACTTTATATATGGAATATTGATGTCATTAAAAAGGTCATAAAAAATTATGCATTTTGGTATATTTTTTATAAAATTTGGAATACATATAAAAATGTTACATCATTTAAAAGAAAAAATGAGATTTTACGTTCACCTTGCCCTTATCCCTCCCACCCAAAAACCCTGCTCATCTTCCATTCAGAATTGCCATTTCCGAATCCCTCATTCCTAGAAATCCTATGGAAAATCCCATTATTTTGATTTACAAATTTACATGTTAACTTTTCCCGTAATATAAGAAAAGACCCCCCCCCCATAAATTCTGAACAAGCTTATCCTCCGACAGGTCTTTTTATCGATCGACAAATTCAAAGTATAGGAAAAAAGCCGCATGATGACCACCTTATATTTTAGCCTTGATCCATCTTCTCAATCTCAAAAGAACAAGGGTTAGGAAAAACATGACAAAACTCGAAAATAAAATTAATCATCACTAAGGGAGTGTTTGGGTCTGCTTATTCAAATTGGCAGCGATTTTGGCTAGGATATACCAAATCCGTGTCAAAAAAAGATTGGCTCGAACTATTTCGCACGAAAATATCGACAAATTTGTGTCAAATCCGTGCCAATTTCGTATTTCTTGTCGTGCGATCTACTCCTTCGAATAACAGAAGCACACATTAGAGTGTTTGGGGGGAATGCAAAAATACTTTTGCGTACCCATAATTGCTCTTAGAATCACTTTTTAGAAGATGAGGAAGATGAGATTCTGAAAAACCGATTCTGATGTTACTTCTGATTTAAAAAAAAAAGCACAGACAAAAAGAATTCCAAACACTCCTAAATCTGTAGACCAATAAGAGAAAATAATCAAGAGATTAGAGAAAAATATACGAAGGATGAAGAGAGAAACAAAGAGATTGGGGTGACAGAAGAGAGCGAACACACATGGATTCAAGCACAGAAATCATATCGGAAATACCCACTTGTGCTCTCTCTCTTCTGTCACCTCCATATTACCCATTTCGATGTGGAACTGAATTCTTGAAATCTTGAATCATTCTTCAAGGAATAATGGAGACGAATAACCACAGCATAAAAGGAAAACTTCATGTTGATGTTGATGAATGAAATCTTGAATCATTCGGGAAAGGGGAAGGTTTGTAGTGGTTTTGGTTTGATGTGGGAGGGAATGAAGAACGGAGTTATAGCCTTTATATAAGGGAAAGAAAAAAGAATAAGAAGAGCAAGAATGGTCTTTTTGGAGTAAATTTCACTAGTATTCCTACCATACCCTAATATCCTTTCCCTGTTCAAAGCCCCGTTCGGTCCAGGCGGAACATAGAGGCTAATATATAACACCACCTTGTTTGGACGGTTCATGATGTATAAAGAGTCTAGGATGAGATTTATGGATGATGACTGTTTGACAAAGACTTACCCCGGTGCTGAGCAGAATGGGCGTGTTCGCCTTCGTGGTGAGGCGTAACCAAGTCTAAGATGAAGAAATCTAACAATAAGCAGTCTAGCTACATAATGCCAGATGAGTTCTTGCAAAGTGTCAAATTAAAGCACAGTTGGCTCCGAGCATGAAAGAAGAGCTGACACAAGAAATAGCGTCCATGGTACTCTCAGAAATAAAGGCAGCTAACCGTAGGATAAGTCTGAACATTCAAGAGTTGTGTGTCCTCAAAAAACCAATCATCAAGACGTGAGGTAGATGGGTCAAATGGGCAATCTTCTGTTGGAGCGCACTTGATATCAAACTCGTGTTTCTGTCAAAGAGCTTTTAACATAGTTACTTTGGTTACATTGGAATTGTTTTGAACTTGATGGATGTTTAACTTTTGAATGCTTGTGTACAACTTAAGTTGCTTGGTTTGTTAGGATTTGATGTTGGGGTCAACATTTGTTTCACTTTTGTATGTAATTATAATTAAATTGACAGGTATTACATTCATGGCTATAAGTGTGTAAATACATCCGAGCTGCATGTGTGCAAATAAATAAACTGTTACATTACATAATTAATCAGGGTCAACATATTTTCAAAATTGTTACCCTTGTGCATGTTAAAACCGTTACATTTTACACAATCTATTGTAACATTTATATCATTGTTGTAAGGACCATTACAGTTGGTAATAAATTTCGTTACAAGCCGTTACATTAGAGCAAATGCAACACGAGCGAATGTAACGATGAGAAACTATTACAATAAGTCGAATGTAACAGTTTTTTGGAACAAAGGTCACGAAATCTGCTGTTACAAAAGACCCAAAACTCTAGTAGTGAATAACATTTGGAGTTCAAATAAAAAACTTATAAAAAACTTATACCACTTTAAAATAAATGTGGGATTTTATTTTTTGAATTGCATACCTTTGGAAAGTTTTAATTACGTAGGATTCCAAGACATAGCTTAGAATTAACGTAACATTAGTTCCAATTTAACTTAAATTATATTACGTACTAATGTAACGGAAGTATATACAGTATTTAGTATACTAAATGTGCTTAGAAGATGATGTTGGAAATTTTAATGTATTTCAAATAAACCAAAACCTTTGGGTAATAGTTTAGACCATTTTTATTTCTATATTAAATAATTTAATTGTTTTGAACTTTTCTGCGTAACCGCTCGGACTTTTGCAAGCGTTGAACAAGTATTGTTTTTAATGAGTGTACATGTCTTGCTTATACTTGGCCAACCTTAAATATCTCCTTTTTAATAGGATCAACATCAACTTAAATTCTATTCTATAAATTGGGTGCTATTAATGCGGTTTGAGTAGAAATACCTACGTCCAAAATTTTTGGACGAAGCTTTATACATAAGAATATATACTTCACAAAAAACCACTGGATTACATAAATTAAAATTATATCCTCGTAGATTGTGTGTCCTGCAAACTCGCCGAAATGCTCGTTATATCTTGAAGAAAGATTACCGGTTACCGGAGTCGTGAAATACTTTCTTGAGGATAACGTCTAACGCGTCTCGAGTCATTTTATTTTTCTAACATTATTTTGCAGGTTTCGACAAATATCTCCAACAATCTCAAGAAAGTATTTCGTCCGACACTGCAGCCCCAAAAATGTCAGAGAGAATGAAACACATCGCTACCCGTGCGCCCGTGTCGTTGTTTTTTTCAAAAATGATTTTTGTACACACTCTTATACACATTTTTGTAAACACTTATGTCTGTGAAAGCTTTTTTTTTGTCAGTGAACATCGATTCACAAACAATGTTTTGCACAAACAAAATATTGTCTGTGAACCGGGTTCACAGACAAAAAAAAGCTTTACAAACATGGTGTGTATAAGGTGTGTACAAGAGTGTGTACATCAAGCATGGTTGTATTTTTTTTACTCTCTTGGTTGTTACCATATCATTGCTGCTGGTTTTCTGTTTGTTCTCCCGGCCAGCTACCTCTTCCAAAACATGTTCACATTGTAGTCTTAAAAACGTTCAACACTCATACGGCTTGGTGGCATCCAAACAGGGCCATAGATGAGGCTGTGCAAGCTGGGCTACTGCACAGGGCCTCCAAAAATAGAAGGCCCGTTTTTTAAAAATTTAAATAGTACATGTATATAAAGTAGAGAAATATTCAGGTCCGAAACTCTAGACCAGAACCGTTGTTCGAACGGTGGCGTTTCAGGGTCTTCTCGGTTGATTATTTTGAGGAAATTTTTATGACATGCTTTTCATAAAATCTAGTTTATCTAAGAAAACATTCAGATAAATATTCAATCGGGAAGGTCGTCAAATAATATTTGAAAGTTAACTGCGTTTTATATGTATATTCCGGCGCAGTTATCTTTCAAAAATCATACGACGGCCTTCCCGATTGAATTTTTAGCTGAACTTTTTTGTGGATAAACTAGACTTCATGAAGAACATGTCAGAAACATTTCATCAAAACATTTCACCGGGAAGGGCCCCAAACGCCGCCGTCCGGATGGCGGTTTCGGTCAGGAATTTCTGACCGGAAGAGCACTCTATAAAGTAATTGTTTAAATTATTAATAGAATCCCATTTGCATGTTTGAAACACCTTTATACACTGAACGGCTCAAGTCCAAATAAAAGCAAACTATACGTCTACACATTAGATCTATGCATTTTATTTAATAAAATGCCTCATTTGTGTGATTCGCATTGGGCCTCGTAATGTGCCAAGCCGGCCCT
This sequence comes from Cuscuta europaea, assembly GCA_945859875.1. Taxonomy (NCBI): domain Eukaryota; kingdom Viridiplantae; phylum Streptophyta; class Magnoliopsida; order Solanales; family Convolvulaceae; genus Cuscuta; species Cuscuta europaea. The sequence goes on along the minus strand of CAMAPE010000010.1, from coordinate 14,890,010 downwards.
GCATCCCAATGGCGAAATATGGTACCTCTTAATTTTACTAGCTATAATAACTATGTAGTATTTCATACGGAGTATTATCGTGGCTTGATATTGTTGCGTACTTGGGTATGTGTCCTGTGGATTCTCGGATACTCCCTCCGTTCCTAAATAAACTTTCAACTTTCCTTTTTCGTCCGTTCCAATTAAAATTTTCACTTTCCCTTTTTAGTAAAGAATTTGTGGTTCACAACATTTCTTACACATTTCTCTCTCCTCTCCACAACTCTTCACTACACAATACCCACTATCTTAAACTGTGTGGCAAACCTATTTGGAAGTTTTTTTTTGGGATGAAATGTAAGTATATATTAACACCCAAGAAAATAACAAGTTAATGTTACAAAAAAAGTGCATATCCCAGTACATAGGATACCACAAAATCAATCTTACCTTTGATGGATAGTGTACCCGGGGGGTAGCTTATCCGAGGGGTTATTACGGAGAATAACTAGAGAGAAGTCAGAGCAAATGAGTATAGAGAGAGGAAGTATATTAGAAAGTGTTCAGCGTTTTTAGCGTGGTTTACAACGGGGAAATGGGGTGCTATTTATAGTAGCAATAAATGCCGGACAGGGACACGTGTCAAGCGCCCATTGGCCGAGAGGTCACCTCAACTGGTTGGCGCTGGCAACCGCATGTGGCCGCATTTAATGCGGCTGTTGGATGGGATGTCGTACTTGGTACGGTGATCCATACGCATGTGGAGCGGATATTATGTCGGAAAAGGCGCCCTCGGCTGTAGATGACTAGCCGAGGGCTCTGAGTACAGGGGACCCCCTTAGTGTCGAGGGCTCCAGATGCCGAGGGCTACTGATTTTCGCCGTTCTGCCCAGTAACTTCATTTTCCTGTCTTGGCCCTTCTGTGAGAGTTAGAGCTTTCGGCCAATGGCCCGAAGGCTCCCCCTGGTGCGCGTAGTGGGCTGCTTGGTACCTTGGACGCCGTGATTTGGGCTTGTTGTGCTTCCTGGGCCTATTGGGCCTTTATTGGAGTAGTGGAAGTCTGTGGGCCGGGGGTTCCCGGGCCATATACTCCATCAGGAGTCCCTCAATCCTTTTGCCGAAAGGTACTTGAGGGAAAAGGAGTAATTGTGTTTGTCCTCTGTCGTTGTTCCGTTGTAGTTTGTAGAGTTGTGGGTAGTTTGTTGTTTGTTTATTCTGCCGAGGGCAGTCCCTCAGTTACCCACATGTCGGGACTTGAGGGGTCATGTTTGTGATTTTTGTGGTTTTTCCCGAGGGGGTTCCCCAGTCCCCCACTCCTTGAGGCACTTGCAAAGTGGTGAAAAGGAGTAGGGTAATCATGTTGTTTGTTTTGGGCCGAAGGCTGACGCTTTTCGTTTCATTTTGGAAGGATGCCTCGTTAAAAACCTCATTAGGAAAAACCCTGTGGGAAAAAATCCTAATGAGGGAAAAAGAGTGCACCGAATTCCCCCAACGATGAATCGAAAACGTGAAGCCCTGGTTCGAAATGGAGAATAATGCTGATGCCGAAGGCTTTCCTTGTTCTGAGGGCTCATGTGTTGATTAGCCGGAGGCTTGTTGTTGATAGCCTGGGAGGTGCCGAAGGGGAGTCCCTCAATCTGGGGATCGAGGGCGTAATGAATGCGAGTAGTAGTTGAAGTGTTACCGGGGTGTCCCCTGTTTGTTGATTAGTTGGTGAGGAGGGTATCCGAGGGGTCCCATTACCTGTGTGCCGTAGGCTGTCTGTCAATGAGGCGTACTCCTCGGGGGCTACCCGGCCCTCAAAGTGCTGAGGGGGGATCCCCGAGGGGTGGGCCTGTTATGAAGCCGTGGGCTTCTGAAGGAGTGAGCCCGAAGGCATTTGTTATGTAGTGTGTGGGGCACAAACCGGGAGCGTCTTTGGGTAAGTGTACCCGGGGGCTCTTCTTGATGAAGTGGAGTGAAGTAAAAAGCTCGGGGGCTTGTTCCTTGGTTGATGATGGAGCGGGTGCTGAGTTTAGCCGGAGGCTCCCAGAATATAGCTGTTGGAAATATAGCCGTCGGAATATGTAACGTCAAAATATAGCCGTTGGGGGGGCTTCCACGTGGTGCGTGCTTGTTGGCTGCCTGTGGGCGGGCGTCACTGATTGGTCAGTTCGACGGTTCGTAATGATGGCAGTTCAACCGGAGGCCCGGTTTCCAGGCCCAAGCCTGGATCCAGGCGCCTATAAATACCCCATGGCCGGGCACCACTTCTCCTGTGCGATCACTTGCTAGTGAAGCTCTGCCGGATTTTTTCTGGAGAGAGAAACACTGCCCTCGATCTAACTCCTGTTTTAAGGTCAGTTCCCCACGTGTCCTTCTCCCTCCTTAGCTAGCTGTAGCGGCCTTAGATTTAGGAGTTGTAACTTAGAACACTTAGTGTTTCCGATCCCTCGACCCAGCGGAAAGATGTCTTCCCAAAGTGACTCTCAAGACATATCGAGGGATCCCTCGATGGAAGAGGAGAGCTTCTCGGATGCGGGGTCCTCGAGCGAGCAGCCCTCGGCCCAGGAGGATGTCGCGATGGCGATGGAGGTGCAGAAAGAGTTGATGGCTGAAGTTGAAGCCGAGGGCTTCGAGCAAGAGGCGGAGGATGAAGACCTTGCCCTCGCCGTACAAGTTGCAGAGGAGGAGGAAGAGAAGGAGAGGATGAGGGTGAAAGTGGTTGTCCTTCCCCCTCGGGGTGCTGGTGAGGCAGGGAGCTCTCGGCCCCTCAACCCGACGCCGATAAGAGTGGCCCCCGGGAAAAAACAGGAGAAGAAGAAAACTGCTCCCGAGAAGAAGTGTGTTGTTGCTGATCAAGGGAAGCCCATAGATGTGCCCGAGGGGTATTCCTGGCTGAATACTGCTGCCCTCGAGATAGGGTCGAAGGCTGACAGGGAAGATATGTATGTGACTCAGCTGCACGTGGGGCCTTCGGCCGTGGTGGTGGCGCCAGGCCCTGATGATGTGCTTTCCCGGGCTCCCGAGGGTTGCATCGCCGTGCACATCCTGTCGGTATCAATGGGGCTCCGATTCCCCCTGCACCCATTCCTTCGGGAATACCTTCGGTATGTGGGTTTGGTCCCCTGCCAGTTGACGCCTAACAGCCACTCCTACGTGGCGGGCTTCCTGAATCTCTGTCGGGCCCGAGGGGTGACCCCCAGCTTGGACTTGTTTTTTCAAAGCTTCAACCTCTGCTGAGGGGGTCACGCGAACGCCGAGGGCTTCGCCAATCTGCAACAGGTATCCCGGTGGAAATTATTCACAGAAGCGCCCTCGTTCAACAAAGGCTGGAAGGAGCGGTGGAGCTATGTCAGAATTGCCGAGAGCCCCTTTCCGATAGAACTTCGGGATCGCTTCCGTCGGCATCCGAAGGTTGGGAATGCTGCTCTGGAGAAGGATGGCTTGATAATAGCCAAGATCCCGGAGGGTCGTACGAAGCAAGTGTCCATTAAGGACTTTACTGCTGACAAGGAGCTTTTCGCCCTCGGCTTCCGCAGATATCGCTTCCTCGGTGAGACAGACGAGAAGTATCCTGTGCTGGCAGGAGGTAGTAGCCGAGGGCTTGTTGTTTTGTACTTAGCGTTTTTTTCCTCTCTCTTTTTTTTTGCTTCCTTGCCCTTCGGGTCTAACCCCTTTTTTTTGTTGGCAGGTGTGAATATGGACGCTGGTAAGCTCTTCGCTCTGAAGAAAAAGAAGGGCAAGGCCCTAGCCCAGAAGAAGGACCCCTCGATCCAACCGCCTGTGGAAGCCTTCTTTCAAAGGGAGACTCCGGAGCCCTCTGCTGCGGAGGGAGTTACTGTGGGTGCCGAGGGGGGCACCAAAAAGAAAAAGGGGAGCAAGGCGGTTGAGCCCCCGGCTAAGAAGCAGAGGGTTACAGGGGGCACTGTCGGCCAGAATGCCCCCTTGGTGATCATTGAGGATCGCCCTTCTCCGGATCCCCCAGCTGGTGCTGCGACAACAGCCCAAGGCGATCTTCCCTTGCGAAGCCCCCCCCCCCCCCCCTGGGGAGATCTTGCAGCTTTCCTTGGCCCTGGGGGCTTCTGTGCTACACGGCTCAGCAGAGCCGAAGGCTTTCCTGAGGGGGATGACCTCGGCGATGGACAAGGCTGCCCTCTCGACCTACCATGATGCAGCCCTCGAGAGCAAGATCCTTCGATCTTCGTTAGCTGTAAGTTTCCTCCTTCGCTTTTTGTTTTAACCCTTAATTCTTTGTCCATACTAATCTAACCCCTCCGTCTGTTGTCTATCAGGCTTGTGTAGCCCTCGGGGAGCATGCTCAGAGACTCGAGCAGTGGCGCCTCCAGAAAGCAGAGCAGGATCGGGAGATGAAGGAGCTCATCCTGAAGAACTCTGATGTTGTAAAGCAGATGGCCTTGCTGGAGGAAGATCTCTGGAAAGCTGTCGAGGGCGCTGAGCTGAAGGCCAAGGCTGCCGTGGAGGAGGCCAGGCTTGAGGCCGAGAGGGCTGCTAAGAAAGCCGTCGAGGAGGCAGAGCTTGCCAAGGCCGAGGCCGTCGCCAAAGCCCGAGAGGAAGCTGTTGCCGCATTCATGGCCGAGGGCTGGAAAGCCGAAGATAGGCAGCAGTGGGTGGCCTCGGTCGTGGAGTCATCGGTAGATGACTGGGTGAAGGGCCCTGGGGGAGACTGGATGGCGGAGAGGGGAGACAGTTATTACCAAGGGGGTGAATTCTTCACCCAGCATCAAGTGTATCGGAGGCTTGCCAGGCACTTCCAAGTCTCCCTCGAGGAATTTGACCCCTCGGCGTATGGCTTTCCTCCTTTGCAGCCAGATGTGAGAAATCCCCTCCCCCCGGGCGAAGAGAGGCCTGTGATCCATGACTCCATGATGATGGGGGGATCCGGTGATGGTGAGGCCGAGGCTGCCATCGGGGAGGAGGTCACCTCGAAGCCCGCCGAGGAGGCAACAGCTGAAGGAAACACTTGCACTTAGTAGCTTTTTGAACACCTTTTCTTTTTGTTTGTAATGGATATTTGTGTACTCTCAGCCTCGGCCATATTGTAATATATACTTTAACTCTTCCATTCTTCTTATGAATGAATACCGGCCTTCGGGCTTTTGTGTATAATTCGTTTCCTCCGATTGTTTTTCTTTGAATGTATGCCCTCGTTTTTTTGAATGTATGCCTTTGCCTTTTCTGAATGTATGCCTTCGCCCTTCTTTGAATGTATGCCTTCGCTTTGCTGAATGTATGTTTAGGACTTAGAATATATTCTTCCAAGTGTAGTGCTTTTCGTAGCCCTCGGCTACTAGGCCTATTTAGTGAGTTGAACCTTTCACCGAGGGCACAATGTTCACGACTTAGAAATATTTCTAAGTGTTTGTTCATCTGTTGGCCCCCGGCTAATTCCTTCCCTCTGGTTCTGCGTAGCCTTCATGAGATAACCGGAGGCGAGGTGTTTAGGACTTAGAAGAATTTTTCTAAGTGTTTGAATATAGTATAGCCTTCGGTGATTGGGTATCCTTTGCTGACTGGATGTATGACCGAAGGCCCAGAAATAGTTAGGACTTAGAAAATATTTCTAAGTGTAGTTTTACCAAGTCTTCAACCGTATGACCCCTCGGGCTGCATGGAGATTTGACCGAGGGTAAAAACTTTTGGGACTTAGAAATTTTTCTAAGTGTAGTATGTATGAAGTAGGAGCCCTCGGGTGAATGTGAGGGCCTTGTCTCAGATATGCCTTCGGTTGACTGGTGGCCCCACAGGGGGAAAAGTATTTAGGACTTAGATTATTTTTTCTGAGTATTTCCTGCTGCCGGCCTTCGGGAGGGGACCCTTCGGCTGTATTCGTTGTAGGTTTAGGATAGTTTCCTTTGTCTTGTAATGTTGGCCTGTGGTAACAAAAACCTTCGGTTGTTTGTTATGTCCCCCGATGTTGATATAGGAGAGTTTGTAATCCAAGTCTAGTATAAAAAGACAGGCTCCCTCGGGCCCTGTCTGGGTGTGTCCCCTCGGCTTCTAGTGAGGTGCCGGAGGTGATCTTGCTTTGATTTGGCCAACATCTGATAGCTTTGTCATAAAGTAGCCTTCGGTAACGTTTTGAGTTGTTGTTGGCTGAGCCTGCCATGTTTTGTAATATTTGAGCCTTCAGTTTTAGGTATAGCCGGAGGCAACCATTGAGTGGACTTAGCCATTTGTTGATGATGTCTGTGTTGAATGGTATCCTTGGTACTCATGAGCGTCCAGGTACCGAAGGCGTTCCCTTGGGGAGCCATCGGTATGTTTCCGTGAATTGTAGGAGTGATGTACTCATTGAATTCTCGCCGAGTCTACTACCCTTCACCACCCCATTTTTTTTTGTAGTGAAGGGAAGGCTTCAAGAAACTTGGTTTCTTGGTAAGGCTTGGCCTATCGGGAGGTAACAGAATACACCATTAGCTCCCCCCTCGGGTTAACCTTCCGAGTTCCGAAGGGATCGAGGTTCGTTTCCTGGGTACAAGATATGGTGGTCTGTAGCCTGCCTCCCCTTGGGGGATGGCGCGGAAAGCGCCTCAGTTTTGAAAGTCGTCCCCTCGGCGCTAGACATAGTATGTGGCCTGCCACACCCTTGGGGTGGTGGCGCGGGGAACGTTTCGGTTTGGAAGTCGATTCATGGGCATTTCTCGTGCCTGTCATATCCTTGGGGTGATGACGCGGAAAGCGTTCCATTTTTAATAGTGATCCTAAATAGTGATGTCTTTAAGAAGTTGTGGCTAGGGGCCGGTGAGCATAAAAATAAATTTTAAATTGAATTTTCGTAGACACGATCTACACTTCATTAAGAAAATGTTCAAAAAAATCATCAAAAAAATCTACCTGAAAACACCTAAATTGGAGGCGGCCGCACAATGTCGTGATCACAAAATTCATGACTAGTACATTACTCATATATGTAAATATAAATAATTATGGATATGAAGACTTGGTCTTTGTGCGCTTGGCCTTTTAAACCCGGTCAGTATCCAAACCTAATAGAAGTATTTATGTGAAAAACCTACGTGAATGACTAAGAGCTTGTTTGGTGAATCTATTTTTCGGCTTATCAGACTTATCAATCATGTTTTTCGCGCACTGAATTGTGTACATCCGATCCCACTTACCACACCGAAGGTGTGGAAGCCTTTGCAGTACTTGGGTAATGATGATGATGATGATGATTGATTGAAGTTATTGTAGAGGGCCGGCCAATTTAGCTATATTCATATAATCTTAATTTTCTTTACTTCATTAATAAAATATACTTTAAATGTAATTTTTTCATACATCAACAGAATCAGACAATTTCAGTCAGAACTTTATATATTTCACGAGACTCAACCACTTAATTCCCTTATTATCAAATGGAATCTAAATGTGAAAGGTACAGGAGAATAAGTGAATAACTACAAAGGTTTATATGCTTATTATACCGTATCGAACATTCCCTTTTGGGAAAGTCGGCTGCGAGAATTTCTTTTAGCGCGTTCATTTGGAAGATGAATACCACTGGTTTTTATGCTTATTATTATTATATTAACCGTTTCTATTATAACTTCCAACTTTTCTTTTACGTTCGTTTCAATTAAAATTTCCATTTTTCCTTTGTAGTAAAGAATTTGTGTTTCACAACATTTCTTACACATGTGTGTGAAACCTATTTCGAAGTTATAATAGGAACGGAAGTAGTATTATTTTTATATTTTACATGTAGATGTAGAAAACAGTTATTTTGCCCAATAGATTCGTATTCAAGAAAAATATGTACAAACAAATTAAATGAATTTTATTTAGATACTCCGTATTTTATATATGGGTGGTAGACACAAAATATATTTCGTAGTCACGGATATATCCGTGATTATTTTTTTTTAAACAATACGTGACTAAATCGTGACTAGAACCGTGACTAACTAGTCACGGACCAAATCCGTGACTAGAGTCCGTGACTACAAGCGAATTTTTTTGTAGTGCTGAGACAAAAATCATATTAATATATTGTGTTTGTATTGAGAAGATTCCTGCGTGTAGAAAAAATATTGTTATACATACGGAGTATATTTGTTGTGCAAATTACTTGTCCTATTTGCATCGATGGTTACAAATGTGCATGAGTTTTTTATACATTTAATTTGAAGCTCATTTTTTAAAGGGAAAAATAATTAAAATATCTCAAACTTTGGAGAAGTATCAGATAAACATTCCAATTTTCATATGTAATTTAAATACCTCAAACTTTATATAAGAGGTTATTATAGCAACATGGACATATATTATTTCTTTCAAAAATCTAATTTTATGATGTTAATTTTATAATTTAAAATAACAAATTAAAAATATTGCAATTATACATAGTGGGGGTAGTATTATTTATTTTACCATGAAATTTTGAATAATAATTGTATCTTCATGAAAGCTAAAATATTTTAAATTATGAAATTAATACACAAAATTAACATTTTTGAAAGAAATATGGAGTAATACATAACCATGATGCTAAAATAACTTTTTATATAAAGTTTGGGATATTCGAATTATATACGTAAGTTTGAGGTGTTTACCTCACACTCCTTCTGAGTTTGGGGTATTTTAATTATTTTCGCCTTTTTGAAAAAGTGATTATTTATATATATTTGGAAAAAAATGTGACTAACAAGGTAACATATTTGAAAATCATGATGTTAACTTCAGATTTTTATGTCACTAACGGATATCATTGTCACATTTTTATGTCACTAACGAATGTCATTATCGCCATCAAACTTGTCATTGTCATGGAGGGGAAATCTCCGACAATTTTTTCAAGCGAAATTTGAAGAAGAAAATCATCAATTTTTCCGGCAACTTTTCTGGCTTCATAAAAATTGGATAAACTTTTCAATGCTTGACTAAAGAGTAAGGATGGTTTAACTTGGATTGAATTTTGGTCTCGTCTTGTATGATCTAATATGGCCTGATACGAATTTAACTAGTCTAGTAGATATTTGATCTCTTTATATTCCACAACTGTCAAGTCTAATTTGGTTTGATTTATTTAAATCTAGTCTAATCTATTTGAGTCTAATCTATTCTAATCTAGTTTGGGGTTGAAATAAAAATACTCTAAGAGAACTTTCGAGTGATATGAGTCCACAAAAGAAGTATAATCTCATGGTGATTCTGTTGTAAAGTTCACCATTATGCTACTAATATAGGCAGTGTACTTAAAAAACATGAATTTGCTGCCTTTCATGAAATCCTGAATTGAAAAAATAAAAAGGGTTTTTTCCTTGAATAAGAAAGTCATGTATTTGGGAAAAAATATGTCACTGTCAAATTGCATGTCACTATCAGATGTCACTACTATCATCGCCTATGGCACTGCCGTCATCACATGTGTCATTGCCGATGTCACTACTGCTACTTTCAAGGTTACTGATTTTGGATTTTGTGAAATATGTCACTGTGATCGCCAAAAAAAAATCGTTGGCTTCTCTTGACAAAAATAGCACTCCCTCTGTTCCTATTAAAACTTCCAACTTTCTTTTTTCGTCCGTTCTAATTAAAACTTCCATTTTCCCTTTGTAGTAAAGAATTTGTGGTTCACAACATTTCTTACACATTTCTCTCTCCTCTGCACAACTCTCCACCACACAATACCCACTATCTTAAATTGTGTGTCAAACCTATTTGGAAGATAAAATAGAAACGGAGGGAGTAACTTTTTTCAACAAAACAATGACTTCCCATCCCCATTCCCAAGCCCTAGCACCCCAGCCATGTGTGTGCCCTTGTCATGCCTAGCCCCTGATCTGCCATGAGCCACACTCTACCATTCCCCAGCCACGCTCCCCAGCTCCAGCCTTGACCCAACCCACCATTCCTCCCTCTCCAGCTAAGACCTTACCCTTTCTGTTAGCTTAGCTGCCATCTGTTAACTCGACCTACCATTTGTCACAGATCTGGTCGTTTGCTAGTCTCCATCTGACGAGGCGCGACGAGTCTGGTGGAGAGGCGGCGCGGCGAGATGAGATGCGACGAAGTGGGGCAAAGAGGCGGCTAGGCGTAACGAGTCGAGGCGTGAGAGGCGTGGCAGAGACGCACGGCGAGTACAGGTGCGGGGAGGCGCGATGAGTCAGGGTGGCGGGTTGGAGCAACAATAGAAATATAGAACTCGATAAGTGAAGGGGAGAAGAGAGAAGGCGCAGAGTTGAGGCAGATTGACGGATTGGGGGAGAGAGGTCACATTTCTGTCCGGCTTAAAAGTAGTCATATTTTTGTCCATCTAAATTTCTAAATAATATTTTTGACATTCTTTCAAGTAATAATAGGTCACTATTAGGTCTAACACAACTTATAGAATCTAAGGAAAATTTTTTAAACATGAATAAAAACGTTTGAAAATTTCAAAACAGGACTGCCATGTTTTATTCCTAAAATAAGAGTAATTATTGCCAGGTTTAGTAATATTGTCATGCTTAAAATCTAGTACTGAAAAAACATGGCAATAATTACTTTTATTTTAGAAATAAAAACATGACAACCATATTTTGAAATATACAAACATTTTAGTCCTATTTAGGGTAATTTCTCTAAAATCTATGTATGTCAATCTGTACTATAAAGAACCTCTTAAACATGCAAATTAATTGGCTGATTTTTATACAAATTATTATTTAATTTGTATTAGTTACTTTTATTTATTGTTTTCACTTTCAGAGCTTTATAGAAAAGAAATTAAAGTTTACGTATAGTGATAAATGTCAACTCAGGTCTCCAACCAAAACAACTCACACACACCACCCCAGGATTGTTTAGCCACTCAACCACTCTCCAAACTTAATCTCTCACACCTTTCATGCTCACACACAAGGAAGCTCTACCAGAAGAAGAAAACCAGCCCACACTCTCTATGGTTTTGGTACCTCACGAAGAAGACCAGGACTGATGGCCAGCTCTGCTACCTTCACTCATACACTCAATGTATTTGCTGCACTCAACAAAGAAGGGCTACCCTCTGACTTATAGAGCGTCACAAGGGTTGAAGAAAAAATGACATAGAGGCACCCACCAGACATAGCAACGGGTAGAAAACAAGGGGCCAAAGGCTAGTTCAATAAGTGAGTAAGTGGATAGGATATTTACTCGAGAAAAAAACATTAAGGGCTGAAGAGGAGTAGGGTTAAACTTAGGGTGCAGGCCTTAACATAATAAGTGGACGGAAGGCCTTGGTAGGATCAATACCTCCAACATTCTCCACCTTATTGGTCCTAGGTGGTGTAGAGTAACAAATACACGGTTGTGAGGAGACTCATCATTGTTGAACTTTTACAAGTACATCATTCAGATAATACAAGTAATTGATGAGAACCAAAGTTCCTTTTCAGACCAAGCTTACCATGCAAACCCAATTCATAATGGACTGAACTCTACCAATCGGTCCTCGAGTTCAGAATCGAAACCATCACAAAACTATTAAAAAGCACAACACATGTTAATAGACCACGCAAGCAAGCAACCGGGAGAAGTTGGGGATTCCAACTAATCCAACAACCAAACATAACAAGTAAAAAGAAAATACAAGAAATAATATTATTTCTACAATTAACACGATGGAGCTCACATAATGAGTAGGTATCACATTTTCAAGACACTAAGAAAATAGCATACCAAATATCACAAAGAATTTAATTAAAAGAGATTTAAGCACATTTAAAACAAACTCAGAGGAAATATAGTCAAACACTTTGCACTTATCATTTCTCTCATGCTCCCTAATGTCTCTATCTCTAATAACATGGCAATCACGCAACTCTTTCATATTGCACATACCATTCATATCATGCTCCACCTTAACAAAAATATTGTTTTCTTTATTTTCAACTTGAAAACCATTTTCATTCACAAATTTGAGTTCGGTTTCAACAAGTAAATCAGAATGAACTTCAATAGGCAAATGCTCCACCTCATATGGAGCAACATCAGGAGAAACAAGCAGGCAAGGAAATTTCATTTTCAACAAAAATGACATTTCTACTTATCAACACATTGAAGCAAATTTAACTCCTACACCAAAGCAACCAATTTAACTCCTTAGTCCTAGGTTCAGATTCATCATTCTCATAATTCACATAAGTAGCGCAACCAAACACTCTCAAATTTGGTAAGTCAAGTGGTTCGCCCGTGAACACAAATACATGGCATTTCCCTCCTAGGGGAACAGTCGGGGTCATATTAATCAAATAAGCAGCATAACAAATAGCTTCCCCCCATAACTTTATAGAGAGTCCAGATGATGCTAACATAGCCCTCTCCCGCTCTAAAAGAGTTCTAACTATCCTCTCAGCAACCCCATCCGGTTGTGGTGTGGAGGGAATAGATTTATGCATAGAAATACCTCAAGTATCACATAAATCACCAAGCTGATCATCACAAAAATCAAAACTGAACTTTGTCCTTAAACACATTATTTTCTTACCGGTTTGATTTTCAACAATGGTTTTCCAGTTTTTATTTTTATCAAAAACATCAGATTTATTCTCAATCAATAAAACCCACACTTTTTTTTAAAAAAATCATCAATCAAAGTCAGAAAATAATTTTTCCAACCATGAGTGGAAACACTATAAGGACCCCACAAATCAGCATGAATACAATCAAGCACATCGTACACTTAGGCAGATCAGGAAAACTAACTCTAGACTTTTTTCCTAGCACACAGGGTTGCACACAATTCACAGAATGAAGAATAGGTTCAGCATTACAAACATACAAGTTGTTTTCATCTCAGCTTTGAAAACAACTAAACAACCCTTCACAACTTTCATGATTCCATTTCCCCATTTTCCCTTCAAACCATCATTTTCAAGAGAAGCACAAAATAGCAAATTACAGCACAACTCAGGAACATGCTTAGCATTCTTCAAAGTAAGCACACAACCAGAAGAAAACCTAAGACATACATCTCCTATTCCTAGCACATTGCATTTCTTCTCGTTTGCCAAAGACACAAAGCCATGCTGAATCTCTCTATAGTTTGAGAAAACGTTTTTCAGAGGGGACATATGAAAAGTACAACCAGAATCTACCACCCAATCTGATTTACCCAATGAATCAGATATCACAGAACTCAAATAGTCATAATCACATAGATTTCTCATCATAAAAACATCACCTAAATCATCTTCACAAGTAGTCATATTCGCATGCTCACTATGTTTATTTTCCCTAGATTTAGGACACTCTTATGAAATGACCAGGTTCATGACAATAATAGTAACGCCTCGAATTAGACCTAGACTTAGACCTATGTCGCCTATTATTTTCTCTACCCCTCACATGCATAACCTCCTCGGATTTTATATCAGCACCCATCTGTTTTAAATCTAATTCGTTACTCTTAAGACCATTAACCACAATGTCAAGATTCACATTATCTCTATCATACTTAATAGCAGATTTCACATCACTAAAGGAATGAGGAATAACATTTAAAAGAGCAATAGGGGAATAATCATCTATATGCTTAACACCACACAACTTAATATCATAAATAAGTTTGGTAAAAACATCTAGATTTTCCTCAATATCCTTACACATATCCAATCTAAATTTGAAGAACTTTTTAAGTAAAAACATCCGGCTAGGCAAAGAGGTTTCAGTATACAGTTCATCTAATTTATTCCACAAAATTTTAGCACTCTCTAAAATTTCAACTTTTCTAATCATAGAATCATATAAGTTCGAATAAATCAGAGAACATGCATTTTCATTCATTTCAGCTCTTTTATCATCTGTGTCAAAAATTAAATAGGTTTCACCAACTGCTTTAAAACATTTTTGTTGGATTAAAATACATTTAATTTTTTGCTTCCAAATGCTAAAATCGGATTTTCCATTAATTGGAGCTATACCATACTTATTATAAGCAGACATTTTCACAAAGAAAACAAGCAACAAATAAAAAAGTAAATTTCGCTGAAAACCAATTTAAATATTTATAAGGCTACAACTATATGAAGCAACTAGCACGAACACACGGGGAGTATTAATGAGCACCAAACTCAAGTTCAAACCCCTTGTTCTTTCGTATGAGCACAAAAAAATAATAAATTTTCAGGAGAAAACAACACAAAAATTCTATCAATTTTAAAAGCAGTAGTAAACCTAAAAAATGGATTTCTACACAATAAAAGACTAAATCACTACAAAAGCGATAAAAGTGAGTTTCAAGTCAATATACTAGAGCGAAACCCTAGGAGAGACGTTTCGACCTTACCCACCTAATTAAAATTGGGATTTTCGGACTAATGACTGTCTTTGACAAGCGTTAACTGAGCTTTGACTGAGTTGACCGACCAGTTGACCAATTCTTTTCTTTTCTCCAAGTCCAGCAGCTCAATTAGCCTCAGCTCAAAAAACTGCAGCCCAGCTCCAGCTCCTGCGGTATTGGTCTCCGCGTCCAGCAATAGCGTCAAAGTCCAATCTACGCGTCAAAGCTACTCCTCAGCTACTGTGCACAGCAACAGTGTCCACACGCCCAACAATTTAGCAAAATCCAGTGATCCAGCAATTGGCGTTCCTTCTACGCGAGAAAGCCTCTAGCCAGCCTCCTGCTTCAGCGACTTGCAGACCAGCGACGAATGAAGACCGGCGAGCACCCATATCAAAGGGGTTATTAAAAGTGCTCTTCTCTTGCATGCATATTCCAGAACAAAGAAAATATGGAGGAGGCAAATAACAAACTTAATCCAAGGGTGAAGCAGCACTAGCGTTTCTGAAACTTCATCCACGATGGTCGATCCATCCTCGCCTTATTACCTTGGCTCCGGCGATCAGCCCGGTAACGTCATTACCCATGTGATTTTAAAGGTGACAACTATGTGGCTTGGTCCCGGGCAGTAGCTTTGTCCTTGAAAGCATGGCGGAAGTTCGTATTTGTTGATGGTACGACGAAGAAGCCAACTGAGGCAAAACAGTTGCTTGATTGGGACACGGTGAATTCTATGATTGTGTCATGGCTGTTGCGGAGCATGGATCCGACAGTGGCGGCATCAATCCCTTTTCATGACGAAGCTCGAACGTTGTGGGTTTATCTGGAGAATCGGTTCAGTGTTGCAAATGGACCGAGACTCCAGCAACTCCGGGCTTCAATCACGAGCTGCCGGCAGACGAAATCGATGACGGTGGACACGTATTACACCACTCTCATGGGGTTGTATGATGAACTAAATAGGCTTAAGCCGCTGCACGCTTGTGCGTGTGGTTTATGTACCTGTGATGTTGTTGGAAAATTCGCCAACGATCGGGAAGAAGAACGGCTTCATCAATTTCTAATTGGAATTGATGACGAAATATACGGAACAATGAGGTCAAATTTGATGTCTAGAAATCCCTAGCCTGATCTTAACACTGCGCATCATGCCTTGCTCCAGGAGGAGAATTCTCGTGCGGTGGCACGTGGGAAGCAGCCGGCAGTGGTAGATGTTCATGCCTTTGCCGTTAATACTGATCGAGTACGACAAGATCGAGATGAACGCACCAAGATCGTTTGCTCCCATTGCAAGAAAAAGGGCCATGAAATCGGGAATTGCTTTAAACTACACGGATACCCAGAGTGGTGGGATGAAAAGAATCGGGCAAAGGGGGCAGCAGCTGGTCGTGGAGGGGCAACAGCTGGTCGTGGAGGAGGGGTGCGTACTGATGCAGTTGCTTCGTCCCTCACGTCTCCGGCAGTTGACAGCAAGGAACAAGTTCAAGCATTTTTGAATGAATTAACCAAGGAACACGTTCAAGCACTTTTGAATTTGATTAGCGTTGAGCCTAGTTCGTGTGATCGCATGTCGGGTACGTGTACTCCCCTATCATGGATTATTGACACTTGGGCATCTCACCACGTCACGGGTGACTTGTCCTGTCTTACACAGCGTACTCATATTGATGCATGTCCGGTAGGGCTACCGGATGGTCGGACAGCTGCTGCTGTTTTAGAGGGATGTGTCCTCCTCTCTAAAGCACTCACTCTCGATCATGTTCTTTTTGTTCCTGGCCTGAATTGCCACCTCATATATGTCTCCCAATTGATTGATCAATGTTCGCAAATTGAGCCCATCTACGTCATCATCTCCTCCTCTCGGTTCCTCAGGTACGCCCTACTCTATAGCTCATTATGTGAATTGTGATAAATTTTCTGCTTGCCATTGCATGTTTCTTGGAGCAATTCTTGCAGGGCATGAACCTCGCTCTTTCCGCGAAGCTATGACTGATCCTGGATGGAAAGCGGCCATGGAGAGCGAAATCCGTGCTCTTGGAAATAACCACACCTGGGATATGACCCGCTCCCTCCTGGTAAAAAGGCTCTCGTTTGCAAGTGGGTTTATAAAGTCAAATATCATTCCAATGGTACAGTGGAACGACTTAAAGCGCGACTCGTGGTCCTTGGCAACAACCAGAAGGCAAACATTGATTACACTGAAACATTTGCTCCCGTAGCCAAAATGGTTACGGTTCGTGTTTTCTTAGCAGTTGCTGCGGCTAAGAATTGGGAGCTACACTAGATGGATGTCCATAACGCTTTCCTTCATGGGGATTTGACTGAAGAGGTTTATATGAAGCCTCCACCGGGTTTTTACCCTTCTAGACATGATCTTGTGGTTCTTTGGTGGGCCTTAACTAGGAAAGGCATATCACGCAAGTATATCAGCATCATCATGGATATGTATGAGGATTGTACTACAAGTGTTCGTACTAGTGTAGGGAGGACTGAAGAGTTCCCTATTACTATCGGAGTGCACCAAGGATCGGCCTTGAGTCCTTTCTTATTTGCCATAGTCATGGATGAACTTACGAAGCCAATTCAAGACGATATACCGTGGTGCATGATGTTTGCCGACGATATTGTATTGATTGATGAGACGCAATCAGGTCTTAAAGCAAAGTTGGAAGTATGGCGACAAACATTGGAGAATAAGGGTTTCAAAGTAAGTCGGAGCAAGACAGAGTACATGGAGTGCAAGTTTGGTGGAGGTAGAAGTAGTGGTAATAGCGGAATTACTCTGGATGGTAAGGAGATACCAGTCAGCGATATGTTCCGTTACTTGGGCTCCATAATTCAGAAGGACGGTGAGTTAGATGGAGATGTATCCCATAGAATCAGAACAGGGTGGATGAAGTGGAAGAGTGCGTCAGGATTTCTATGCGACCGAGGTATGCCGACTAGACTGAAGGGTAAATTTTATAGGACAGCAATTAGGCCTGCATTACTGTATGGCGTAGAGTGTTGGGCGGTGAAACAATGTCACATTCAAAAGATGAGTGTGGCAGAGATGCGCATGCTGCGTTGGATGTGTGGGCATACTAGGAAGGACCGCGTGAGGAATGAGACAATCAGACAAAGGGTGGGAGTAGCACCTATTGAAGACAAGATGTGGGAGTCGCGCCTACTGTGGTTTGGTCATGTGCGTAGAAGACCGAGTGATGCACCTGTTAGGCGAGTTGAGATGTGTGGAGAAGAGGCAGGGAAGAGAGGGAGAGGAAGACCCAAACAGACGTGGGTTAGGGGAGTTCGAAGTTATATGCTTCTTCTGGGGTTGGATGAGGGCATGACTTTGGAGAGAACTAAGTGGAGGGCGGGTATTCACGTGAAGGAGTGGTCTTGATAATCTTTTTCCCTCATCTTTTTTTCCTAGTTTTTTTTATCCTTATATATATATATGCATTATTTGCATCCTTTTTATTTTATCATTTCTATATATATTCATCTTTTTTATATTATCTTTTCATAATAGCTTATCTTTTTATCTTTATTCCTTCTTTTCCTTTTGTTGTGATATCATGTATTGATTCATGTTAGCCGACCCCAATATCTTTTGGGACTAAGGCTTGGATGTTGTTGTTGTTGTTGTAGACATGATCTTGTTTGTCGCCTCAACAAATCTCTGTATGGTTTGCGTCAAGCACCGCGATGTTGGTTCGCTAAGCTGACTACCTCCTTGCGGACTTACGGTTTTCGCCAGTCTTATTCTGATTACTCTTTATTTACTTATCGTCAGGACGATATTTCTTTACACGTATTAATTTACATGGATGATTTAACTATAGCTCGCAATGATTCTGCTGCTCTGTCTCGCTTCAAGCATTATCTTCATACGTGCTTTCACATGAAGGATTTGGGTGTTCTCAAGTACTTTCTTGGCATTAAGGTTGCTCGTAGTCCGGAGGGGTTGTTTCTTTGTCAGCGCAAATATACTCTCGACATCATCTCTGAAGTTGGTCTTCTTGGCGCCAAATCGGCATCCTTTCCCATGGAACAAAATCACTCGTTGGCCTTGGCTACCGGTGAACTGCTCTCTGATCCTGAGTCGTACTGTCGCCTGGTGAGCCGGCTCATTTATCTCTCCTTTACACGGCCGGACTTGACTTATGCAGTTCACATTTTATCTCAGTTTATGCAGGCCCCTCGACAGGAACATTGGCACGCCGCGCTTCGTGTAGTTCGTTATCTGAAGGGCTCACCAGGTCAAGGGATTCTACTCTCCACATCCTCAGATTTGCAGCTTACTGGCTGGTGTGATTCCGACTGGGCGAGCTGCCCACTCACTCGCCGTTCGCTCACTGGGTGGGTAGTATTTTTTGGGGGCTCTCCGGTCTCTTGGAAAACCAAGAAACAACACACGGTCTCTCGTTCCTCCACGGAAGCTGAGTACCGATCTATGGCGGCCATTACTGCAGAATTAAAGTGGCTCAAAGCTCTTCTACTCTCTCTTGGAGTGACTCACTCACAACCCATGTCTCTACGCTGTGATAGCCGCTCTACTCTCCATATTGCACATAATCATGTCTTCCATGAACGCACCAAACATATAGAGGTTGACTATCACTATGTTCGTCATGCCATTCAGGATGGAACCCTTACTGCTCATCATGTATCTACCAGTGATCAGTTAGCCGATATTTTCACTAAGACCCTTGGACAGAGACAATTTCGTTTTCTTCTCGGCAAGTTGGACATTTTTTATCCCCATGCTCCAACTTGAGGGGGGGTGTTAGACTAATATTTTGGGCTTGTAAATTAATTTATTGTATTCATTATTAGTGTAATTAGATAGATGGGCCGAGGGCTCTAGTATTTAGACTCTCACGTGTGTGTGTGTGTGTGTGTATATATATATATATATATATATATATATATATATATATATATATATATATATATATATATATATATATATATATATATATATATATATATATATATATCGGCCCTCAAGAAGGAGAGGCAAGGGGGAATACACTCAACTTTAATACAATTGATCAAAATATATTAAATGTCCAATCAATTGATAGACTTATATCCCTACTTTAAGTTATAAGACGCATATGGAACTATATCACCAAACTTCTCCGCCAAATATTGATTCGGCCAACATCCAGAGAGACCCTGGTGTGAGTTTTCTCGCACTTAAAAAGATTGTAATATAGCGGTGAAAGTACGAGTATCGTCTCCACAGGGACGGTAAAAGGGAATTAAGAATTAACTAAAATCAGCGATAGAGAATAAATAAAACTAATGCGGTCGTGCGAAATTTGGTTGCTTTAGGAAACTAGAATTGCAAATAAACGACTAAAAGTAAATATTTGGGTTCTTCTTAATTAACGACGAAGGGAACAGGGATTGATTCCGGGGTAATCAGATTTCTGGCAGATCAGGCTTAATTACATGAATTTATTTTAATTGAGCCTAGCTAATCAATACTAAGTTCTTACCGCTCTCGCGGCGTAGAGTACAATAATTTAAGAGACCAGGCTGATCTCTCATGCGACAGGATCCTAAATTGTTGTCAAGACGAACGAGCTTACGGCCCCTTAATCGCTACTAATCTCTTAACGAATGATTAAGTGTGTGTGAATGTGTCCTAGAACAAATTAGATCTCTCTTAATTCATTCTACATGCGATTGTAATTCTAGTGGCCATCTAGGTTACAAAAGATATCAATTAAATTATTCAAGCACAAATTAAACGACATTCATGCAATTTACACCATCAAGAACCTAACCATACATCATGATTAGCCCCTTCATCAACCCCAAATCCCTAATTAAAACTACTCCCTATTCATAATTGAAGAATCAATAGAATTGGGATAAATAGAATTAATTGTCATTAATAAAAAAGTAGGAATTTACAAAGAATGTTAAGGAATTGAAAAATCTGGCTGAAAAAACTCTCTAATCTCGTCCTTAATATCTCTGTAAAGTTTCATCCCCTTCATTAGGGTTATGGGGGTGATATTTATAGGAAACATAGTGATTTGGGCTAAATTAGGAAAAAAATTAGGTACGCACGGCGCCTACGCACGCGTGCATTGAGTTCGTGCGTCCGACAGAGAAACGCGTAAAATCGTTGGACGCACGCGTGCGTGTCTACCAGTGCGGTTTCCGACTTATCTACTCCGAATTTGACAAACCTTCCTTAATGAAAGTTGTATCTAATGAAGTTCTCTATCCACCCCAATTTTCCGAGTTGGATTCGAATCATCCAATCAAGATATATGAATAAAATGGTGGAATATCTCATTCTGAAATCGCAATAGGGAGCATCTGACTTCATCGTCTGTTTTCACCATCTTCCTTTCAGATTCTCGGAATGATGTCTTCATATTATATGTAGCCCTTGAAGTTGGCTTTCAGATTCAACTTGAATTGTGTCCTTTGACCGCTTCTACAAAGATATATGCTTGAACGTATGACATAAGGTCATCCTGAACACCATTTTCAAGCTCTCTTTGTCTTCTTTTGATCCCGTAGTCAATCCTAGAATTTTTTTCCTTCAAATCTTCATCGTGACCTCCAATGCTCTCAATTCACTCTTGAATGCTTCTCGAATCATCCCGTTTGCTCCTCAAGCACCGGTGTTGGGCTCAAATTCCCTGATTTTGACTCCAAACAACACAAAACTCGAACAACCGTCTGGTAAACAAAACTTGAGCTAAAATTGAGACTTGTAACACCTTAAATCTAGGAAAACTATCAAAATCCGACCCCAACACGCATTAAATGCGTGTCTAAATACATACTTATCAGATTCCCCCACACTTAAGCCTTTGCTTGTCCTCAAGCAAACTGTACAACGGGACTTACGATAATCACCACATGGAATTAAAAATAATTAGCATGCACACGTAGCTAAAGGGATATTCACAGAACAGACAATCTAAACCAAGAAAATTCTTCCCTAAACTACATCTTTATACTCAAGCTAAACTATTTGACAAAATTATTCACATCCTTAAAGTAATGACAACATACACAAATAAATTAGCTATTGATCAGAAGGACTTATGAAGGTGATGGTGAATGCTGAATGGTAATGAACAGTCCTTTTCTGTTGAGAGATTGGAATATTCTAACAAAGACTCAATGCATTCAGAAATTTCAGGGCTATTCTTAGGATCAAGGAACTCAGTAGGTCACAATTTAGGAACAATCATCTAAACCTATGCAAAGAGTAGACATGGTTGTACAACTAAGCTAAACCGCCGCGGCACATTGGTGCTTTGACGTATACTTGAAGTACGCGGAGGACTAAAGCTAATTTTTGCAATAGCCTCCAAGTTCATTAATTAAATTTAGTTTTTCCTTGTCATGTTGGCACGAGAATGCCATTTCTTTCGAAAGATCCTCAAGTCTCATCTTATTGTGCAGAACACTTACGCTTTTTGACCGGGTCTCCCATTCTGTTTTTCGCAAGATAAGAGGTCTAGCTATATTAATTTTTCACCTTTCGGATTCTCACTAGACATTACCCCATTCTAATCTCGGCCTCACCAAGGAAAAGTAGCAATTAAAGTTCATTTATTTTAGAAGTGAATCCATGCCTACAATGCAATCCTCGAAAATATCAAGTTCCTAAAAAGTGACTGCTCTTACCCCGTTTGGGGCATAGGAACAGTGCCAAAATTGGCTCCTATCAAAATTCCCTAAACTTAGAAAATTCATCCCCTAGTTCCCTAAACATCAAGACTACGTCAGAAATATTCACGGGTAAGAAAACAAAGGCCATTTGGCTATGGAGCTCAATTAATTGGGTAAACAAAGAACAGTCAGGCTCAAAATGGCTTCTCCTAAAGGAACTTATTCAGGCAAATGGAGAAAATTGTTAATTATTACATGGGTGACTAATGCCTTCATCCTTTCAACAACTAGATTATTGTGCAAGCAATTTAAGCCTAAACACTTCAAGGACATTTTAAAAGCATAGTCAAACGCTAACTAGCTCAAAAAGATACAGTTTAAAGAAAAAAATTCAAAAATTTTGACATGACTTTCCTATGAATATACAACTAACACTTGTACATGTTAACTCTAAAAATCACATGTAACAACTACTGCACGGATGCCCAATTCACTCCCCCACACTTGAACTTTGGCATCGCCCTCGATGACTAAATATGCACTATGCACAAGGGGTAAAGGGAAAGGGTCACGCGTGCTCAAAATCATCTCAAGTCATTTTACTAAAACAGGCGAGTAAGAGTCTTAGGAACTTCCCAAAGGCGTTGGTCGGTGCATAACTAAACTGAGTAAAGTGATCATCGGCACATCATCTCTACAACAAGATCCTGAGCTGCAAAAACAAAACACACAAAACAACAACAAATGCAGAAGTAAGCTCGGGTTGCCTCCCGAGAAGCACTATTTTTAACGTCGTTTGCCCGACGCAACCACTTCATCAAAAACTCAGTCAAAGACACTCCCGCTCAAAAAATTAGTCTTCCACAAATCAAACCTCCTATCAACAAATGCCCTGAGATTACGTAAAACCTTAAATTCATGAATACAATTGCGCATCTCTGGGCCACTCGTAGAGCACAAGAATGAGTCTAGGCCTTTATCAGGCCCTTTATCAAAGAATTGGTCAAAATCAGTCTGTCTAAGAGGTGGGGGTTTCCCTTCCTCCTTTCCAGGTGGATCAATGGCATCTAACAAAAAGCACTCATTAACATCTTGACCGGACTGTTTTGCCAGTTTGGCCATGCAAAAAGTGACTCTCTCCTCCCCAACTCTTAAAATCAATTCCCCTTCCCCAACATCTATGAGGGTCCGAGCAGTGGCCAGAAAAGGCTTTCCAAGAATTAAGGGCACATCAAGATCTAGGAAAACAAAATCGACAGGAATCACAAATTTGTCCACTTTAACCAACACGTCTTCAGCAATCCCCTGGGGGTATTTGACTGATCGGTCAGCCAGCTGTATGCACATGCATGTTGATTTAAGTGGACCGAGTGCAAGCTTCTCATACAAAGCAGAAGGCATTAGATTGATGCTTGCACCCAAATCAGCTAAAGCATTATAAAAAATCTCATTTCCTATAGAGCAAGGGATAGTCAACTTACCTGGGTCCTTGAGCTTTTTAGGCATCTCCTTTAGCACCACTGTCGAGCACTCTTCATTCAGCACCACCGATTTCGGTTCTCCCCACTTTCTTTTGTTAGAGAGGAGTTCTTTCATAAACTTTGCGTACCTCAGCATATGTTGCAGTGCCTCCATGAATGGTACGTTTACTTGAACCTGTTTGAAGAGTTTCAAAAACTTGTTGAAGTCCTCAGTGTCACCCTTCCCCTTTAATTAATGCAGGAATGGGAGGGCTGGGTTGTAAGCTTTGACTGGAATGGATTGCTTTGGGACTTCCTCCACCTCCTCCTTCCTCTCTTCTATCTTCTTCTTCTCATGGCCAATTTCAGCAGACACAACCTCCGCAGACTCCTTCTCTATGGCAGCAGGTTCAAGGTCCCTTCCACTTCTTAACGTGATGGCATGCACTTGCTCTCTTGGGTTTGGCTCGGTATTACTAGGGAGGGATCCCTGAGGCCTCTCATATATGGCTTTTGCAAGCTGCCCCAATTGATTTTCAATATTTTGCATCCTTGAGTCCACTTGCTGTTGAAATTGCAGTTGTTGCTGCTGAAATTGCAATAATTTCTTGAGTGTTTCTTCCATGCTAGAAAATCTTTGTTCAGTCTCTCTCATGAAGCTCCCTTGCACTGGATGAGATGCTTGTTGCTGGCCTTGAGGCGCCTGGGGCTGAGTATAATTTCTAGACTGTTGCTGCTGATTTCCTTGCCCGTAATTTCCTTGCTGCTACTGTCCGTAGGGCTGATTGTAGTAGCCCTATCGCTGATAATACATCGCATCCATTTGCTCTACTCCAGGGGCTGCCGAGTGTGCCATCATAGTACATTCATGTGGCGAATGGAGTCCCCCACATAGTACAAGAGGGACTAAATGGGCCGGGGGCTACCATATTAACACTGGGCATCGAGAGAGCAAGATCCATCTTTTTCCCCATATCAGACACGCTGGTTGTGAGCTTCTGCATCATGCTTGCTAATGTATCTACTCGTGCAGAGAGCGCAGAATTATTGCTAATCTCGTATAAGCTCAGAGCCTTTTGTTGAGGAGCACTCCTGTCGCTGTACCAAGATGCATTATTTGAAACAATCTTCTCCACTAGTTCTTCCCCCACCTCGGATGGTAGATCAGGAAAGGCTCCACCACCTGAAGCATCAAGCATCATCTTCCCTTCATTGCCGAGTCTGCTATAGAAGTAAAAAAGAACCTCACAATCAGTCAAATTGCCCTGAGGGCAAGCTCTCCGCAGCACCTTGAATCTCTTCCATGCTTCAGCTAAAGTCTCCAGAGATCCCTGTTTGAACTCTTGTAGCTGCTTCTTCAATTTCAGGGCTTTTGATGTAGGGAAGTATTCATTAATAAAGGCACTATGCAGTTGGTCCCAAGTCTGGAGGTGGTTGTGAGGATTGCTGTCCAACCACCTCTGTGCATCATCCCTCAGTGAGAACGGGAAAAGCATCATTCTCACCTGATCATCAGTTAACCCAGGTATCTTAAAAGTCTGGCACATCCTCAGGAAACGGGTAATATGTGCCACTGGGTCTTCAGTAGGGCTTCCTCCAAGTTGATTATTGGATACCATACTTATCACCGCCGGCTTGATCTCGTAACGGTTGGCAGTAATTCCCGGTACTTGAATACTATCGTACTCTGAAACGTTTGGTGTAAGGAACTCTGCAATGGTCTGACGCTGATAGAGTGGATTATTGTGCGGTATATATGGATTGGGTGGAGGCTCCTGATGTCTAGGTTGAGGGGCTGGTTGTGGCTGAGTAGGTGGGATTTGGGTTTGGTTTTGAAGCTGATCGGGGTATGGATTTTGGTACTGAGTCTGATTCTGGAATGTAGGTTGATTGATTGGAGGTGGGTTCTGTCTCGGTTAGAAAACGGGAATACTCTGCCCTGCTCCTTGCATCCCATAAACTTGATTTTGAAAATTGGTTTCAGGAGTAGAAGGGGTATTTTGAAAGAGGTGAAATAATGGAGGGAGATTAAATTGTGGTGAAGGCTGATTTTGGGAAAAAATCGGAGTGCGATAATTTTGAAAACCTGGAGGGTTTCTAAGTGAAATTGGTGGTGAAGATTGGGGTGACGTGTTCACATAGAAATCTTACTGAGATGTGGGGTTAGGGTTACCCGACATCCCTGCGGTTCCAGATGAAGACTGGTGGTCCATGTTATTCTTTTCCTTTTGAGCCTTGCGGTTTTGTCTGGCGAGCTTTTCAATCTCAAGGTTAAGAGGGATTAGCGGTTCTCCCCTCTTAGAACGTGTACGCATAAACAGAGCTGACCTGCAAGGTTAGCTGACAAAAATCCTACGAAAAACTAAAAACGAATCGCTGAGTAAAATTAACCCTTAAGACCGACACCGTCCCCGGCAACGGCGCCAAAAACTGATGTGAGTTTTCTCGCACTTAAAAAGATTGTAATATAGCGGTGAAAGTACGAGTATCGTCTCCACAGGGACGGTAAAAAGGAATTAAGAATTAACTAAAATCAGCGATAAAGAATAAATAAAACAAATGCGGTCATGCGAGATTTGGTTGCTTGAGGAAACTAAAATTGCAAATAAACGACTAAAAGTAAATATTTGGGTTCTTCTTAATTAACGACGAAGGGAACATGGATTGATTCCGGGGTAATCAGATTTCTGGCAGATCAGGCTTAACTACATGAATTTATTTAAATTGAGCCTAGCTAATCAATACTAAGTTCTTACCGCTCTCGCGGCGTAGAGTACAATAATTTAGGGGACCAGGCTAATCTCTCATGTGATAGGATCCTAAATTGTTGCCAAGACGAACGAGCTTACGGCCCCTTAATCGCTACTAATCTCTTAGCGAACGATTAAGTGTGTGTGAATGTGTCCTAGAACAAATTAGATCTCTCTTAATTCATTCTACATGTGATTGTAATTCTAGTGGCCATCTAGGTTACAAAAGATATCAATTAAATTATTCAAGCACAAATTAAACGGCATTCATGCAATTTACACCATCAAGAACCTAACCATACATCATGATTAGCCCCTTCATCAACCCCAAATCCCTAATTAAAACTACTCCCTATTCATAATTGAAGAATAAATAGAATTGAGATAAATAGAATTAATTGTCATTAATAAAAAAGTAGGAATTTAAAAAGAATGTTAAGGAATTGAAAAACCTGGCTGAAAAAGCTCTCTAATCTCGTCCTTAATCTCTCTCTAAAGTTCCATCCCCCTTCATTAGGGTTAAGGGGGTGATATTTATAGGAAACATAGTGATTTGGCCTAAATTAGGAAACAAATTAGGTACGCACGGCGCCTACGCACGCGTGCGTTGCGTCCGTGCGTCCGACAGAGAAACGCGTAAAATCGTTGGACGCACGCGTGCGTCCCTTGCCACGCACGCGTGCGTGTCTACCAGTGCGGTTTCCGGCTTATCTAGTCCGAATTTGACAAAACTTTCTTTATGAAAGTTGTAGTTAATGCAGTTCTCTATCCAGCCCAATTTTCCTAATTGGATTTGAATCATCCAATCAAGACATATGAATAAAATGGTGGAATGTCTCATTCTGAAATCGCAATAGGGAGCATCTGACTTCATCGTCTGTTTTCACCTTCTTCCTTTCATATTCTCGGAATAATGTCTTCGTATGATTTGTAGCCCTTGAAGATGGCTTTCCGATTCAACTTGAATCGTGTCCTTTTTCCGGAGTATGCTTTAACGATTGACAGAAGGTCATCCTGAACACCGTTTTCAAGCTCTCTTTGTCTTCTTTTGATCCCGTAGCCAATCCTAGATTTTTTTTCCCTTCAAATCTTAATCGTGACCTCCAATGCTCTCAATTCACTCTTGAATGCTTCTCGAATCATCTAGTTTGCTCCTCAAGCACCGGTGTTGGGCTCAAATTCCCTGATTTTGACTCCAAACAACACAAAACTCGAACAACCGTCCGGTAAACAAAACTTGAGCTAAAATTGAGACTTGTAACACCTTAAATCTAGGAAAACCATCAAAATCCGACCCCAACACGCATTAAATGTGTGTCTAAATACGGACTTATCAGACCCCATAAAGAGGAAATGACGAAATATGTGGAGTTTCTGACACTCCATCCCAAATCACGGGACTATCGATTAGGGTATTAAAATACGGGATTCGGAAGCCATGGTTCCGAATGAATTATTAGAGTTTAGAATTAAAAATGATTCAGATGGCTGACTTCCGAATGGTGAAAAAGTTTGGATGGCTGACTTCCGAATGGCAAATGAATATTAGGATTTGTCATTTTCTAATGGGAAAAAATACCCACTTGTTAGTCCAAGTAAAACTCCCCATTAAGATTAATTTACAGGAAATTAGTTTAATAAAGAGATATTATTTAGACTATTACCTATTTGTATAAAATTAAAACTAAAATTAAAATCAGTGATAGTAACTTTTTTATTTGTATTCCGATTTTTACAAAAATTATACTCTCTGTCCCATTGGACTTTGCCAACTTTTTTTTTTGTTGTTTCAAAAAACTTTGTCACTTTCATATTAAAACAATTAATTTATGGTTCTGCACATTCATATTTAAAATTTTTCTTAAATAGATCCAAATACTAAAATTAAAACTCTGTTTTAAAATTAATTGAAACACCTAAAAAAAGTTATTGTAACTCTGTTTTGGATCCGAAAACTTTCTACTGTTAAAACGTCAAAAAAAATCAAACTTTATATATGGAATATTGATGTCATTAAAAAGGTCATAAAAAATTATGCATTTTGGTATATTTTTTATAAAATTTGGAATACATATAAAAAAGTTACATCATTTAAAAGAAAAAATGAGATTTTACGTTCACCTTGCCCTTATCCCTCCCACCCAAAAACCCTGCTCATCTTCCATTCAGAATTGCCATTTCCGAATCCCTCATTCCTAGAAATCCTATGGAAAATCCCATTATTTTGATTTACAAATTTACATGTTAACTTTTCCCGTAATATAAGAAAAGACCCCCCCCCCCCCCCCCCCATAAATTCTGAACAAGCTTATCCTCTGACAGGTCTTTTTATCGATCGACAAAATCAAAGTATAGGAAAAAAGCCGCATGATGACCACCTTATATTTTAGCCTTGATCCATCTTCTCAATCTCAAAAGAACAAGGGTTAGGAAAAACATGACAAAACTCGAAAATAAAATTAATCATCACTAAGGGAGTGTTTGGGTCTGCTTATTCAAATTGGCAGCGATTTTGGCTAGGATATACCAAATCCGTGTCAAAAAAAGATTGGCTCGAACTATTTCGCACGAAAATATCGACAAATTTGTGTCAAATCCGTGCCAATTTCGTATTTCTTGTCGTGCGATCTACTCCTTCGAATAACAGAAGCACACATTAGAGTGTTTGGGGGGAATGCAAAAATACTTTTGCGTACCCATAATTGCTCTTAGAATCACTTTTTAGAAGATGAGGAAGATGAGATTCTGAAAAACCGATTCTGATGTTACTTCTGATTTAAAAAAAAAAGCACAGACAAAAAGAATTCCAAACACTCCTAAATCCGTAGACCAATAAGAGAAAATAATCAAGAGATTAGAGAAAAATATACGAAGGATGAAGAGAGAAACAAAGAGATTGGGGTGACAGAAGAGAGCGAACACACATGGATTCAAGCACAGAAATCATGTCGGAAATACCCACTTGTGCTCTCTCTCTTCTGTCACCTCCATATTACCCATTTCGATGTGGAACTGAATTCTTGAAATCTTGAATCATTCTTCAAGGAATAATGGAGACGAATAACCACAGCATAAAAGGAAAACTTCATGTTGATGTTGATGAATGAAATCTTGAATCATTCAGGAAAGGGGAAGGTTTGTAGTGGTTTTGGTTTGATGTGGGAGGGAATGAAGAACGGAGTTATAGCCTTTATATAAGGGAAAGAAAAAAGAATAAGAAGAGCAAGAATGGTCTTTTTGGAGTAAATTTCACTAGTATTCCTACCATACCCTAATATCCTTTCCCTGTTCAAAGCCCCGTTCGGTCCAGGCGGAACATAGAGGCTAATATATAACACCACCTTGTTTGGACGGTTCATGATGTATAAAGAGTCTAGGATGAGATTTATGGATGATGACTGTTTGACAAAGACTTACCCCGGTGCTGAGCAGAATGGGCGTGTTCGCCTTCGTGGTGAGGCGTAACCAAGTCTAAGATGAAGAAATCTAACAATAAGCAGTCTAGCTACATAATGCCAGATGAGTTCTTGCAAAGTGTCAAATTAAAGCACAGTTGGCTCCGAGCATGAAAGAAGAGCTGACACAAGAAATAGCGTCCATGGTACTCTCAGAAATAAAGGCAGCTAACCGTAGGATAAGTCTGAACATTCAAGAGTTGTGTGTCCTCAAAAAACCAATCATCAAGACGTGAGGTAGATGGGTCAAATGGGCAATCTTCTGTTGGAGCGCACTTGATATCAAACTCGTGTTTCTGTCAAAGAGCTTTTAACATAGTTACTTTGGTTACATTGGAATTGTTTTGAACTTGATGGATGTTTAACTTTTGAATGCTTGTGTACAACTTAAGTTGCTTGGTTTGTTAGGATTTGATGTTGGGGTCAACATTTGTTTCACTTTTGTATGTAATTATAATTAAATTGACAGGTATTACATTCATGGCTATAAGTGTGTAAATACATCCGAGCTGCATGTGTGCAAATAAATAAACTGTTACATTACATAATTAATCAGGGTCAACATATTTTCAAAATTGTTACCCTTGTGCATGTTAAAACCGTTACATTTTACACAATCTATTGTAACATTTATATCATTGTTGTAAGGACCATTATAGTTGGTAATAAATTTCGTTACAAGCCGTTACATTAGAGCAAATGCAACACGAGCGAATGTAACGATGAGAAACTATTACAATAAGTCGAATGTAACAGTTTTTTGGAACAAAGGTCACGAAATCTGCTGTTACAAAAGACCCAAAACTCTAGTAGTGAATAACATTTGGAGTACAAATAAAAAACTTATAAAAAACTTATACCACTTTAAAATAAATGTGGGATTTTATTTTTTGAATTGCACTACCACTACCACTACCACTACCACTACCACCACCACCACCACCACCACCACCACCACCACCACCACCACCACCACCACCACCACCACCACCACCACCACCACCACCACCACCACCACCACCACCACCACCACCACCACCACCACCACCACCACCACCACCACCACCACCACCACCACCACCACCACCACCACCACCACCACCACCACCACCACCACCACCACCACCACCACCACCACCACCACCACCACCACCACCACCACCACCACCACCACCACCACCACCACCACCACCACCACCACCACCACCACCACCACCACCACCACCACCACCACCACCACCACCACCACCACCACCACCACCACCACCACCACCACCACCACCACCACCACCACCACCACCACCACCACCACCACCACCACCACCACCACCACCACCACCACCACCACCACCACCACCACCACCACCACCACCACTACCACTACCACTACTACTACTACTACTACTACTACTACTACTACTACTACTACTACTACTACTACTACTACTACTACTACTACTTAGGAAAGTTTTAATTACGTAGGATTCCAAGACATAGCTTAGAATTAACGTAACATTAGTTCCAATTTAACTTAAATTATATTACGTACTAATGTAACGGAAGTATATACAGTATTTAGTATACTAAATGTGCTTAGAAGATGATGTTGGAAATTTTAATGTATTTCAAATAAACCAAAACCTTTGGGTAATAGTTTAGACCATTTTTATTTCTATATTAAATAATTTAATTGTTTTGAACTTTTCTGCGTAACCGCTCGGACTTTTGCAAGCGTTGAACAAGTATTGTTTTTAATGAGTGTACATGTCTTGCTTATACTTGACCAACCTTAAATATCTCCTTTTTAATAGGATCAACATCAACTTAAATTCTATTCTATAAATTGGGTGCTATTAATGCGGTTTGAGTAGAAATACCTACGTCCAAAATTTTTGGACGAAGCTTTATACATAAGAATATATACTTCACAAAAAACCACTGGATTACATAAATTAAAATTATATCCTCGTAGATTGTGTGTCCTGCAAACTCGCCGAAATGCTCGTTATATCTTGAAGAAAGATTACCGGTTACCGGAGTCGTGAAATACTTTCTTGAGGATAACGTCTAACGCGTCTCGAGTCATTTTATTTTTCTAACATTATTTTGCAGGTTTCGACAAATATCTCCAACAATCTCAAGAAAGTATTTCGTCCGACACTGCAGCCCCAAAAATGTCAGAGAGAATGAAACACATCGCTACCCGTGCGCCCGTGTCGTTGTTTTTTTCAAAAATGATTTTTGTACACACTCTTATACACATTTTTGTAAACACTTATGTCTGTGAAAGCTTTTTTTTTGTCAGTGAACATCGATTCACAAACAATGTTTTGCACAAACAAAATATTGTCTGTGAACCGGGTTCACAGACAAAAAAAAGCTTTACAAACATGGTGTGTATAAGGTGTGTACAAGAGTGTGTACATCAAGCATGGTTGTATTTTTTTTACTCTCTTGGTTGTTACCATATCATTGCTGCTGGTTTTCTGTTTGTTCTCCCGGCCAGCTACCTCTTCCAAAACATGTTCACATTGTAGTCTTAAAAACGTTCAACACTCATACGGCTTGGTGGCATCCAAACAGGGCCATAGATGAGGCTGTGCAAGCTGGGCTACTGCACAGGGCCTCCAAAAATAGAAGGCCCGTTTTTTAAAAATTTAAATAGTACATGTATATAAAGTAGAGAAATATTCAGGTCCGAAACTCTAGACCAGAACCGTTGTTCGAACGGTGGCGTTTCAGGGTCTTCTCGGTTGATTATTTTGAGGAAATTTTTATGACATGCTTTTCATAAAATCTAGTTTATCTAAGAAAACATTCAGATAAATATTCAATCGGGAAGGTCGTCAAATAATATTTGAAAGTTAACTGCGTTTTATATGTATATTCCGGCGCAGTTATCTTTCAAAAATCATACGACGGCCTTCCCGATTGAATTTTTAGCTGAACTTTTTTGTGGATAAACTAGACTTCATGAAGAACATGTCAGAAACATTTCATCAAAACATTTCACCGGGAAGGGCCCCAAACGCCGCCGTCCGGATGGCGGTTTCGGTCAGGAATTTCTGACCGGAAGAGCACTCTATAAAGTAATTGTTTAAATTATTAATAGAATCCCATTTGCATGTTTGAAACACCTTTATACACTGAACGGCTCAAGTCCAAATAAAAGCAAACTATACGTCTACACATTAGATCTATGCATTTTATTTAATAAAATGCCTCATTTGTGTGATTCGCATTGGGCCTCGTAATGTGCCAAGCCGGCCCTGCATCCCAATGGCGAAATATGGTACCTCTTAATTTTACTAGCTATAATAACTATGTAGTATTTCATACGGAGTATTATCGTGGCTTGATATTGTTGCGTACTTGGGTATGTGTCCTGTGGATTCTCGGATACTCCCTCCGTTCCTAAATAAACTTTCAACTTTCCTTTTTCGTCCGTTCCAATTAAAATTTTCACTTTCCCTTTTTAGTAAAGAATTTGTGGTTCACAACATTTCTTACACATTTCTCTCTCCTCTCCACAACTCTTCACTACACAATACCCACTATCTTAAACTGTGTGGCAAACCTATTTGGAAGTTTTTTTTTGGGATGAAATGTAAGTATATATTAACACCCAAGAAAATAACAAGTTAATGTTACAAAAAAAGTGCATATCCCAGTACATAGGATACCACAAAATCAATCTTACCTTTGATGGATAGTGTACCCGGGGGGTAGCTTATCCGAGGGGTTATTACGGAGAATAACTAGAGAGAAGTCAGAGCAAATGAGTATAGAGAGAGGAAGTATATTAGAAAGTGTTCAGCGTTTTTAGCGTGGTTTACAACGGGGAAATGGGGTGCTATTTATAGTAGCAATAAATGCCGGACAGGGACACGTGTCAAGCGCCCATTGGCCGAGAGGTCACCTCAACTGGTTGGCGCTGGCAACCGCATGTGGCCGCATTTAATGCGGCTGTTGGATGGGACGTCGTACTTGGTACGGTGATCCATACGCATGTGGAGCGGATATTATGTCGGAAAAGGCGCCCTCGGCTGTAGATGACTAGCCGAGGGCTCTGAGTACAGGGGACCCCCTTAGTGTCGAGGGCTCCAGATGCCGAGGGCTACTGATTTTCGCCGTTCTGCCCAGTAACTTCATTTTCCTGTCTTGGCCCTTCTGTGAGAGTTAGAGCTTTCGGCCAATGGCCCGAAGGCTCCCCCTGGTGCGCGTAGTGGGCTGCTTGGTACCTTGGGCGCCGTGATTTGGGCTTGTTGTGCTTCCTGGGCCTATTGGGCCTTTATTGGAGTAGTGGAAGTCTGTGGGCCGGGGGTTCCCGGGCCATATACTCCATCAGGAGTCCCTCAATCCTTTTGCCGAAAGGTACTTGAGGGAAAAGGAGTAATTGTGTTTGTCCTCTGTCGTTGTTCCGTTGTAGTTTGTAGAGTTGTGGGTAGTTTGTTGTTTGTTTATTCTGCCGAGGGCAGTCCCTCAGTTACCCACATGTCGGGACTTGAGGGGTCATGTTTGTGATTTTTGTGGTTTTTCCCGAGGGGGTTCCCCAGTCCCCCACTCCTTGAGGCACTTGCAAAGTGGTGAAAAGGAGTAGGGTAATCATGTTGCTTGTTTTGGGCCGAAGGCTGACGCTTTTCGTTTCATTTTGGAAGGATGCCTCGTTAAAAACCTCATTAGGAAAAACCCTGTGGGAAAAAATCCTAATGAGGGAAAAAGAGTGCACCGAATTCCCCCAACGATGAATCGAAAACGTGAAGCCCTGGTTCGAAATGGAGAATAATGCTGATGCCGAAGGCTTTCCTTGTTCTGAGGGCTCATGTGTTGATTAGCCGGAGGCTTGTTGTTGATAGCCTGGGAGGTGCCGAAGGGGAGTCCCTCAATCTGGGGATCGAGGGCGTAATGAATGCGAGTAGTAGTTGAAGTGTTACCGGGGTGTCCCCTGTTTGTTGATTAGTTGGTGAGGAGGGTATCCGAGGGGTCCCATTACCTGTGTGCCGTAGGCTGTCTGTCAATGAGGCGTACTCCTCGGGGGCTACCCGGCCCTCAAAGTGCTGAGGGGGGATCCCCGAGGGGTGGGCCTGTTATGAAGCCGTGGGCTTCTGAAGGAGTGAGCCCGAAGGCATTTGTTATGTAGTGTGTGGGGCACAAACCGGGAGCGTCTTTGGGTAAGTGTACCCGGGGGCTCTTCTTGATGAAGTGGAGTGAAGTAAAAAGCTCGGGGGCTTGTTCCTTGGTTGATGATGGAGCGGGTGCTGAGTTTAGCCGGAGGCTCCCAGAATATAGCTGTTGGAAATATAGCCGTTGGAATATGTAACGTCAAAATATAGCCGTTGGGGGGGCTTCCACGTGGTGCGTGCTTGTTGGCTGCCTGTGGGCGGGCGTCACTGATTGGTCAGTTCGACGGTTCGTAATGATGGCAGTTCAACCGGAGGCCCGGTTTCCAGGCCCAAGCCTGGATCCAGGCGCCTATAAATACCCCATGGCCGGGCACCACTTCTCCTGTGCGATCACTTGCTAGTGAAGCTCTGCCGGATTTTTTCTGGAGAGAGAAACACTGCCCTCGATCTAACTCCTGTTTTAAGGTCAGTTCCCCACGTGTCCTTCTCCCTCCTTAGCTAGCTGTAGCGGCCTTAGATTTAGGAGTTGTAACTTAGAACACTTAGTGTTTCCGATCCCTCGACCCAGCGGAAAGATGTCTTCCCAAAGTGACTCTCAAGACATATCGAGGGATCCCTCGATGGAAGAGGAGAGCTTCTCGGATGCGGGGTCCTCGAGCGAGCAGCCCTCGGCCCAGGAGGATGTCGCGATGGCGATGGAGGTGCAGAAAGAGTTGATGGCTGAAGTTGAAGCCGAGGGCTTCGAGCAAGAGGCGGAGGATGAAGACCTTGCCCTCGCCGTACAAGTTGCAGAGGAGGAGGAAGAGAAGGAGAGGATGAGGGTGAAAGTGGCTGTCCTTCCCCCTCGGGGTGCTGGTGAGGCAGGGAGCTCTCGGCCCCTCAACCCGACGCCGATAAGAGTGGCCCCCGGGAAAAAACAGGAGAAGAAGAAAACTGCTCCCGAGAAGAAGTGTGTTGTTGCTGATCAAGGGAAGCCCATAGATGTGCCCGAGGGGTATTCCTGGCTGAATACTGCTGCCCTCGAGATAGGGTCGAAGGCTGACAGGGAAGATATGTATGTGACTCAGCTGCACGTGGGGCCTTCGGCCGTGGTGGTGGCGCCAGGCCCTGATGATGTGCTTTCCCGGGCTCCCGAGGGTTGCATCGCCGTGCACATCCTGTCGGTATCAATGGGGCTCCGATTCCCCCTGCACCCATTCCTTCGGGAATACCTTCGGTATGTGGGTTTGGTCCCCTGCCAGTTGACGCCTAACAGCCACTCCTACGTGGCGGGCTTCCTGAATCTCTGTCGGGCCCGAGGGGTGACCCCCAGCTTGGACTTGTTTTTTCAAAGCTTCAACCTCTGCTGAGGGGGTCACGCGAACGCCGAGGGCTTCGCCAATCTGCAACAGGTATCCCGGTGGAAATTATTCACAGAAGCGCCCTCGTTCAACAAAGGCTGGAAGGAGCGGTGGAGCTATGTCAGAATTGCCGAGAGCCCCTTTCCGATAGAACTTCGGGATCGCTTCCGTCGGCATCCGAAGGTTGGGAATGCTGCTCTGGAGAAGGATGGCTTGATAATAGCCAAGATCCCGGAGGGTCGTACGAAGCAAGTGTCCATTAAGGACTTTACTGCTGACAAGGAGCTTTTCGCCCTCGGCTTCCGCAGATATCGCTTCCTCGGTGAGACAGACGAGAAGTATCCTGTGCTGGCAGGAGGTAGTAGCCGAGGGCTTGTTGTTTTGTACTTAGCGTTTTTTTCCTCTCTCTTTTTTTTTGCTTCCTTGCCCTTCGGGTCTAACCCCTTTTTTTTGTTGGCAGGTGTGAATATGGACGCTGGTAAGCTCTTCGCTCTGAAGAAAAAGAAGGGCAAGGCCCTAGCCCAGAAGAAGGACCCCTCGATCCAACCGCCTGTGGAAGCCTTCTTTCAAAGGGAGACTCCGGAGCCCTCTGCTGCGGAGGGAGTTACTGTGGGTGCCGAGGGGGGCACCAAAAAGAAAAAGGGGAGCAAGGCGGTTGAGCCCCCGGCTAAGAAGCAGAGGGTTACAGGGGGCACTGTCGGCCAGAATGCCCCCTTGGTGATCATTGAGGATCGCCCTTCTCCGGATCCCCCAGCTGGTGCTGCGACAACAGCCCAAGGCGATCTTCCCTTGCGAAGCCCCCCCCCCCCCTGGGGAGATCTTGCAGCTTTCCTTGGCCCTGGGGGCTTCTGTGCTACACGGCTCAGCAGAGCCGAAGGCTTTCCTGAGGGGGATGACCTCGGCGATGGACAAGGCTGCCCTCTCGACCTACCATGATGCAGCCCTCGAGAGCAAGATCCTTCGATCTTCGTTAGCTGTAAGTTTCCTCCTTCGCTTTTTGTTTTAACCCTTAATTCTTTGTCCATACTAATCTAACCCCTCCGTCTGTTGTCTATCAGGCTTGTGTAGCCCTCGGGGAGCATGCTCAGAGACTCGAGCAGTGGCGCCTCCAGAAAGCAGAGCAGGATCGGGAGATGAAGGAGCTCATCCTGAAGAACTCTGATGTTGTAAAGCAGATGGCCTTGCTGGAGGAAGATCTCTGGAAAGCTGTCGAGGGCGCTGAGCTGAAGGCCAAGACTGCCGTGGAGGAGGCCAGGCTTGAGGCCGAGAGGGCTGCTAAGAAAGCCGTCGAGGAGGCAGAGCTTGCCAAGGCCGAGGCCGTCGCCAAAGCCCGAGAGGAAGCTGTTGCCGCATTCATGGCCGAGGGCTGGAAAGCCGAAGATAGGCAGCAGTGGGTGGCCTCGGTCGTGGAGTCATCGGTAGATGACTGGGTGAAGGGCCCTGGGGGAGACTGGATGGCGGAGAGGGGAGACAGTTATTACCAAGGGGGTGAATTCTTCACCCAGCATCAAGTGTATCGGAGGCTTGCCAGGCACTTCCAAGTCTCCCTCGAGGAATTTGACCCCTCGGCGTATGGCTTTCCTCCTTTGCAGCCAGATGTGAGAAATCCCCTCCCCCCGGGCGAAGAGAGGCCTGTGATCCATGACTCCATGATGATGGGGGGATCCGGTGATGGTGAGGCCGAGGCTGCCATCGGGGAGGAGGTCACCTCGAAGCCCGCCGAGGAGGCAACAGCTGAAGGAAACACTTGCACTTAGTAGCTTTTTGAACACCTTTTCTTTTTGTTTGTAATGGATATTTGTGTACTCTCAGCCTCGGCCATATTGTAATATATACTTTAACTCTTCCATTCTTCTTATGAATGAATACCGGCCTTCGGGCTTTTGTGTATAATTCGTTTCCTCCGATTGTTTTTCTTTGAATGTATGCCCTCGTTTTTTTGAATGTATGCCTTTGCCTTTTCTGAATGTATGCCTTCGCCCTTCTTTGAATGTATGCCTTCGCTTTGCTGAATGTATGTTTAGGACTTAGAATATATTCTTCCAAGTGTAGTGCTTTTCGTAGCCCTCGGCTACTAGGCCTATTTAGTGAGTTGAACCTTTCACCGAGGGCACAATGTTCACGACTTAGAAATATTTCTAAGTGTTTGTTCATCTGTTGGCCCCCGGCTAATTCCTTCCCTCTGGTTCTGCGTAGCCTTCATGAGATAACCGGAGGCGAGGTGTTTAGGACTTAGAAGAATTTTTCTAAGTGTTTGAATATAGTATAGCCTTCGGTGATTGGGTATCCTTTGCTGACTGGATGTATGACCGAAGGCCCAGAAATAGTTAGGACTTAGAAAATATTTCTAAGTGTAGTTTTACCAAGTCTTCAACCGTATGACCCCTCGGGCTGCATGGAGATTTGACCGAGGGTAAAAACTTTTGGGACTTAGAAATTTTTCTAAGTGTAGTATGTATGAAGTAGGAGCCCTCGGGTGAATGTGAGGGCCTTGTCTCAGATATGCCTTCGGTTGACTGGTGGCCCCACAGGGGGCAAAGTATTTAGGACTTAGATTATTTTTTCTGAGTATTTCCTGCTGCCGGCCTTCGGGAGGGGACCCTTCGGCTGTATTCGTTGTAGGTTTAGGATAGTTTCCTTTGTCTTGTAATGTTGGCCTGTGGTAACAAAAACCTTCGGTTGTTTGTTATGTCCCCCGATGTTGATATAGGAGAGTTTGTAATCCAAGTCTAGTATAAAAAGACAGGCTCCCTCGGGCCCTGTCTGGGTGTGTCCCCTCGGCTTCTAGTGAGGTGCCGGAGGTGATCTTGCTTTGATTTGGCCAACATTTGATAGCTTTGTCATAAAGTAGCCTTCGGTAACGTTTTGAGTTGTTGTTGGCTGAGCCTGCCATGTTTTGTAATATTTGAGCCTTCAGTTTTAGGTATAGCCGGAGGCAACCATTGAGTGGACTTAGCCATTTGTTGATGATGTCTGTGTTGAATGGTATCCTTGGTACTCATGAGCGTCCAGGTACCGAAGGCGTTCCCTTGGGGAGCCCTCGGTATGTTTCCGTGAATTGTAGGAGTGATGTACTCATTGAATTCTCGCCGAGTCTACTCCCCTTCACCACCCCATTTTTTTTTGTAGTGAAGGGAAGGCTTCAAGAAACTTGGTTTCTTGGTAAGGCTTGGCCTATCGGGAGGTAACAGAATACACCATTAGCTCCCCCCTCGGGTTAACCTTCCGAGTTCCGAAGGGATCGAGGTTCGTTTCCTGGGTATAAGATATGGTGGTCTGTAGCCTGCCTCCCCTTGGGGGATGGCGCGGAAAGCGCCTCAGTTTTGAAAGTCGTCCCCTCGGCGCTAGACATAGTATGTGGCCTGCCACACCCTTGGGGTGGTGGCGCGGGGAACGTTTCGGTTTGGAAGTCGATTCATGGGCATTTCTCGTGCCTGTCATATCCTTGGGGTGATGACGCGGAAAGCGTTCCATTTTTGAAAGTCGAATCCTGGGCATTTCTCGTGCATGTCATACCCTTGGGGTGGTGACGCGGAAAGCGTTTCAGGGAAGGGTTTTCATTTGCACACTGGTTGTAAATGGCCAGGGGCACTACGTGCTGCCGGCACCGAGAGGTGGCGCCTTCGGTATAGGCGTCCTCGAGGGGTACGGCTTAGAAACAACACTTGGTGTATGTTCCGATGTACGGCCCCCGGTACTTGGTACCGAGGGGTCTTCTGTGAAAACACTTGGTGTTTTTCTTTCATTTGTCGTAGGTGATTGTGGTGTCTACCCTCGGTACTTGGTACCGAGGGGTCTTCTGTGGAAACACTTGGTGTTTCTTCCCATTTGATGAAGGTGTTGTGTTGTCTACCCTCGGTACTTGGTACCGAAGGGTCTTCTGTGGAAACACTTGGTGTTTCTTCCCATTTGTTGAAGGTGTTGTGTTGTCTACCCTCGGTACTTGGTACCGAGGGGTCTTCAGTTGAGGACAGTTGATACTTTCTTTTAGTCGTAGGTGATAGTATTGTCTACCCTCGGCACTTGGTGCCGAGGGTTCTTCCTTGGGGTAAGGCCTTGGGCCAGGGGTTGTACATATGAGGGCTTGGCCCTTCGTAAGAATCCTGTTCCATGTTCTTGGTGTCTTCAAAATGTCTTCGTCCTTCAGAATTTTTAGGCCTTGGGCCGTAAAATAATACATTCACTAGTTTATGAGGTCTTGGTTGCTCTGGTGTTTATTGATAAAATTTAACTAAGTGATGTACATTCCAGTGCCTAGGGACTTCAGTCCCATTAGGGCGTTTTAGTCTGTAAGTTCCTGGCTTGATGATGGCTGCCACGATGTAGGGGCCCTCGAACTTTGGTGCCATCTTTCCGCCCTCGGTTGGTTGGCTAGCTTCCCTTCTTCGAAGGACATAGTCCCCCACTTGGAATTCCCGAGAGCGAACCTTGGCGTCAATGTAACTCTTCACCTGCCTTCGGTAGTTCTCTGCGCGCATGAAGGCTTGCTCTCGGCGTTCCGAAATAAGGTGGAGGTCGAGGGCCATATTGGCGTCGTTGGCCTCTGGGTCATACTGTGTGACCCTTCGGGTTGGAAGAGTTACCTCAGTGGGGGCCTTGGCTTCAAATCCGTAGCAGAGGGAGAAGGGTGTCTCGCCAGTTGCCCGCCGAGGGGTGGTACGGTAGGCCCATAAGATATTGTGGAGCTCTTCTACCCAGCCACCCCCTTCGGCCTCCAGCTTCTTCTTTAGGCCCTCGAGCAAGGTCCTGTTGGCGTTCTCCACCTGACCGTTGCCCTGAGGGTAAGCCACGGATGAGAAGGTGTGTTTGATGCCCCATGCCTCTAGGAGGGCACAGAAGGGGGATGCCTCGAACTGAGTCCCGTTGTCGGAGATGATTTGCTGAGGGACGCCAAACCTGGTGAGGATGTTTTTGAGAACAAAATGTCGGCACCTGGCCTCAGTGATGCTGGCGAGGGGCTAAGCTTCCACCCATTTGGTGAAATAATCGATGGCGACGATGATGTACCTGTTGTTGGAGGTACCCCTCGGCAGAGGGGCCACAAGGTCTATGTCCCATCGAGCGAAGGGTATGGATGTGCTAATGGGGGCATAGTTGACCGCTGGCCTGTCGGGGGCTTTCTAGAAGTGTTGGCATGCGGGACACATCCGGGCAAGATCTGCACAATCCCGGGCCATCGTATGCCAGAAGTAGCTCTGGATTATCAGCCTTCGGGACATGGAGAAGGGTCCCTGGTGAGCTGAACAAGTCCCACTGTGCACTTCCTCCATCGCTACTTCGACTTCATCTTGATGAAGGCACCGAAGTAATGTCTCGTTGTAGGACCTTTTGTAAATCCTTCCATCCTCGATAACGTAGCTGGGAGCCCTCAGCTTTGCCAGCTTGGCGCGGGCCTCATCCTCGGGCAGTTGCCCTGTGGTGATGAAGGCAACAATGTCTGAGATCCAGTCCTCCTGTCTTTGGTGTATGTGCATGATGGGGCTAGCGTGTATGCTAGAGAGGCTGAGTTGGAGTCGCACTTGACGTGAATTTGTCGGGCCTTCATGTTAGCTGCTAGCCGAAGGCCACAGAGGAGGGCCTCATATTCGGCTTCATTGTTAGAGACCTTGAAGGAGAAACGGACTGCATGATAGGCCTGGAAGCTCTCGGGTGAGATGAGAACCACCCCTCCTCCACATGCCTTGATGGCGGAGGAGCCGTCGGTGTAGAGGGTCCACCAATCATCCAAAGGGGCCGAGGGCTCCTCGTCCGTGGCTGCTCTCGCCGTACACTCCGTCATGAAGTCCGCTAGGGCTTGGCCCTTGATGGCGGGCCTAGGACGGATGTCGATGTTGTATTGGCTCAAGAAGACAGCCCATTTTACCATTCGAGAGGAGCTAGCGGGGCTCCTCATCAGTGCACCGAGGGGTTGGTGAGTGAGGACCTGGACCGGGTGAGCTTGGAAGTAATGGCCCAATTTCTTGACGGTCCACACGATAGCCAACACCGTTTTTTCCACGGGGGAGTACCGGAGTTCTACTTCCTTGAGGGTCTTGCTAACATAGAAGATGGCATGTTGGATGCCACCCTCTTCCCGGATGAGTACTGAGCTGATGGCTGCTGGGCTAACACCCAAGTAAAGGTACAGGATCTCCCCTACCTTGGGTTTAGAGAGCACAGGGGGCGAATATAAGTACCGTTTCAGTTCCTCGAATGCCCCCCGACATTCTGAAGTCCACTGGAAACCGGCGGTTTTCCTCATGATCTGGAAGAAGGGTAAGGACTTCTCCGCCGATTTTGATAAGAATCGATTGAGGGCTGCCAGGCGGCCCATCAACCGTTGGACCTCCTTCACGTTGCGTGGGGGTTCCATGTTGATGATGGCCTGGATCTTCTCGGGGTTGGCCTCGATACCCCTTCGGCTCACCATGTAGCCCAAGAATTTGCCCCCTGGACACCGAAGGTACACTTCTTTCGGTTCATCTGAAGGCTAAACTTCTGCATGATGGCGAAGATTTCCCTCAGATCGTCAGCATGGCTTGCTGACTGCTTGCTCTTGACGATCATGTCGTCAACATATGCCTCCATGGTACGCCCTAGGACAGCTTGGAATACCCTGGCCACCATCCGAGTGTAGGTGGCGCCTGAGTTCTTTAGGGCGAAGGCCAAGACAAGGTAGCAGAAGATGCCCTCGGGAGTCATGAAGGCTGTTTTTTCAGTGTCTTCCTCATGCATGTATATTTGATGATATCCGCGGAATGCGTCGAGGAATGACATGATTTCGCACCCCGCGGTTTCATCCACAAGTTGATCAATATTCGGCAAAGGAAAGGGGTCCATGGGACACGCCTTGTTGAGATCTGTGTTGTCCACGCACATGCGGAATGAGGGCGGTTTCTGTGCGAGGACTACGTTAGCTAGCCATGATGGGTATTTTACCTCCCTGATGTGCTTGAAAGAGAGGAGCATGGCGACCTCCTTCACAAATTCCCTCCTCTCGGCCGAGAGGGGTCTCCTCCGTTGTTGTACTAGTTTGGACGAAGGGTCCACCGAGAGGCGGTGGGTGATGACCCTTCGGCTGATCCCCGGCATGTCCTCCGGCCCCCATGCAAAAACAACGGAGTAGGCGCGGAGGGTGCTGATGATGCCGGTCTTCAGGTCTTCGGGGAGATTGGCTCCAATCTTCACCACTCTCTCCGGCTTGGCCGGATCGAGCGCGAAGTCTTCTACCTCCTCGGCTGGTTCAGCCCTTGGCCTCCTTTCTTCCGCTTCCACAGTTCCGGTGATGGTGTCAACGCGGAACTCCGTCTTGCTAACCTTCTTTGTAACTTGAAGGTAGCAAGCGCGGGCAAGCTTTTGGTTCCCCTTGAGTAACCGATTCCCCCCTCGGCTGGGAACTTGAGGCAGAGGTGCCTCATGGAGATGATGGCTTCGAGATCCTCGAGGGCTGGCCGGCCGAGGATGATGTTGTGGGCGCTGTCGATGTTGACGACGACGAACTCCACTTCGAGCTTGGCTCTATGGAGGCCGTCGACGAAGATTATCGGGAGGGTTATGACCCCCTCGGAATCAATGGTGTCGCCGGTGAAGCCGGCAAGAGGAGTCTTGATGGGCCGAAGGGACCCCCTCTCCAGATGCAGCTCTCTGAAGGTGCTGAGGTACATTACATTGACGGAGCTGCCCGTGTCAATGTAAGTTCTGTGAATAATGGTGTCATTTATTTCTGTCCGGATCACGAGGGCATCCCTGTGTGGGGAGGATACTGGGGGGAGATCAGCATTAATGAAGATAATGGGTTCCTCCCTCAGCCGCTTTACTGGGGGCATGTGAGTGACTTCCCCCACATAAAGTGATTGAGCCCACTTCTTTCGTTGGCTCGTAGAATCACCCCCGGTATTTCCCCCTGTGATCATGAGGATGTGACGTTTCTTTTCTTGATACCGGGGGTACTCCTCCTCCTCTTCCTCCAGATTTCCAATCTCCCTCTTTTTGCCGAGGGGGATGGTCTTGGGGTTGACCCATGCGTATGCTCTCGCAGTTTGCCCTCGGGGTGGCCCCTGATGAGGGGGGCCTTGTTGCTGAGGGCCCTGGACAAACTGGGATAGATGGCCCGCTTGTATCAATCTTTCGATGGCCGTCTTCAGTTGATGGCAGTCATCGGTCCTGTGACCCTGGTGTCGGTGGAAGCGACAGTAGGGGTAGTTCGGATTGATGGAAAATACCTCCGGGGGTGCGCATGAATCTCGCTCCACCAGGCCCCTCTCCTCAGCAAAATAAAGAATAACGCTGACGGGGTGCGTCAAAGGTGTCCGAGGGTGCTCCAGGAGAACAGGCTGGGCCCAAGCCCTCGGGTTCCCCTTGTAACCTCCCCCGGGCTTGGCTTGGCCGTGCCGGGGGCGATCACCGGAGGGGGCAGAATCCTTAGAATGATTGCGGGGAGCCCCCGGCCCCCGGTTACCTTTGTCATCTGGCCGAGGGCGCTGCTGATCCGGGATGTGGTGGCATTTCTCCACCTCCTCGGCTTCGGCGTACCGGTCCCCCCGCTGTAGGGCCCTTATATAATCGCGGGGGGGTTCGATGATGAGGCTTCTTGAGAAGTTCCCGAGGCGGAGTACTGTTTGTAGGAGGGCCAGGAGGGTCCCGTTGTCAGCGCCATCAACTTTATCAGCCTCCGTCCTCCAGCGCTCCAGGAAGTCCCGGAGGGTCTCCTCCTTCTTCTG
The DNA here is from genome assembly GCA_945859875.1 of Cuscuta europaea. Classification (NCBI taxonomy): domain Eukaryota; kingdom Viridiplantae; phylum Streptophyta; class Magnoliopsida; order Solanales; family Convolvulaceae; genus Cuscuta; species Cuscuta europaea. The sequence goes on along the minus strand of CAMAPE010000010.1, from coordinate 14,845,315 downwards.
CCTCACTGTTAGCAGGTGGGAGAAGTGTTTTCTTGTGCGGCGCCTTCCCGCAAATTGCGTCAAGAATCGCTGGGCGAGTTCTTGCCATGAGTCAATGCAGCCCTCGGGCAATCGATTGAACCATTCATAGGCCGGCCCCTCTAAGGTGGAGAGGAACCAGCGGCACAAATATTCATCCGATGCCCCCACCATCATCATTCTGTTTTGATACCTGCTGTAGTGCTCTTGGGTCAGTCTTTCCGTCATAGGGCTTGATGAGCTGCCCTCGTTTTTTCCGGGATCCAGGCCGCCAATACCCTTGGGGTAAATGGCGTCCGGGTCCGGAGTTGTATGGTGGGTTCCCCGGAGCCCTTGGCTATCTTCTTCTGCATTTCTTCCATCTTGACCATCATCGCCTCATACTTAAGGTCTCTATGAGGGGCAGAAGTGGTGGCGTGGGCTTTGGTGGCCTCCATCTCGTCAAGCCAGCGCTGGAGGGCCGCAATGATTTCGTCCCGGGGGTCCTTCGGGAGGGCCTCCGCCCCCTGCGAATGGACCCGGGCCGAGTGGGCCTGGTTGATTTGGTGGCGTGCGTCATCGGCATGGAGAGGTGCCTTGCCTTTGTCCTGAGGGGGACGCCTTTCATTGGCCCTGGAGACGGACCCGCCACTTTCCTGAGGCCTCTGGAACGCCTTCCCCCCGAGGCAGTCTTGGACCCCTCGGCGGTCTTGCGCCCCTCCGAGTCTCTCGAGGGCGGAAGTCCGGAGTTGTTCCTTGCTAACGTTGTGGTGGTCCCGGGACTGGACTTCTTGGGAGGCCGTATCTTGGGCCACGACCCCTCGGAGTTCCCCATCCGGAGGGCCGGGTTACCGAGGGGTCGTGGATGAGGGGGAGGCATAATATTCTACCCGACCTGAGGTTGGTGGGGAACCAAAGTGCCGAAGGCACCCGGGTTTTGGGTGAGCGTCTGGATGAAGGCGGAGAGCGCCGATTGCACGTCGATTGTGATGACCGGAGGGCTAATTTGATTCTCACTCCGGTCCTTCTTCTTGGCCTCGATGCCAAGCGGGCATCGGGGGCATTTTGTTGGATCTGCTGGCGTAGGTCGACAGCCGTCTGGTCCAACCCGGTGATGACGCCGCCCCAGGGAGCCCTGTTGGAGGCTTCAGGGACGTCGACCTCGCCGACGGCCAGGTTCCTGTCCTCTACATTCTTGGAGTTGGCACGAGTTGTTCTCACCATTTTAGATGGGTGTTTTGTGTTTGGTCGAGGGGGAGGGTTTCTTGCTTGATTGTTCGACCTCTCAACGAGAGCACCAAATGATGGATAGTGTACCCGGGGGTAGCTTATCCGAGAGGTTATTACGGGGAATAACTAGAGAGAAGTCAGAGCAAATGAGTATAGAGAGAGGAAGTATATTAGAAAGTGTTCAGCATTTTTAGCGTGGTTTACAACGGGGAAATGGGGTGCTATTTATAGTAGCAATAAATGCCGGACAGGGACACGTGTCAAGCACCCATTGGCCGAGAGGTCACCTCAACTGGTTGGCGCTGGCAACCGCATGTGGCCGCATTTAATGCGACTGTTGGATGGGACGTCGTACTTGGTACGGTGATCCATACGCATGTGGAGCGGATATTATGTCGGAAAAGGCGCCATCGGCTGTAGATGACTAGCCGAGGGCTCTGAGTACAGGGGACCCCCTTAGTGCCGAGGGCTCCAGTTGCCGAGGGCTACTGATTTTCGCCGTTCTTCCCAGTAACTTCGTTTTCCTGTCTTGGCCCTTCTGTGAGAGTTAGAGCCTTCGGCCAGGGGCCCGAAGGCTCCCCCTGGTGCGCGTTGTTGGCTGCTTGGTACCTTGGGCGCCGTGATTTGGGCCTGTTGTGCTTCCTGGGCCTATTGGGCCTTTATTGGAGTAGTGGAAGTCTGTGGGCCGGGGGTTCCCGGGCCATATACTCCATCACCTATCACCCAAGTCAACACTATGACTCCAAAAGCAACAAAAGGTTCAAAGCAAAAATCAAGCTATCACAACAGAAAATTAGGTATCCCTAATTTAAAGTCCAAAAAAAACACGGAAAGGAATAGTGAACTTTGGGTCAAAACAAATCTCCCCTTTGTTTCTGGTAACTTCCGGCATCGCCTCGAGACATTTGGCCAAAAAAGTAAGGCCTCTCCCATCTAAATTGTCTGTAAGTCGAAGCTCAGTATCCACTCTAATCACCCTCGCATGAATGAACTTAAAAGGTTTGACAGCCAAAATGAGTGTCTTACCTTTGGTGAAAGCATATTTGACGACAACATCATTTAACTTCAGATCTTTTTCATGCATCAAGTACCTTTCCATATCTTCCAAAACGACCTCGTCAACTAACTCCTGGAGGGAGTATCATTTTAACCTTATTTTAATCCCAATATGGAAAATACAAGTCATTTTTTGTGATAAAAAGACAATTATGAGAAACAACAACCCACTAAAATCAAGTTTACAATTGATTAATAGTGATGATATATTGTTACGGTTGTTTCTCAAAGTTGTAAAATTAATGATGTGAATAAGCAAATGGTAGACTCTGGGGCTACCAAACACATTTGTAAAAACAAAAGTTCTATATCGTCCTATACTACCATAGGAAATGGTGAATACCATGTGTATCTAGCGGAATTGAAAACCGCTAAGGTGCATGGTATAAGAAATGTTATTATTAAGCTCACATCGTGGTAAACTTTATCGCTGAATGACGTGTTTCATGTGTTCAAGATTTGGAATAATTTAGTTTTCATTTCTTTCTTGGAAAAGAAAAATTGAGATTAAAATATATCCTTTGATTGTAAAAATATTGTCATGACCAAATATGATGTTTTTTTGTGGGCAAAGGTTACTGTAAGAGTAGATGTTATGCGATTAATGTTTCTAAATTATTGCATGATAATACTCCAATTAATTTATTCGTATGATTAATGGCATGCGTTGGAAAGTTTTAGTTACATGCGTTACGTTGCTATTTTATTGCTATTATACTTTAATCCTTATCTTAATGCTTAGTGAGTTAAATGGTATACTCTATATTCAAAATGTGGGGTAATGTTTAGCTGTGTTCCTTTACCTTTTGAGAAGGTAAAGATGTAATGAGTTGAATATCACAAAGTCATTTTGAATTTCAAATTGGTGAAGTAAATTTTAATGTTCATTATGAACTCGGAAGATTGGGTAAAATTGTGAAAACACAAAATGTTTATTTGGTGAGCTAAGCCATTGTATTATAGTGATACAATGATGATATAATTTTTAGATGATATTTTTGTAAAGACGTATACAACAATACCATATGAAATATACGAAGTATATATGAACTATATAGTTGTCATATAAGTATGATGAGTGGAGTTAATAGTCTCCTTTGGCCGAAATCCTAGGATATTATATTTTAGGGATAATTTGAGTTTGCACCCCACTTTATTGTCGAAATTAGACTTTGCACCCCGTTTTTGAAATCCTTAGTATTTGCACCCTAACCCCGTATGAAAAGACAAGAATGTCCCTCGATAAGAAATATGTTGAAGGCCAACAAAATTGTTAATTGGGGGGCATTTTAGTCTTTTCATACAGGGTTGGGGTGTAAATACTAAAGATTTCAAAAATGGGGTGCAGAGTCTAATTTCAACAATAAAGTGGGGTGCAAACTCAAAATAGGGACTGTCACTTGATAACAAATAGGGATGGTAACACAACCTCAGTGATTGGAGATCCCATGGGTAATAACAGATCTTCTATTTGTTCTGCTAGCCTATTTTAAATGTTCGTTTCTAGGGTGAGGCTAGACTGCATTCTTTGAGAGGATGAGCTAAGGCTCTTAATGATTTTGATAGTCTTATTGTTGGTGTGTCAAGTGCAGGACACACTTGATGAGATCACCTATATGAGTGTGAGGTGGGGCCACCTCCATTAAGCATTGACAACGCTCCTAGAGCACTCAAGAATACCAAGCACGTGCATGGCCTAAAGGCGCACCACGGCGTTAACGCGAGGAATTGTGGGGGGTGAGACATGGCCATTAAGACCCTGAGTTACCATAGCAGCTTCCTGGTTCATAGAAACTATATGTTTCACCAAAAGCTCGGTTTGTAAAGACTTAATCGTCTCGATTTGGTACATAGTCTACGGACACCAGACTTAAAGTGTCATTTTCGTTAATCTAGTAGATTTTCAAATTATTTTAACCTCAAATGTTTATTTGAAATATGTGGGGGATTGTTGAAAATTTTAATGTATTTCAAATAAACCAAAACCTTTGGGTAATAGTTTTGACCATTTTTATTTCTTAATTAATTAATTTAATCGTCTTTGAACAAGTATTGTTTTTAATGAGTGTGTCTTGCTTATACTTGGTCAACCTTAAATATCTCCTTTTTAATAGGATCAACAACTTAAATTCTACTACTATTATATAAATTGGATGCTATTACAGTTTGAGTAGAAATACTTACGTCCAAAATTTTTAGACGAAGCTTTATACATAAGAATATATACTTTACAAAAAACTGCTAGATTACATAAATTAAAATTATATCCTCGTAGATTCTGTGTCCGACAAACTCGCCGAAGTGCTCGTTATATCTTGGGGAAAGATTTCCGGCCACCGGAAATACTTTCTTGAGGACAGCGTCTAACGTTATTTTGCAGGTTCCGACAAGTATTTCCAACAGATGACACGTGGCAAACTTTCCCTAATTGTAGCTTTGAATTGTACGGAGTATTATCTATAGATAGATAATTGTAGTAGCATGTATTGTCCATATATTCTGTTTTAGTAATTAAAAAATCATTTATTGAAAACGATCCTCCCTCGTCGTGTAGGGTTTCTTGGGGCCCCTTTTGCTTCGTGCGGGGTATAATATTGATTTTGATCCGTTGCTTTGTCGATTTTTGCTTTTGGGATTAGTTTGGCTTTGCTGCTGCTCTAATTTCGAGATTAGAGCGTTGTTGCACTTGTTTAAGGGATAGACATTTGCTAGCTTGTCTAATATTTCCTTCGTTCTTTTTTAGTTGCCCGTAACGTTCAATATTTCACATTTGTTAACGTACATATTTGATCATAAATACTATCGTATATCGTAATCTCGATTAGTAAAAAGAACTTTAAAAATCAGACTTTGAAAATTTGTAATGAAATAAATTGAACAATATTTTTGTAAAAAATAATTTTCATAAATTAATAGTGTAAAATATAGTCAAAGAAGAAAATGTGAATAATATAAAATTCAACATATTTCGATTAAAAAACACGGAGGATAGTATTAATTTAACCTGTTCCATTAAAAAAAGCTACAATCATAGTTCAAAATTTACTACTAACTACTAAGAAAAATCACTTTGATCAAATTTTATGAAAAGGAGTATGTAGAAAAAGAACACATTTACTGTTTTACAAGAGAACTGCACCCTTAATTATTCCTTTGATCTGGAGGAGTATTGTTGAATACGAAGTATATCATTCATGACTTCTCTTGCATGTATTTTCCAGAATTGAGAATATATCGAGGGAACAAATGACAAACTTAAATGTCTAATAATTACAGAGTATCATGAAACTATATCAGCAAATTTGTCCGCCAAGTATTGATTCGGCCAACATTCAGAGAGACCCATAAATTCTGAACAAGCTTTTCCTCCGACATGTAAAAATCCGCATGTAATGGGTGGCCAGCTATAATTTTAACCCTCTGCAAAAAGCCTTAATCCGTCTTTTTAATCTCATGAACCTTCTCAGCCAGTCAACCTCAACAAACAAGGGTTAGAAAAAACCAAGACAAAACAGGAAATTAAAATCAACCATCACTAAGAGTCCGTTTGGTAACACTAAAATTGGCTGAATTGGCTGATTCTGTTGAAATTCATGAAGTTATGGCTGAAGTGACTGTATTGGCTGATTCTGTTGATTCATGAAAAAATTATATTTAAAATATTTGTTATCAATAAATTAAATAAAAAATTATATGAAAAAATAGCTAAAATGATCCTCTACACTAACTTCAGCCAAAACAGCCAGAAAAGTAACTTCAACCTTACTTTTTCTGCTTATTACAAACTTCAACGCGCGAAATCAAAAATTACGTGTTTGGTGAAAAAGTTGACTGATAAGTCTGATAAGCCGAAAAAAGGGTCACCAAAAGGGCTCTAAATCTGTAGACCAATAATAAAAATTAATCAAGAGATTAGAGAAAAATTATAGGGATGATGAAGAGAGAAAGAAAGAGATTGGGGCGACAGAAGAGAGCGAGCACACATGGATTCAAGCATAGAAATCATGCCGGAAATACCCACAGGTACTCTCTCTCTTCTGTCACCTCCATATTACCCATTTCGATCCAGAACTGAATTCTTGAAATGTTGAATCATTCTTCAAGGAAATATTGAGATGAAACCATGCATAGCATAAAAGGAAAACTTCTGTTGATGTTAGCCTAGCCCTACATTCGGGAAAGGGGAAGGTTTGTAGTGGTTTTGGTTTGATGTGGGAGGGAATGAAGAACGGGGTTATAGCCTTTATATAGGGGAAAGAAAGAAGAATAAGAAGAGCAAGAATCGTCTTTTTGGAGTAAATTTCACTAGTGTCCCTACCATACCCTAATATCCTTTCCATGTTCAAAGCCCCTTTCAATCCAGGCGGAACGGTTTCATGTGGTACGTACGTACACATCTATGGAATTTATACTATATTCTAAATTCCTTTTAAGGTTTGGTAAGCTCTCAAATACATCACGTTCTTTAAAAAATAGATTCCTTAATTTTACATTATTCAGATCAATTTTGAGTATACTTTACTCGTTAATATGTTAAAATTTCAATTTTTATACAAATTGTTAGATTCCTCTAATTTTAATTTTTTTAAATATGAATTTTTTATGTTAACTTATAAGGAATGAAATTTATCTATGATTAAAGTTGTGTGATTGTCAATGTAGAAAATGAAAACGTTGAAACTAAGAAGGAATTATAGGATTTGTTATTTTAGTTTGGTAAATTGTTATTTCGATCCTAAATAGTGATGTCTTTAAGAAGTTGTAGCTAGGGGCCGGTGAGCATAAAAATAAATTTTAAATTGAATTTTGGTAGACACGATCTACACTTCATTAAGAAAATGTTCAAAAAAAGCATCAAAAAAATCTACCTGAAAACACCTAAATTGGAGGCGGCCGCACAACGTCCTGATCAGAAAATTCATGACTAGTACATTACTCATATATGTAAATATAAATAATTATGGATATGAAGACTTGGTCTTTGTGCGCTTGGCCTTGTAAACCCGGTCAGGTATCCAAACCTAATAGAAGTATTTATGTGAAAAACCTACGTGAATGACTAAGAGCTTGTTTGATGAATCTGTTTTTCGCCTTATCAGACTTATCAATCATGTTTTTCGCGCACTGAATTGTGTACATCCGATCCCACTTACCCCACCGAAGGTATGGAAGCCTTTGCAGTACTGGGGTAATGATGATGATGATGATTGATTGAAGTTATTGTAGAGGACCGGCCAATTTAGCTATATTCATATAATCTTAATTTTCTTTACTTTATTAATAAAATATACTTTAAATGTAATTTTTTCATACATCAACAGAATCAATCAATACGACAAGTTCAGTCGGAACTTTATATATTTCACCAGAATCAACCAATTCAGTTAATTCTCTTATTATCAAATGGAATCTAAATGTGAAAGGTACAGGAGAATAAGTGAATAACTACAAAGGTTTATATGCTTATTATACCATATCGAACATTCCCTTTTGGGAAAGTCGGCTGCGAGAATTTCTTTTAGCGCGTTCATTTGGAAGATGAATACCACTGGTTTTTATGCTTATTATTATTATTACTTCCACCGTTCTTATAATCTTATTATAACTTCCAACTTTCCTTTTACGTTCGTTTCAATTAAAATTTCCACTTTTCCTTTGTAGTAAAGAATTTGTGTTTCACAACATTCTTACATATTTCTCTCTCCTCTACACAACTCTCCACCATACAATACTCACTATCTTAAATTGTGTGTGAAACCTGTTTCGAAGTTATAATAGGAACGGTGGTAGTATTATTTTACATGTAGATGTAGAAAACAGTTATTTTGCCCAATAGATTGGTATTCAAGAAAAATATGTACAAACAAATTAAATGAATTTTATTTAGATACTCCGTTTTTATATATGAGTGGTAGACACAAAATATATTTCGTAGTCACGGACATATCCGTGATTTTATTTTTAAACAATCCGTGACTAAATCCTGACTAGAACCGTGACTAACTAGTCACGGACCAAATCCGTGACTAGAGTCCATGACTACAAACGAATTTTTTTGTAGTGCTGAGACAAAAAACATATTAATATATTGTGTTTGTATTGACAAGATTCCTGCGTGTAGAAAAAATATTGTTATACATACGGAGTATATTTGTTGTGCAAATTACTTGTCCTATTTGTATCGATGGTTACAAATGTGCATGAGTTTTTTATACATTTAATTTGAAGCTCATTTTTGAAAGGAAAAAATAATTAAAATATCTCAAACTTTGGGGAAGTATCAGATAAACATCCAAATTTTCATATGTAATTTAAATACCTCAAACTTTATATAAGAGGTTATTATAGCAACATGGACATATATTATTTCTTTCAAAAATCTAATTTTATGATGTTAATTTTATAATTTAAAATAACAAATTAAAAATATTGCAATTATACATAGTGGGGGTAGTATTATTTATTTTACCATGAAAATTTTGAATAATAATTGTATCTTCATGAATGCTAAAATATTTTAAATTATGAAATTAATACACAAAATTAACATTTTTGAAAGAAATATGGAGTAATACATTACCATGATGCTAAAATAACTTTTTATATAAAGTTTGGGATATTCGAATTATATACGCAAGTTTGAGGTGTTTACCTCACACTCCTTTTGAGTTTGGGGTATTTTAATTATTTTCGCCTTTTTGAAAAAATGATTATTTATATATATATGGAAAAAAATGTGACTAACAAGGTAACATATTTGAAAATCATGATGTTAACTTCAGATTTTTATGTCACTAACGGATATCACTGTCACATTTTTATGTCACTAACGAATGTCATTATTGCCATGAAACTTATCATTGTCACGGAGGGGAAATCTCCGACAATTTTTTCAAGCGAAATTTGAAGAAGAAAATCATCAATTTTTCCGGCAACTTTTCTGGCTTCATAAAAATTGGATAAACTTTTCTATGCTTGACTAAAGAGTAAGGATGTTTTAACTTGGATTGAATTTTGGTCTCGTCTTGTATGATCTAATCTGGCCTGATATGAATTTTACTAGTCTAGTAGATATTTGATCTCTTTATATTCCACAACTGTCAAGTCTAATTTGGTTTGATTTATTTAAATCTAGTCTAATCTATTTGAGTCTAATCTATTCTAATCTAGTTTGGGATTGAAATAAAAATACTCTAAGAGAACTTTCGAGTGATATGAGTCCACAAAAGAAGTATAATCTCATGGTGATTCTGTTGTAAAGTTCACCATTATGCTACTAATATAGGCAGTGTACTTAAAAAACATGAATTTGCTGCCTTTCATGAAATCCTGAATTGAAAAAATAATAAGGGTTTTTTCCTTGAATAAGAAAGTCGTATTTGGGGAAAAATATGTCACTGTCAAATTGCATGTCACTATCAGATGTCACTACCATCATCGCCTATGGCACTGCCGTCATCACATGTGTCATTGTCGATGTCACTACTGCTGCTTTCAGAGTTACTGATTTTGTGAAATATGTCACTGTGATCGCCAAAAAAAAATTCGTTGGCTTCTCTTGACAAAAATAGCACTCCCTCCGTTTCTATTAAAACTTCCAACTTTCTTTTTTCGTCCGTTCCAATTAAAACTTTCATTTTCTCTTTTTAGTAAAGAATTTGTGATTCACAACATTTCTTACACATTTCTCTCTCCTCTACACAACTCTCCAACACACAATACCCACTATCTTAAATTGTGTGTCAAACCTATTTGGAAGATAAAATAGGAACAGAGGGATAACTTTTTTCAACAAAACAATGACTTCCCTTCCCCATTCCCAAGCCCTAGCACCCCTGCTATGTGTGTGCCCTTGTCATGCCTAGCCCCTGATCTGCCACGAGCCACACTCTACCATTCCCCAGCCACGCTCCCCAGCTCCAACCTTGACCCAACCCACCATTCCTCCCTCTCCAGCTAAGACCTTACCCTTTCTGTTAGCTTAGCTGCCATCTGTTAACTCGACCTACCATTTGTCCCAGATCTGGTCGCTTGCTGGTCTCCATCTGACGAGGCGCGAAGAGTCTGGTGGAGAGGCGGCGAGGCGAGTTGAGATGCGACGAAGTGGGGCGAAGAGGCAGCTAGGCGCGACGAGTCAAGGCGTGAGAGGCGTGGCAGAGAGGCACGGCGAGTACAGGTGCAGGGAGGCATGGCGGTGAGGCGCGATGAGTCAGGGTGGCGGATTGGAGCAACAATAGAAATAGAGAAGAGAGAAGAGAGAAGGCGCAGAGTTGGGGCAGATTGACGGATTGGGGGAGAGAGGTCACATTTCTGTCCGGCTTAAAAGTAGTCATATTTTTGTCCATCTAAACTCCTAAATAATATTTTTGACATTCTTTCAAGTAATAATACGTCACTATTAGGTCTAACACAACTTATAGAATCTAAGGGAAATTTTTTAAACAGGAATAAAAACGTTTGAAAATTTCAAAACAGGACTGCCATGTTTTATTCCTAAAATAAGAGTAATTATTGCCAGGTTTAGTAATATTGTCATGCTTAAAATCTAGTACTGAAAAAACATGGCAATAATTACTTTTATTTTGGAAATAAAAACATGACAACCATAGTTTGAAATATACAAACATTTTAGTCCTATTTAGGGTAATTTCTCTAAGATCTATGTATGTCAATCTGTACTATAAAGAACCTCTTAAACTTGCAAATCAATTGGTAGTATTTAATTTGTATTAGTTACTTTTATTTTTTTGTTTTCACTTTCAGAGCTTTATAGAAAAGAAAGTTTACGTATAGTGATAAATGTCAATTTAGTTCGTCTAAATAACATTAAATATACGAAAAATGTAAATGAATATGAGCAACTCTACTACTTGAATGACACTTTGCGGGTGACATGGACATGCATTTTTATTTTACCCCCACTATGAAATTGAGACCATGAATGAAACAGTAAAACTATATGCAACTACCATCATTGTAAAAACATTAATATCTGATATTTCAAAAATTGTTTAATTCATAACCACCACCTTCAATTTAATCGGTAAAGAAGCTACATGTTAAGCAACGAAGGTCAGTCTTCTTCATTAGAATCTGAACTTCCATATTCATAGCATTCATTACTGTTTTCAATTTCTTCATCATTATCGGTGTCTTCTTCTCCATTGTCACCAATAGTGTCAAGCTGAGGCAAAATGTCCAGTCCTTTGCTTCGATAAACTAACCCAGTCCTCATCACATGATGAAATTTGTCCCTATGTCGAGTAAGTGGATGCGGATCTGTCAGTCTACCACGACGGTAACCCTCCCTAAGTGCCACAGTCGTCGTTTTACACTTCATTGAAAGGTAAAAAATCCCAGGGTATCTAGTAAATATTCTGGTGAATCTGTGTGGGAGGTTCATTTCTTCCCTGAGGCTCCTTAGGTAATTTCTCTTCGTTTTCTTGTAAAGGGTCAAGCTCAAGATTTCATGAAGCACGCCAACAACCCGCTTTTCCATTAGATCACTGTCAGGATCTATTCCACTTGAATCTTCATATGGAGAAATGTAGGGAAGATTCTGAAACTCCTCCATCCAGGTTTTCACCTTCTTCTGTGCACCATAACCCCTGGGGAAACTCATGGGGAATTCCAATGTCGATTTCCCCCTTCGAAATTTCCTGTACATGGAACTTTCAGAGTTATTGTCAACTGACTCGACCTTCTGGTTCATCTTTTGGAACTCGGAGAATGCAAAGTCATCTTTCCAGTTGAGAAGTTTTAGACATGGTAAACCATTTGTGCCCCTAACGACAGTGAAATCATCTGGAAATTTTTTTATGAGGTTGCGATCGAAATCATCAGGCAATCCTAAATCCCATTTTAGTCGATGCAGAGATAACACAGGTACCTATTTGTACATCATTTAAATAAAATATGTTAATGATGAAAAAGGGTGCAAAATCGGCATAAACAGAAATGAAAAATAAACTGCAAAACATGCGAAGTTCGGATCCCTTTTAGCAGAAAGTCTTAATCATTTAACAATAGTTGCCAAAAAAAGCAAAGTATTTTCATTATCATGGTGGAAGCATATGCCTTCACTTGACACCCGAAGCTGAACTGACACCCTCTAAACTCTCAGTTTTAAGGTTTGCTAGAATCAAGGAAACTACAGGGGAGGGGGATGCTATGAGGAGGTGTCATATATTTGGCTTTTCATTCAAAAATACAAAGGAACAATAAAAATGATTGATTATTTTGTTTAAATTTAAATGTATAGACTTCTTCATGGTGTTCAAGCATATGTATATATGACATGTTTTATTAAAATCATTTGTTCCCTTCAAATGTTCTCATTTTCCTCTCTATTTCTTTGCATTGTATTTTTCTGGTTCCAAAAAAACGTCAATCATCCTTTGCTTCTAAAAGCTTATATTCTGATAGCTATCTATATTTTAAGCATCATATGAATCAAATTATCTAAACTCAATCATGTTTATTTTTAGTCATAATGAACCCACCCATATCATGGAAACGATTTTAAAATTTACATGGTAAATTAATCAAATAGATATGGAGAAGCACAACATTAAAAAAAAGTATACCATCCTCGCAAAGTTTCAATGAGGAAAATAATTTGAGAATGCATCCAGCATACGAACTTTACCATTCTATTCCTGGTCATCATGAGGACCCTGGAGAGCCTCTCCATCAAATCACTTTCAACATCATCAAAAATCTTCATTTCTTGATCATGAAGAACTTTTGCAATGTGGGTAAGCTTAAAGCAAGGCAACGATGGATACTTGGGATGTGGAAACTCCTCAAAGAGAGTGGGGAATCGGCGGATGAACCGGAGGGTGGGAACAGTGAGACCAAGGAGTTTTTGGGAGTCAACAAGGGAGTTGGAGTTGAGGTATCCAGTAGGTGAGCGTACAATAGCATCCTTGAGAAGGCAAGCGGCTTTAAGATCTGTTTGGACATCTATGATGTGATCTAAGCCTCGGTTTTTCACCCATTTCAGACGGACTTTAACAATGGTTCTGTAGTGATAGAGAAGGTGGGCATGGGCATTTTGTTGAGATTTTAGGATCGAGAAGATCTCTTTTGTTGCAAACTTCATTAATATTTCACTAAATCTGGATCCTCTTCCAAGTAGGACAGTGCTCACAGAGTTCAACTTCAGCCAACATGACTTTATAGCACTGAATTCATTTCTTCAAAGTTTCACCGAAATTTAAAAATCTTCACGTTGTAATTAACCTGTCAAAATGAATTCATATGAAACTTCATAGAACTATTCTACAAAACGCATGTGCATGCAATCTCTAATATAAATGCATCTTTAACTATAAAAACAAAAAACAACTCAACTATTCGAACTTAAAAGCCAGTGGGCATGTTTGGCAATCAGCAGTTAGCGGTTAGCGGATTGTGTTAGCGGATTGTTAGGAGCGAATTGAATCAGCGGATTGGACTAGCAGATTCATTTAGCGGGCTGTAGAATGATGTTTGGTAAATAAGCTGATTCATCGTAGCGGTTAATAGATAAAAAGATATGCAAGGGCATTAATCATGGGATTCTTATCTTTATGCATACGTATTCCTATATTAAGTTACTTGAACTCAAACCACAATCAGCTTATACTTTACTACATATGAATACTTTTCTATATGCTTCGTATATGTTAGTTGTAGACTTGTAGGCTTCATAGCCTACAATTTTCTCAAACAAAGCTTTTACGAAAAAATCATCTTTGAAGCTTTTACCATGCGTCTTCCATAGGAGAGCAGTCAAGCAGTCACCAGAAGCACCTAGAGGGAGATAGGCTTCCCAGAGTTGCAGCAAGAACAAATAGAAGATGAGAGGGCAGAGTTGTGAATCCAGTAATTATTTGAAAACGCCAAATATAAACGCTCCTATTTCAGGCGTTTTTGTTTTTGGCGGATTCATCCCAAACGCTAAACAATATCGCTCTTTACCAAACATCAAAAAACTCCAAAACTGGTCAAACCCTCTAACTCTTGGCTAAAACGCCAATTACCAAACGCAGCCAGTGTCTATATAGTTCTCTTGATAACAAGTTACTTGTCAGCTATTAAAACCTAAATACTTTATTTACTCTCTGCATCTTTGTCCTAACATACTAAGTAATTCAATTAAGGAAAACTATGAACTAATCAATTAAGAAAAACATAAAGTCAACAACATGGGTAGAACAAATCTACAGATAACAATCTCAACAATTATAAACATAAACTAATCAACACGAAACAGATAACAAATGAATTAATTACTAATCAACTAATACAACAACAACATCCAAACCTTAGTCCCAGCAGATATTGGGGTCGGCTAACATGAATCGATACATGATATCACAACCAAAAGGAAAAGAAGGAATAAAGATAAAAAGATAAGCTATTATGAAAAGATAATATAAAAAAAGATGAATATATATAAAAATGATAAAATAAAAAGGCTGCAAATAATGCTTATATATATAAGGATAAAAAAAACTAGGAAAAAAAAAAGATGAGGGAAAAAGATTATCAAGATCACTCCTTCACGTGAATACCCGCCCTCCACTTGGTTCTCTCCAAAGTCATGCCCTCATCCAACCCCAGAAGAAGCATATCACTTTGAACTCCCCTAACCCACGTTTGTTTGGGTCTTCCTCTCCCTCTCTTCCCTGCCTCTTCTCCACACATCTCAACTCGCCTAACAGGTGCATCACTCGGTCTTCTACGCACATGACCAAACCACCGTAGGCGCGACTCCCGCATCTTGTCTTCAATAGGTGCTACTCCCACCCTTTGTCTGATTAACTCATTCCTCCACGATCCTTCCTAGTATGCCCACACATCCAACGCAGCATGCGCATCTCTGTCACACTCATCTTTTGAATGTGACATTGTTTCACCGCCCAACACTCTACGCCATACAGTAATGCAGGCCTAATTGTTGTTCTATAAAATTTACCCTTCAGTCTAGTCGGCCTACCTCGATCGCATAGAAATCCCGACGCACTCTTCCACTTCATCCACCCTGTTCTGATTCTATGGGATACATCTCCATCTAACTCACCGTCCTTCTGAATTATGGAGCCCAAGTAACGGAAAATATCGTTGACTGGTATCTCCTTACCATCCAGAGTAATTCCGCTATTACCACTACTTCTACCTCCACCAAACTTGCACTCCATGTACTCTGTCTTGCTCCGACTTAGTTTGAAACCCTTATTCTCCAATGTTTGTCGCCATACTTCCAACTTTGCTTTAAGACCTGATTGCGTCTCATCAATCAATACAATATCGTCGGCAAACATCATGCACCACGGTATATCGTCTTGAATTGACTTCGTAAGTTCATCCATGACTATGGAAAATAAGAAAGGACTCAAGGCCGATCCTTGGTGCACTCCGATAGTAATAAGGAACTCTTCAGTCCTCCCTACACTAGTACGAACACTTGTAGTACAATCCTCATACATATCCATGATGATGCTGATATACTTGCGTGATATGTCTTTCCTAGTTAAGGCCCACCAAAGAACTTCTCGAGGTACCCTATCATATGCCTTTTCTAAGTCAATGAACACCAGGCATAAAACCGAATTGATTCTCTGAAATCTTCACAGTCCTTCGAAGTCTTTGCTCAATCACTCGCTCCCAAAGTTTCATGGTGTGACTCATAAGCTTAATCCCTCGATAGTTGGCACATTCTTGTACATCACCTTTATTCTTAAATAAGGTGATAAGAGTACTCTTCCTCCAACTCGTTGGCATCTTGTTGTTTCTTCAAATCATGTTGAAGAAACTTGTTAACCACTCGACGCCTCTCTCTCTCAAACTTCTCCAAGCCTCGATCGGTATGCCATCTGGCCCCATTGCTCTTTTCCGTCCCATCTTCCTCAGAGCTTCTTTAACTTTCGTTGTTTGGATCCTTCTCACAAAATCACGATTTACCATACAATCTGGTATGGACAAATCGCCGATATCTTGCGTTTTGTTCCCGTTGAATAGTGTATCAAAGTATGACCTCCACCTCTCTTTTATCTCTTTGTCGTCCATTAATATCCTCTGATCAACATCCTTCACACACTTAACTTTTGCAATATCTTGAGTTATGCGATCACGAAGACGAGCAAGTCTATAAATATCTAGTTCTCCTTCCTTAGAGTCCAACTTTTAATACAACTCCTTGTTCACTTTCCCTCGTGCTTCCCTTACGGCTTTCTTTGTTTGTCTTTTAGCCTCCCTGTATGCTTCTATGTTCTCATCACTCTAATTTGTCCCTAACTTTTTGTAGCAATCTCTTTTGTTCCTTATGGCTTGTTTCACCTCATCATTCCACCAAGATGTGTCCTTTTTAGGTGGCCGACATCCTTTAGATTCTCCAAGTACCTCCTTTGCCACTTTGTTAATGGTCAAGTCCATTGATAACCACACATCATCCACATGTGTTTCATTATCAATACACCATACATCTTCACCGACCATTTTGTGTGTAAAGCTTTGTTGAAGATCTCCCTCAAGTCTCCACCACTTTATCTTTGGCTCCACTTGTTGTTTAACTTGTCTTCTATGGTTCTTACCTCGAAAGTCAAGCACAAGCATCCTATGCTGAGTGACAACACTCTCACCTGGAATAACCTTACAATCAGTGTAGCTAGTTCTCCAAGTGGTCCGTACTAAGAAGTAGTCAATTTGGGTACTATTAGCTCCACTTTTATAGGTTATAAGGTGAGAGTCTCTTTTCTTAAACCAAGTGTTCATTATAGCCAACTCATACGTCAAGGCAAAATCCAAAATGTTCTTTCCCGCCTCATTCCTAGTGCCAAAACCATGTCTGCCATGAATATTCTCAAAGCCATCACGACTCGAGCCCACATGCCCGTTGAGATCACCTCCTATGATCAACTTCTCTCCCTTTGGCACTCGTCGCACCACGTCTTCAAGATCTTCCCAGAACTGTTGAGTTGTAGATGCATCCAATCCCACTTGTGGTGCATAGGCACTTACCACAGACACAATCTCACCTCTTATCACCAATTTAATGCTCATGATGCGATCGTTCTTCCTGAAGACTTCTACCACATCCTCAACATAGTCACGCGTCACAATAATGCCTACCCCAATCAACTAATCACTAAAAAAGCTAGAAGGTACGAATAAGCACAAGAATACCATAATCCTCAACTAATCAACTAATCATTTATAAAAAAGCTATAAATTTATGAAATGATCAATAAAACTTGTGAAATGATTTATAAGCACGGGAGGAGTACCTGAGAAGGTACGAAGGGACTGGAAACAAATGAGAGAATTGAAGGTGAGCAAGTCCAGTCTCCAATGGTCCGTAGAAGTGCAGGCGGTGGTGCAGCCGTGCAACCAGGGGCGGATTTAGCTTTGGCATTCATGGGGCCAAAATTTAATTAAATAAAGTACATTGAAAAAAACATCTATTGTAACACCAAAATCAAAGACAAAAATAAACATAATAAGTCTACCTTGAGATCGGTATTCTCAATCCAGGGTCGGATGGAAGTTGGGAAGAATCAAATTTTTCAACGGTGAATGATTGTCGGTTATTTATGTGGTTTTGTTCATCATTTGTTGTTGAGTTTTCTTGAATTGTATTGGGGGCACTACAATTCTGGATGAAATACCTTCCTTAGCTCCTACTTCACAGAATTATAGCATCTCTTCATTACCTTTATTGAAAATATAAGACTAGTTACTACACTGATACTAATTAACTTAATAATAATTAGATTAAAAATTTCAAATCACAAGTAAATTCATGTTACTATAAATGATGATTACAACTTTATAAATAACAATCAAATTCATACGTAGTACTAAACAAGGCTGTAATTCAGTAATTAAATTGAATTAAAAACACAATAAAACTAATACTTAAAATTAAACAAGTCTGTAAAACTAAACAAGGCTCTAAATAAAATTAAAAAACTTAATTAACTTAGTAACTTACCCGTTAGGTAGTTCCGCAGCTGCGGGTTCCCAGTTTACCACCGAAGAGCAGAATTAGAAAGCCAGAGGGGTTGCAGAAAGCCAGATTCCCAGATACCCAGTTCCGCAGCTCCGACGTGGGCACGTGGCGGTGTCCGTTCGACGGCCGACCAGCGAGGCAGCGACTGACTATCGACGATACGTTGCTGCGTGCTGAAAGGGAAGGATGCGGTCAAGTGGACTGCTGCTGCGGTGCTGCCTCTTCCCCTGCGCCTGCATTCTTGGAGTTGGGTTTGGGATTTTGAAAGTTTGGGCCATGGTCTAATTGTCGGCTTGGCTGGAAGGATGGGAGAGGGCAGGGACTTGAGCGGAGTGCGGACGAACAAACCTACGGGCTAATGGACCTGGACCTGGACTGCTCTATATAAACATTTTTTAAAATTTGAAGGTGGGCCTGATTTTTATGCGTATATGCTAGTTAAACAAAGTGGAAATATCCCGATCAAGCCACTTTTGTGTCTGGTATTTCATTTATGTCCACGTCTAAAATACTTTTCATAACTAACTCTCAAATTTTCACATCAATCTTCTATATTTCAAAAATAATCAGAGAACTCTAGGTTCATGTATGCTCAGATCTGCCAGATGCTCGAAACCTCCCTTCTCTTACTCGTCGAAAAAATTAGAAGAAACCGACGACTCCTGCGTTTGAGAAGCCGATGACCTCTTGCGTCTGAGAAGCCGACAAACTCCTGCGTCTGAGAATCTGACGAACTCCTGCGTCTGAGAAGCCGACGGTTCCTACGTCTGAGAAGTCGAGTAGTCGACCTGTCAGAATTGGCGAAATTGTTGAAACTTGAGGCTATGGACGAGACTAGAAATATCAACGAGGTGACGGAGAGAGACGAAGACAACTTCAATTTCGTTCGCAGGGCAAAACGAACACTTGTTGACAGAGATAATGACGACTTCTATGAGCTCGATTGGAGAGGGAAATCCAGTCTATCAGACTGATAGCGTTGGGGATGAAGGTTGCATTGAGGTGATGACCTTAAAATCAGAATTGAGGGAGCGGTAAATTGCCTAACCAATTGATTGAACAAAAGTAACTGTAAGGCTCATTGAGGACTTCTTTAAGGAGGAATAGCTCAACAAACATCTCTGGACTCGACACAGCTCACAAAGGAGGAATCTAATGCAAACAGAATGTAATGAGTAATTACACTCACAAACAAGCCCAAACAAAGTAATCACACTGATGCATTCAATCAAGCAAAATGACTAAGCTGGTAGGAAGCCTGGAACCTTCTCCTCTCCATCACAATATAATGGGTTCTCCCTATTTTGACAAGTTTGCATATGGCAGAGAATAGTGCAAGTAGAGGGATGTTTCTGCTAATTTTAGACTATAGTAGATGTATCTTTGAAACCTATGATGCATGGGTTATTTGTATAAGTAGGATTAGTTTGTGTTTTTAAGTTAGATTACTGTATAATATACTATAATATGTTCTTAAATCAGATTACAAATGTGAAAGACGAGGTAAATGACCTTCTTGATTTTGCACGAGTATGGATAATTAAGTTAAACTTCATTATAAATAACATATATAAACGTGATAATGCTGCAGCACAAGCGAGCTTCTTAGAACTTGGTTCAGCCGTATGCAAGTTCATTTTGTTGGCATGATACGTGGTTCAAGATGATGAAGTGTACCAGAATTGTGTCGTTACATCCTTTAGTTAAAGAGGCATTGACATGTTTCTAAGTTGTTCATTTATTTTAGGACTCATGGTTAAGATGAAGAGTAAAAGATGGATAGTAAAGCTCTAATTATTAATGTGTTGATGCATGCTAGTACTCAATGTTTTTGTTGCTTATTGTATCTTTATGTTTCCATTTTTTGTTTCTTTTTGTTTATTTTTGTTGCTTTTTGTTGAATGTTGTTTCTAATTATTGATTATTTTCATTTTTTGATTTTATTTTTATTGTATCATGTTTATTTTTATCGCTTCGAAATGCAAAACATATGTGCATGCCTGTATGCTTGTGTGTACAAACACACAAACCAAAAGGATAAACTTAAATCTATGAAATGAATAACAAGAAACATAATTAAACAATTAAAAACAAAATTTGCAAATTTATCAACAAAAAGAAACACAATGAAACAATTTAAAACAAAAATTTAAGAATTAGCAACATAAAGAAACACAAGAAAACAATAGGGAACAAAAACTTACAATAAAATGATGATAATGGTAATTTTTAAAATTTTTAAGTACTTTAAGAAATATTGAATTATTTTGATTTTTAAATATTCAATTTTCAATTTTTTCAAGTTCTCTAGGTTAGTATCTTATATTTTTATTGTCTGAGTTTGTTTTAATTTTACACACTTGTAGGTTACATTCATTTTTTTTAATTTTATGTAGTATAATTTTTCTTACTACATAAATTTTAATTTAAAATTTTAGAATTAATTCAATTTTTATATATTTATTTGATATTTTATTTTTAATATGCATATTTTCCATTCTTCAAGATAACTATTTCACAAAAGCATCTAATTACTTTTATACTTTCTTATTATTTTACCTATTTTATACGAGTACCCTTTTATTAATCTTTTTGATTTTTTACTATTCACAAAGTTACATAATCAAAATCATATTTTGTACCTTTTTACAATTTCTCGACATTTTAAACTATTTTTAATTTTTTATATCTTTGTTTTCAAGTTTTTATTTTAAATGTTTGTATAAGTTTTATATTTCCAGAATTTTTTTTAATTTACATTCATATTTATTTTTTAAATTTAATTTACATGTTTCCAATTTTTTCCTTTTTAATTGTTTCCGTAATGATTTTTTATTTATTTCAAAATTCAATATATTTTTTTAGAATATTATGGTATTCTAAGCATTTTTTTAAAACTTTTACATTTTTGTCTTTCAATATTTGTTTTTTACATTTTTTATTTTTCTATCGAAAAATAAATTTAATGGTTGTTACACTTTGCACTACGTATTAGTTTTTGAAAAAGCCGGTAGCAATTCAAACCTCACGCGCGTGCTCCTTCGAAGATAAGATTATGCAGTAAGGTAAGTGTGTTTAACGGTAATGGTCTATTTTTGAAAGAATTTTTGTTAAACAGTCTATGTTTGAAAAAAAGTTTAAATGGTTATAAAAGTGATATTATTTTAATTTTATGTCTATTAGTGAAAATTTCCCTTAAACAAATAATAAAAAATTGAGGGTGATCCTGGGCCCTCCCTGGCCCAAGGCCCAATCCGCCCCTGTCTGCCGTTAACAGCGATAGACCTAAGGCGATAGACCGAAAGGAGCATTCCGTCCTGATTAGCGGAATAGCGGGTTTCTTTTTTACATCCAGTTGGGCCTTTGGACGGGGGCTAATGAGCATGTATTAAACTATCGGGTAATAGTATTCACAGTTCCAATTTTATTATTCACATCCACCAATTAATTATTAATTAACAAAAATATATTATTAAAAAATAATGTGACCCTTCATATTAATACACTAAAATAATAATATCATAAATATAAAATCATTCTGCACAGTTTGTTTATTGATAACTCTATTTACGGTTATCAAATTAAATACTACCTCCGTCCCGAAGAGTTTCGTCATATTGACTTTTCTTGATCAATGATGGTGAATTTTGGGCAATGATTTTAATTATTATATTTGTCTAGAACTTATAAATTTTATACTTTTATGAAAATATTTGGAATAAGGAACATTTTGATATATTTTTTATACTCTAATAATTTCGTATTAAAAATATCATTAGTCAAAGTTGATTGTCATTGATCAAGAAAAGTCAATTTGGCGAACCTTATTCGGAACGGAGGGAGTATTACAAATCATGTTATTTAAAGTATCCAATGTGAACATCGTTCCTTCAAGGGCATCCGATAAAATTGGAATGATAAATAAATATCTAATATGTAATCATAAAGTACATTATATCAATACACTAGACACATTTTTGATATTTAAGCATTTAATATAATCGCATGTGTGATGTTTTTTAACAGTGATTTTTGTATACTTCTCAATATTATACTCCCTCCGTCCCATTTAAAGATTCTCGTCCACTATTCACATGGTCAACTTAAATCATTCTTAATCTTTTGCTTTATATATCAAATTTTTATGAAATTTACATATTTTTTATCAGCCTTTGTAGCGACTTCAATGTAGTTTCTGAATATGTAAATTTTGTTTTTTAAAAAAGATCGAAGTGTGAACAGGGATCAAGTTGTTTTATCGTCAGTCAAGCATCGTAAACTGAACCGGGAACCTCTGTATGGGACGGAGGGAGTATTAGTTAGTTGAAGGAATGATTAATTAATATATTAAGAGTGTGATAATACACACATATGAATTATATAGAACAATTACTTTCAGTTAGGATTAGTAAAAAATCTCCATATTTTATATGTTAGTTATGTATTATTTAGATGAACATAATGATATATATTACTCCCTCCGTTCCTATTATATCTTCCAACTTTCTTTTTTCATCCGTTCCAATTAAACTTCAACTTTCCCTTTTTGGTAAAGAATTTGTTGTTCACAACATTTCTTACACATTTCTCTCTCCTCTACACAACTCTCCACCACACAATACCCATTTTTCTTAAATTGTGTGCCAAAGTGAAATGGAAGATATAATAGGAACGGAGAGAGTAATATTATATATACTAGTAAACTCACCCGTGTGATGCACGGTTTGAGAATTTTTCTTTCAAATTTATGTGTGCTTAGTGATTCAAATCACACTATCAATTGGTGACATCATCTATCTTCATGTAATACTGACAAAGCATTAAACGAAACACACTTATAATATTATGGTCAAAATGAGAGTAATAAGCATTAGTTTACCCGCAACACCGTCACCAATGCTGGCAATCCAATATAAAAACCTTCAAATCGTAAGAATATGATGAATCTGTCGTGTTCTGCAGGGTCCATATTTTTTTGTCAAACGAATGACTGTGCATTCCGACCACAAATATGATGAATTAATCGTCGCATTGACTACATCATGTCTACTCCCATGAGGTACCACCGGCAACATGTGCCGAAAATCAAGGTTTATTTAAATTAATTGAAGGTAAATTATTTATGATGACTAAGTAATAAGGTGACTATAAATTTACACGAATTGCATTTTTTTGACGAATTGTCTCTCTAAATAGGGTAAATAAGGGAGTAAAGTATGCGAAAGTGTGTTATGTCATTCTTGAATTATACTTGAATCTAAATTTGTGGAAAATGTTCAAATAGGTGCTTCTACTATTTCCAATATACCAGTATGGTCTGGTCTGATTTGTTTAAGTTTGGTTTGGTTTGAGACCAATAAACATTTCAAGTAATATGGTGACTATGCATTTATACGAATTGCATTTTTTACACGAATTGCTCGGGTAAATTGGCAAATCAGGTGGTGTGCAAATATGTGAAAGTGTGTTATGGCATTGTTCAACAATACTCATATATGATAATTCTTCAATCGAGCCTTAACCGGATCTATTCGATCCTAGACCAAACAACAGCTAAGGAAAGTTGACTCGAACTAATGTAAAGGAATTTTTTTATCTCTGATTTTCATAATCGATATCTTATGAATATTTTTGATATCATAGGAAAACCAACAGAGACTGGACAGGTCCCACCCTTAACAAACATTGTTTCTTTAAGAGTGAAAAGGAAAAAATATCAAACTGAAATGAACGAAGAAGTGTGGAAGACCGAAGAAGTGAGGAACTTGAAGAGTGGAAGACCGATGAACTGACCCGTGCAATGCACGGTTTGAGAATTTTTCTTTCAAATTTATGTGTGCTTAGTAATTCAAATCACACTATCAATGGATGACAACATCTATCTTCATGTAATACAGATATACATCGAAACATTAAACGAAAAACACTTATAATATTATAATCAAAATGAGATTACTAAGCATTACTTAAAAGATCAAAACATCCAACAAATACATTGAAACCATAACATTGTAAACATGCATTGAAATCGATGTGCTCACAATACTAAAGCATTACTTCCGGGTACTTCTTATTGGCCTCCATCCATGATGTGAACATACTGTCCTTAACTAAACATGCCTGAATCACTGAATGTCTGAATCCAGAGGCTGATCATCGCGAAAGACAATATTTTGTTCTTCCGGCCAATGGAAGCTCAAAGGTTCAACTATCGGGGTCTTATATTGAATTTCAAACCCAAATATGAGCCAAGCAGCCTCGCACGCAGAAATGTATCTACAGTTATAGTACATCTGTATCTCATCGTTTGATCGTGCATTGCACGGTTAACATTTGAAGTTGTTAATAGGAATGCTTCACATTTTAGCTTGTACTAACTTATGTCAAAATCATTTCTTTTAGTAAAATGCTTTGCTAGTAATTCACCTTGCGATGCAAAAATTGATTTTGCCATTTTTGTTTTAATTTTCAAAGGTTTATATAATTAATTGAAGGTAAACTATTTATAATGACTAAGTAATAAGGTGACTATAAATTTATACGAATTGCATTTTTTAGATGAATTATCTCTCTAAATAGGTAAAATAAGGGAGTAAAATATGTGAATGCGTGTTATGTCATTCTTGGATTATACTTAAATCTAAATGCGTCGAAAAATGTTCAAATAGGTGCTTCTACTATTTCTAATATCCAAGTATGGTCTGATCTGGTTTGTTTAAGTTTGATTTGGTCTGAGATTGAAATAAATGTAAGTATAAACATCTCAAGTAATATGGTGACAATGAATTTATGCAAATTGTATTTTTTACACGAATTGCCTGGGTAAATTGGCAAATCAGGGGGTGTGCAAATATGTAGAAGTGTGTTATGTCATTATTAAATAATACTCAAATATGATTTTGTAAGAAAATGTTAGTTGAGTTTCTATATGAAAGTAATACTCAATATATATTAGAGTTAATTATCAAAATAGGACTAAAAGTCATTCACTTTTCACAAATAGGACCAAAAAATGAACTATGTTTACATAGGACTAATTATGTGTACCTTGGATAATTATACCCTTATAGCTATTAAAATGTTTTAATTCCTAATAAAATAATAAAAAATAATAAAATTCGTAAAAAATACTAAAAAATTAAGAAAAACATTTCGATATTAAAAATTTAATATTTTTTTTCAAAAAATTAAAAAAATTAAAAAAAAATAAAAAAAATAAAAACTCAAAAAAAAAACCGCCGCCGCCTCTGCCACCTCAGCACCACCACCTCCAGTCACCAGGGGAAAAAATGACAAGTTCATTACGAATGCCATATTTATGGCAGAAAAAAATGAAAATGTTGGCATTCGAAAAGAGAACTATGCCACTTTTTTGGCATTTTCAGAAAAAAAATGGCATTTTCCTGGGAAAATGGCATTTTTTCATCGGCCGGAGGTGGTGGTTCTGGGAGGTAGTACAGGCGGTGGGAAAGGCATCCATATTTTTTAAAATTTTTTTACGGAGTTTTACTATTTTTTATTAATTTTTTTAAAAATAAAATTATTTAAAAAAAAAATTGAATTTTTTATTTTATAAAAATTTTATAAATTTTTTAATTATATTTCTACGAATTTTTGAATTTTTTTCGAATTTATTATGAATTAAACATTTAATTATGGCTTTTGACTATTTTTAATTCATATTTAATGGAAGGGTAAGAATGGAATGCAAAAATAGGTATGTTTCCAATAGGACTCATATGGTCCTATTTTGGAATAAAAACATAGCAAGTCCTGTTTTAGGTTTTTGTCATAGTTTTAGTCCTATTTGAACTAATTTTTCTATATATATTAATTGAAGGTATAGTACTGATAATGACCGAGTAATAGGACGACTTTACATTTTTACGAATTGCGTGGTTAGGTGAAAGTGTGTTATGTCATTCCTACATTATGCTTGAAAATTGGAATGGAATTGAAATGACAATCTAACATTTGAAGGTGTTAAAGAATGTTTGAAAATTAACACCCTTTGTCCCACACAAACCTCTTTTAAAATAAAAATATCATCTTCCAATTAAATGCTTTGCTAGGAAAAATATATGGGTGAATAGGCAAAATAGGGGGGTGCATATATGTAAAAGTGCATTATGTCATTCTTAAACTATATATGGATACAAATGTGTGTAAAAACGTTCAAAAAGATATTTCTATGATTTCAAACATGCCAATCGAGTCCATATACAAAAATATAGTGATATTATTTAAGCATATTTACTTTTAAAACACATTCAATCTAAGTACTTTGACTTGTTATAGTAGTTCTTTTTTTTAAATAACTTAAGGGAATTGAATGTTTATTTATAAAAACACATACTTTATACTTTATAAAAATACTCAACTACCCTTACTTTATCAATTTTTATCTTCCCTTTCATACTTTTACACTTTCTCCTACTTTTTCTACACTATTTACTACACTTACTATTCTATCCTATTGTGGCAAAAGCAAATGTAGAGAACATATAAATGCGGAGGGAGTATTACATATACATTTTAAAAGTATATAAATTAGAAGTATAAAAAGAGTAAAAAAAATTCAAAATGCATAGATACTCAAACACATAATATAAAACAAAAATGTAGAATTCTTAAAAACGTAGAATATTCAAATAATTAGAAAAACACAAATAAATATAGATTTTACATTCCTATTTTTTTCTTTTTCATTTTTTTATTTTAGTAACTTTCATTGACTTATTGGAAAAATAAACTGCCACAATAAATTTTTCTTAGGATCTAAATTATAATATATGATGCTTGATTGGGGAGCATTTTTATCAAAGAAATTATGTACCCACACCAATAGAGAGCTACAAACAATTTCAATATAAACGTGATGCAAAAACTTGAAAAGCATATAATCTACATACTACATTGTTCAGATCCAAACAAGGTGGAAATGCATTATGTATAGAGCCCGTTTGGTGACTCTGCATTTCAGTTTATCAGGTTCACCGGTCAATTTTTTAGCCAAACACGTAACTTTTGATTTCATGTGTCCTATTGGTTGAAGTTACTGTAGATGATCAGTATACTTTTTTTTTTATTTTATCAATGGCATATATTTTAAGTATATATTTTCATGAATCAACAGAATCACACAATACAGGCATTAGTCAGAACTTCATAAATTTCAGCAGAATCAATCGATTTGAGTGTTACCAAACAGACTCCTAAAGCCTTATATGTTGTGAAAAACATCTTTATAAACAACATTATTACTGACATTAGTGATTTCTCCACCATCATTTAAATGAGATTTTTCAGAGGCCGTTTGACGAAACTGTTTTTCGGCTTATCAGCCAACTTTTTTCACAAAACTCGTAACTTTTGCTTTCGCGCACTGAATAAGAAGAAAAAGTAAGGTCGTAGTTACTTTTCTAGGTGTATTGACTGAACTTACTATAGATGATCATGTTAGCTATTTTTATTAATAAATTATAATTCTAAAATATTTTTCTTTTAAATCAACAGAATCAGCCAATGCAGCCACTTCATCCAGAACTTCGTAAATTTCAGAAGAATCGGCTAAATCAGTCAATTTTCATGTTACCAAACGGGCTCTCAGCCTACTACCATTTGTCACCCAGACAAAGCCACCTAGTAATAGGCCATGACTAAATAAAATCTACATACATACTTCGTACAAAGTTCAGTACATAATACTTATCACCCCTAGTCACTGTTTTTAAGCATCAATGATTTGTATTATTTCACTATTGCAGTTGACTTTCTCTTATTTAATGTAAGATTAGAGTAAAAAATTAGAAAATCAAGTTTACGGATTAAATAATTTATGATGAGATTCTATTCACGCATACTCCGTATTTCTCATTTTTGGGGAATTTATCGTCATTTTGGGCTAGTAATACGTGTGATGACAACCCAGCCCATCATTCCATAACCAAACAAACATGCAGGCTGGATCAGCCCAGCACAACCAAACTTGAAATAAGCTTAATCGTACACCTCTGCCTCCATCAACAATCACCGACAGCATGTGCTCTGAGGGATCAGATTTCATCTCCTCTAATTCATCTTCACCTCAACACTAACCGCCCCTCACACTAAATAGATCTAACCATTTCATCAACCGTTGGCCAATCACTGTCAACAACACGCAATCATGATCGTACTCACTCCGTTGACTCGGCGGCCGAATAACCATCACCACCACATATTGTCTCATAACTGGTCACAACTATAAAGTGGTGCAACCGGAAATTGAATCGGAGATCGCACACAACCTCACCTGTGCAGTGAAAGAACGTGAATGCCCAATTTCGGAGTCCGTCTGGTTTGGGAACAAAAAAGTTCTGGCAAAGATAAGTTTCTTGGGCTTGCTTTTAAAGACCAATCATTTAATCGAACTGCATGTCTAACACAAAATTGTTTGCATGATATATTTTTGCAAACATTATATTTTCAAATGCATTTAGAGACAAATTTTTATACAAATGCATTTAGAGTCATTTTTATACCAAACTTCACCATGAGATGAAAGTAGTGGAAATAGAATCTGCAAGTGATTTTTAAAATACAATTAATTATAAAAAGGAGAATACTTAAGCATTAACATGCAGTTGTTCTTAGCTAGTGACTACATGGATGAGAAGTTAAATAGTGAATGTATGTACATAGATACAAACCAAAATCTTCAGCTGATGATGGTGAACAGTTCTACTTTTATATATTTAAGTTGGCTCCATCATTGCTGAAAACTCACTGAAACACTTAACCATAGGCCAGTTGTAGTATTAAAAATGACGTTGAATCATCTTTAAATTGATTTTTCCATTCTGATATTTGTGGTTAATAATAATAATATCTTTTACACTTTTTAAAATTGCCGACTTGCTAAAACTTTTATATTGTACAGGAAGTTGATTGGCTGTTTTTTTGCCTTTGTATTTCATTAGCATTGTATTATTAAATTGATCCATCTGTGATCCTAGTTTGTGATGTAATAATTAGATATAGGATAGAAATAGGAAACCAAGGGCAACAACATATATTTCAGCCTTTCAGGTACGACTATGAAACTTGCATTCTACATTCCAAATGCAGTTAATAGTTATGCTACTGATGTTGTAGAGATGCTACGGCTCATTTAGTTAAGCCATATAAACAAACTATTGATAAAAAAGATAAAAAGAAATCAGGACCCCCTCATCATGAAATATTACTTCCAAATACTCTTGGGAAGCAATCATGTGCGGGTTATAACATCAGGACCTCCTCCACGTATAAATAAATTCTCAAAGTACTCCAGTTTTTCTTATGATGAGCTCTTCAAAATGCCCAACTCTATAGTGCCAGAGTTATCATCTTGATCTATGAATGCTTTCATTGTGTCTATGCAGCTAGTGCCATACTCCCTTTTGTTCAATTTTTGAAAGTAATATATATTGCTTCTTTTGCAACGTGAGCTTGATGTCCACCCATACAACTTGATAGTGATCTGAGAAGTCTAATGCAGAAGTTTTGCTTTTATAGATGAACGTTATGATAGTACTTGCTGGGAATGAGATACACCCAATCTCTCATTTACTGTTCAAACCACCCACTTCCACCAATAGGAAATAACAATCTAAACAGTAAATAAACATCAATCAGCAATTCTTTTTTTCAACTGTGCACACCTCCTTTATAGACCAATTAGGAATTCCACAAACATAGTTAGACTATGCGCACCTTTTTTTAGACCAATAGGAATTCACGAACAACTGTGTGCACCTTTTTTTGGACCAATATCAATATTTTAAATATATTTCACATCTGCCCACCTCTTTCTGGACCAATAGAAATGGCTTAAACTCAATCCTTCATGTCTTAACTGACTAATATATTTGTGTATTACATTATTTTGCTATTTATTTTGACAAACAAATAAATAAGGATTGATGTTGACATTTTTTGGAGGGAACCCTATTCACAAAAATCTTTTGCTTTTATATTTAGATACTCCCTCCGTCCCTGAATTATCTTCAAACTTTCCTTTTTCGTCCGTCCCAAAATTATCTCCTCCTTCCCTTTTTGACAAAGAATTTGTGGTTCACAATCATTCTTACACATTTCTCTCTCCTCTGCACAACTCTCCACCACACAAAACCCACTATCTTAATAAGTGTGCCCAGCCGAAATGAGAGATAAAATAGGGACGGAGGGAGTAGATTATATGGTTGGAGACTTATAACCAAAAATATGGTTGAAGACAAATGATTTATTTTGTATAAAATGTAGTGATTATAAACAAAGTGTGTTGAATCATTATTAAATTTATGATGATATTTGAGTGTATTAATATGAAGGGTTAAATTTTTTAATTATTTGTTTTTATTAATAATTAATCGATGGTTGTGAATAGAAAATTGGGGGCTGTGAATAGAATTGCCCTAAGTTATCTTGGGAATATTTCACAAATAACCAAAAATATTAAAATAATACTCTCCTATGTCCTAATATAACAAAAGAAAAATCATTTTTCATTTGTCTCAATATAAATTTATCTTTTCATTTTTTACAAAGAATTCGTGCTTCAAAGTATTTTTCCCAACATCCTTTCTCCTGTGTACAATTTTAAGTCACATTTTCACTTTCTTAATTTGTGTGCAAAGTAAAAAAAAAGAGTTTTTATTGGGACAGAGGGAATATCACAATTTTCATTTTGAAAGTTTTTTTCGAAAATAGCTTAATCAAAGTTTTATTTATAATAATAGACTCGAAGCCTTAATTAACACCCTAATGTTAGAATTTTAATCTTGGTATGTTCCATTTGTACTCAATCCTACCACTAATGGAAATGATGAATTCAAAATAGAATCATAATAACAAATGTTACAAAGTATTGAGGTTAATTTCAACACGAGATTTAGCATGTAATTCTATAAAATCATAGCTCAAGAATGATACATGTATTTTTTACGTGTAGACCCGAAAGAATGAAAACTACAAGACTTCTCGTGCTAAATCCAAGTCTACTGTCATTTTAATAATATCCCTCACATATGATTGAAACATAGTTTAAGAGCTCCCCCATCAATGGAGTTCGCAAGCTAATATAGAGTTGGGGAGTAATGGGAAAGAAGGAGCTACCTTACGGAGAGAGAAGAGGATTCTCACATATAGAGAGAAACCTCATATTTATAGAAAAAGGGGGGAGGAGTACATATTTACCCTAATCATCCGAAGTAGGCCTAATTTATCGGGCTTCGTACGAGCTAGTGTTGGGTTCTGATATGTAATAGGTTGGGGTTCAATATCCGAAAACAAGTCTATCAGTTTCTTAAGTAGTGATCATGTGAATCTGCTCAAGAAATTACACATGTGCTCTGACGGGCACTTTGTCCAGTGCGTCAAATTTAATCGATACTAGCACTTATACGTAGTATAGGTGAAGTAGAGTTCGTATCCACAGGGAAAGGAATAATTCTCTTTTTATGAAACTAGTAAATAAAAAGGGGGTTTTGGTATTGAATGATTTAATTAACTTAAAAACTAAGATGAACGACTTACATGAGATTTAATTCAAAGATAAAAAGGACTTGGCATTGCTACTTTCCACTTGTTGATATATTTTAGTCGATCGTTGTTATATCTATAACTTATTCCCTCTCAAATACTCAATCGAGGAGTATATCCAATTCATCGAGGGTAGTTATTAACAACGACCGTTCATTAATAACCATTACTATTAGTCAAGTATAGAACATTGCCATATACCGACTTGATAGTAGCTTTTAATCTTTTAACTCCTTGATGAAATCAATTGAGATTGATAACCTCAACACAATGGTTTCAGTTTAACCAACAAAATTAATCCCTCTTAAGTTTATCAACCACGACCATGCATTAATAAACCGAAGTTACTTACTTGTGAAACCATCAACGATTAACCATCGGTTCGTCGATCATTTCTAGTAATAATTAATATATGAAACAAAACTAGTTGATCTTTTAAGTGATGTTCAAAATATTAATATGAAATATGAATAGGAATTAATTAATATTCAAGGAAGAATATTATTAAAGGAGATGAATCCTACTATAATTAATATCAAGATGTTAACTAATTGTCATCTTAGCAACACCCCTCAACATTAATATAGAGGAAGAAAATACTATTCTAACTAATGTCAAGATGTTAACTAATTGTCATCTTAGCAACACTCCCCAACATTAATATAGAGATAGTATTTAGGAAAGAACTAATAATTAATATTCAAGGAAAGAAGTTAAGAAAATAACTCACAACTTTAATAATCAACAAGCTTCAAGAGCAACACCAAGAATGGAAGTTTAGCTCCTCATTTGGAGACTAAACATAGCCAGAAAAATATAAAGAAATGATATTCTAAATTGAGCTTAAGAGTATGGAAGAAGGGATGATTTTAGAGAAGAAAAAGTGTGCTATTTATAGGTGTTTTTTCAACACCTTTGGCCGGGTACCCGACTGGGTCAAGTCCCCACCCGACCGGGTCCGGTCAAAATCAGATAACATACACGTTCTGGTGATCTTTGGCACATTAAAATTTCCCGGGTCAAGTCAGACCCGACCGGGTGCAATACCTCACCCGACCGGGTCCAGCTCTTTCCTCAGCAATTCAGTTTTCAAATCAGACCTGACCGGGTGAAGTCTTCTACCCGGTCGGGTTTCGCTCCTGGGCAGTCAAATTTCTTGTTTTCTTCTCTTCAAAGTTCTCTTTTCCAACACCAAAAATCCTAAATCTACTTCACAACTTATAAATGAAGATTAAAATACAATTACAACTAAAAACACACAAATGTTTACAAACTAAATAAAACGATAAACAATACACACAAATCCAACATAAAAACATACACTTATGCACTACTAATTAGTGCATATCAAACACACCCACATTTAAACCTTTACTCGTCTCGAGTAAATCAAATCCAGTCCAAGACGTCCTTAAAATGAAAAGAGTATCAACACAAAAATCCAAGAGTGTTTTTAGAAACACATAAAGTATATCCCCAAAAATATAACAGTAAAGAGGGGTCTTCAACTCCATATTTCTTATGATCTTGCAGAAATAAAAGAAAATATTTTCTCTCATTCTCTCATTTTGCCTAGGTGC
Source organism: Cuscuta europaea (assembly GCA_945859875.1). Classification (NCBI taxonomy): domain Eukaryota; kingdom Viridiplantae; phylum Streptophyta; class Magnoliopsida; order Solanales; family Convolvulaceae; genus Cuscuta; species Cuscuta europaea. Next base: position 14,811,892 of record CAMAPE010000010.1, on the reverse strand, counting down.
CCTTTCGGGTTTTATTCCCAGCTTCCCACATTTTTCTATTTTAATCCTCACAACTCACTCTTATTTTTGCTTTATTTTTGCTTAAGTTGCCCTTTCAGGTTTTCAACTTAACAAGCTTTTATTAATTTTGATGGAGTATATGGGTCTAGGGCCCAGGACCCACATACTCAGAACAGAAAGCACAGCCACTACGCGGTGCCCTCGTCGGCCAAAGACCCTCGTCGGCCGAAGAAGGACCAACTCAGGATATGATCCTGAAGCCAAGGAACCAGGGTGTCCACATCGGCTGTACCCTCATCGGTCGTGCCCTCGTCGGCCAAGATCCTCGTCGGCCACGGAAGTCTCACAGAATCGGATTTTACACTTATTCATTTATATAGCCCACCAGTGGCTCTGTATTCGGCCCAATAGCGGTCCGGTTGTAAATGGGCCTCCCAAGCCCAAGGCTTGGGCGCCCAGTCCGTATTTTTCCTATAAATACTTCCTCTAGAGGTATTTATAGGGGTTACAAATTCATTCTATTGAAGCATTTCTTGCACTTCTCTCTCTAGCTCTCACTTCTCTCTAGATATATACGCTATCATTTGGTGCTTTCATTGAGAGCTAGAACAATCAAGTTAGCACCCTTCGTCGCTACCAAGCACAGCTAACCACTGATCATGGGAAGAACAAAGTCAAACCGCAACCTCGTCAGCAAGGCCATCCCTGAAGACCAGGAGACCAGGGAGCATGAAGAGGACGCTACGGCTGACCAGGTCGGCGGAGGAGACGTCTTCCAGGAGGCCATCAACCTCACGACGAACCTCCGCCACCAACTCAACGGCGGAGCCCCTGATGCCCGCATCGGCCTGGACAAGAAACGCGCTGAGAAGACAGACCACGCCCCGGCCCAGCCTATGGCTGTGGCTTCTCTGTCTGTGGATCCACAGGTCCAGGCCGCGTTGTCGGTCATCATCGCCAGCTTGGCCCAGAACCCCACCGTCCTTAGCGCACTCTTGCCAAGGACTGGGGGGAACGTCACTCCACCTCCTCAGCCCCAACCGTTGGCCGTCAGGTTAGGCAACGATGAGGGGGTGATGGCCCAGGACACGGCGTCGTCCCACTCCCACCCCGCTTCCCCTATTCGGCCTGGGCAGACCCCAGCGCGTGGAAAAGCCTCTGCCTTCAATAGGCTAGGTGACACGCGCCGTCGTCCGGTCTCGGAGAGGATGGCAGGGCGGATTGGTGAGCGTCGGCCTGGCTCGCCAAGGGAAAGCTTGGGGTCTGTATCCCGGACAGTGGACCAGCCCCGCCCGGACAAGGGCAAGGGAAAGTTGCACGAGGACGACGTGCGCCACCAGATCAATGTGGCCCACGACGAGCGCATGATGAACCAGCAGGGTGCTGCTGCGGCCGCCAGGGACCCCTAGGATGAGGTCATCGCCCAGTTGGAAAGGAGGCTGGCCCAGATGGAGGCCAGACAATCAGCGAACATCCCCATGGCCGGCGCCTCCAACGACCCTGGCCTCAACGCTCTCATGAACAAGGTCAGCGCCCTTGAGAGGGAGTTGGCCGAAGGGCGAGGTGATCCCGTCATCCAGGTCAGGACCAGGACCCCTTTCACCAACAGGGTGCTCTCGGCTCCCATCCCGGAGAAGTACAGGGGAAACGCCATCAAGTCCTATGATGGCCGATCAGACGCCAGGAGCACTTCAGCCGCTATCAGAACAACATGTTGATGGTGAACGCGTCGGATGAATATCTTTGCCGTTGGTTCCTCTCTACTCTCGAGGGGCCGGCGTATGAGTGGTTCAACGCGCTCCCCGAAGGAAGTATTGACTCATGGCAAGACCTTGCCCAGCGCTTCCTCACCCATTGCCGGGAGGAAGCGTGCGAAGAAGGATTTCACCCATCTCCTCTCCATCAAGCAGCAACATGACGAACCCCTCCGGTCATTCATTGATCGGTGGACGAGGGAGACCGAAGAAGTTGAGGGGGCCGATGAGCGCACCCTCCTCGTCCTGTACCAGGGAGCCCTCCGCAGCTCCCCGTACGCCAGGAGCCTCATCACCGACCCTCCAAGGTCGTACGCAAAGGTGCTCCAGCGCGGGAGCTTGTACGCTGACGCCGACGTGCTCCACAACCACAAGAAAGAGGGAGGCCATCCCTCCAAGAAGACAAATCCTTCGCCGGCCCCGGGACCATCCCTGGCCGGCCAGGGTGCCCAGGGCGGTCACGGCTCTGGTGGACATAGTAAGAAAGACCGCCACTGGCGGCCGAGGTTGGAACGGCCGGGGGTCCCCCTCACCCACCCGGTCAGCACCATCCTCGACTACGCCGAGAAGCATGGCCTCATTGAGCAGGCTCCTCGGCCGGCCGAGGAGGTCCTTGCCATCCAGCAGGGCGGCACATACTGCCGATTTCACAAGAACTCCTCGCACAGCACCGACGACTGCACCACGCTAAAGAAAGCCATCGAGCGCCTTATTCGTCAGGGGAACTCGCCCAATTTGTTAAAGGTGGCCCACGTAAAAATACGTGGGTAAACACCGGCAAACCTGGGGGCGAACCCTCTACGAAGAAGCGGGAGATCGGCAGGCTCAGCGACGACGAGGACTTTGAAGAGCCTCCGCCAAAGAAGAATCATATTCACCTCATTGTAGGTGGGAACATCGGGGGGGACTCCGTCACCCAGAGGAAGAAATGGGCCCAATCCCTCTACATTGGGGAGGTGTCCCACATTTCCCCCCAGCCGAAGAAACAGCGAACGGAGGCGATCACCTTCAACGACAAGGATCTGCCTCCGGGTACGGAATCACATAGGGACGCCCTCGTCATCCGGTGTGAGATCGGTGACTCCATCATCCACCGCACTTACATCGATACGGGGAGCTCCGTCAATGTGATGCACCTGGACACCTTCAGGCAGCTGAAGCTGGACAAAGCTCTGCTGAAGCCGATGAAGACACCGTTGTCCGGCTTCACCGGGGACTCTATCGACGCCGAGGGCACGATAGTCCTCCCCGTGGAGGTCGGCGACGGCCCCCACCGCGCCAAAATTGACATGGAGTTCATGGTGGTCAACCTCCAGTGCGCCCACAACCTGATCTTGGGGCGGCCAGCACTGGAGGACTTAGAGGCCATCATCTCCATGAAGCACTTGTGTCAAAGGAAGTTGACCAAGTAAATCATAACACTTAGAACAAATTCTGAAGAAAGCAAAGGCAAAGGAAGAGGCAAAACACCGGGTACCTTCATCGGTCATACTGTCCAACTTGGCCGACGACGATACTACGCAGAGAAAGTTACATGGCCTAAAAATTGGGCAATCTCCTCAACGAGGGAGCAGCTCAAGACGAAGCGGGAACTCAAATACCTATAGGTGCCCTTCTCGGCCTCGCCAAAGACCGGTAAGGTCTTGCTAACCGAGAAAGACACTACAACTAAGGCGGTTGCTCAAGTTGCCACTTAGTGGACTTCAAACACTTAGAGAGTTTCCCGGAAAACACAAATATCAAAGGTGTGGCCGACAAGGGTAACAGACAGAGAAAACTACAACTCCCAAGCACTTAGACGAAGGGGGCACCTAAAACAATTGAAGGCACCCTCTTCGGCCCGGGTGTCCGTATCGGCTGCCTATTTGGAAGATTTTCTAAAGCTATGACTGACATTTTATACTTAGGAAATTTTCCAAAAATTCTCTAAGTATTTTGGCAACAAGACGAGGCAAACACTCACATGGGGACGTCGTACAAACACGGAAAGAAAAGAAGGCAAAAATATCAAAGTATGAAAGACGAAGCATTTTCATTCATGAATCAGGAAAGTACAAAGTGGGCTTCTGGGCCGTTACATAGTTAAAAGTCAGAAAAAAAAAACAATACAAGGAATCATGGCTCTGGAGGGGCTTCAGAGTCCTTCTCGGCATCGGCTCCCTCTTCGGCCTGGGCAGCAGACATACCGGCAGCAATACCCGACGTCGCGGTATCCTCAAACATACTTGGTTCATAGGCCCAATCGTCGCTGACGCGAGAACTCTCAATGGGAAGCTGTCGATCAGCCACCGGGAGCTCCAACTCCGCTTCAGGATGCCTCATCAATGAAGGCAGCTCAAGGCCGACGGCCCACTCCTTGGCCACACCCATATCCAGGAAACGTCGCTGAAGCCTCCTGTACAACAGCCGTTGCATCCGGTACTGACCAAGGTCGTAGAAGATTTTCATCTCCTTCTCCCAGTACGCCTGGCCGTCGAGAGATTGGGTCACCCAGTCAACAAGCCTGGCCGCCACGACCTCAAAGCACCAGGAGAGCCGGTCCTCGTCCTTCCAGCCGATTTCGAGGAACTTCTGCACAGCTGCCTCAGCAGCTTTCTCCTCGGCGGCACTAAGGGCCAGCTCCGCACTGGCCTTACCCTTCTCGGCCTCCTCCGCACGCCGAAGGGCCTCGTCACGAACACGCTCCATATCGGCCAAGCGTCGGAGGGCCCCTTCCTTCTCAGTGGCCAGCTGATCGGCCTCGTCAACCCTCTTTTTCAGGCTTTCAACTTCAAGCCGCAGCCTCTCCAAGCTGCCCAGCGCCTCGTCGGCCGAGGCCACCCTTTGCTCAAATTGCTTCAGGCAAGCAATCTCCTTTTGCTGCCTCATGTTGCTTTCCATCAACATGAAGGCGCCCTGCGGTACAATATGGGTTAGACGAAAACATCGCATAACAAAAAAAAAAGAAGAAAAGCAGACGAAGCGGACGTGAGTACTTACTTGGACGATGTGGTCCATCCCACCATCGTACATCTTAACATGGCCGAGCTTCTTCAGGTAAGCCCGGTCCTCGTCACGGATGGCCTGGGAGATCACCTCGTGGCCGTCAACGATCTCGTTGAACAGCCCCCCTTTGACATGGGTACTCCACTTCAAGCTTGTAGGTCCCTTTGACCAGCTCTCGGTCGGACCCTTTCTTCCGGGTGGCCGTTACGGCAGCAGGAACGGTGGACAGAGTGGTGGACGAAGGGCCCGAAGGGTGGTCCACCAAAGCATCGACATTGAAACCCCCTCCGTCCCCAGAGGGAACAGCCGACGTCCCGGCATCACCGGCAGAGGAAGCTCTCTTCGACTTCTTGGGGGGGCTTCAGTCCCGCCTCGGTCAACTTCTTTTGGCCCTCATCGGCCTGCCGTTTCTTCTTCGGCTGCACTGGGGGCTTGGCCGCAGGGGCAGCACCAGGATGTTGGGCCTTCAGCTCCTCGGCCGCTTTAAGTTGTGCCCTCTTCATAAAGCACATATGATCCATGACGAAACCTGCACCAGGAAAAAAAAACACTAAGGGTCAGCAAACAGAGAATACAAAAGTACGACGAGAAGAAGTGCATCAGAAAGGAATTACCATCGTCCTCAGCTGGCACCCCCAGATCGGGACCATCAGCCTCCTCGTAAGACGTGGTCATCTTCGGCCACAACTCCACATCGTCGTCATTGTCACCGTACACAAAATACCGTACGAAGCCGAGGGCGGCCATTTTGTACTCGGTAATGTACGTCTTCACACTCCTCGGCGCTCCCTTCAGGAAAGCCTCAACCTGAGCGTCCAGGATGGAGCTCCTCGGCGTGTCATGAAGATTAAACCGCCCGCTATGGCCGACGGAGGGAAACTCTACGCCCCCTTCACCCAATGACACGAACACAAACTTCCCTTTCCAACCATGGATGGACGTCGGCAGGTCTGTGAAACTCCTCTTCTTGGGGAGTTGTTGAAGAGTGGCATACGACGCACAGTTCTGATGACTTCCGCGGCCTATCTGATATAGGTTCATAAACAGCGCCGTCGTCGGCCTGAAATCCAATTCAGCACACCGCAAGAGGAAGTCGACGATGAGCGAGTAGCTATTCGGCGTTAACAAGACCGGAGGGAGTCCCACCATATCTAGGTACTCGGTAATAAAGGGATGAAGTGGGAACCTAAGTCCTTTGGCAAAGCTCATCGGGTACACTCCAAAGTAGCCCGGGGGTGGATTAAGGACATGGTCCGTCGGCCTGGGGGCCCTAACCCTACCATACGGCCCCACATACATCTGTGAAACCAGGTATTCACCCGCATTACTCTGGGGCCAGATAATGTAGATATTCGTCAGATCCAAGTAAGAGAAGGCTGACCCTCTCTTCGGCCTCCTCACCCTCTTCGGCGGCGCAACACCCTTCACAGCAGACACCGGTTTTGGGCATGGAATGGCAGCCGACGTGGACGCCCCATGGGCAGTTCGGGAGACCCCTACGTCCCCACCTCCAGACGATGACGCAGACTCCTCATCCTCACCGTCCTCATCATCCTGCTCCCCGGATTTGAACGAGCTCAGATTCTCAAGCTCCTCACAGAACTCCTCGACCACTTCATAATCAAGGGACTTGGTGGAGGGCTCGTCGTCGTAGGGGTAGTACTCTTCGTTGAAGTCTTTCATCTTAAACACTATTTCGAGTATACTGCAGGCTACTTCGAGATCTAAGGGTGTTCAAACGCCTAACACTAGATCACTAGCCTAGGAAGCAAAATATGCAAAGTACAGAGAGATTTCGATGAACACTAACCTTGAAGAACACGAAGAACACGAAGAACACAAGCTTGAAAGTTCATCTCTCTAGGAATTTGGCCAGCACTTCGATAGCTCAGATTGCAAATGAGAGCTCTCGTCGGATAGAGAGGGGTATTTATAGAACCCCCTACCCAACGGTCACTACACGTGGCACCCTCCCAGTGGCCACACCAACGGCCACCAACGGGAGGCCACCACGTCATCAATGGGCCAAGCCCAATCTACAGATCAAAAGCCCACTGGCAAAGCAGGCTCTACGGAACGGGAAATGGGAGAATAACACCCACAACGGCCAGGGGACTCAATGGCCAACAACAGACAACGGTAACCCCACAGCACCCGTATCGGCCATCTAGATGGCCACAATATCCCAAAGGAAAGGAACATAACGGCCACGAGGCCCTCACACTAAATCCTTGATGATAACCCTTTGAAAGCGACCTGCGTCCAAGGGTTCTCCCACAGGGTTACCTTGGTCAGGAAATCGCCAAAGGGTTGGATTCAAGGGTAGTATGAGGATCCCACTTCGGCCTAAGTTTCAATCTACTCCTTCACCCCTCACTCACTCTTCGGCCTGAAGCAGTGGGGGACTGGGGGACTACATCGGCCTCAAGAATAACAGGCAAAATCAAAAGAAATCCAAAAATACACCAAGTCCACAACTACAACATCAGACATGCACCACAACGTCCATAACATCATGGTGCACCTTCGGCCATAGCAAGCTTGATATCACAGAACACTTATCGGCCTTGAAACCACACATCACTCTCAAGCCAGGAATCAAGAGAAAGGTTAACATACCTAAATCACTGTCGTCCATATACCGCAACGGCCCCGAGTTCCTCACAACTTCATATACGGCCAGACAGTGTTATCATCCCCAAAACCTTGGGCAATATGACCCCTGGTCGTCCAAAAACACAGGGCATCATCTACAACGGCCAAAAGGAATGCGCAGTGCCCTCATCGGCCACCCAAAGCAAAGACGCAACCCCTACGGCCTCACCAGCCCAAAAGGGAAACTTAACTAGTCAACAACCAAGGATAGACACTACCTTCATCGACCACTCGTGCCAGAACACTCATCATCCAACAAACAAAGCACACCAAAGGAACAATAGCCTTCCCCGTCTGCATCAGGGGGCAGGCAACGGCCAAACTCAGAACAGGGCCACCAGACGCCGCAACAGGGAACGGCCAACGTGGTCCCGCATCGGCCAAGAAGCATCAAGCACAGAAATCTACTCCCTCACTTCGTCTACATCTCAGCTTAGAGAGTGGGGAACTCCTGATGGAGTATATGGGTCTAGGCCCCAGGACCCACATACTCAGAACAGAAAGCACAGCCACTACGCGGTGCCCTCGTCGGCCAAAGACCCTCGTCGGCCGAAGAAGGACCAACTCAGGATATGATCCTGAAGCCAAGGAACCAGGGTGTCCTCATCGGCCGTGCCCTCATCGGTCGTGCCCTCGTCGGCCAAGATCCTCGTCGGCCACGGAAGTCTCACAGAACCGAATTTTACACTTATTCATTTATATAGCCCACCAGTGGCTCTGTATTCGGCCCAATAGCGGTCCAGTTGTAAATGGCCCTCCCAAGCCCAAGGCTTGGGAGCCCAGCCCGTATTTTTCCTATAAATACTTCCTCTGGAGGTAGTTATAGGGGTTACAATTTCATTCTATTGAAGCATTTCTTGCACTTCTCTCTCTAGCTCTCACTTCTCTCTAGATATATATGCTATCAATTTTTTTTAACAAGAACAAAGAGTATGAATGTGAGTATTCCATAAAACTCTCCCCCAAGCTAATCAAAGCACTGTCTCTAGTGCTTGTGTCCGAGATGTCCAATAGAATGAATCCCTTTGCCCTTTTGGTGTCATTTATTTTCTTTTTGGTTGAGGAAATTTCGGCTTTTGTTGTTTGTGGAGTAAGGGGATTTGGATTTTTGGTTATTTGGAAGCTTTTTGTTTTTTTTGTGGGTGCAGTGGTGAAGAGGGTGATGAGGAGATGAAGAAAAAGGGTTTATTTGGTTGATTTGGTGGATAAAATGGTGGAAAAGGAGTATGGGTTTGGAATTTGGATGAAGTGAGGAAGAGGGTGGTGTGTCCGCCCCTTATCGAGCGTTTACCAGTTTGCCCCGCCGGGTAGATTAAGGGACCCGGTCGGGCCTAAGTGCTCGCTATCCAGAGAGTGTTTTAACAAAAACACTCGGCCGGGTATATTTGTTGACCCGATCGGGTTATTTGCTTCAGGGGCCGGGTCTTTGCCAAAAAAATGTCCGCCCGAGCGAGGTTGTGCGGGTAGGGTATTTTTACTCTATACCCGACCAGGTGTAGTGTGGTATCCGACCGGGCATGTTCCCCAGACTTCAATTTTTTTTGAAGGGTAAACTTAAACTAGAATAAAAAGTAAACGTACCTTACATGGGTTGCCTCCCAAGAAGCGCCTTATTTAACGTCACGGCACGACGCTATCATTATGTTCAGTCATTCAAACTTGGATCATGATAGTTTATCTTCTTCACACTTTCACTCCTAGGACTTCCATAGGAATGCTCAATTTCTCGACTCTTCACTTTGAAAATCCCTCCAGGATCAAATATCCAGATTTTCATTGATTCATGTGGTGGGAGTGAGAGAAAGAAATTGTTGTTTAACATGGTCAATGGAAAATGTTTGGATCCCTCAATTTTGCTGAGAATTTCAAAAATGTCACTTTCCTTTTCAATTTTATGAGTTTCCCTCAAAGTTTTTACTTTTTAGAACTAATGGGGGTACCTCAAAGAATGATAAGGATAGGTATTTGACCTTGAAACTTGGTTCATCCTCTTTTTTGACCAGCTGGAGCTCCGTGTCTTTTTCTTCTTCTACTTCTTCTGGATTCTGGATCTCCTTTTGCATTTCCTTTTCATTTGTCAATGTGATTGCAAAAGTTTGCTGTTTAGGATCACATTCTATTTGAGAAGGAAGTTTTTCCGAATCCCTTGCTTCAAGCCTACTCACGGCTCCGGCTATTTGACTCATTTGAGTTTCCAAGTTTAAAATGCTAGACTTGGTCTCATTTTGGAATTGCACCATGTTGTTTTGCATGGTGGTCATGTTGGTAGCAATAGCCCGGACCATATCTTCCGTAGGCATGTTAGAGTTGGAGAACAGATCATACCTCATGTGAGGTACATCCCTTTCATAACCAACATCATCAATTTGTTCAAGGTATTCATCTTGGAGCTTTGGGCAGAAATTCGTAAGATGCCCGTGAGACATTCAAATGTTGCACGTCTTGACATCTTGAGCTTTTGAGCTTAAGGTAAATTCCTTTATTAGAGAAGTCAAGAAGGAAATTTGACTCTCTAAGGATGAAGTGTTGGTATCCATATACTCATAACTCATGTAAGCTCAGAAAATAGAAGAGTAAGTTTTTTTTATGTTTTTTTTGTTTTTGATTTTTATGAGATAAAATAAAAAGAAAAATAATTGCCTTTCTCCGGCAGCGACGCCAAATTTGACGGGCACTTTGTCACGGTGCGTCAAATTTAATCGATACTAACACTTATACGTAGTATAGGTGAAGTAGAGTTCGTATCCACGGGGAAAGGAATAATTCTCTTTTTATGAAACTAGTAAATAAAAAGGGGGGTTTTGGTATTGAATGATTCAATTAACTTAAAAACTAAGATGAACGACTTATATGAGATTTAATTCAACGATAAAAAGGACTTGGCATTGCTACTTTCCACTTGTTGATGTATTTTAGTCGATCATCGTTATATCTATAACTTATTCCCTCTCGAATACTCAATCGAGGAGTATATCCAATTCATCGAGGGTAGTTATTAATAACGACCGTTCATTAATAACCCTTACTATTAGTCAAGTATAGAACACCGCCATATACCGACTTGATAGTAGCTTTTAATCTTTTAACTCCTTGATGAAATCAATTGAGATTGATAACCTCAACACAACGGTTTCAGTTTAACCAACAAAATTAATCTCTCTTAAGTTTATCAACCACAACCGTGCATTAATAAACCGAAATTACTTACTTGTGAAACCATCAACGATTAACCATCGGTTCGTCGATAGTTTATAATAATAATTAATATATGAAACAAAACTAGTTGATCCTTTAAGTGATGTTGAAAATATTAATATGAAATATGAAAAGGAATGAATTAATATTCAAGGAAGAATATTATTAAAGGAGATGAATCCTACTATAATTAATATCAAGATGTTAACTAATTGTCATCTTAGCAACACTCCCCAACATTAATATAGAGGAAGAAAATACTATTCTAACTAATGTCAAGATGTTAACTAATTGTCATCTTAGCAACACTCCCCAACATTAATATAGAGATAGTATTTAGGAAAGAACTAATAATTAATATTCAAGGAAAGAAGTTAAGAAAATAACTCACAACTTTAATAATCAACAAGCTTCAAGAGCAACACCAAGAATGGAAGTTTAGGTCCTCATTTGGAGACTAAACATAGCTAGAAAAATATAAAGAAATGCTATTCTAAACTGAGCTTAATAGTATGGAAGAAGGGGTGATTTTTAGAGACGAAAAAGTGTGCTATTTATAGGTGTTTTTCAACACCTTTGGCCGGGTACCTGATTGGGTCAAGTCCCCACCTGACCGGGTCCGGTCAAAATCAGATATCCTCCACATTCAGGTGATCTTCGCCACGTTAAAATGTCCCAGGTCAAGTCAGACCCGACCGGGTGCAATACCTCACCCGACCGGGTCCAGCTCTTTCTCAGCAATTCGGTTTTCAAATCAGACTCGACCGGGTGAAGTCTTCTACCCGGTCGGGTTTTGCTCCTGGGCAGTCAAATTTCTTGTTTTCTTCTCTTCAAAGTCCTCTTTTCCAACACCAAAAATCCTAAATCTACTTTACAACTTATAAATGAAGATTAAAATACAATTACAACTAAAATCACACGAATGTTTACAAACTAAATAAAACGATAAACAATACACACAAATCCAAAATAAAAACATACACTTATGCACTACTAATTAGTGCATATCATGCTCATGTTCTGCCCCTGTCTTCCTAGAATCTGTATCTTTGTGTTGTCTTGTTTAGTCAGTGGGCGTTTACCCCTCTCAATAGAGCAATAAGGTGAGATGCTCTCCCTCTCGGCTAGTATAGAGTAGGCAAGGGGATGCTCTCCCCTTGGCGTTGTTCCTCCTGACTGTAAAACGTGAGGGTAAAGAGATTTGGCTCGGGCTGCAGTAGACCCATTGTAGTCCTCTTTGCCATACGAGGAGGCTTTTACATCGTATCTCATCTGTTGCTCGTACTCTGTCCGCCACAAGGCCTTGGTAGTTTGTGACATACTTTTGGTGGTTGGTCTTAAGCACTTTCATGACTCTAGAGAGAGCAGTGTCACATTTTGTTATAAGGCGTTGAACTTGTAAGCTCACAGCTGGTTGTGAGGCATAAGCCAATGGTTGCCATCCTAGAAGGGATTAGGCAAGGCTGATCGGAAATTGGAGACGATAGCGCTGAGAAGCCGATCGTGCTCCATAAGACAGCAGTCACCATCCTAAAAGAGAATGAGCGAACTCGACTGTAAGCTGGAGAGGACAATGTTGAGAGACCGGTCGTGTTGCATAAGACGAAAATGCCATCCCAAAAGGGAATGAGTGATTCTGGCCATAAGCTCGAGATGACGACGCTAAGGGGCCAGTCATGCTCCATAAGACGGCAGTCCGTGCGTATGAGTCCTTTCATGCTCATTCTGTTTCCTAACGCATCACATTTTGATTTTTGGGGGAAAGTCATTCGTTTGAGCACCGCTCATGTATTCAAATTTCGAGCCCCACATGGCAAGATAACCTCTGGGTTTGGGCTTCGAGCCACACTGTATCGAGCAGTTTTGTCACTTAATTGTTATTCATATTTTCTATAAGGACTGTTGTACTTTATTTCTTTGGGGGCTGGGTCATCTGTTTGAAGCACCACTCATGGATTTGATATTTCCTTCGGAGGCCGGGTTATGGCCTTACTTGGTGGGTCGCGATTCCACATTGAGTCCAACACTATGGTCTAGCACTGACAGTCCGTTGGTGGGCATGTTCTATGTTTGATGCTTTGACTAATGTGAAGGTACAAGGGAATGAGGATTATCTTACTCCATTTCACAGCATCTCCACTCATCTCAAGGAGTGAGGGACCAGGGGACTCACTATGTTCAAGGAAGCAAAGGATGATCGTGTGCAAAAGAAAATCAAGGTTGAGCTCGTATGATCGAGCGTGAGGATACAAGACTAGGAGACAAACACATTATGTACCACATCAAACCGGTCTTAGCCATCCTCCTCAAGGATGACAATTGTTGCTTACTTGAAGATCTATATCAATCATCCTCTTCGGATGGCCTCCCAGCTCGGTGAATGTCCACTTTCTTCCAACACCCACTTTGAAGGAGATGTACTTTTTCCCTGACTCAGAATTTTTCTCACAAGGTTCTTCCTAGCGTTTTTTTAATGAGGCATCACCTCATCACATGCAAGGGCGAAGATCCTTTCTGAATCGCAAGCAATGCATCAAGAGCAATGACAGTAGTTTAGAGAGCACTTAGACTACTCTATATCACCTCAAAGGCTTCTCGAGTTAGGGAGTGGGTTACTGCTGATCGATTTATACTATCCCGTACTAGGAATATCTAGACTAGCATCTTTTGTATTGGGCCTAGCTTATGAGATTAGTTCCGGTCCATGATATTGTCTAAGCCCATAAGGTCTTTTCTATATATAACCTTGTATTGTAAAAGGACTCATTCATTCTAATTAGGCCTGGACTTAGAACCACAAAATCAGGAATCTGAACCGATATCATCAGTTCATTTCGGCTCCTAAAATTTTTTGCTTGACTATTTTTTGGTTCGATTAATATATTTACTTATACCTAATACATTTATACGGTTCGGTTTCAGTTCTAACCAATACTTAGAGAAATCGATAAAGTTCATATATACATAACATATATACCCTTAATAAAAAGATATATACCCATAAGTTTCATCAACATTCATGTGTACATATGGGTATTAAAAAAGAAAGATTGTCTATAGATCGTCTTGACGTGACGCACCTCCCATCGTTTTGTTTAATTTTTCGAACACTTTTGAAAATCATTGTGCATCGGCTTCCTTTGGCGATTTTTAACAACCTTAGGCGCCTGACCCGTCCACTGGTAACAAAATTAAAACACATAGGTTGATTTGTTAGAGAATGAAGCACATGCCCTTATATGAATACGAGCAATGGTACATATATTTCTTCACACGTTTCCCAAAAATATGTCATGCATATATACTTTGAGTCTATGACATATGGTGAAATCAAGCGATGCTTATAGATCTAACTGGCGTCATTTTATTTAGATATTTCTTTAATCCATGTGACATATGGCTAAAATTCAATCCAATTTTGGTGTAGATTATAAGGCAATTCACTACTATACTATGATAGTGCAATGCTTAGAGAATCTCCAATGCTATAATGTGCATGGTGCACATGGGGGGTCATCCTTAGAGATGATAGAGGGAACTTGTTGATGGTTATATCCTTTTCGATTATAGCAAGCACAGTTATACAAGCCGAGCTTCAAGCGCTTTATGCCGCTCTAAAATGGTGCAAAGGTCAAGGCTTTCAGGACTTCCAACTTGAAACTGATTGTGAGATGGTAATCAAAGCTTTGAAAGGTGTTCAAAGACCACCTTTCCATCTGCTGCATACGATTGAACAGGTTCAGAAGATATGTGAGGAATTGGGTGTGTATCAGTTAAGGCATATCTATAGGGAAATCAATTTAGCAGTTCATGCTTTAGCCTAGGATGACATACATCTTAGTCAACTTATTTTTTTAACAACAAGCTCAATCTTTCCGACTCCATTTCAAGTATCATTGAATTGGACTCTATTGATATTTCTTGTATTCGCCAAATTCTTCTAATAAATCTGTATTGTTGTTTAGGTAAGGTATAGCCCCCCCATCTTAAACTTTTTCTGTTACTTTCTCAGTACTTCTTGTATTTGGAGAAGATATGTGTTCTCTGGTGGGGTATTATTGGTCTAGTCCCCCTCACGTTTTGTACCTTTTCTTATTTTAAATAAAATCCGGTAAATGTACCTCAACATTTACCCCACCGAAAGGCACCGATGGGTGGTTTGCCTACCGGGATTAAAAAAATACAATCTTAATTGGAGTGAGATAGTAAAATTTAATTAAAGTAATTATATTTTCCCAAATATGAGTAAAACCAAGGCCGTCCATGGGGCGTTTTGTTGCCTAGATAATTGTCTAGGACCCCCAATTATTAGGGGCCTCAAAATTCAAAAAAACTACTAGTATTGTATATTTATATTTAATTCAATTGAAGTTAAATTTGAATTCTCAAATAAAATTATTGGTCTTAATTAGTGAATCAGTGTTTCACACATCTTGAGACAAATAATCGTAAATAGATATTAAAAGTTAGAACTATCTTAAATTCAGGCTAAAGAGTATATATTGGGTCTGATTAATGTTAATGTATTTGATTATTCCGCTTTTGCTTGATTGGTATATTAGCACTCTGGCATGTGAATTTCTAAAATTGTTGAAGTACTTGCGGAAATAGTACGTTTTTTATGTAGTCAAGATTATACTCATATTGTTGTTTTTAGAGCAATTAAAAATTATGTAAGATCAACTAGGACAGAAAATAGATTAAGTGAGCAAGTTATGTTATATATTGAACAAAATGTATCAGCTAATTATGGTCCTATTTATGTTCTTGTCAATTTCGCACTTCGAAACGTTATAAAAATGAAGTATTTACTGAGTTTTGTATATGTTAATAATTGGAAAATTATTCTTTTACTATTTACAATATATAGTGCAGTTCAATTATGTTTGATTTATCATATTGTGTGTTTGTACTCAATTTGTATGATTTTTTTTAGTGATACAGAAAGAGTCTTTTCTAAAAAAAATCTAATATAAAAATTATTTACAAAAATATGACTATAAATTATTATAGTATAGTGTCATTGTCATTAATTGTAAAATTAACACTGAACATATGTTACAATGACTAAAACTATTACTATGGTAACTACACTTAATTGATCACATTTTTATAAAAGTGTTTAATTTATTCATAAATTTGTAATTGTTTTAATTTCTATAAGTAGTGTTTAATTTTCACATGAAAAATACAAAGTACTTAATATTTACATACTATCTGAAGTTGAACCAAAATTTCATCCTTTTTAACAAATTCAATCACTTCTCTCAGAATTTCATACATTTTAACAAATTCAACCAATTTCAGTACTACTAAACGGTCTCTAAAATCAAAATCAGACCATGAAAGGGAAAAATCTAAAAATACTAAATTTATTTAAGGAAACTTTCTTAAAGTATTTTATGATTTTCTATCTCTTTTGCACTACTTTTTGTTATTATATGATAAACTTGCTAACAATTGAGCGAAATAAATTTATCTCTCATATATATATATATATATATATATATATATATATATATATATATATATATATATATATATATATAGAGAGAGAGAGAGAGAGAGAGAGAGAGAGAGAGATATGATTTTCTATCTCTTATGTAGTTCTTTAAAGTACAAGATGATCCGGCTAACAATTGTGTGGAATAATTTATCTCTCATATCTAACAATGTAGTGTTCTTAGATACGAGGTAAGCCGACTAACAATTGAGCTCGAGAACTTTCTCTCTCATATGTAAGAGTTTTAGGTATAAGAAGATAATACTTTTAGGTATAAGAGTTTTAGGTATAAGAACATAATCTTGTTAATAATTGAGCGGGAGGATTTTCTCTTTCATATGTAATACTTTTATGTATTATTAGAAGAAAAGATTGCTAACAATTGAGCGAAGGAATAGAGTGAGAGAATTTATCGCTCATATGTAATGCTTTTAGGTATTATTATAAGAAGATAAGCTTGCTAAGCGTAATAACTGTAACACCGCCCCCAAGTATTTGTACTTCATCGAATTATGTATTGAACCCTGAGAAATGTATAAAAGCCTTTTTACGTGATTGTAAATTTTTATCATTTCTTTTGCGTGAATAGTAAAATTCACGTGGGGCCCACACCGGAGGTAGGGGCCGCCCGATATTATCGGGGCCACATATTATATTGATCTTGGACTAGATAATATGTATATGGTGGTGGATATCCTAATTGGGCCATGGCAATGGCATATGGTTGATCGGTTGGTCAAACGGGGCCAAATTATCAGTATCGGCAATTTATTAGATAACAGCCCGAAAAGGGATTTCGGAGACTTCTAAATAAAAGTTGGGGAATGCATATTGATTCTAAGGTCCAATAAGGATTGGGAACAAGTGTTATATTTTATTTGACCCGATAAGATAAAATATACTTCAAACTGTTCGGAAAATACAACTTTCGGGACCGATTGTACACTCGGGTACACAAAGGGTTGACCTCCCACATGAGTGGGGGCCAACCCACGTCCTTGGTCTGGAAAATAGCAAGGGAAGCCGCATCATGGAGCTGAGAATTGGCTGGGGAAGTGATTGGGAGACCAATCAATATGAGGGTGGGACCATTGCCATATGATTTGGTGAGTAATGCCAAAATGGCATCCTCAATCACCCCTCACCCCATATGCTCGGTTCAATCATCCAAGGAAGGGAGAGAAACTCTGAAAATACTCCATTTCCTCATCCTTTCACGCACCAAGAACAAAGGAGGAAGAAGGAGGGGAAAAGAGAAGAGAAAAGTTGGTTTTGGAGAGGAAAACTTGTGTTTAGCAAGGTAAGGACTCCATTAACCCCATTTCGTTTTCTTTAATCATCTTATATGATTATTCAATCATATTTCACACCCTAGGATTGTTCTACACGTTGGGATGTGTAGAAAGAGGGGTTGGAAGGTGGTTCTAAGTCCAAGAACGGACTTAGAAGCCAAAGGACCGGTTCGCCGGAAAATAACCTTTTGAAGGTTATTTATATTACTATGGGTTTTATGATGATAAAACCTTGTTAGTAACTTGTCTAAGGTATTCAAGGAACTTTCACGGAGTTGAAAAGGTTGCCGGAGTTGTCGCCGGAGTTCGTCGAAGTTCGCCGGAGTTTCACCGAAGCTAAATCGGGAAGGCTAGGACTTCATAAGCTTCATTAAGGTGAGAAGACGGCTTTATGCTTTATAACTTTTGCGTTAGGCATGAGATTACCTAAAGTAATCAAGGATATGTTTTGTGGAATGATTAAAGATAATCAAGTATTTGCTTATGCCATGATTTTGCATAAGACATAGTTGAAAAGCATGTTATGTAGGTTTGGTGATTAAAAATGTGATAAAATATTTTGTGTGATGATCCAGGGGTCCAAATTGGTATTTTTGGATCTAGGACATCAAGAAGTATATGTGTATAAAATTTCAAGTTAATCGGACTCCGTTTGAGTGGTCAAAAGGGGCGTTGACCGCCAAGTCAACTGCCATACCCGAGCGGGTATTGACTCATACCCGACCGGGTATTTGCTGAAAAATTGCCCAGGGGGCTACTGTCTCCTATACCCGATCGAGTATAGGTAGATACTCGATCGAGTATACATGGAAAATTAGCTTTGGGGGCTACCGCCTCCTGTACTCGACCGAGTATGGGTAGATACTCGATCGAGTATTGGTTTATGCTCAAAACGGACAGTTTTGAGCGGGTTAATGTGGGCCGTTCAGGTGGGACCCGCCCACATTGGTTCCCAAGGATGGTTATATGACTATAGGGCTAGGTATTGTCCATAGTTGAAGGAACGAAAGGTTAGCCATATCCAGGTTAGGGTTTGGTAAGGATTTAGTTTGGGGTTGAGTATCCCCGGGACATGCAAATGATCCTGAAACTCGGTTGGGGTTGAGCATCCCCGGGACTATAAATGATCCTGAAACTCGGTTGGGGTTGAGCATCCCCGGGACATTAAATTATTCTGAAACTCGGTTGGGGTTGAGTATCCCCGGGACTATACATGATCCTGAAACTCGGTTGGGGTTGAGCATCCCCAGGACTGTAAATGATCCTGAAACTCGGTTGGGGTTGAGCATCCCCGGAACATTTAATGATCCTGAAACTCGGTTGGGGTTGAGTATCCCCGGGATGCTAAGTGCTCCCAAAACTCGGTAGGATATTATAAATGTAGAATGTAGCTAGCGAGCTAGGCATTCGGGAAAAGGGTGAGAAAGGTCAGGTAAGAACTTTATCTCTAAAAGACTCTTTGAATGAAATGACCTACGGGTCGAGTATTTTACATATATATATATATAGTATGTATCATCGGATGAGTGAGTCACATACATATATGTATCACCCTATTTTTGGGTCCCGTGTCTGAAACATTAATTATTCTTCATATAGCCTGCTTGTCACTAGTACTTCTATGGAGTACTGACCCCTCCGGGGGCCCTCACATTTTTTAGGGGTAGGCTAGGGTCCTACTACCTGCACCTTTGCCTAGGGTGATCGATCGAGAAGGAAGACGTGGTTCGTGCTTCCATTCATATTTCAAATGTATAAACTGCTCATGGATTTTTTTGAACAATATTTTCATTAAAACAGTTGGGGGCCTGCGTGCCCGTGTTTGCCACGTGTGGCTAAGTATCAAACATTTTATTATTCCGCATTTGTTTGATTATGATATTGATGTTGATTGTATGTGTTTACTAATCGGTTTGGCAATAGAATCAATCGGACGCCTTGTACAATCCAATAGGGATGAACTGTTGTTGTTCCTATCGGGTTGTACGGCGGTTGTCTACGTGGCTCGGATGCGGTCCGGGGCGTGACAATAACTTTCTCCCGCATATGTAGTTCTTTTAAGTATAAGAAAATAAGAAGACAAAACAATTGAGCCTCATGATAATTGACTCTCTCATATGTAGTGCTTTTAGGCATAAGACGCTAAGAAAGATAAACTTACTAACAATCGAGTGAGAGAATTTTCTCTCTCATATGTAGTTCTTATTAAGTATATAAGATAATCCTGCTAACCGTTGAGAGTGATTTTTTTTCTTCAATTCCATATGTATCACTTTTAGGTATAACATAAGTCAGCTAACAATTGAACGTGAGAATTTTGTCTCTCTCTCTCTCTCATATATATATATATAGTCTTTTTAGATATAACAAGATAAACTTGCTAATAATTAAGCGAAATTTTTCCCCCTCATACATAGTGCTTTTAGTTTTTAGAAGATAATCCGACTAACTATTGAGTGGGAGAGTGTTTTCCCATATGTAGTTCTTTTAGGTATAACAAAATTAGTCGGCTAAGAATTGAGCAGATTATTTTTCCCTCATATGTTAGCACTAATTTAATAATCAGTTGCAAGTTCTTATTTAACTTGTATTTGTTAATTTAATATTTATTGCATTCACTTAAATTTTATGTCTTTCACTTATTGTATTCACTTTTTTAGAACAATATTTAATTTTTAAAATTTAATCTAATCATAAAAATTATTAAGTAGCAAATTTTAATGAGTGGTGTCAACTAAGTTTTTCTAATATACTCTTCATTGAATATATACTGTATAGACTTATACTTTATGGTATTAGATTATTGAACTCTTATTTTTCAAATATCTTAGAATCCTAAAAAGTTGTTTTTATTTTAATATTTAATTATATCATGAGTAAAAATATATGCACCATCTGCTCCTTCCTGTGTTTATGCACGGTACTATACTAATCTTCTCTAAATAAGATCAAACATTAGTTTTGTACCCTTACTATCTGATGGGGTTATGGGACTAGGCCCAGAGCCTAATCGAGAAATTGAGTTCACCATTGAAGTAGAACCCGGTACAAAACCCATCTCGATTCCTCCATATCGGATGGCACCGGCTGAACTTCAAGAGTTGAAGGTGCAATTGGAAGAATTGCTGGACAGCGGATTCATCAGGCCGAGTCATTCACCATGGGGAGCACCGGTACTATTTGTAAAGAAGAAGGATGGTACACTCAGAATGTGTATCGACTACCGTCAGTTGAACAAGGTCACGATAAAGAATAAATATCCTTTGCCAAGGATCGATGACTTGTTTGATCAACTACGGGGGGCAACGGTGTTCTCCAAGATTGACTTGAGGTCAGGCTACCATCAACTGAAGATCAAGGAGAGTGACATACCCAAAAGTGCATTCCGTACAAGGTATGGTCACTATGAGTTTCTAGTAATGTCGTTTGGGCTTACGAACGCCCCCGCGGCATTCATGGACCTCATGAACCGAGTATTTCACCAATACTTAGACCGGTTCGTCATAGTGTTCATTGATGACATTTTGATATACTCCATGAATGAAGAGGAACACGAAAAACATCTAAGGTTTGTGCTTGAAACACTGCGGGAGAAGCAACTCTTTGCCAAATTCTCTAAATGTGAATTTTGGCTTGGGGAGATCAGTTTTCTCGGGCATGTGGTATCGGGCTCGGGCATTTCAGTTGATAACTCAAAGATTGAGGCGGTCACTAATTGGGAGAGGCCCAAGAACGTGAAGGAGATAAGGAGTTTTCTCGGTTTAGCGGGGTATTACCGCAAATTCGTGGAAAAGTTCTCGGTGATAGCATCTCCACTCACGAAGCTCACTAAAAAGGGGGCTAAGTTTGTGTGGGATGACAAGTGTGAGAAGGGGTTTCTTGAGCTAAATAAACGTTTGACCGAAGCACCAGTGCTTGCCTTGCCCGTGCAAGGGTTAGGGTATGACATCTACAGCGATGCTAGCATTCAGGGACTGGGATGTGTACTGATGCAATCAGGGAAGGTGATTGCTTATGCTTCTCGGCAGTTGAGGAAGCATGAAGTAAACTACCCCACACATGATACAGAGCTAGGTGCTGTGGTATTTGCAATGAAGATTTGGAGGCACTACCTCTACGGGGAGTTGTGTCACATTTACACCGACCACAAGAGCTTGAAGTATGTGTTCACTCAGAAAGAGTTGAACATGAGATAGAGGAGATGGATGGAGTTGATTAAGGATTACAACTTGATCATTGACTATCATCTAGGCAAGGCTAATGTTGTAGCCGATGCACTGAGCAGGAAGAGCTCATCATCAGGGGTTTTACTCACATGCTTACGGGCATTGAGGGCATGCGTGGAGATATCCACGGATGGGGCGCTATTGGCCAGATTTGAGGTGAGACCCACCTTATTAGATGAAATCAGAACATGTCAAGGCAATGACGAGGAATTTCAGAAAATCCGGGAACGGATGCTTGTGGGGCCCGTCGAGGGTTTCCGTGAGAGAGAAGATGGACTTCTACTATTCAAGGAACGAGTGTGTGTACCATCGGATGAGGAGCTCCGAAAATCTATCCTTGAGGAGGCTCACTCATCTGCGTATGCCATGCACCCGGGCGGTACAAAGATGTACCTGGACTTGAAGGAAAGCTACTGGTGGTCGGGGATGAAGAGAGAGATTGCAGAATATGTGAGCCGTTGCCTTACTTGTCAACAGGTTAAGGCAGAGCACCAACACCCGGCAAGGTTATTGCAACCACTTACCATTCCAGAATGGAAGTGGGAGCATGTTACCATGGACTTCGTGGTGGGTCTACCACGGACGGTTAGGAACTACGACGCAGTATGGGTGGTAGTCGATAGGCTGACCAAGAGCGCTCATTTCCTACCTATCAACACTACCTATACGCTCGAGTTATGTATTGAACCCTGAGAACTTGTAACACCGCCCCCAAGTATTTGTACTTCATCGAATTATGTATTGAACCCTGAGAAATGTATAAAAGCCTTTTTACGTGATTGTAAATTTTTATCATTTCTTTTGCGTGAATAGTAAAATTCACGTGGGGCCCACACCGGAGGTAGGGGCCGCCCGATATTATCGGGGCCACATATTATATTTATCTTGGACTAGATAATATGTATATGGTGGTGGATATCCTAATTGGGCCATGGCAATGGCATAGGGTTGACCGGTTGGTCAAACGAGGCCAAATTATCAGTATCGACAATTTATTAGATAACAGCCCGAAAAGGGATTTCGGAGACTTCTAAATTGAATTTGGGGAATGCATATTGATTCTAAGGTCCAATAAGGATTGGGAACAAGTGTTATATTTTATTTGACCCGATAAGATAAAATATACTTAAAACTGTCCGGAAAATACAACTTTCGGGACCGATTGTACACTCAGGTACACAAAGGGTTGACCTCCCACATGAGTGGGGGCCAAACCACGTCCTTGGTATGGAAAATAGAAAGGGGAGCCGCATCATGGAGCTGAGAATTGGCTGGGGAAGTGATTGGGAGACCAATCAATATGAGGGTGGGACCATTGCCATATGATTTGGTGAGTAATGCCAAAATGGCATCCTCAATCACCCCTCACCCCATATGCTCGGTTCAATCATCCAAGGAAGGGAGAGAAACTCTGAAAATACTCCATTTCCTCATCCTTTCACGCACCAAGAACAAAGGAGGAAGAAGGAGGGGAAAAGAGAAGAGAAAAGTTGGTTTTGGAGAGGAAAACTTGTGTTTAGCAAAGTAAGGACTCCATTAACCCCATTTCGTTTTCTTTAATCATCTTATATGATTATTCAATCATATTTCACACCCTAGGATTGTTCTACACGTTGGGATGTGTAGAAAGAGGGGTTGGAAGGTGGTTCTAAGTCCAAGAACGGACTTAGAAGCCAAAGGACCGGTTCGCCGGAAAATAACCTTTTGAAGGTTATTTATATTACTATGGGTTTTATGATGATAAAAACTTGTTAGTAACTTGTCTAAGGTATTCAAGGAACTTTCACGGAGTTGAAAAGGTTGCCGGAGTTGTCGCCGGAGTTCGTCGAAGTTCGCCGGAGTTTCACCGAAGCTAAATCGGGAAGGCTAGGACTTCATAAGCTTCATTAAGGTGAGAAGACGGCTTTATGCTTTATAACTTTTGCGTTAGGAATGAGATTACCTAAAGTAATCAAGGATATGTTTTGTGGAATGATTAAAGATAATCAAGTATTTGCTTATGCCATGATTTTGCATAAGACATAGTTGAAAAGCATGTTATGTAGGTTTGGTGATTAAAAATGTGATAAAATATTTTGTGTGATGATCCAGGGGTCCAAATTGGTATTTTTGGATCTAGGACATCAAGAAGTATATGTGTATAAAATTTCAAGTTAATCGGACTCCGTTTGAGTGGTCAAAAGGGGCGTTGACCGCCAAGTCAACTGCCATACCCGACCGGGTATTGACTCATACCCGACCGGGCATTTGCTGAAAAATTGCCCAGGGGGCTACTGTCTCCTATACCCGATCGAGTATAGGTAGATACTCGATCGAGTATACATGGAAAATTAGCTTTGGGGGCTACCGCCTCCTGTACTCGACCGAGTATGGGTAGATACTCGATCGAGTATTGGTTTATGCTCAAAACGGGCAGTTTTGAGCGGGTTAATGTGGGCCGTTCAGGTGGGACCCGCCCACATTGGTTCCCAAGGATGGTTATATGACTATAGGGCTAGGTATTGTCCATAGTTGAAGGAACGAAAGGTTAGCCATATCCAGGTTAGGGTTTGGTAAGGATTTAGTTTGGGGTTGAGTATCCCCGGGACATGCAAATGATCCTGAAACTCGGTTGGGGTTGAGCATCCCCGGGACTATAAATGATCCTGAAACTCGGTTGGGGTTGAGCATCCCCGGGACATTAAATTATTCTGAAACTCGGTTGGGGTTGAGTATCCCCGGGACTATACATGATCCTGAAACTCGGTTGGGGTTGAGCATCCCCATGACTGTAAATGATCCTGAAACTCGGTTGGGGTTGAGCATCCCCGGAACATTTAATGATCCTGAAACTCGGTTGGGGTTGAGTATCCCCGGGATGCTAAGTGCTCCCAAAACTCGGTAGGATATTATAAATGTAGAATGTAGCTAGCGAGCTAGGCATTCGGGAAAAGGGTGAGAAAGGTCAGGTAAGAACTTTATCTCTAAAAGACTCTTTGAATGAAATGACCTACGGGTCGAGTATTTTACATATATATATATAGTATGTATCATCGGATGAGTGAGTCACATACATATATGTATCACCCTATTTTTGGGTCCCGTGTCTGAAACATTAGTTATTCTTCATATAGCCTGCTTGTCACTAGTACTTCTATGGAGTACTGACCCCTCCGGGGGCCCTCACATTTTTTAGGGGTAGGCTAGGGTCCTACTACCTGCACCTTTGCCTAGGGTGATCGATCGAGAAGGAAGATGTGGTTCGTGCTTCCATTCATATTTCAAATGTATAAACTGCTCATGGATTTTTTTGAACAATATTTTCATTAAAACAGTTGGGGGCCTGCGTGCCCGTGTTTGCCACGTGTGGCTAAGTATCAAACATTTTATTATTCCGCATTTGTTTGATTATGATATTGATGTTGATTGTATGTGTTTACTAATCGGTTTGGCAATAGAATCAATCGGACGCCTTGTACAATCCAATAGGGATGAACTGTTGTTGTTCCTATCGGGTTGTACGGCGGTTGTCTACGTGGCTCGGATGCGGTCCAGGGCGTGACAATTAAGTGGTATCAGAGCCATCGATTTCTAAACTATATAATTAACCTCTCAATATGGTTATCCTCAAAAAGTTTTGAATAAAACCATGAGCAACAATTTTGTACTTAAGGAACCGTTGGAAACCAAGTTATTGACCTCTTATTGTTAAGACGGTACCCTTAACAGTTTGTTGGCCATAATGTTGGACCAAGTGGTGTCTTTCGTACTAATCCGTCAATTGACATTGAAACAAGTCTAATGACTCATTCCTTATTTCTTTCAGAAATGGAGGGTGGACGCAGGATAACTAGGAGGAACCCGACAGGGCATGTGCCGGGGGCCACCGGGCATGCCACTCGGGCGGAATCACGGACCTCTAGGGGTAGAGGCCGGGGCCAAAGCCGAGGAGGAGGCCGAGGCAGGGGTCGTGGGCGTTCTACCACGCCGACGACAAGTAGCACACGCGTCGGTTCCGTGCACCCGTCATGGGCCACCGAACCGGACGACTTCACCTATGCTCCAAGCACGGAGCAAGAGGAGACCCCGTACAACGGGGAGGACTTTGAGGAAGAAGATGAGGATGATGATCCTCATTATGACCGTATGAGTGAGGTACTAGAGTGGTACCTCGAGAATAAAGCAAAGAGAGAGCAGCGGCGCCAAGCTGGGCAGGCTAGGCAAATCATGGGACAGGGAAGCCGAGGTGCTTCTAGTGCTCCATCTGGAGCATTTGGGGGAGACACGATGGTGCATATCTCCAAGTATCTCAAGGAGGCCAGGGCCTTGAGGTGCAAATCATTTGATGGCAAGGGTGACATATCCGAGGCCGCCGACCGGATTAAGAAGCTGGATGATGCTTCTAGGGATATGCAAATTGGACTCGACGTGAAGTTGAGGGTTGCCACCAGGCTACTAGAAGGGGTAGCTGCTGTATGGTGGGAAGGCGTGGAAGGAAAGTTCCACGGTGAGGCCACTTGGGAGAAGTTCGAAGTGGAGTTCTATAATCAGTACTACTCAACTTTTGAATTCAATCTCAAAAGAAGGGAGTACACAAACCTGAAACAGGAGGATGGTTGCTCGGTGAGGCAATTGGAACAAAGGTTCCGTGACTTGGCCCGATTCATCCCAGAATACTCTTTGGATGAAAATCGTATGGCCAACCATTTTTGGGATGCTCTACAGTTGGACATCCGTGACCGAGCTACTTACCATCACAACATGACATTTAGCCAGATTGTCGATCAGGGGCTCCTTGGGGAAGCCCAATGGAACGAGAGGAAGTTGAGGGACGCCGAGGAGGCGAAGAAGAGAAGATGGGGAAACTCGGGACCCCAAGACCACTCCCGGAAGCATCACGCTGGGGGTGGCAATTCATTCAGGGCGCCGGCACCACCAGCGAAAAGGAACAAAGGTTCAGGAGGGCAAGGGCCCAAACCGGGGGGTGTGGGACCACCCAGGTGCGCAAACTGCGGTAAGAACCACGGGGGAAGGTGCAATGAACCACCCCGGTGCTTCAAATGCAGTAGCACGAGCCACCTCAAATCCTCTTGTCCAATGCTGAACGGGGGAGGACCATCGGGAGCCATGGGAGGACCTACGACTAGTAGGGGACGTGCGGGGCCGTCTCAGGCCGGCACGGGAAGGAGCGGACCCACGGCTAGCAACGCCGCGTCCGTTAACCAAGGGAGGACCCAAGCACGGGTGTATGCAATGACCGAGGCTGATGCTCGGGCCAACCCGGACTCCATTGCAGGTAATCCCTTGATTTCACACGTATTTGATTATGTGATTGGTTGAAAAATCTTCAAAAATATGAAGGACCCGATCGGGTGCCCCTATAGACCCGACCGGGTATAAGCCACGCTTCGAGTTTGAAGTATGCACCCGTTCGCGCAGCCAAGGCAGGATGCTTTATTTTTGACATTTCGAGCAATGCCCGATCGGGTATGGCTATATACTCGATCGGGTATGTGTAGATTTTGAGCTTCGAAGTGTGTACTCGATCGAGCGTAGAAGACAAGGAGCTTTTATTTGAGGATTTTGAGTGATACCCAACCGGGTATAGGTATATACCCGACCGGGTATTGACATTTTGCCCGAATTCGAGGCTGGTACTAAACCGAGCAAGGAAGACAAGGGGGTTTCCCCTTAAGAATTCGAGTGATACCCGACCGGGTAGAAGACCCTACCCGACCGGGTATAGGGTAATTCTAGGCTGAAATTTCTTCGTCAGGTCCTTTTCAGTCGGGATGTCGAATAGGGTGTCTTACATGACTTATATATGTAGGAACACTAAAGATCAATGATAGGGATGCGAGGATTCTCATCGATACCGGGGCACAACGTTCATTTGTGAGCGGAGCGTTTGCCAAGGGATTGAACATGCCTTTGGTAGCAATGATGCAACCTTTGCTGGTCTCTACGCAATTGGGAGATGATGTAGAGCGGAAACACTACTATTCCTCGTGTAATGTAGGGATAGGGGGGCACTGTCTAACGGGTGACTTTGTGCCGTTAGATATGCTCGAGTTTGATGCTATACTTGGCATGGATTGGCTCGAAAAACACCATGCGAAGGTAGATTGCTACACCAAGGTGTTAGAACTAAAGGATGGAGAAGGAAACATTCTATGCTTCGAGGGAGATAGAGGGAAATTCAACCCTTGTATCATATCGGCCATAAGGGCAAGGCGTATGATGAGGAAAGGGTGTCAAGCATACTTGGCCTATGTCATAGGCAAGGAGGGCAAGGAAAAGAGTCTCACTGAGGTGAGAGTGGTGAGTGAGTACCCAGAAGTTTTCCCTGAAGAACTCCCGGGACTCCCACCAGATCGAGAAATTGAGTTCACCATTGAAGTAGAACCCGGTACAAAACCCATCTCGATTCCTCCATATCGGATGGCACCGGCTGAACTTCAAGAGTTGAAGGTGCAATTGGAAGAATTGCTGGACAGCGGATTCATCAGGCCGAGTCATTCACCATGGGGAGCACCGGTACTATTTGTAAAGAAGAAGGATGGTACACTCAGAATGTGTATCGACTACCGTCAGTTGAACAAGGTCACGATAAAGAATAAATATCCTTTGCCAAGGATCGATGACTTGTTTGATCAACTACGGGGGGCAACGGTGTTCTCCAAGATTGACTTGAGGTCAGGCTACCATCAACTGAAGATCAAAGAGAGTGACATACCCAAAAGTGCATTCCGTACAAGGTATGGTCACTATGAGTTTCTAGTAATGTCGTTTGGGCTTACGAACGCCCCCACGGCATTCATGGACCTCATGAACCGAGTATTTCACCAATACTTAGACCGGTTCGTCATAGTGTTCATTGATGACATTTTGATATACTCCATGAATGAAGAGGAACACGAAAAACATCTAAGGTTTGTGCTTGAAACACTGCGGGAGAAGCAACTCTTTGCCAAATTCTCTAAATGTGAATTTTGGCTTGGGGAGATCGGTTTTCTCGGGCATGTGGTATCGGGCTCGGGCATTTCAGTTGATAACTCAAAGATTGAGGCGGTCACTAATTGGGAGAGGCCCAAGAACGTGAAGGAGATAAGGAGTTTTCTCGGTTTAGCGGGGTATTACCGCAAATTCGTGGAAAAGTTCTCGGTGATAGCATCTCCACTCACGAAGCTCACTAAAAAGGGGGCTAAGTTTGTGTGGGATGACAAGTGTGAGAAGGGGTTTCTTGAGCTAAATAAACGTTTGACCGAAGCACCAGTGCTTGCCTTGCCCGTGCAAGGGTTAGGGTATGACATCTACAGCGATGCTAGCATTCAGGGACTGGGATGTGTACTGATGCAATCAGGGAAGGTGATTGCTTATGCTTCTCGGCAGTTGAGGAAGCATGAAGTAAACTACCCCACACATGATACAGAGCTAGGTGCTGTGGTATTTGCAATGAAGATTTGGAGGCACTACCTCTACGGGGAGTTGTGTCACATTTACACCGACCACAAGAGCTTGAAGTATGTGTTCACTCAGAAAGAGTTGAACATGAGATAGAGGAGATGGATGGAGTTGATTAAGGATTACAACTTGATCATTGACTATCATCTAGGCAAGGCTAATGTTGTAGCCGATGCACTGAGCAGGAAGAGCTCATCATCAGGGGTTTTACTCACATGCTTACGGACATTGAGGGCACGCGTGGAGATATCCACGGATGGGGCGCTATTGGCCAGATTTGAGGTGAGACCCACCTTATTAGATGAAATCAGAACATGTCAAGGCAATGACGAGGAATTTCAGAAAATCCGGGAACGGATGCTTGTGGGGCCCGTCGAGGGTTTCCGTGAGAGAGAAGATGGACTTCTACTATTCAAGGAACGAGTGTGTGTACCATCGGATGAGGAGCTCCGAAAATCTATCCTTGAGGAGGCTCACTCATCTGCGTATGCCATGCACCCGGGCGGTACAAAGATGTACCTGGACTTGAAGGAAAGCTACTGGTGGTCGGGGATGAAGAGAGAGATTGCAGAATATGTGAGCCGTTGCCTTACTTGTCAACAGGTTAAGGCAGAGCACCAACACCCGGCAAGGTTATTGCAACCACTTACCATTCCAGAATGGAAGTGGGAGCATGTTACCATGGACTTCGTGGTGGGTCTACCACGGACGGTTAGGAACTACGACGCAGTATGGGTGGTAGTCGATAGGCTGACCAAGAGCGCTCATTTCCTACCTATCAACACTACCTATAAGCTCGAGCGGTTGGCCAAATTGTACACAAATGAGATTGTGAGATTGCATGGGGTTCCGGTTACTATAGTATCGGATAGAGACCCACGGTTCACATCACGGTTTTGGCCTAAGTTCCAGGAATCTATGGGTACGAAATTGAGGTTTAGCACCGCGTTTCATCCTCAAACGGATGGGCAATCTGAACGGGTGATTCAGATCTTGGAGGACATGTTAAGAGCATGTGCCTTGGAGTTCCAGGGGAGCTGGGACAATCAGTTGGCTTTAGTGGAATTCGCCTATAACAACAGTTATCAGGCAAGTATAGGCATGCCTCCATACGAAGCATTGTATGGGAGGAAATGCCAAACACCATTGTGTTGGGACGAGGTCGGCGATGCTAAGCTCGAGGGCACCGAGTTAGTCGAGATCACTAAGGAGAAGATAAAAGTCATACAGGATAGGCTCAAGGCTGCCCAAGACCGGCAGAAGAGCTATGCTGATAAACGTCAGAGGACGTTGGAGTTTGAGGTTGGTGACGAGGTATTTCTGAGGGTATCACCTTGGAAAGGGATCATCAGGTTCCTCAGTCAGGGTAAGCTTAACCCACGTTACATAGGTCCGTTCAAAATCCTTGAAAGGATTGGGGTTATAGCTTACCGACTTCAGTTGACTCCAGAGTTAGAAAAGATTCATAATGTGTTTCATGTTTCTATGCTCAAAAAGTATGTACGGGACCCGTCACATATTCTTGAGAAACCACCGGTAGAAATCCGAGAAGACCTACATTATACGGTACAGCCGGTAAAGATCATAGACCGACAGGTCAAGAAGCTAAGGAGCAAAGAGGTGCCGATGGTGAAAGTACTTTGGAAGAGTGATCGTGTCGAGGAGCAAACGTGGGAAGTGGAGACCCTAATGAGGGAACAATATCCATTTCTGTTTAATTAGACACGTGGATTTCGGGGACGAAATCCCAAATAAGGGGGGTAGAACTTGTAACACCGCCCCCAAGTATTTGTACTTCATCGAATTATGTATTGAACCCTGAGAAATGTATAAAAGCCTTTTTACGTGATTGTAAATTTTTATCATTTCTTTTGCGTGAATAGTAAAATTCACGTGGGGCCCACACCGGAGGTAGGGGCCGCCCGATATTATCGGGGCAACATATTATATTTATCTTGGACTAGATAATATGTATATGGTGGTGGATATCCTAATTGGGCCATGGCAATGGCATAGGGTTGACCGGTTGGTCAAACGGGGCCAAATTATCAGTATCGACAATTTATTAGATAACAGCCCGAAAAGGGATTTCGGAGACTTCTAAATTGAATTTGGGGAATGCATATTGATTCTAAGGTCCAATAAGGATTGGGAACAAGTGTTATATTTTATTTGACCCGATAAGATAAAATATACTTAAAACTGTCCGGAAAATACAACTTTCGGGACCGATTGTACACTCAGGTACACAAAGGGTTGACCTCCCACATGAGTGGGGGCCAACCCACGTCCTTGGTATGGAAAATAGCAAGGGGAGCCGCATCATGGAGCTGAGAATTGGCTGGGGAAGTGATTGGGAGACCAATCAATATGAGGGTGGGACCATTGCCATATGATTTGGTGAGTAATGCCAAAATGGCATCCTCAATCACCCCTCACCCCATATGCTCGGTTCAATCATCCAAGGAAGGGAGAGAAACTCTGAAAATACTCCATTTCCTCATCCTTTCACGCACCAAGAACAAAGGAGGAAGAAGGAGGGGAAAAGAGAAGAGAAAAGTTGGTTTTGGAGAGGAAAACTTGTGTTTAGCAAAGTAAGGACTCCATTAACCCCATTTCGTTTTCTTTAATCATCTTATATGATTATTCAATCATATTTCACACCCTAGGATTGTTCTACACGTTGGGATGTGTAGAAAGAGGGGTTGGAAGGTGGTTCTAAGTCCAAGAACGGACTTAGAAGCCAAAGGACCGGTTCGCCGGAAAATAACCTTTTGAAGGTTATTTATATTACTATGGGTTTTATGATGATAAAAACTTGTTAGTAACTTGTCTAAGGTATTCAAGGAACTTTCACGGAGTTGAAAAGGTTGCCGGAGTTGTCGCCGGAGTTCGTCGAAGTTCGCCGGAGTTTCACCGAAGCTAAATCGGGAAGGCTAGGACTTCATAAGCTTCATTAAGGTGAGAAGACGGCTTTATGCTTTATAACTTTTGCGTTAGGAATGAGATTACCTAAATTAATCAAGGATATGTTTTGTGGAATGATTAAAGATAATCAAGTATTTGCTTATGCCATGATTTTGCATAAGACATAGTTGAAAAGCATGTTATGTAGGTTTGGTGATTAAAAATGTGATAAAATATTTTGTGTGATGATCCAGGGGTCCAAATTGGTATTTTTGGATCTAGGACATCAAGAAGTATATGTGTATAAAATTTCAAGTTAATCGGACTCCGTTTGAGTGGTCAAAAGGGGCGTTGACCGCCAAGTCAACTGCCATACCCGACCGGGTATTGACTCATACCCGACCGGGTATTTGCTGAAAAATTGCCCAGGGGGCTACTGTCTCCTATACCCGATCGAGTATAGGTAGATACTCGATCGAGTATACATGGAAAATTAGCTTTGGGGGCTACCGCCTCCTGTACTCGACCGAGTATGGGTAGATACTCGATCGAGTATTGGTTTATGCTCAAAACGGACAGTTTTGAGCGGGTTAATGTGGGCCGTTCAGGTGGGACCCGCCCACATTGGTTCCCAAGGATGGTTATATGACTATAGGGCTAGGTATTGTCCATAGTTGAAGGAACGAAAGGTTAGCCATATCCAGGTTAGGGTTTGGTAAGGATTTAGTTTGGGGTTGAGTATCCCCGGGACATGCAAATGATCCTGAAACTCGGTTGGGGTTGAGCATCCCCGGGACTATAAATGATCCTGAAACTCGGTTGGGGTTGAGCATCCCCGGGACATTAAATTATTCTGAAACTCGGTTGGGGTTGAGTATCCCCGGGACTATACATGATCCTGAAACTCGGTTGGGGTTGAGCATCCCCATGACTGTAAATGATCCTGAAACTCGGTTGGGGTTGAGCATCCCCGGAACATTTAATGATCCTGAAACTCGGTTGGGGTTGAGTATCCCCGGGATGCTAAGTGCTCCCAAAACTCGGTAGGATATTATAAATGTAGAATGTAGCTAGCGAGCTAGGCATTCGGGAAAAGGGTGAGAAAGGTCAGGTAAGAACTTTATCTCTAAAAGACTCTTTGAATGAAATGACCTACGGGTCGAGTATTTTACATATATATATATAGTATGTATCATCGGATGAGTGAGTCACATACATATATGTATCACCCTATTTTTGGGTCCCGTGTCTGAAACATTAGTTATTCTTCATATAGCCTGCTTGTCACTAGTACTTCTATGGAGTACTGACCCCTCCGGGGGCCCTCACATTTTTTAGGGGTAGGCTAGGGTCCTACTACCTGCACCTTTGCCTAGGGTGATCGATCGAGAAGGAAGACGTGGTTCGTGCTTCCATTCATATTTCAAATGTATAAACTGCTCATGGATTTTTTTGAACAATATTTTCATTAAAACAGTTGGGGGCCTGCGTGCCCGTGTTTGCCACGTGTGGCTAAGTATCAAACATTTTATTATTCCGCATTTGTTTGATTATGATATTGATGTTGATTGTATGTGTTTACTAATCGGTTTGGCAATAGAATCAATCGGACGCCTTGTACAATCCAATAGGGATGAACTGTTGTTGTTCCTATCGGGTTGTACGGCGGTTGTCTACGTGGCTCGGATGCGGTCCGGGGCGTGACAATAACTTTCTCCCGCATATGTAGTTCTTTTAAGTATAAGAAAATAAGAAGACAAAACAATTGAGCCTCATGATAATTGACTCTCTCATATGTAGTGCTTTTAGGCATAAGACGCTAAGAAAGATAAACTTACTAACAATCGAGTGAGAGAATTTTCTCTCTCATATGTAGTTCTTATTAAGTATATAAGATAATCCTGCTAACCGTTGAGAGTGATTTTTTTTCTTCAATTCCATATGTATCACTTTTAGGTATAACATAAGTCAGCTAACAATTGAACGTGAGAATTTTGTCTCTCTCTCTCTCTCATATATATATATAGTCTTTTTAGATATAACAAGATAAACTTGCTAATAATTAAGCGAATTTTTTCCCCCTCATACATAGTGCTTTTAGTTTTTAGAAGATAATCCGACTAACTATTGAGTGGGAGAGTGTTTTCCCATATGTAGTTCTTTTAGGTATAACAAAATTAGTCGGCTAAGAATTGAGCAGATTATTTTTCCCTCATATGTTAGCACTAATTTAATAATCAGTTGCAAGTTCTTATTTAACTTGTATTTGTTAATTTAATATTTATTGCATTCACTTAAATTTTATGTCTTTCACTTATTGTATTCACTTTTTTAGAACAATATTTAATTTTTAAAATTTAATCTAATCATAAAAATTATTAAGTAGCAAATTTTAATGAGTGGTGTCAACTAAGTTTTTCTAATATACTCTTCATTGAATATATACTGTATAGACTTATACTTTATGGTATTAGATTATTGAACTCTTATTTTTCAAATATCTTAGAATCCTAAAAAGTTGTTTTTATTTTAATATTTAATTATATCATGAGTAAAAATATATGCACCATCTGCTCCTTCCTGTGTTTATGCACGGTACTATACTAATCTTCTCTAAATAAGATCAAACATTAGTTTTGTACCCTTACTATCTGATGGGGTTATGGGACTAGGCCCAGAGCCTAATCGGTCCAGGCCCCGAACTTGGACCAGCGGGCCCAAGCCCAGCAACCCAGAGCTCGAGTCAGTCCAACCAACCAGGGAAATCAAGGAGCGGAAGCCCAAGAGAGCCTGTCGACCAGCCCAGTGGGGAGCCTGCCTTCCAGCCCAGTGGGGAGCCCGCCTTCCAGCCTAGCCAGGAGCCTGCCGACCACCAGCCCGGCTGGGAGCCTGCGGTCCAGCCCAACTGGGAGCCTGCGGTCCAGCCTACCCGGGAGCCTGCCTTCCAGCCCAGTGGGGAGCCTACCTTCCAGCCTAGCCAGGAGCCTGCCGATCACCAGCCCAGCTGGGAGCCTGCGGTCCAGCCCAACTGGAAGCCTGCGGTCCAGCCTACCCGGGAGCCTGCCTTCCAGCCTACCCGGGAGCCTGCCTCCAGCCCGTTCAGAAGCCTTCCTCCAGCCTAGCGGGAAGCCCACCATCCAGTCCAGCAGGAGGGAGCTCAAGCGTCCAGCCTGCCAGCCAGGCTGACCTGCCAGCCAAGAAGAGTAACGGCCAACAATTAATGCGCGACTTAATTATGTGTTTAATTCTGTATTAATGTTGTAATTAATTTAGTCATTATTATGTTCGGCAGTTACCATTTGTAATCGCCTATAAAAGGCAATTCGAATTTCAAATACAGATATGCTATTTCTGGCTAACTTTCCATATTCGTACTTTCCTAATTCTTGCTTGAGTGTCGTACGTAGCTTTCCTAATAGCCTACGAGCGTCCTATTTTGGACCAACATTGGTGCTTTCATTGAGAGCCTCTATTGTCACTCACATAACTGGAGTAGGAATCACACAGGAAGATGGCCGGAATCTCGTCTCGACGTGACCATGTCTCAGTCCACACCGAGGAGTCCGCCCGGTCTGGCCGCCAGCGTGCCCTCGACAACCATGCACAGGGCAGGAGGGCGGCGCGCCAAGGCGACCTTCGGAACCAATTATCAGGCCACGGAGACCTAAGGGCGACGCTCAACCACACCCAAGGTGAGCGCTCGGTCCGCAGCCGGCGGGGGGGAGGCCGACGTCATGCTCCGCGCATGGACTCGGCTCGACTCAATGCCGGGGTGGAAGCCCTGCAGGAGGCAACTCGGGTTCTGGGGACCTTGGCTCAAAATTTCCAACAGATGGTGTCTGGCGGAAATGTGGATGAGCCTGCCCGTCAACAGACGCCAGCGGATGTGGAGGTGTCCTCCAGGCGGCGTGATGAGCGACGCTCTGGATCTAACTAAAACAGGGGGGAAGAAGTCTCCCATCGGCGGGGGGAAGAAGTCTCTCAGCAGCCTAGCCGACCCCATCGGCAGACGGGGAGGGGCGCCCAGCAGGGGCGCCCAACGCAAATGGAAGGAGGCGAGCCCTCTCGCCACTCTCACTGGGCGAGCAGTCGGACTGGCTCCACGGAGAGGCAAAACGTGGGGCCCCGACCTCACGTGCACGGACGACTTGGAGGTGCCGCCGGACATGCCCAGCCCCGCGCTGGAGCTGTCCGGGGGAACCCACCGCCGGCCGAGGTGGAAGATCTACGACAGCGCCTTGACGAGTTGAGAAGGAGGGTCGTCGGGGGGGAGCCTTACACGGCCGACCTCCGGATACCCGAACCCTTCACTCGGGCGGTCATGGATGCGCCGTTGCCGAGGGGCTACAAGCCCTGCGCCATTGAAGCATACAAGGGCGCTTCTGACCCCCAACATCATGTATCTCGGTACCTTTCCTACATGGTCATGATGGGGTATGAGGACGCCATCCGATGCCGCGGTTTCTCCGCCACTTTGGATGGCCCGTCTCGTGAATGGTATGATTCTCTACCTGACGGGAGTATCACGAATTTCCGTGAGTTGGCTCAGCGCTTTCTCCTGAGGTTCGCGAGCTCCCGAGACGTCAAGAAAAACTTCAGCCACCTGTTCGGTCTAAAACAGGGGAAGAAGGAATCATTGTCGACCTTCCTAGCGAGGTGGAGGGCCGAGTCAGTCAAGGTTCAGGGCCTTGATGACAGGACCGGGGTGGCCATGCTCACAAACTCTATCCGATCGGGCGAGCTTTACAAAGATTTCGTCAGAAGTCCCCCCACCTCGTACGAGGAGGCGCTCGGCCGTGCCGACCGGCAAGCCGAGGCGGAGGACGCCTTGCAGAGGAAAAGAGATGAGGAAGAAGGTGCAAAAGAAGAAAAGAAGAAGGAAGCCGGTTTGGGTGCTGAGAAAGCTGACGGCCAAGCTAACAACAAAAACAACAAGTTCAGAGGTAACAAAAGTAGAGGCAAGGGCAAGGCGGACGTCCCGAGCGGACCGCTACAGCCCGTCAAGCAATTGACCCCACTTGCTCAGCCGGTCGGGGCCATCCTCGACTACGCGGAGGAGCAAGGTTTAGTCGACTTTCCGGAGGAGTGTGATGTGGTGACTGCCAAGCGCAACCACGACCAATATTGTCGATTCCATCAGAGAGCAGGGCATGATACAGATGATTGCGTCATTCTCCGGCGGCAAATTGAAGAACTCATCCAGAAAGGGTACCTGGGCCAATTCGTTGGCAAACAAGGAGGCATCCCGCAGAAGAGGAGCCTGACGTGGCAGCGGTCCGACCAAGCTACCACGTCAAAGGAGACACCGCCTGCCAAGAAGCGAGAGCTCGGCGCCTTCTCCGAGGAAGACGATGCCGACCTAGGGAACGGCCCCCGGAAGTACCATCGATGTTCATTCATATTCGGGGGACCCCAGGGAGGCGACACCTCTGGAGAGCGGAAGCAGTGGGCCCGAGCCCTATACGTTGGGGAGATAACCAGGGCTCCCGCCGACAAGAGGGTGAAGAGGGACCCCATCTTCTTCACCGACGCAGATTTGCCACTGATGCCTCCGCTGCACAGGGATGCCTTGGTCATCAAGGTCTCGGGCTGGACCGAAAAGACTTGATCCCGGTGAGAACCCCACTCTCAGGCTTCACCGGGGACTCCATTGAGTCGGAGGGCAGCATAGTCCTCCCTGTGATGGTGGGCTCCGAGCCCTGCGTATCCAAGTTAGACGTCGAGTTTATCGTCGTACGCCTAACTTGTGCGCATAAGATCATCATGGGAAGGCCAGCCCTGGAAGACCTCAAATGTGTGATATCCCAGGAGCACCTATGCATGAAGTTTCCCACTCCGAATGGCGTCGGAGTCGCCAGGGGAGATCAGCGAATGGCGAGGAGCTGCTATCTCAAAGCTTGCAAACAAATCGGTCAAAAAGACTTGAGGATCCACACTATCAACAGCAAAGCCATGAAGTATGAGGAGGGTCAGCTCCGCGCTGAACCCACCTCAGACGTGGAGGAGATCCAGATTGACCCCGAGAGGCCGGAGCGGAAGGTCAAGATCGGGACCGGGCTCCCGGCCGACTTGAGGGAGAGGATTATCCAGGTACTTGTCCTTTTTAGCGTTGTCTTCGCGTGGGGACCGGAGGACATGCCTGGCCTTGACCGAAGCATCGCTGTCCATCGGCTGGCGGTCGATCCAATGGCGAAGTCCATCCAGCAGAAGAGAAGACACCTCTCAACCGAGAGGAGGGAATTCGTGAAGAAGGAGGTCAATATGCTCCTGAGTATCAAGCATATCCGGGAGGTCTTGTACCCGGTCTGGCTGGCAAACGTGGTCCTGGCCCCGAAGCCGCCAACCTGGAGGATGTGTGTTGATTACACCGATCTCAACAAGGCATGCCCGATGGATCCATTCCCATTGCCTAACATCGACCAACTAGTCGATGGGACGGCCGGATGTGAGTCCTTAGCTTCATGGACGCTTTTCGAGGATACCATCAGATTTTCATGCATGAAGAAGATGCGGAGAAGACCTCATTCGTCACCCCAGAGGGGATTTTTTGTTATCTTGTCATGGCCTTCGGGCTGAAGAACTCTGGGGCGACGTACACGAGGATGGTGGCCAAGGTATTCCGGAAGGTGCTTGGAAGGAACATGGAGGCGTATGTTGACGACATGATCGTCAAGAGCACCCGGGCATCCGATCATGCAGATGATTTGGCAGAGATCTTCGGGATCATGAAGGTAGTCCGTCTGCGCCTGAACCCGAAGAAATGTACCTTTGCCGTCCAAGGAGGCAAGTTCCTGGGGTACATGGTCACACGGAGGGGGATTGAGCCAAATCCTGAGAAGGTAAGGGCAATACTTGACATGGAACCCCCGAGGTCGGTGAAAGAAGTCCAGATTCTCACCGGCCGGCTAGCAGCCCTTGGACGTTTCATGTCCAAGTCCGCCGAGAAGTCCCTACCCTTCTTCCAAGTCCTAAAGAAACAAAATGGTTTCGTCTGGAATGATGAGTGTCAGCGAGCCTTCGACGACTTGAAGAAGTACCTCCTCTCTGAGCCTTTACTCAGCAAGCCGGAGAGGGGGGAGACGTTAATCCTTTATCTTGGGGTTTCCCAAGGTGCAATCAGTTCCGTGCTGGTTCGCGAGGAGGAAGGCGTTCAGCGTCCCGTCTACTATGTAAGCAAGACCCTCCAGAATGCTGAGCTCCGGTACACCCCGCTCGAGAAGACAATATATGCTGCCTACATCACCGCCAAGAAGTTGACACACTACTTCCAAGCGCACCCGATCAGAATCCTGTCGGACCAACCCCTAGGTGCCGCTCTGAGGGCGCCCGACACAACCCGGGTGGTGAAGTGGTCGATGCTCCTCAACCAATACGAGGTTGACTTCCAGTCTCGGACGTCCATCAAAGGCCAGGCTCTGGCTGATTTCATTGTGGAATGCACGGCCCGAGAAGTGGCAGATAGGCAACAGGAGAGCAATGAACAATGGTGGACTCTAGCGACTGATGGGTCGGCAGGAGCCAAGGGATGCGGGGGCGGAATCGTCCTCATCTCACCCGAGGGATTCCGAGCCTACTATGCCTACCGCTATCTTTTCAAAGTCTCCAACAATGAGGTGGAGTACGAGGCCCTACTATCTGGGCTACGATTGGCGGCCGCCATGGGAGCAGAGTGGATAACGGTGAAATGTGACTCCCGTCTGGTGGTTTCACAGGTCAAAGGTGAGTTCGAAGCGAAGGAAGAAAGAATGATGAAGTATCGAGATGTTGTTCGGGAGTTGCTCGGGTTGTTCAAGCAAGCAGAGTTGATCTGCATCCCGAGAAATCAAAACTCCGATGCAGACCTCCTCTCAAAGCTATCCCAAGGGTTACCTGAACATATATCGAGAATTGCACGCATTGAGGAGATGACGACCTCAAGCATATCAGCCTCACCGTCCATTGACGTCCTTCCCTGCAACCAGTCGCCTGGTGTTGGGTGGATGACCTCCTACGCTACATAGCCGATGGGACGCTCCCCGAGAGAGAAGAGGAGGCAAGGTTAGTCCGGCGACGAGCTCCAGGCTACGTCGTCTTGGATGGGAAGTTGTACAAGAGGTCCTACAATGGGACCTTGCTAAAGTGTTTACGCCCACATGAGGCGGAAATGATCGTCTCTGAACTTCATGGGGGCGTATGCTCCGCCCATCAGGGGGCAGGCACGTTAGCTAGGAAGGTCGTCCTCCAGGGGTACTTTTGGCCAACAATAATGAAGGATTGCGCTGACTATGCAAGGAGATGCAAGACATGCCAGAAATTCCAGAAGAGCCCCGGCCGACCAGCAACGATGTACACA
The DNA here is from genome assembly GCA_945859875.1 of Cuscuta europaea. Taxonomy (NCBI): domain Eukaryota; kingdom Viridiplantae; phylum Streptophyta; class Magnoliopsida; order Solanales; family Convolvulaceae; genus Cuscuta; species Cuscuta europaea. Next base: position 14,771,600 of record CAMAPE010000010.1, on the reverse strand, counting down.
CCGATCAGCACCACCCTTCCATTCACAAGATGGGGTGTCGACCTGGTCGGTCCCTTACCAACCGGGTCGGGAAACCGGAAGTTTGTCATCGTCGCGGTGGACTACTTTACGAAGTGGGTTGAGGCCGAGCCGCTTGCCAGCATCACACATCTCCAATGTAAGAAGTTCATATGGAAGAATATTTTCTGCCGGTTTGGGGTTCCCCTCCAAATAATCTCCGACAACGGAAGGCAGTTTGACTGCAAAGCCTTCCGGCAATTCTGTGCAGAGTGGGGAGTAGAATCCAGCCGAGTTGCGGTCTGCTACCCCCAGGCAAATGGACAGGTGGAGAACACCAACCGGACGATCGTCGATGGACTGCAAAAGAAGTTGGAGGCCCTCGGGACTGCCTGGGTGGAGGAGTTGAACAATATACTCTGGACCTTCAGAACAACCCCAAGGAAGGCAACATGAGAGACCCCCTTTGCCTTATGTTATGGCTTTGAGGCGAGGGCACCGTTCGAGGCCGTAGTTCCCAGCCGGCGAGTAGAAGAGTTTGAACCAGCCAGCAATGAGGAGAGGCTCCGAGCCGAGCTCCACCTCATTGAGGAAAGAAGAGACCGTGCCTTCATCAAAGCGGAAAACTATCGACGACAAGTCAAGGCGTACCAAGACAGCCGAGCCCGACCCCGGAGTTTTGACGTCGGTGATTATGTCCTAAGACGTAGGAAGGCCAGCAGGCCGACAGAGGGAGGTAAGCTCTCCGTCAAGTGGGAAGGCCCTTACGTGGTTGACGCAGTGAATGCCGAGCACCTGATGAAGTTTTACCAGTAGAAAATCGAAGTTTCACTTTTCTTTGTAAACTCCTGTGCTCCGAGCACGGGATTACAATTTGTAATTCTTCATGTGGTCCGCCCACATCATGAATTCAATATACTTTGCTAGCGATATTTTGTCATCAAAAGAGGTCCGACCTCACTTAGCAATAAAGGGCGGCGGCAAAAAAAAAGGTACTATGCCCCCCCTCGGTGTTTGGCCGACCTCGGCCAGGCTCTTTAACCGAAAATAGCCAAGCGATTTTCAAGAATCTGGGCAATTTTCTAAAGTAAAGAGCTAGCCGCGACAGTCGAGGCGACGGTAGGGCCGGCCTCCGGGTCGAGGGTACTCAGGATGCTGACCTCCGGGTCCTTTCGAGTGCTCGCCGCCTAACATCGCTGGCCAAGCAGCTCGCACTCTCGTCATCCCTGAGTTGGCGGTGCGGGTTCGTTCTGGTGGATCATGCAGGGTCCGCCCCTGTTGTTTGGCTATCCATGCGGGAGTAACCAGATTATTCCCCAAGTCCGGGCAAACTGGACGGGTTAAAGTGACAGTAGGACTGACCCCCGGGTCATGAACGTTCAGGATACCGACCTAAGAGTCTTCCTCGTCGGTTCAATGTCCGACCTTGCTGGCCAAACAAGTCGCTTACTTGTTGATTCCATATCAATAGCGAACAGATCACTTCTATCCAACTAGGAGAGGCACGGATAGGCTCGGCCACGCCAGCCTAACCGCCCCCCGGGAGGTTAGAGAAGCCAGATCCCCGAATAAATTGCTAAGTATTCGTAATGCAAAGTATAGAAAAGGAAACATATGAATTAAAAGGTAATATTCATTCGAATTTTACATATGGTGGCTACAAGCTACAAAAAAAAGAGGTGCAACAGTCATGGCCGGATGTTCCCATGGCCATCAAGTACAATGATCCAGACACGGGAATTGCTAGGAATCTCAAGGAACTCTCCTGGAATCTGAATTCAGTGCGGTCTTCATCATGGTTGTTCACCTCTCGATGGGTGGTCGCCAAGTTCAGTGGAGGTCTCTCGTCATCAGTATTCTCTCAGCCGGTTCAATGTGTAACATTTTACTAATGCTTGTCTGCTCACCTTGGGGAATGGATCACCTTCCTATTTCTCACTGCCCGGGAGCCTTGGCTGCAAGGACATCACTGCCTAGGAGCCATGGTAGCTACGGAGTCCCCAAATTCTGAAAACAATTCAGCCGGACGGGAAGCGAACCTGCAAAGACAAAAAAAAAGAGAAGTAACAAAGCCTCAAACCCCAGTAAAATTCGCCGACCAACATGGAGCCCAAACCCGCCGACCATATTTACCAGACCCCGAGAACGACGCCCAGCCAGCTTGCCTTCGCCTGGGGATGCCGGGCGACACCCTATTGCCCGAGAATCCATCGGATCCCAATTGGCCGCCCATGGTACCAACCTTCTGGTATCTCGCCTAGGGTCGATACAGCCAGCCACCAACACCCGTCCATCTGGTCCGAGAGGGATCTGACTCCAGCAGCGCACCATAGCTCGTTCGCCCTGCCACCACCAACGTCAGCCTGCTGCTCGCTAGGGACAAAGGATTTGCCCACCTGAGAATCATCACACGCCGTCCCAACCTGGAAGCACTGCCGCTAACCGATGGGGCTGCCGACTTGGGAAGACGGGATGTTGCCATGGCCCGGTGGGTTGCCGACAGAAGCAGAGGGGTCATCGGACGTGCCTGGCCTTGAAATTCCGACGGCCCTTGGTCGCCGGCCCCCTCCCTCGCCAAGCTCTCCGACCGGTCGCGTGTGGATGTCGGGCTTGAGGTACCAACTACTCAATTCGTCCGCCGGTATGGAAGAAGAGGTGACGGCCTGCTGGATTTCCATCTGCGGCGCTGGGCTACGCGAGGAAGACGCACGCACACGGTTCCAGGAGAGAGAGGAAAAAGAAAAGAAAGGAAAGAAAAAGAAAAGGAAAGAAAAGAAAAGAAAGGAAGAAAAGAAAAGAAAGGAAAAGAAAAAAAAAGGAAAGAAAAGAAAAGGAAAGAAAAGAAAAGAAAGGAATTTATTTGGAGCATTTTTTGGGAGCCTGATTTAATTTGGGAATTTCCATAAATTCTGGGATTCCCATAATCCACAATTATGGCTCCCTGATATGTGAATATTTTTAAATCGGCAGCTGACTTAAACTACTCCCTCTTAGCCGAGTCTACTACTCGACTAAGGGAGTGGGGGACTCGTGATGGGGTTATGGGACTAGGCCCAGAGCCTAATCGGCCCAGGCCCCGAACTTGGACCAGCGGGCCCAAGCCCAGCAACCCAGAGCTCGAGTCAGCCCAACCAACCAGGGCAATCAAGGAGCGGAAGCCCAAGAGAGCCTGTCGACCAGCCCAGTGGGGAGCCTGCCTTCCAGCCCAGTGGGGAGCCCGCCTTCCAGCCTAGCCAGGAGCCTGCCGACCACCAGCCCAGCTGGGAGCCTGCGGTCCAGCCCAACTGGGAGCCTGCGGTCCAGCCTACCCGGGAGCCTGCCTTCCAGCCCAGTGGGGAGCCTACCTTCCAGCCTAGCCAGGAGCCTGCCGACCACCAGCCCAGCTGGGAGCCTGCGGTCCAGCCCAACTGGAAGCCTGCGGTCCAGCCTACCCGGGAGCCTGCCTTCCAGCCTACCCGGGAGCCTGCCTCCAGCCCGGTCAGAAGCCTTCCTCCAGCCTAGCGGGAAGCCCACCATCCAGTCCAGCAGGAGGGAGCTCAAGCGTCCAGCCTGCCAGCCAGGCTGACCTGCCAGCCAAGAAGAGTAACGGCCAACAATTAATGCGCGACTTAATTATGTGTTTAATTCTGTATTAATGTTGTAATTAATTTAGTCATTATTATGTTCGGCAGTTACCATTTGTAATCGCCTATAAAAGGCAATTCGAATTTCAAATACAGATATGCTATTTCTGGCTAACTTTCCATATTCGTACTTTCCTAATTCTTGCTTGAGTGTCGTACGTAGCTTTCTTAAAAGCCTACGAGCGTCCTATTTTGGACCAACACTATCCTTAATTAATCAAATTAGTTAATACAATTAATTAATTGCCACCTAGTTCCCTTGTATAAACGGGTCAATCAGTTGGTTGTGGGACCTGTGACGGACCTAGTATTTATATTTTGGATGTTCAAAACTACAAATTTTCTTCTTAAAATACTAGGAATAATTAATAAATTATTAATCTAATTCGGACATATATATTTTCATTGTTTTTATATCTTTGGGTGTTCACATGAACACCCATGAATACATCTGTCACTGGGTAGGAAAGTCCAACGATGGCTGTGGCAGAGGCAGCCGTCGCCGGTATCAGACTGGTCGAAGAAGCATTCTGGAAAAATTCTGGGAGCCAGCAACTGCGGTAGTGTCAGGCCCAGGGGCGGATGTATGCTAGGCCAGGGGTGGGCTTCAGCCCAGCCCAATTTTTTTTTTAATAGTATTGGTACATTTTCAAATCTCAATCCAGCCTAAATTATTTGTCAGCCCACCCCACAAATAATTTGTGAATCAGTGAAGTTATGAACTTCTGCCGTGAATTTGTAAACTGTGATTAACCGATTGTGTATTAAACTATTAATGTATTAATTATTATTATTTTTAGCATTTTAGAGTTTTAGGGCTAGGGAATCATACAACCGTTTTGATTATTAATTGAATTTTTCAGTACATAATTAAATAGTTTTATTTTTTATATATAAGTATTTTAATATATACCAATATTGAAAATGTTTTTAGAATGGATAATGAACATGTTGCTGTTGAGGGTAAGTCCCACAGATCCGAAAGCCCAACACGAACTTTGGATATATCAGGAATGGCCCAGAATCAAAGTGTATAAGAAAATATAAGATCTGAACTAACTAAAACTCGAAAGCCCACTTGTATTAATTAACCAATCTGATTACAAAGGATTTCCCGATCAGTAAGTCGGAAACTATGCTTTAATACAAGAAATAAGAGCAAATGATGCTATTCTAGAGCTTGAGTATTGAAAATCTAACCCTTACAATGCTTTGAAACCTTCTATTTATACTAATGGAGAGCATGGGCTGCCTCTTGCTGATTGGCCGTTGTTCCACCGACTTGGTCATCCATGCTTCCACTTGCGGATGTCATAGTCTGGCATTAACTGCACTTGGCCACTTGCTGGTTGGCCGTTGCTCGAACGGGATGTTGGGCTGCACTGAAGATGCTGTCAAATTGGCCCAAGTATGATATATAGCCCGAACTTCGTTCGGTATGTCTTCTTACTGGGCCAATCTTTATTTGGGCCGAACTCCGTTCGGTATGTCTCCTTACTGGATCTTCTCATCATAGAGTGATGGGCCTGTTACTTGGGCCGGACATCTTGGGCCTTCCCGATCTGGGTATTGGGCCTCTAGGTCAATATCCCAACACAAGTCCCCCACTTCCGATGTCTCGAACGAAGTGAGTGCATCAGGAAGTATACCAATGTCATAATACCCCGAATGGCGATCGGGGTACAGAAGTAATCAGTTCCCCATGCTGTGATTTGACGGCTGCCGCTTCATTTCCCCATATTCATCACGATAACCGTCGTTTAGTCTTTTCATTAGACGCGTGTTTTAGCTTAAATGCTCTTAGTGATGTGTCGCTCTCTGATTGGTTCTCGACACGGCGGTTTCAAGGCTATAAATTAGCCCTTAACTCCTCAATTCCGGGTTTCGACTCTGCAATTCTTTGGCCTTCGTTGTTTCCTCTGCAAATTTCCCCCTGCTTCCTTTGCTCAGGTAATTTCCCAACTTTGGATTCCCCATCTTCATTTCTGGCTTCGATCGAGATGAGCCCCAAAGAGCATTCCTCTGATTCGGAGATGGCCTCTCATGGAGATGACCGTGACACCGCCATTGTAGATGCCATCCCAGTTCCGTTTGCCGGTGTTTCTACTGAGACGGCGGCGAATACCAGGGCTGAGGCGGAGGACCTCCCTAGCACTTCTTCTTCCTCCAGTGAGGATTCTGATGACACCAAATCCGAGGACGAAATAGCCTCCATGGCGTCCGGACGTCCCAACGATGTTCCTCGCCACACTCTTGACCTAAAACTGATTAGGGAGAGGAGGCAAAAATTGACCTCCCATAATAGGGCCGAAATTCCGGCCCTTATCCCTGACCCGGTGGATTTCCGTTTACAAGCCGGGCTTCACCCAATGCGTCATAGGCCCGGAATGACCATAGTCCACTTTGACTCAATTAGGACCGGCCTTAGATTTCCGCTACACCCTTTCTTCATTTCTTTCTTCAATTTCTACGAAATTGTACCGGCCCAGATTATGCCGAACTCTTATCGAGCAATGGCGGGTTTCATTTGTCGTTGCAAAGATGTCGGCGCCCGACCAACCCTAGAGCTCTTCCACCAGTTTTTCAAAGTAGCCCCTCAACAAACCCATGGCTATTTGGCCACTAGTGCCCGAACGGGACACATCCTGTTCAAAGGAAACCCAACTTCGATCAAAGGGTGGAAAGACCGGTTTTTCTTCGTGTCCATCCCGGACGGTCTGATTCCCTGCAAGTGGAATGCCTTTCCCCGCAAAACCCCTGATCCTGTCCTCACTGAAGAAATCTACAAGGACATGCTTGCTGTGGAGAAGGATAAATGCATGGACATCATGAATTATCTGACCCCCGAACGACTTATAACAGCCGGGATAGGTACTGCCCGTTCTCTTGGGTTTACTTGTTTTGATAAACCAAGTGCCTTGGTCCGGGCGGTCCTTCCCGTGCGAGAAACGTTCTTTTATTCTTTTTTCTAGTTTCTCACACGCTAGGGCCGCTCGATACTAACATTGTTCTTTGTCTTTTTTCAGCACCCAACCCAGATCTTCCCATGGATGATAGCAGAGTCATCGCAGCCTGTGGGGGCAGAAAGCGGAAAAAATCCCGTAAGAACCCCCAACCTACTCCCACCATTGTTCCCGCTCAGGAGGCTGCCCCTTCCCAACCGCTCCCAGAACCTCAGCCAATTCAGCAGGTCCACCAGGATCAACTAGAGGCCATGCTGCTTGATGACCGGTTCGGTTCTGACCAACTGCACCAATTTTCCCAGCATTTCGACTCCGTTCGGGGGGAATCCTCGAATGCTGGTGAGACCCATACCGACCACATTACGGGTCAGGTCGAGCGGATCTCCCTATCCGACTCTGTTCATGAGGTTTTAGAGAGGGCTGGATCTACACCGAGCCAGATCTGGTGTACCTCCTCCTGGTTCAACAACTTTTCCCTTCCTCAGTTGCCAGTCGAGCAATCTGAAGAATGTCTGGCTCTGACTGCTCTGAAGGTATATTGTCTTTTGTGCTTTGTCTTTATTTTATTCTCTGTAACCAGCACTAATTCTCGAACGGTATTCTGTAGATGGGCTTGTACACCCTTCAGATGCGGGAGGCCCGCCTGGCCAAAGAGCGGGAACTGATTGTTGCCCAGTCTTCTGCTGAGCAACATGCTGCTGCTGCCATCGCCTCTCTAGAGGCCGAACGGAAAACCTTTGCGGAGGAAAAGCAGAGGCTGGATGCTGACATCGGTACCCTTCGGGTCCAACTCGCAGCTTCCCAGGCGAAGGTCCTTGCCGCTGAGGCCGCACGGGTTAGATTCGAAGAAATGCCATCCAGCATCCCGGATGGTCCCTATGAAGTGAACGTGGATCTGTCCGCCGTCCGGGACATGTTTAAATCCTCTGATGAATTCTCCATCATCAAGGATGAACATGCAAGGGCCCAAATCCCGTTCGCCTTTGGGGCGTATTTGAAGGATTTCCCCAAAGGCACCGGTTGGCTATCGGCTGGGGTGGCCCTCTTGGATAAGGACCCGGAGGCCAAAAAATGGAACGACTCCATTGTCTCCGATCTTTATGGCAAAATTGGCCAGGTCTTGCTGCGTCCCTTCGTCACTCAGCTTCAAAATCAACTGGGGAGGCCGGTTCAGGCTTCTGATCTCCCCACAGATGACATCATCCAGGCGCAGTTCGAGAAATATCTGCGAGCCCAGCAACGGGAAGCTGATCGAGCTGTGGGAAAAGAGCCTGAACCCCCATCTGATGATGATGAGGATGAGGATGAAGAGGGAGATGACATGGCCCCCTGTCAATAATTCATATGTACTTTTTCATTACTTGTTGGAATTTTCTTTTTCTCTAAATAGCTTGTACTTCCCGGTCAGTAGCACCGATGAATATATATCCCTTTTTGCCTGAACTTTGGCGTACTGTCTTTTCTGTCTTTAATGCATGATTTACTCGCCATTCGGGATTCGGCCTGTTTCGTAGGACTTAACCAATTTCCTGACTTATTTCTTGCTTAAATAATCCTAACGCCGTTGATCGCCGTTCGGGCATTAGAAAGTTCTGATAATTTACTTAAGGAAAAAACCCCTTCCCCTGGTACTCAGCCGTTCGGGCTTCATACCAAATTTTAGGACTTGGCACATTCTTGCTTCAGATAATCTCTTACAACTTGATAGCCGGTCGGGCTTTAGTTCAATCCTTAAGCTATCTTTTTATGACGTTGATAGCCGGTCGGGCTTCAGGACAATTTTTAGGACTTAACAGTTTTCTTCCAGATAACCTTTTACAATACTGTTGGCCGGTCGGGCTTCAGGCTGATATTTAGGACTTAGCATTTTTCTCCCAGATAACCTTTTACAATACTGTTGGCCGGTCGGGCTTCAGGCTGATATTTAGGACTTAGCATTTTTCTAAACAGCAAGCCCCTGTGATTTTTGCTAATCCTCTGTAAGCCCGTCCGGGGTACGTGCACAAAAAAATGAAACATAAATGCCCCAATTTAATCGTAACCACCAAATGTCACGTGTTGCTCATGGATTAGGGAGTTGTGCGGTACTTTCCCTATTTATAGAGAGGTGCTTCCCCTAATTTCTCCTGCTGTTTTCTCATTTTTCTTTCGAGCTTTCTCTCTCTAGAATTCCTTTGCATACTCTCAAGCCTTCTCTCTCTAGAATTCCCAAGTTTCCTCCAGCGTTTTTATGTACTACTCCTCTAGCTCAGAATCTGAAGAGATGCCTTTGATCCGCAAAAGCAAAACATCCGCTGGTAACCAGGCCGAAGGCTCTTCGTCCCAAACACCCAAACCCGCCAATACTCAGGTCAGCAAACATACCGAACAGCCGCAGGAGGATGGATGTCTGTCGGGAGATGACCTCCAGGTTTACAACAAGGGGATGCCCGAGCGGCCACCCCGCATTGCCCTACATTTCAATCGCATACGCAAACACAAACAACGTCTCCCAGAAGATGTTGAACGGCAACTTAGCCAGTTGTTGCCCCCACCAAGAGAATATTATGCCGGATTCATTCGGCACCCTATGAGGCACAGACCGGGGCACATGCTAGTTCACCTTGATGCTCTGATTGCTGGACTTCGGTTCCCTCTCCACTCATTCATAATGACAGGCTTCATTATCCGGTGCCACGAGTTGAGGATCACCCCGAGCGTCGATCTGTTCTTTTATCATTACTGCTATCAGCCCTACTGGATGACCGGGTACTTGAAGTTGGTAGCCCGTTCTGACCGTCAGCTGTTCACAGAGAACGTTACCCCGCAGGCTGACTGGGAAGAGCAGTTTTTGTTCGTTCGGGTAGGTGATTCTTTGCCATTCCCGGACAGGTGGAACGCATACCCTGTTCGGGATTCCCTGCCAAGGGTGGATGTCGTCCTACGCTCCCAGGCTGAGTCTTTGCGAATGGGAGGGACCAGAAGTCTTCGCAATTTTGTCACTGCCTCGAGCATGTTATCTGCTGGAATTGGTAAGCATAGTAGGGTTTTAACCCGATCATCCTTCGCTCTCATAATTCAACTTTCTTATTTTTTACTTCTCTTTCTTGTAGGTGTGATATCTCCCATACCCGTCCGGCGTTCTATCTCTTCTGCTAAAGGGAAGGAGAAGATGATAGCCGATCGTGATTCGGCGGAGCAAACCCGCAAAAAGCGCAAAGGAAATGATGGCGATCACCTGATCCCGATCGACCATGTGGTTGACTTGACCGGGCCGGAGGTCGAGCCCAAAAGATCGGTGCCTGCCAACAAACCAACTCCGGTTCTTACTGCCACGTCGATCGCTGATCGGATGTTTGTTGAGTTCTCAAATATGGGGCCCAGATCAGAAGGGAGGTATCTGTTCGGGTTGATGCCATCTTCTATGTGGTGTCATACTGCGATCAAAGTTCCCCCGAGCTTCACTTACTTGACTCACTGGTCGGACCTTTTCGAAGCAGGTCACCAGGAAGCACTCAAGGTATATTTCAGTCCGACCCATACCTTTCTATTATTCATGCTTTACCTTTTCTGACTTTCATTGTAACCTTGTTTTCAGGCTGGCGTGTATTATCACAAAGCCTTTTTGCTGCTGAGAAGGAGATGAAAGCCCTGGCCAGTGATCGGGATGACGGCCAGGTCCTTCTTTCCGCCACTCGGAAGTTAGCGACCGACCTCCAGGAGCAGGCCAAAGAGGGTGAGAAGGCAAAAGCTGCCCTGGCCGAGATGCAGGAGACGTCCCGTCGCCGCGACCGGGAGCTCAAAGAACTTCGGGCCAAGGTGAGGGCTGCTGAATCTGTTGGCATTAAATTTGATAAGGCTGTCGGAGATCATCTGCCCGAACCCTACACGGTCAATACCTCTCAGATTGCTCAGCAATCGGTAGTGGATTTCCAATGGGGCAAGGCAATGAACCTCGCTCTGGAGAACACGGCCCGGCAATTCCTAGGTCCTCACCTTGGCCAATTTTTGCGTGAGAGCTCAGATCCCATCAAGGCGTGGGTCGACCTCCTGGACAGCACGCCGGAAGGGAAATCTTTCTTGGATGTCCTGACCGAGAAAACCGTAAAGCAAAGTCAGGACCTGCTTCTGGATAGGAATCTTGAACTGATCTTAGAGCGTTTCCCCAAGCCGTTCGATCCTGATGAACTAGGCTTCGATGATCTGTTCGGGAATACGTACGATCGCGTCATGGAGAAAAGATCCAAAGCAGCGCCTGACGATGCAGTGCAGGCAGGGAGCTCTCAGCCTACGTCCTCCCCGAACGGCGATCCTCCAGTAGTGTAGCCTTTCCTTATTTGTTGTCTCCTTCCTTGTATATTTGTTCTTCTTGTATATTCCGGCTAGTAACGCCGAAGAATAAACTGGACTTTTTTCCTTTGTCTGTTGTACTTTTTCTATTCCTTTGATTTTTTGTCCACAATCTTTTCTACATGGCCGAACCTCACTCGGCTTATGTATCTTTATAACTGACACCTTTCCCGAAACCGTTTTGATCCCTTTTCCTGTTCGTGGCGCACGGGTTCAAAACTCTTAGCTGAGGTGAATTCCTCCAAGCCGTTTTTTATCGTGACCACAGGGTCAAACTCTCAGCTGGGATAGGGGCTCCCTCCAAACTGTTAACCCGTTTGACGTTCGGTCATCCGGAATGACTTCACGTGTTAACAAGCTGAGGTGAGACTCTCTTCATAATTGTTCTGACACCTTTTCCGAACCCGTTTTGATCCCTTTTCCTGTTCGTGACGCACGGGTTCAAAACTCTTAGCTGAGGTGAATTCCTCCAAGCCGTTTTGATCGTGACCACAGGGTCAAACTCTCGGCTGGGATAGGGGCTCCCTCCAAACTGTTAACCCGTTCGTCATTCGGTCATCCAGAATGAGTTCATGTGTTAACAAGCTGAGGTGAGACTCTCTTCATAATTGTTCTGACACCTTTTCCGAACCCGTTTTGATCCCTTTTCCTGTTCGTGACGCACGGGTTCAAAACTCTTAGCTGAGGTGAATTCCTCCAAGCCGTTTTGATCGTGACCACAGGGTCAAACTCTCCGCTGGGATAGGGGCTCCCTCCAAACTGTTAACCCGTTCGTCATTCGGTCATCCAGAATGAGTTCATGTGTTAACAAGCTGAGATGAGGCTCTCTCCCTTCCAAGCCCATAATTCTGATGCATTCCGAACCGTTCTCTCTGGCTCGTATCATCCATATTAGGGGTCTGAGGTAACCCTTTTCGAACTGTAAGGAAGATCACCGAATTTGGGTCATTCCTTACTTATAGCTAAAAGGGCGACTAGCTTCCAAGTCAAGTTTTATGACTGAGGCGAGATTTTTCAAAACCATAGTTCCGATTCCCCGGGCGACAATCCGTACCTTATCCGAACGTCGCTCGGTTAATCCATATCTTACAGTCTTGACACCATCTCCAAGCCGTTTTGATCCCTTTGCGCGTACGTAATTACAGGGTCGACTTTGGCTAAGTTGACGACTCAGCTCCCTCCAAGTTGTTAACCCGTTCGTCATTCGGTCATCCAGAATGATTCCACGTGTTAACAGGCTGAGGTGAGAATCACTGTCCTTCGAACTCCAGGCCATTTTGATCCCTTCATCCATGCGTAATTACAGGGTCAAAACTCTTGCTGAAATGTATGGCTCCCTCCAAACTGCTAATATGTTCGTCATTCGGTTTTCCAGAATCGATTCTCATATTAACCGCTGAGGTGAGACTATCTGAGCGTCAAACTCCCAGTCGTTGGCTGAGAATGACTTTCCTTCCATGCTGTTAACTCGTTCGTCATTCGGTCATCCGGAATGATTGAGTTAACCATGGGCACCGATTTTCTGAGCCTCAATTCTTCAAGCCGTTTTTGATCCCTTTGTTCTTACATAAATCTAGGGTCAAAAACTCTCTAAACTGAGAATTGATTTTCCTTCCATGGAATTAACCCGTTCGTCATTCGGTCATCCGGAATGATTGAGTTAACCACGGGCACCGATTTTCTGAGCCTCAATTCTTCAAGCCGTTTTTGATCCCTTTATTCTTTCGTAATTCTAGGGTCAAAAACTCTCTAAACTGAGAATTGATTTTCCTTCCATGTTGTTAACCCGTTCGTCATTCGGTTATCCGGAATGATCGAGTTAACCATGGGCTGAGTTTGTGGAAGTTATGTCTCCCTCTCTATATTTTTTTTTAGAGGTGGCAACAGCCGTTTTTACTGATAAAATCTCCTCAAATGCTCCACATTCCAAGTTCCTGCCGGTCGGCCTTCGGTATTTTGTAGGCTAAACGTTCCTGAAGCATACTTCTTATATACTTGGTAGGGGCCTTCCCAATTTTGTGCCATTTTACCCCCTTCGAGCGGTTTGCTTTTCTCTCTCTTTCTTAGCACCAGGTCCCCTACCTCGATTGAACGAACTTTAACCTGTTTATCAAAGTATCTTCTTGTGGCCCTGTGATACTCTTCCATTCGTGCCGCTGCCAGATCCCTTCTTTCTTCTATGAAATGCAATTCAGCCCGTAAGTTATCTTCATTCTGTTCTGGGCTGTAATGCACCGTTCGGTGTGTGGGAACTAGGATCTCCGTTGGTACTTTGGCTTGAAAACCATAGGCAAGGGCAAATGGAGTCTCTCCCGTGGCCGTTCGGGGTGTGGTCCTGTAAGTCCACAGAATGTAATTCAACTGATCAGGCCACGATGAGGAGTATTCTTCCAGCTTCTTCTTCATGCCATCCATGATAATTCGGTTCATATTTTCTACCTGGCCATTTGCCTGAGGGTATGCGACGGACGCTCTGGAATGCTTGATCCCCCATTTGACCAGGTAGTTCTCAAAATTTCGGCTCACGAACTGCCTTCCATTGTCAGTTATGATCTGTTCAGGGATCCCGAACCGGCAAATGATATTTTTCCAGACAAACTTCTGGCATTTAACATCTGTGATGCTGGCCAGTGGCTCGGCCTCTACCCATTTGGTGAAGTAATCTATCCTCACAATGATGTACTTGTTGTTTCCAGGTGTAGTAGGTAGAGGACCTAACAGGTCTATTCCCCATCTTGCGAATGGAAGGGCCACCGTCATTGGAGTGTAGAAAGTGGCAGGCCGTCCGGGAACCGATGCGTATAATTGGCATACCTTACATTTCCTAGTATGCGCGAAGCAGTCCTGTTGGATAGTTGGCCAATAATACCCTTGCAAGATGATTTTTCTGGCCAGTGTCTTGGGCCCTTGGTGGCTGGAACAGATACCTTCATGAATCTCTTCCATTACAGCTGCCGCTAGATCAGGTGGGAGACATTTCAGATACGGCCCCCCAAATGTCTTTTTGTACAACTGCCCGTCCACCAATTCGAACATGGAAGCCCTCCTCTGGATGCATTTTATTTGATAAGCCGGATTTTTATCTTGTGGGAGGGTTCCGTCTTTTAGGTAGTTGGTCATATCCACGACCCAGCTCGGGATGGCATAAGATATGGCCTCGATCTGGAGCACCATGATTGCTGGGGTTGCCAATGTTTCCCGATGGGCAAAACGTTGGATATGAGCCGGGATCTCCTGTGCCCGATCGTCGAACGCTGCATGCTCTAATTTGGACAGGATATCTGCTTCAGTATTTTCGATTCTGGATATCTGGTCGAGCACCACCTGTCCAAATTTGCGTATCTGCTCCTCGACCATTTCCTTGTAGGCCTTCATCCTTTCTTCTTTGGCCTCAGCCGTGCCGTTCACTTGATGTACCACCAGTTGACTGTCCGATCAGATTTTTAACCGATCGGCGCCCAGAGCCCTTGCATACTTTAAGCCAGCAATGAGAGCCTCATATTCAGCCTCATTGTTGGTCACCTTGAAGTCAAAATGAATGGAATAATATGCTTTGAACCCTTCGGGCGATGTGATCACAGCTCCAGCTCCACAACCTTTGGCACTAGATGCTCCATCCACATACATTTCCCACCAGTTATCCAGCCCGTTGTTCTCTGAATCTTTTTCTGAGGGCCGGGCGGTACATTCTGCAATGAAATCTGCCAGGGCCTGCCCTTTGATAGTAGGCCGGGGTTTGAAATCTACCTCGTATTGCCCGATCAGGAGACTCCACTTGGTAATGCGCCCACTTGCCATAGGATTTCTCAAGATGGTGGCTAATGGCTGGGTAGTATATACAGTTACCGAGTGGGTCTGGAAATACGGGGCCAGACGCTTAATGGCAGCTATCAGGGCCAGTACATTCTTCTCTAGCAAGGTGTACCTGGTTTCCGGGCCGTTCAACGCCTTGCTCACAAAATAGATTGGCCGTTGAACGCCATCTTCTTCTTTTAACAGTATTGTGCTTACGGCCAAGTCAGCCACAGCAAGGTACATATACAGATGTTCCCCTGGTTCGGGTTTTGTCAAGACCAGGGGGAAGACAGATATGTCTTGAAATCCTCGAAGGTCGTTTGGCATTCGGCCGTCCACTCGAAAGGGTTGGCTTTCTTCATGATTTGGAAAAATGGGATAGCTCGATCGGCCAGTTTGGATAGGAATTTGCTCAGGGCTGCTAGCCGACCGGTCAACCTCTGCACTTCCTTGAGATTCCTCGGAGCCTCCATGTCCACAATTGCCTTTACCTTTTCTGGATTGGGCTCAATCCCCTTCTCGCTCATCATGTACCCCAAAAATTTGCCTCCTCTTACAGCAAACGCACATTTCTTGGGATTCAGCCTCATATTCGCCTTTTGCATTATCCCGAACACCTTTTCTATGTCCAGGACATGGTTTTCCTTCTTTTTGCTCTTGATCAGGATGTCATCAACGTAGGCTTCCATTGTGACACCCAGCACATCTTTGAACAGCATCCCGATCATCCTCTGGAAGGTTGCCATCGCGTTCTTTAATCCGAATGGCATGACGATGTAGCAGAACACGCCATCCGAAGTAACGAACGCCGTTTTCTCTGCATCGGCCGGGTGCATGAATATCTGATGATAACCCCGGAAAGCATCCATGAAGCTCAGTAACTCACACCCAGCAGTCTCATCCACTAGCAGATCGATCCTCGGCACTGGGTAGGGATCCATGGGGCACGCTTTATTCAGATCAGAGTAATCCACGCACATTCTCCAGGTAGATTGTTTTGGGGCTAGAACCACATTGGATAGCCATTCTACGTGGATTACCGGACGGATATGCTTTATCCTTAGCAAAGTGACCACCTCCTTCTTGGTGAATTCCCGCCGTTCGGTCGCTTGATACCGTTTCTTCTGTTGGACCGGTTTTGCATCAGACCGAACGGCAAGTTTGTGACATATTATTTCTGGATCAATGCCGGGCATATCCTCTGGCCCCCGGGAAAATAGCACCTGAAACTTTTTGAGGACGGCAATCACGCCATCCCGGATATCTGCCTCCAGATCTACCCCGATTGCAACCTTACGGTTCGGGGGGAAGTCGAGGTCGATTTGTTCAAGAAGGGTGGCGGGCTCCGGGTGTGCCTCGAACTCCGTTCGGTGGGTTTCCACCTCAATTGTATTCACCCGCATCCCACGAGTGTTCATCTGTTTCAGGGCCTCCCGATAACACGTCCGGGCTGTCATTGGGTCAGTTCTGGCCACCCCTACCCCAGTGTCTGTAGGGAATTTGATGCATGAGTGGCGGACAGAGGCTATTGCCTCCAGATCTTCTAATCCCGGTCGGCCCAATATGGCATTATGGGCGCACTTTATATCTACCACCACGAATGTCATTCGGAGTGACGCTCTGTGGGTTTCATCCCCAATTTCAACCATCAATTGGATGGTCCCTTCCGCCTCGATGCAGTTACCGGTAAAACTCGCCAGTGGAGTCCGCAGGTGGGTCAATTGGCTCCTTTGTAGACCCATTTTCTCGAATGATTGTAGATACAATACATTCACACTGCTACCAGTATCGACCAGCACTCGGCGGATTAAAGCATTGTCAATACACATGCTCACCACCAGTTCATCCCTGTGGGGGCTTGGAGAGTTGGGTAGATCAGCTGGACCGAACGTGATCGGGTCTGTCCTTCCTTTCTTCTGGGGGGAGCGGAGACGGATCCCACATAAAGACTCCGCTCGAACCTTTTCCGTTCGGCGTTCGAATCTCCGATCTCCCCGCCCCCAAATATGACCTTGACCTCCATTTGAGGCTTCTTTCTGGGGCCTCCCGAGCCCTCTGGCTCATCCCTGGGAGGAACATACACATCATTCTGAGGCTGGGCGTCACGTTGAGCATCCCGGCGCCAGCTGTTAGGTTTCCTGGCCGGTTTTAACGTGCCCATTGCATTCGGATCTTTGTTCACATATTTGCCCAGATGGCCCCTTCGGATCAGATCCTCAATTGCTGTTTGCAGGGCCCTGCAGGTATTGGTGGCATGACCCTTTCTGTTGTGATATTTACAGAAAACATTGTCATCCGTTCCCATGAACTGTCCAGAATCAGTCGGGATGGGAATATTGTCCCTCTCGTTCTGATAGATGGCCGCTATTGATAGGACCAAGGGTGTAAATCTCCCTTGTTTGGGAGGTAAAGTGGCCGCTGGGCTAGGACCCAGCCGATCGGCCAGTCTGATCGGGGCAGCAGGCGTAATGACCTTATCCCTGATCATTATTTCTTCTTCTAGGGCGGCATGCTTGCGAGCCCTATCTAATACTTCGGCGTACGCCGTACCCGGATTCTTCTTCAATTCTTTGTACAACTCCCCCGTTCGGAGAGCATTCATGAACAGGGTAATGGCGGTATCATCCGTCATGCTTCCCACCGTTAAAGTTTCATCCCTCCACCTTTTCAGGAATTGGTTGAGGGTCTCCTTGGCGTTTTGCTTCACGCTGGTCAAATAGCTGAAGTGCCGTTTGGGATTGGCACTGGAAGCAAATTGAGCCAAGAATAACGCTGATAACTCGGCAAAGCTATTGATTGACCCGGGCTGTAGTGTCCCGAACCATTCCTGGGCAGGCCCCCTGAGCGTGCTGAAAAACAAACGGCAAATGGCAGCCTCGGGTGCTCCTAGCAGCATAAGTCCGCCTTGGTAACTCCTCAGATGTACGTGGGGATCTCCCACCCCATCATAAATTTGGCCGGTCGGGGGCTTGGCACCCCCTTGGATATCCGCGTACATGAGCTCCCTAGTAAACGGGGAAGTAATCCCCAGCTGAACTGGTGCAGGTTGTACAGGTACCCTGTTCATCTGGTCCCGCATTTCATTCATTTGCCTCCTCATCTCGGCCATCTCTTCCTCCTGGGCCGTCAAAGGGGGCGGTGGTGGAACCCTCATATCCGCACAGTCCCGGTCCCAATGCCGCTGAGGGGTCCTCGCATTTTCCCGCTCGGCATACTGGAAATGATGACCGACGGGAGTTGGTCCTCTAGCTTGCGACCCGACCGGGGTTTGGTCACTGGGACTGGGATGCGCTGCTGGTGGGGCGCTACGGCGGTTATCCCGATGGGTATGTGAGCGGGATGACGCTGTGGTCGTTTCCGCGCGTGGAGTTTCTCCTGTAAAGCTGGAAACTCCCTCTTCTTCGTTCGCCATGTGCTGCATGAATTGGGCCATGTCACGCATGGCCTGGGGATTTCTCCTCAGAGATTCGGGAATCACAAAATCCCCATTAACACGAGGATATGATCCTCGACTGGATTGCCCCTGGGGGTTTTGACTTCCCGGGGTGTGACTCCTCCCGTGACGGTGTGAACCGTCGTTTGTATGATAGGAATTGATTCCGACCATTTTTAGAAATAGAGGTTTTTTGGATGTTTAGAAAGTGAAACTTTTTGCAAGTTTCCCACAGACGGCGCCAATGTTGAGGGTAAGTCCCGCAGATCCGAAAGCTCAACACGAACTTTGGATATATCAGGAATGACCCAGAATCAAAGTGTATAAGAAAATATAAGATCTGAACTAACTAAAACTCGAAAGCCCACTTGTATTAATTAACCAATCTGATTACAAAGGATTTCCCGATCGGTAAGTCGGAAACTATGATTTAATACAAGAAATAAGAGCAAATGATGCTATTCTAGAGCTTGAGTATTGAAAATCTAACCCTTACAATGCTTTGAAACCTTCTATTTATACTAATGGAGAGCATGGGCTGCCTCTTGCTGATTGGCCGTTGTTCCACCGACTTGGTCATCCATGCTTCCACTTGCGGATGTCATAGTCTGGCATTAACTGCACTTGGCCACTTGCTGGTTGGCCGTTGCTCGAACGGGATGTTGGGCTGCACTGAAGATGCTGTCAAATTGGCCCAAGTATGATATATAGCCCGAACTTCGTTCGGTATGTCTTCTTACTGGGCCAATCTTTATTTGGGCCGAACTCCGTTCGGTATGTCTCCTTACTGGATCTTCTCATCATAGAGTGATGGCCCTGTTACTTGGGCCGGACATCTTGGGCCTTCCCGATCTGAGTATTGGGCCTCTAGGTCAATATCCCAACAGTTGCCAAGAAGGGAAAGAAGTTGATTTCATCATTCTTTTTGAAAGTGAATCGTCAAACTGGTGAAGGGAGTTCTGAACCTATACCTACAACAGTGCAAGATCTAGTCAATGAGGATTCTCCACATGTTGTAGTCCCTGAAATTCAAACTATCTCAAATTTGGATTTCAATGCTCGATAGACATGCTCGAATGTAGAAGTTTAGACTATTCTCGGTAATAGATTCATGTTCAAATTATTCAATAAGTATTCAAATTTTTATTAATCATTAATAAATTTATAAAAATTGCACTAAAACGTTTACATTTTATGATATGTACAATAGTATAATTTATATGTGAACGATAGACTCGTGTTCGGATCGAAACATCACTATGTTCGATCTCAGCTTGAATAATTATTCAAACTCAAAACCTACTCCGTGTTCGAGTTCGAAACTTGTTAAACTCAATTCATTAAATTAGATTCGAAATCAAGCTCGAACTCGAGTATATAATTCAAAAAAATCTTTGTTCGATAACAACGCTGGGCTAAATTTGGTATGTATAGTAAAAAAAATTACTTCTGCTTAGCCCACCCCATCTCTCGATCCTGGATCCGCCCCTGGTCAGGCCGGACAACGGCGTAACGGGCAGCGGTGAAGGCAGACTGGACGGCGTCAGATTAGATGGCCGTATTCAAAAATACTTGTATTCAAAAATACTTGTATTTTGGGGCCGGGGTTTCAAATACATACTCCTCAATGAGTTGGAATAGCTTGACGACCTTACCCATTTTAATTGAGCCATTTGGATCTCCAAAGCAGAGGTCATGGGTTACGTATTTCTCCTCATCATTTTCCTACACGCAAGTGCCAGGAAGAAGGTACCAGAAATAGTCAATATACAATTCCCTATAAATTGCGACCAATAGTCAGTGGTATACACACATGCTTTATTTTAATTCCCTATACAAATTACTACTCCCTCCGTCCCACGGGAACATTTAGAGAAATGTTCCCATTTCTCTAAATGGAAAGTTATCCTACATTAAAACAGGGTCAAACAGTGCAAAACAGTGTCAAACAATGTCAAAACAGTGTCAAAACAGTAAAATTTACCCTCTGTTAAGTTTATTTCCTTAATATGTGTGTAGGTCAAATCGGGAACATTCCAACAGGAAGGGGAGTATATTCTACCATATTCTTAGTCTCCGACAAACTTTGTCTTTCTCTGCATACTTTGTTGAGAGGTGCCGTAATTGAACGTTGAGCATAGACCAAACATGTGCTGAATTTGGGCTGATCGTGTGGGGAGAAGTACATGTGAGAAAAGTTTCGGATAGAAAACATGTGCTTGTTCTATAAAAACCCGTGCTCTTTTTACAATAATAGCATTTTTATGTCTGTTTGTTTAGGGTTACAAGTTATTTAAGTTCAATTTTTAGTTAATCTCGTTTGTTTGTATTTTTATAACAAAAATCTAAGTTATTAATAAATTTGGGTTAGCCACACATAATTTTTGAGAATCTGGAAAAAACTAAAATTGAAGAACCTTCGTAGTAGGACCGTAGGAGATTTTGAAGGTTAAGTTCTCGTATAACATAAAATGAGCTATAGTATCTTCTTCCAAACAACATTTACTACATTAAGTATGAACAATATTTTGCGCATCAGCCTAGATACATTTAGATTGGCATAGTTTTTATTAGAGCCTAAGTTTACTTTTATTGTACTAGGTCTATCTAAGTTTACTTTCCCAAAGTACATAGCATTAGTGTCTCAAGAGTTACTCCCTCCATCCCGCAAAATAGTTCCCGATTTTCTTTATGGGTCGTCTCACCAAATAGTTCTCATTTCCCTTTTTGGAAAATTTTGTGTGGCTACCATTCATTTACTTTTTTCTTACTCTACCACAACCATACATTTTCATTTTATTCCCACTTTCTTAAACTCCGATTCAAGTCAATGCGGGAACTATTTTATGGGACGGAAGGAGTATTACATTTATATCTTTGTTCTAAAAATCTTTCTAGGCGTCTGATTAGTCCCCGCCTAGGCGCTAGGTAGTAGACGGGCGCCCCGATTTTCACCTAGACGCTCCGACTAATTCGTATGCTCTAGGTGAATTAGTCGACCGCTTATGGCACCTAGTTGCCCGTCAAGAGTGCCTAATCGTCCGCCTAGGCCGTCTAGATTCGTCGAACACTACTTTACTTTTTATGTTTTTTTCTAAGCGATATAAGTACTTTAACTTTAGCCACAAAATATAAAGAAATGAAGTTGTAAATTAAGATAAACACTCTATATGTTTGTGTATATACCCGAATTTTATTATTATTTATATTTATAACATAATCACGTAAGTGATTAGTTATCATATACTACATATCATTAAATGTGATAATTCTATCATTCATGTTTGTTAATGTATGTGTATATATGCATTTTATACACACAAAAACTAAAAAAATACTTAACATATTTATGCAAAAATATAAATAAAATGCAATTTCTATGTCTCCGACTAGTCCTCGACTAGGTGTCTGCCTAACCGCCTAGGCATTGGCTAGCGCCCGCCTAGCGCCTAGCGCCTTTTAGAACATTGATTTATATAATAAAGTCAAAAAGATACCCAATGGTGGGGCGACGCCCGCAATAGTTATATCTACTGCGGACAATGTCCCCGTGCTTCTATATATCATTGTTATAGACAACTATATTTAGGCATTTCATAACTCAACTTTAATAATTTAAAACTTAAGAGGAAAATAATTTAAGTACCTCAAATTTTAATGGAGTGTGAGATAAGTATCTTAAACTTGTATAAGTCATATATATCCCAAATTTTATATAAAAAGTTATTTTCGCATCATGGTAGTATGTTTTTTTACAAATATAAATTTATTGGAATAATTACATAATTTAAAATAATCTCAGCTTTGTTAGAATGCAGTTAACATTCTAAAATTTCATTTGTGAAATAAATAATATTACACCCAGTACAATTTAATTTTAATTTCATCCTCATAAATAATACAAAGTATTTTGTATATTTTAAAATATATACTTAACACTATAAAATTATATTTGTGAAAAAATATACTATCATTGTGCTAACATAACTTTTATATAAAATTTGGGGAATATATATATATATATATATATATATATATATATATATATATATATAATATTACTTGTACAAGTCTGGGCAGGGGAGCATCTATGCATAGGGGTGGATTCGGTTCGGGCCACCCGGCCCGTGACCCGGCCTGGCCCGGCCCGCTACTGTGCGGGCCCGAGACCGGCCCGGTCTGGCGGTCCGGGCCGGGTGTAGACCCGAACCGGGGGATAAGGGCGGGGCAGGCTCGGTTCAGGCTAAAGGTGATCCGGCCCGGTCGGGTCGGGCCCGGGTCTAACGGTCAACATTTTAAAAAAAAATGGTTTTGGGCCACAAATGGCCGTTGGGGGTGGGTTGGGGACTACCCAAACGGCTATATAGCCGTTGAGTGGGCTGGCGGGAGGGTCAGGGCAGTTTGGGGGGTGGGAGGTGGTGGTGCGTTAAAAAAAACTATAAATACTCTTAATCATAAACATTTTCCATATCTCTTCTCCAACTCTTCCGAAATCTTACTCTCTAATTATCTCCATCTTCTCAAATTCTCTTATTCTCCAATATATTATATATCTACTTATATTATTTATCTACATAGAAATACATATATTATATTACTTATATTTCTTTATCTACTTATATAGTTATATATTAATTATCTATTTATAAATACATATATAATATATCATATTACTTATATTTGTTATCTACTTAATCTCTACTTATTATCTACTTACATCTACTAAATACATACATATTACAATTTATATCTACTTATTTAGAATTGTTAGAATTTTATTTCATTAAAGTTAGAATTGTTTGAATTTTATTTCATTAGTTCGAATTGTTTCTATAAATTAATATTTGTTACATTTTTAAGATGGAGGGTGGTAGATATTCGGTTGATATGGGTAACCTCGAGCACAACCGAACGAACGAGCTTGCGAGGAAGAAATCCCGCAAAGGTAAATCACATATCGGCTCTTCATCTCAAAGCCGAGATGATTTTGATACAGGTTACACAAGGAGGGATGGGGATGCCATGACCGATGAACAACTAGAAAAAGAATTGCACCGACATAATAGTCGGTTTTTCCAAGACCTACCGAGGACCATTGACGAAGAAGAGTTCGAGGATGACGATGTGGAGAAAGTAATTCCGGAGAGCCACGAGGGCGACGCGGAGGAGGGTGGCGGCAGCCATGACACCGACGAGCCTGTCTCATCCCAAACAGGTACGAAAAAAGTAAATCTGAACTAATGCAAAATAATTTTGATAAGTGGAAGGACGCGAACATTGGGAATTGGAACGCAACTTGCAAGTGGTGCAAGAAAAATTATAGTTTGGGGATTTCCGGCGGATACGGATCCGCCACAAGGCATCTTAAGTCCAAACACCCGGTGGAGTATGCAAAATTAGGCGGCGGAACGGGGAAGCAAACCCAAATATCGAGATTTGCAAATAACCGACAACCTTTTGGTAATTTCTCATACAATGATGCACAAAATTTGACTGGTATGGCTAACTTACTTGTTGAATAAAATTTGCCTTATTTGTTTTCTGAAAGTCTTGCTTTTCGTGATTATGCACAAACTTGTTTAAATCCTCAATATAGAGGTTAGAGACGCAAAACGGTTAAGAAAAAAATTTCAAGGCTTTATGGTGCGGAAAAGGTAAGGTTACAAAATTATTTTGCAAACTTTGATGGGCGTGTTAGTGTATGTTCTGATATATGGGAGGATACTTATCATAATTTACATTATTTGGGTCTCATTGTACATTATCTTGATAATGATTGGAATATGCATAAATGTGTTCTTGCTTTTCATGAATTTAATGATCGTCACACCGCTGAACATATTTATATTTTGATTGAGCGTATTTTAATTGAGTATAATTTAATTGATAAGGTGTTTGTTATTGGTTTTGATAATGCTACTAATAATATTGTTGTTATTCCTAGATTGCGTGAATTGTGTGGTTCTACATCTTTGATGATTAGATTTTTTCATCAACGATGTGCATGTCATGTTAATAATTTATGTGTGCAAGATGATCTAAAAGCGTTAGGAGCATCTTTGGAGGTAGTCAAGGGGGGATTAGAGGTATTTGGGGTAATGGTCAACGTAGAAAAAAATAGCATGATTATTTGATAGAAAGAGGTGAGAAATATGTGGCTTTTCCTAAAGATTTATCTATTCGTTGGAATAGCACTTATAAGTTAATTGCAGTTCTTCTTAGATATAAACAATATTTTTTTGCTTTTACGAAACAATATGATAACTATATTATAAACTCGACTGAGATCGACACTTGCGAAAAAATTTGTAATGCTTTGGTATATTTTAATAATGCAACTAAAACTTTTAGTCATGTTTATAAACCTACCTCAAACCAATTTATTCGTGAAGCTGTTAATCTCGCCGGTCCTTTTTCAAATTTTGAGAATGCTGATTATGGTAACGCGCCATAATAAGCATTCACATATGTTTTTAAAGTTTATGTTTAACACGCCTCAATGTATATGTTTATGTTTATGCTGATTATGGTAACGCGCCATAATCTCGCCGGTTCTTCACATATGTTTATGTTTATGCTGATTATGGTAACGCGCCTCAAACCAATTATGTTTATTTTAAAAGTTTTTAAAATATTATTCACATATTCCACATATTTATGGTATTGCATTTGTTCTCGATCCTCGTTTTAGACTTGGTTCTTTAGAAGAATGTTTGAATTATTATTATGCTGTTTTTTTGGTCCAATGCCAATGTATGACGAGAACTTAATTGATCCGAAAAAAGAATACAACGAGGTTAGTGATATATTTTATGCATTATTTAATGAGTTTCATGCACAATATGGCAACGCGCCTCCTCCCCCGACACAAACCTCTTATTTTGCTGCTTTTATGTAGGAAAAGTTTTTAAAATATTATTCACATATTCCACATATTTATGGTGTTACATTTGTTCTCGATCCTCGTTTTAGACTTGGTTCTTTAGAAGAATGTTTGAATTATTATTATGCTGCTTTTTTGGTCCAACGCCAATGTATGACGAGAACTCAATTGATCCGAAAAAAGAATACAACGAGGTTAGTGATATATTTTATGCATTATTTAATGAGTTTCATGCACAATATGGCAACGCGCCCCCTCCCCCGACACAAACCTCTTCATCTAAAGGAAAATCAATTTAGAAATCTACATTTGCCAATCTTATTAAAAAAACTAAAACAACACCCGCTACTCAACAAAGCACAATTAATGAGATTTCTTTGCATTTAACATATGATGTTGATTTCGAAGAAGATAATGATTTTGACGTTCTAAACTGGGGGAAGGGAAAAGAAAGAATGTTCCCGGTTTTAGCAAAGATGGCTAAGCAAGTGCTATCAATGCCGGTTTCAATAGATGCCGTCGAACAAGAATTTAGTTCGGCCGGCTATGTCCTAATGCAATGTAGAACGAGATTGAACGTAGAATCTCTTGAGATGCTTATATACTACCACGATTGGTTGAAGGCGGCCCGTAGAGCTCAAGAAATTGACATCACCTCATCCCAACACTTTATGGATGAATCTACAACCGAGGGTGGCTCTACCTATGTCGGAGATTCCGATTGATTAGTATTTCATATTCTAATTTTACCTTCAATTCTCGATTGTAATTTCATATTGTATTTTTTTTTCTTACGGAGTAATTGTCAAATGTAGTTCCTATTTCATTTCAAATAAATGCACTTGAAGTTTGTTTTTAATACTTGTATAAAACTATAAAGTATAAATTATAAAAAAAAATGGATTTAACCGGCCCAGCCTGGCCCGACGGGTGGCCCGACCCGTGACCCGCGCAGGGTGGCCCGTCCCGAACCGGAACCGCCTGTACCTCGGGCCGGTCCCGGGCCCACCATTCACAAACCGGTGGCCCGACCGGGCCTAGACCCGGCCCGAATCCATGCCTATCTATGCACAAGCAATGGTAGACTGAAGCCCAGAGCAACTTAGAAGAATTTCAATTCTTTTAGAGTATTTTTTTTCATTTTTCACTTTTAGTCTACCCCTCTAATATTAAAGTCTAGTATAATTTCTATTCAGTCCAAAGAATCTCTGATTTCTGGTTCTGCTCCTGAGTTTGGGGTACTTATCTCATATCTCTTTAAAGTTTTAGATATTTAAATTGTTTTCCCTGCAACAAATAATGTATTTGCTAAAGTGTATTCTTCCCCAAAACCAAGCATTCCAGCCCAGCTGGTCGTTAGGTTACCGTATCTAGTGAGAGGTCTCGAGTTCGAATCCTGTTAAGCTCATATGAATTTGAAGCTCACTCCATTACTCTAGGCTCCCCCGACCCCTCCGAGGAAAAAAAGTACTTCCCAAAACTTCTACCCGATTGAATGTCCTTATGTCCCCGTGTCCTGATCGCTCTCATAGAGTCATAGGGCAGTCCAAGCGGGAAAGAAGTTCTACAAAATTTTCAAAGCAGCAATATAAGACGTCATAAAAAAGAGTTGCTGTAAAATAGATGTAATTTACTTGCGGTGGCATGGAAAATTTGAAATGAGTGACGCAATATAACACAACAATTTTTAAATTTCAGTATGCGTACGATATTCTTGATCGGTTTTGGCCGCAAAATAATTTTTTCCCACTAGTGTTAAATGTTAATGCATCTACTTTTTAAAAATTAAGCTTGGTAATATTTACTGATGAAGTTCACAGTTTCACCTAATAATAATTACATAAATTTACATAAGATTGTAAAAATATATACGTAGTATTAAATACTGCGTATGTATTAAATTAATTAAAACTCAATAGGAGGCCGGAGATTATAGTCCTCTTATTAAAAAAAATCAATTTCCTTTTAAACTATTTATTTTATTATTATTTTATGATAACCAGCAATAATTTGTTTTATTTAAGAAAAAATATAATACACTCGTTTTGAAATATCACGATTCACGTTATTTATATTCCTATATCGGGAAACTTCTCATATTAATACTCCGTATAGTTCCTTAGCTTACTCTTTAATGCATATAGGTAACAATTTTCAAATATAGTCCAATATTTTGATTACAATTTTAGATTTATTTAAAAAGCTCTGATTTTTTGAAATTTAGACTGGACTTTTCAGTATTTACTGGGGCGTTTCTTATCATTTTGCACGCCTTTTTAGAATTGGTATATATCCTCCTATGTTTACTAATTTTCATTAAAAAATGGTTACTCCCTCCGTCCCATAAAATAAGTCTCATTTTCCTTTTTGGGCCGTCCCAAAAAATTGTTCTCATTTCCCTTTTTGGAAAGTTTTGTTTGGCTAACATTCATTTACTTTTTTCTTACTCAACCACAACCATACATTTCTACTTTATTCCCACTTTCTTAAACTCCGATCCAAGTCAAAGTGAGACTAATTTTCCGGACGGAGGGAGTATTAATTTTCGTTTTCCATCATAGAGGTAGCTCGATCAGATTATTTTATTGACTTATAGAGTATTTCAAAGATGAGGGAAACGATGAAGAGAGCTACTAGAGACGATTTTCAAAATTTCAGGTTGCTTCTATGTATGGCTACAATGGTCAATGGGTGCATATTATTTTGGGAAAAAATAATGGATTAAGGAGTTATAAAATTAAATAAGACTTGATATAATTTATCCATTTAGTCCTAATTCATTATTAATTGATACACGAATCTTAGTGTTGAAGAAATATTTTATTTTGATTCATCACCAAAAAGGGTATAAATAATATCTTGAAGTTGTACAATAATAAAGGGCATTATTTAGATTTAAGTTGTGTATAGACCTTCTCATTAGCCTATACACAACATTTAACCTAAATTTACCAATTAGAAAATAACTCAGACTTTAAAATTTAAGGGTTCTAACCCAAAACTATGCGGACGAAACGCCGCCTCTAACCCTAGGCAAGAATGCCTCTGGTTAACCGTTTCTACTCCAAGAGTTTTTCATGTATATATCAATTTAAAGTATAAAAAAGTTATGAAAATATTATATACTCCCTCCGTCCCGGAATTATCTTCATACTTTCCTTTTCGGTCTGTCCTAAATTTACCTCCTTTTTCCCTTTTTAGCAAAGAATTTGTGGTTCACAATCATTCTTACACATTCTTACACATTTCTCTTTCCTCTGCACAACTCTCCACCATACATTTCCCACTATCTTAATCTGTGTGCCATTTGTACTTCAGGAGATAAATATGAGACGGAGGGAGTATACAATAAAAAAAACTGAAATTCCAAACTAAGGGTGGTCGCCCTCCCAAATCTGTCTCTCTACAAGCGTGCATATATTCCTTTTTAAAAGCCATTGGTTTTTAGTTTAGAAACCATGATGAAATGTGACCATTTTTTAAATTTGTATTCGCTTTTTGTGTTAAATATGTATTTTGGATCTTAATATTGTCATCTAGCTATTTGTTGATTGATGAATGAAAAAATCACTTAAATTTTAGTTTAAAATTTATTTTCACACGACAAAGACCGAAAATTTGGTTCTAAAAATTTGAATCTCATTGTAATTTCGGTTTGGCTTTCGTATGAACTTATATGATAATTGGATTTTCATTTCGGTTTCGATTTTCCAATTTTCAGTTCGAGTCCCAAACCAAATTCAACCATAATGAAGTCTTTTAGGACTTCCATTTTAATCGTCCATCTATCAATGGGGTGTATATAAATTAGGGAAATTTGTACAAACATGTCATATTTTGAAAATAAAATAGAGAAAGGTACAAAAAAAGTACCTGGATGCGTTTATGCTTAATAGATAGCGGCTTGTTATTAGTAATTAGTTGTTATTAATATTAAGGATTCATTAGCCTTATTATTAGACCACCTTAAGCGCAAAAAATGATGAAATACAACAAGATATGAGCAGATCAAATATTACACGAGTTCAGCGTGAAATCAGAAATGTTTGTGAATTTCAGGTTAATCTATATCCTTCACTTAATATTTTGTTCTTATCAAAGTAGTCCATGTATTTTGATTTTGTTAGGGGTCTTGCGCAGGAGTAAGACAATGAACACTAACTCCGATCTTCGAAAGTATCTGGACAATTAAAAGACAAATATTGAGAGGGGCGCCTCATCAATGAGACCTTGAGGCATCTTCTTTTTTTATTGCCAGACATCCTTACCACTAGAAATTTCACCGAAAAAGTGATATTGATGATTTTTTTAAAAAAATAATAAAAAAGAGTCAAAAAATTCTAAACAGAAAGATACTACCTCCGTTCCCATTTTAACTTCCAAATGGGGTTGACACAAAATTTAAGACAGTAGATATTGTGTGGTGGAGAGTTGTGCAGAGGAGAGAGAAATGCGTAAGAAATGTTGTGAACCACAAATTCTTTATCAAAAAGAGAAAGTGCAAGTTTTAATTGGAACAGACGAAAAAGAAAAGTTGAAAGTTTATTTAGGAACGGAGGAAGTAATTTAGAGAGTGCCTTGACGAGGCACACCATGCACCTCTTAGTATTTTTCTTTTAATTTTCCGAACACTTTTAATAACCGAATAAAAACACAAGGACAACTTTGATAAGAAATAGAGTAAGATGCAAAAATCTTTTATGGGGGTGTTTGGAACTGATTCTGCTTCTGATTCTTTTTTAAAGCAAAAGCAGAATCAGAATCAGTTTTCAGAAGCTGGTACCCCCAGCTTCTAAAAAAACTGATTCTAGGAGTAAATTAGAGCACCAGAATCACTTCTGCATTTTCACCCAAACACTCCAACTTCTGCTTCTGCTCCCTGAAGGAGCAAAAGTAGTTTTAAGAATCAGATCCAAACACCCCACCCCTATGAAGGCTTGAATGTTGTTGTGGTTTCATTGTTTCAATGATCTAAATTTTCCGTGAATAAATTGTGTTTTACCACCTGCCAAAATACTGAAATTTTGCGGAAATTTCCCATAGATAAGTTCTGTATACGGAGTGTCGGAGTATCATTGAACCCAACTTCTCTTATTTTCCACAAAGTTTTTTTTTTCCAATACGCCCATTGACTTTGACTTTTCAAAGGCATCTGTTAAGAGTTAAGACAGTCCCACCTCTATAAATTCCTAAGTGCTCTTTGTAAACTAGTCAAATCCGTGCAGTTTGGTGGTAGGCTGATAGTTGAGTTTTGTTCTCCGTAAGGCCCCTTCTTTTGGGGTTCAAGGCAAGTATTCTTGACTGCATGACCCCCGTACCCTCCCCGCTCTCATCTGAATAGATCATTAATGCTTTTATTTTATATGGGTTTCCAAATGTTTTCTTGATTATGTCTGGCTTTTTGTTATTGATATTTTGTTGGATGAGATATTATAGAGAGTGTTATTATGGTCTGTAAATCAAGCATCTTTGAGTAAAATTTATTGCCTATATCATTTTTGCTCGATAATTTTAGTTGCTCTTACAGAGTTTTCTAAGAAACTGGAGAGTAATCCTGAAAAGTCGAGAGGAGATGAAAGTATGATATTCATGTTTATATGGACTGATTTATAAGAAAAGTCTTTAAAATTAGTGAGTCTAGCCAGTAAAAAATGGATAGTAAAATTAAACAAAGAGATTCGTTTTTTCTTGATTTTTTCCTTCTGAATTTGGAAAATTTGAAGTTTATCACATATTCACATTCCAGTCTTCTTGTTTTGGAGTCTGGGTCAAAGAAAGAACCAATTCCTTTTTTGGATAGAAATGACAGCCCTAGCAATTATTTTGTGTGGCAGATTTCATTGTTTTGATTCACAAGAGATTCCATGTTGAAAACATATAGCTTCAAGGAGGAGCATGTTAACCAGCAACCTGGTTTTCATAGACATGGAAGGATGAGACTCAGAAGGCACGTTCCATTGAACAACATAGTTGTTGAAAATGAGGAGGTTAAAGGGATGTATGGTGATGATTTTTTTTCTGTGAAAGCAAAGCAGCCTTCTCCGGTATCTTGTCCAGCACCATATGTGTACTCTTCTCCCAAACCTGTTCTTGATGCCGCTGCCACTAAGGTCCAGAAAGTCTATAAAAGTTATAGGACCAGGAGGAACCTAGCAGATTGTGCAGTAGTTGTTGAAGAACTCTGGTTTGTGTTCTTATCCTTAGTAAACCTTGTCACCTTTTTTCAGCTTGAATATCTAGTTTTGACTAATTTTGGTTCATTAATTGACACTATAAATTGATGTGGGAATGTGAAACCTTTTATATGGGTAAAATATAAGACAATAAACAAGGTCTTTGTGGATGGTTGACCTTCTAGGGAGGAATCTAGTACTCCTTAGTTTTTTAATATGATATGGGAACATGCTGAGCCGCTATATTGCATGAAACTTTAAGTGTTTCTCACGTCAGAAAGATACTCCTATTTACTTTTGGTAGTTCCTAAGCGTTTTCACACAATACAAAAATGGTATGAGTTTGTGGATAGTAGAAAAAGTATGAATGGGAATATAAAAGACTAAAAGAGTAGGAAAAGTTGGACAGAGAAAATGAATTATTAAGAGAATTTGTGTTTTTCTAGAGATGATAAAGTAAGAAAAGCAGACGAAAATGGAATCAGGGAAAGTAATTATAGTAACCTTCATAAAAGGAATGGGGAGCAAGTAAAAGTAACAAACCAAACTAAGGCTTTGAGTTACTTCTGTTAAATGATTATGTTGCATTTATGATCTCTAATTTTCGCTTGGGGTTTTCAGGTGGAAAGCATTGGATTTCGCAGCCCTAAAGCGCAGCTCTGTATCTTTTTTCAAGAATGATGACCAGCATGAAACTGCAGCATCACGGTGGTCTCGTGCTAGGACAAGGGCTGCTAAGGTACAATGATCCTTCTATCCTTTTTTCTAAAGAGTTGTGTTTGTGAAGCAAAAACAGTATTAAAAGTCGGACTTTTTTAATTTAGAGAGTATTAAACAAGTTTATCAGCTACATGCTAAATATGGAAGAGTCGGGTTGTATTCATTACAGGTAGGAAAGGGTCTGTCACAGGATGAGAAAGCTCAAAAGCTAGCTCTACAGCATTGGCTCGAAGCTGTAAGTCCATGCTGCTAACTGATTTTGACTTACTTAATTGATTAAAAAGGACATCACCAAATGTTTTTAACTTCAAAAACTCAACAGATTTAGCCGTTTCAGCTAAATAGCACTTACCAAACTGTCCCCTAATTCTTAAGCTCATTGGGACCTTTTATCATGCAGATTGATCCGCGCCATCGTTATGGGCACAACCTGCACTTCTATTATGATGTATGGTTTGACAGCAGAAGCACTCAGCCATTCTTCTATTGGTATGCTGAAATCACACTATTAAGATAGCCTTAGATCCATATCTATGTGTTTCAGCCTTTCTTGTTCGGTGTATTCTTATGTCACTTTTCCATTGCTGAAGGTTGGATGTCGGTGATGGTAAAGAATTGAGTCTTAAAAAGTGCCCCAGACTTGATTTGCATCGCCAATGCATAAAGTATTTGGGACCAGTAAGTCCTTACTACCATTCGATCATTTCATATCCTATGCTCCTCCTCCTATCAGGATGGCTTTGTAAGTTGAAATCTCACCCGTTTTGGGTTGTTTTCTATGTAAATTTCAGAAAGAGAGGGAGGCATACAGGGTGATTGTTGAAGGAGGAAAATTAGTTTACAAGGAGAATGGCTCACTTTTGAACACAGAAGAAGGGTCCAAATGGATATTTGTGTTAAGCACTGCGAGGGCGCTTTACGTGGGGCAGAAAAAGAAAGGGGTTTTTCAGCATTCCAGTTTTCTCTCTGGAGCTGCCACAACAGCTGCTGGTAGATTGGTTGCTCATGATGGGACTCTAGAGGTATGGTTTGTCATTTAATTTGTGCAAAAAACATGATCAATGCATGTATTACTCCGTATATTACTTCTGCCCTATTGAGAATTATAAGTATGAAAATAAATTTTTTGCTTAATAAATGTTTGGCATTAACCATTGCCATATGCCTATATGTAAAAAAGCCACTCTCTTGAGACAAAATAAGTGAACAAGCTGGTGATCAGAAAAGATTTTAGAAGCATGAGGTGAGGTGCTTCTGAAATTTAACTTTTTTTTATTTCTAGGAATAACTTTTTTAGTCTAAAAAGAAGCGATTGGCAAGAAAAAAAGAACATGAACTTTTTATCTTCTGTAAACATTTTAATGCTTATTTAAGAAACAAAAGATTAATACTTTTTAAGAAAAGGTCTTTAAGTGGTCAATGAGA
Source organism: Cuscuta europaea (assembly GCA_945859875.1). Taxonomy (NCBI): domain Eukaryota; kingdom Viridiplantae; phylum Streptophyta; class Magnoliopsida; order Solanales; family Convolvulaceae; genus Cuscuta; species Cuscuta europaea. The sequence continues at coordinate 14,738,259 of CAMAPE010000010.1, read as the reverse complement.
AATTAAACCACCTATAGCATAAGAAATTTCAAACATGCTCTAAAAATTTTAAAATCACACTTGGAATTTTGTAAAAAGCCACTACAATAGAGTTCATATTAAAAAGAAAGATAATCTTAGACTTGAAAAGATTACATTTAAGAATTTTAGACTTGAAAAATAAGTTTTTTTCCACAGTTGGCCCGGGCATGGGCCCGGCTACTTCCCAATCTATGGCCATGCTCTAACCTTGTCGTAATTTCTGTAGGCAATTTGGCCATACAGTGGTCATTATCTACCAACTGAAGATAACTTCAAGGAATTCATCTGCTTTCTTGAGGAGCATAACGTTGACTTGACCAATGTGAAGGTAAGGAGGTAACATTCAAAAAAGGGAAAAAAAAGTACTCCGTACAATTATTGTGATAGTAGCAAGGCATTACTATTTTGACAATGATTAACAATAAATGAATTGCATTATGCAGAGGTGTGCTATTGATGAAGACAAGCCATCTTTTATTCACACTGCTTCCATGGGGTCTAAGAAAGAGACAGCGGATGAAACCAACATAGTGGCCAATCAATCTGAGGTTCCCAAACCAGCTGTTTCCCACGAGGATGTTAATAAGGCCGCCGACAACATGAAACGTCCTGTGTTTGACCTGGCCAAACGGATGTCGTGCAAGTGGTCGAGTGGAGTCGGGCCCCGTATCGGGTGCGTTAGGGACTACCCAATGGACCTTCAGACCCAAGCACTTGAGAAGGTCAATCTGTCACCTAGAGTTAACGCTGCTCATCAGCCCATGGACACATTGCCCATTCCTTCACCTCGGCCTAGCCCGAAACATCGTCTTTCACCGAGGCTCACGTACATGGGACTCCCGAGCCCAAGAGTTTGTGCTCAAACTCGTATGTTCTAAGAATGTTGTGTAATGCAATAATAGATGGCAGATGGATACCTCTGAATGACCAATTCACAACAACACATTTTGAAGGCGAGCGCTTCAGTTTCATGTGTGGAGACCGGAGGGTGCCTCAATTAATTGTAACATTTTGGTAACTTATTGTTTTGTTCTTTGATTCATGTAGTTCTAAAGAAATGAAGGTCAACATTTTGGGCCATTTTCCATTTCAAAAATGTAATGTCTTTTAAATAAAAATGAGTTTACATATTTAATTGATGAAGCGTCAAAGTGGGCCTCTACTGAAGTCTATATATTTAATTTAAGGCTTAATAAAAATTATTGGTAGAAATTTGCCTTCTACTTTGGGTTTTGTTGGAGTTATAAGTTTATATAAAAAACTTTTACACAGTACAAATTTTGAGAGGGTTGTATGATTTCGCAAATTATACCGTACACCTGGATGTACGGTCCTCACCGTACATCCGGATATTTTTGAAATTATTATCAACTTCTTTTCCATGGCTTCGACCTTCTCCAGATCATCGGCTCCATCTTCATCTTCTTCTCGTTCGCACGTGGAGAGTAATGGCCAGATTCGAGTCGACGACTGGTAAGCAACCAGGGGTGTGAGGATGTTTTTACTTGGACTGTAATTCGTCCCAGACCAGTCCAGTTCAGACCAGACCAGACCAGACTTGGATAGTTATAAAAATACAAAGACACCAGACCAGCAAATTACAGTCCAAGTAAAAACATCCTGAGTGGGCGATGTTTGGGCGGTGGATAGTATGTATCAACGGCGGCTAGGCATGGACCCGAGCCGGGCCTGGGCGGGCTTTATTTCCATATTGTTGGGCCCGGAGCTGGCCCGGGTTGATACCGGGTCCGAGCCTAACCGGACCGGGCCGGGCCCGGGTCAAGGTAATTTTTTTTTTTACTTTCTTATTAACCCCCCCCCCCCCCCCCCTCACCCCCACCCCTCAACCCCTCCCCCAAAACACCCAACCCTAATCAAGAAAAACAAAAAAAAATTGAAAAAAAAAAAGAAGCCCGGGCCAGTTCAAGAAAAGTAGGGCCCGAGCGCGGCCCGCACAACCCTCCTCAACCGGGTAAAAGCACGGGCCTGATTAGCACCAATCGGGCCGGTCCGGGCCCGCAGAGTGGCGGGCCGGGCCGGTTCCGGGTCGAACCAGTTAGGTCCATCCATAACGACGGCTAGTGTTTTATTTCCATTTAATTGATTGGATGAACAAATAGAAATCATCGGGGATGAGTACAAACACTTCTGGAAGTCTGGAACAGGAAGTTGAGGATGTGCGGGGCAGCTCTCAGAAAATAAGGCAGCAAAAAGGAAATGAGTTTTATGTTAAATTTAAATGAGTATAACGTCCAAAATGAATGAGCACACAAAAATGCTTTTTTAAATTTTTTGATACTCATTTCGTAAATTATGTATGCTCATTTGGTAGTAGGGGTGGATCCAACCGGGCCGAACTGGCCCGGAACCGGACCGAACCGGCCCAGAACCGGGACCGGTTGGCTTGTTCCGGGCTTTTAGCCCGTTTGGGCAGGCCGGGCTCGGGCCCAGGTTTTGTTGAACTGGCCCGGGCGGTTCAGGCGGGACCCGGGTCTTTTTTTTTTCAATTTTTTTTTGGGAAAACTATCAAATAAGCCCTCGTACTATAACGAAAAAGTCGATTAGGCCCTCGTACTTTACAAACACTCAATTAAGTCCTCGAACTATTAAAAAACGTTCAATTAAGCCCTTTCTGTCGGTAAGTAACCGGTTTCTCGGTTAAATGTAACCTGTTTCCCGGAAGCCGCTGTTGCTGGATTTCGAGCACATCGTCGCTATCGTCGTCGTTTAACCGGGAAATCGGTTACTTACCCACCAAAAGGGCTTAATTGAACATTTTTTAATAGTTCGAGGACTTAATTGAGTGTTTGTAAAGTACGAGGACCTAATCGACTTTTTCGGTATAGTACGGGGGCTTATTTGATAGTTTTCCCTTTTTTTTTCTTTTCCTAGGGTAGGGCTGGGTGTTTTGGGAAAGTTTGGGGGTGGGGTGAGGGGGGGGGGGGGGGGGTCGGGGGATAACAAGAAAGCAAAAACAAAATTGAACCGGGCCCGGCCCGGCCCGGTTAGGCCCGGATCCGGTATCAACCCGGGCCGGTTCCGGGCCCAAGTTATTGCAAAAAAATCCCGCCCGAGCCTGGGCCGGATCCGGACCGGCCCGGGTCCATCACTATTTGATAGTAATAGTATGCTCATTTTAAAATGTCATATCAATAATGCATATTTTAAAATTATTATACTACTTTAAATTCACATATTGTTTTTAATTGAAATCGATTATAGACATAATTTCAAAAACCTTTTTTAAACAAATAAAAAAATTACATTAGAAGATTTGAAGCAGATTTCACAATACTCATTTTTAGGCTGCTATTACTCAAAATAATAGACATGATGCTCACCAAACTTACATATTCGCGCACGTGTAAAGAAGTACACAATTAAATTGTTGTAAATCAACACCATGATTCGTGCTCATTTCCTCTTTTGTGTGCATTTTTAAGAGCTTAGCTTCAGCATTGATCAGCTCGCCTTCTCCAAATGCAAACTTTTAATGATTACAAATCAACACAGCTTGAAATATGTGAAGATAAGAACCCAAAAAATAGAGAGACAAACAAAGGTGAGTACTAAATAAAGAATTTATATGAATGAAGACAAGGATTTGGATTTTGAAGTTTCTTTTATGCTTGAAAACTATAAGTATAAGTGTATAACAACATCGCAAATTTGCAATATGTCGATTAATATAGTGAAAATTAAGTGCATTTCCGTGCTGTTGAATCGTCATTGATTAGCTACTTATAGATTCTTGTTATATGTGTTTTTGGTTTTCAATTCGTTCATTACAACAACAACAATATCACAGTCTTATTATTATATGGTCTCAAACTCTTAATCATTCTTCTTCCACATGTAACTCCGAACCAATCTATCTCTATTCATCCCATAATTATTTCATCTCCCTTCTCTCTTCATTTCTCTCCTCCAAATCATCAACTAATTTGTATCACAACTAATCACTTTCTCATCTAACAGTAAATTCAAGATAGCAACAAAGCTTCAAGGATTGTCATCTATCACAGGTTTGATATTCCTTATCTTTTTAAATTTTGTATATGAGTTCATCTCTTTCTAATCTTCCCAACATGTATAGCTAAATAAATTCGGGGCTAGACATGTTAATTATCAAGGCCCATTATTAAGGAATCTTGGATTTGAAATTTGAGAACCTGTTTGTTAATTACCTTTTTTAACTTATTAGCCTTATCAGCAATTTTTTTAGGAAAAATTGATTGTAATAATCCCAACTATTGGCGGTCCGCTCATAATAATCCCAACTACCGATTATTTCAGAATAATCCCAACTTTAGGGACCTTCCGCCAATAATCCCAACTTTAGGGACCTTCCGCCAATAATGACTGACTATAAATAAATTCCTATAGTTTCTAAAGAGTTATAACAAGTAATTCCTATAAATAATCCCAAATTTTAATTTTTACGCTTAATTTCTATTAAAAATTCACTTGTTAGAGCAGGTAATATGCGGTCATGGATCATTATTGGCGGACAGTCCATATAGTTGGGATTATACAAAAATAATCAATAGTTGGGATTATTGTCAGCGAATCGGCCAGCAATAGTTGGGATTACTATTTTCAATTTTTCCTTTTTTTTACTAAACACGTAACATTTGATTTTTCACGCTAAATTGTGTCATAATCAAAATAAATAAGGTTGGAATTACTTTTGTGGTTGAATAGGCTAAAGCTACTATAGAGTGTCATTTTAGCTATTTTGTATGTAATTTTTCTTTATTTTATAAATAAAATATTTATTTATTTTCTCTACAATTCAGCGAATTCAGCGAATTCGACCGCTTCATTCAGAATTTCATCAATTTCAACAGATTCAGCCGCTTCACTCAGAATTTTAAAAGATTCAACCATTTTAATCAATTTTAGTATTACCAAACGGCGTCTGAGAGTGAAGTCTGCCTAGACGTACGCAACGAAAGTCTAGCATGCACCCTTAGAATTAAAGTTAGCAACCAAAAGTGAAATAGATCTAGGTCATTTTAGTTTGTTTAGTTTAATTGATTGCGAAAAAACACATATTCTTTATCATGATACATTTTGAAATAATGATAAAAATAGTGTTGAAGTTTATTCCTTCAACTCCAAAGGTCCAACACCTTTCTTTGGGTTTCTTAGGGAATGTTTAGTGGATTAAATATAATATAGGGCACAAGCAATAAATGGCAAGCAAGTAGAATGTCTAGTAAGTGGACTGAGTTCTTATTAATTGATAATAACGAACAAGTACAACGTACCCAGTGGCGGACCCAGAAAATCGGAGTCACGGGGTCCCTATCTTAATGTAACTCTAACAAATAAAATATTAAAAAAATATAAGTATATAATATTAAAGTAGCATAACATTTCATAGTTTATCATTTGCTAATTTTTGATAAACTTTTTTCCACAAAAGTTTATTAGTTTAATAAAACTAAATAATATTTAAAAATTTCAACATAAAAATAATAAAAATTCATGACAATATAGGTCCGAGATTGATAGTCTTCAATCATTCAAGTCCTAAATTGACAATTTTCATCATTTGAGTCTTATATCTATAAATTTCTTCTTTCAGGTCTCGGATTGATAATTCATCTACCTTTCAAGTTTTGAATTGATAAAATTCCAAATATTAAAGTAGTACAACATTTCATAGTCCCTACTATGGCGCAGCTCGTCTGGAACATTAAGATGCAAATCAACAATTTTTTTCTCAAACCGGGATAAGCTTCTAAAGATTCAAAATAAACATGTTCATCATGTGTATTGTCGGCCAAATTAATTTCATATTCACCAATTATTTTATTCAATTCTTCACTTAATAATGGAAAATCATAATAGAAATTTTAATAATTAATTGAATTATGTAAAGTGTAAAGTTGGCGATTTTTAAAAAAGGCGAAAGAATGTTGTTGTGATCTTTTACATTAAGAAACCAAAAAAAAGAGGAATAGTAGTGAGCGGGAATTGATCCTTGCACCTCCGGGAAAAGGAAGGTTTTTATAGTCTTTCCTCCATTTCTTTGCTCCATTCTTTGGAACTCATACTTGTTTTTGTGTTATATATACAGTTATAAATAAATTTACAACAAAATATATAAAACATATAGGTATTTTTTGGAAGTACACGGGGTCCCGGGACCCCGTGGGACCCTTAGTGGGTCCGCCACTGAACGCACCCTACTGTCAGTCGAGGCTGATCGTCTAATCTCAGCAGAGAATAAGAGGGGATAATTGCTATAGCTAATGAATACAAGTTGTCAACCCCTAACTATGAAATAAATGCTACTATTTATACTTCCGATGTGAGTTTTCTCGCACTTAAAATATGTAGCAGTATAGGGTGTAAGTACGAGTATCGTCTCCACAGAGATGGACAAAAGGGAATCAAGAATTAATTAAATTCAGCGATTAAAAATAAATAAAATAAATGTGTCGTGCGAGACTGGTTGATTGAATTTAAATTAAACTAATGCGAATGAATGATTAAAATAAAATATTGGTTTCTCTCTAATTAACGACGAAGGGAGCAGGGATTGATTACGGGGTAATCAAATTTCTGGCTGATCAGGCTTAATCACATGAAATTAATTTAATTGAGCCTAGCTAATCAATACTAACTAACTTCTTACCGCTCTCGCGGCGTAGAGTACAATAATTTAGGGGACCAGACTGATCTCTGATGCAATATGATCCTAAGTTATTGCCAAGACGAGCGAGCTTACGGCCCCTTAATCGCTACTAATATCTTATCGAACAATTAAATGTGTGTGAAGGTGTCCTAGAATAAATTAGATCTCTCTTAATTTATTCTACAAGCAATTGTAATTCTAGCCGCGGTTCCAGGTTACAAAAGATATCAATTAAAATATTCAAACACAAATTAAACGGCATTCATGCAATTATTCCATCAAGAAACTAGTCATACGTCGTGATTAACCCCTTCATCAATCCCAAATCCCTAATTAAAACTACTCCCGACTCATAATTGAATAATCAACAAAATTGGGAAGAATAGAATTAATTGTCATTAATTAAAAATTAGGAACTTACAAATAATCCCAAGGAATTGAAAACAAGGCTGAAAAGCTCTCAAAAATCGTCCCTAGACCTCTCTCTAAGCTTCCCTCTCAAAATAGGGTTAGGAAGGCATTATTTATAGGAAACAAAGAAGTTCGGGTTGAAGTAGGAAAGAAACGCGGCACACACGGCACCCACGCACGCGTGCATGGCGTCCGTGCATCCGACATAGGTGCGCGTAAATAAGTGTCATGCACGCGCGCGTCCCCGTACGCACGTCTGTGCGTAGCTGGCAGTGAGGTTCTCCAAATTTCCGCTTTGGACGCACGCGTGCGTACCCCTACGCACGGCGTGCGTCAAACTTCCAAATTTGACTTTGCTTCCTTCATGAAAGTTGTAGATAATGAAGTCTTATATCCATCACGACTTGTCGAATTGGATTTGAATCATCCAATCAAGAGATGTGAATAAAATGGTGGAAGGTCTCTTTCTGAAATCACAACAGGGATCATCTGAATTCATCGTCTGTTTTCACCTTCTTCCTCTCAGATTCTCGCAATTGTGTCTTCAAATGATTTGTAGCCCTTGAAGTTTTCTTTGAGATGCAACTTGAATCGTGTCCTTTGGATGCTTTTTTAAAGATATATGCTTGAACGATTGAGAGAAGGTTAATGGAGATATTTTAATTGTGAATCAAGTTTGTCATAGATTAGCTTTATTATTATTCCTTGTATTAAATTAGTGCATGTATTAGATAGAATGTGGGCCAAGTGTTAGGCCCATATAAACAGGCTAAAAGCCTTACACGCCTAACCTAAACCTCGCCTATAAAAAGGGAGCCGAGGGTTTAGGATTAGGTTAACGTCGTACTTATTCACTATAGCCTTACGCGCATATCTTTCTGTGTACGAGTTCACGGTCTATCAAAGAGGGTTTTACATTGATTCAATCTGTGTTCATCCTTACGTTTAATCTTCTTTGTTAGATTGTTATTCATTGTTGTTACAGAAACAGGGACTAACAATTGGTATCAGAGCCGATCGAGAGCCGATCAGAAGAACGCATGCAGAAGACTCTGTTTTTCTTTACGTTGTTCTTACTGTCGATATTTCACTCTGTATTCTTGTTTCTTGTTCAAAAGTTGTAAAAGTTACACCCTTAGAATCGTCGTTTCAAAGTGATCAAGGGGTATACTTCAGATTTCATTTTACGCATATTCTGTACTTGAGATATTTCGAGTAGCCCTTGTCGACATCTAGGTTTTTAACAGGTGCTGCTACGTTTTTCGAGCTGAAAACTTTACCTGAGGATCTCGACATTCTACTCTACAGGAAACTACTTTCAGATTTTGCTTATCTGATTTTTACAGTTTGCAGGATTTCGACATTGAGGATTTCGACATCTAGGATTTTGAGATCAAGACTTCGAGTTAAGGTTTCGACATCTGGTCTCGACATTTGATTTCTCAAAAATTAAGATTTCGAGTTTTAACTTCTCGACATTTCAAATCTCGAGATCCTCTTCTCGAAATTTGAAATCTCGAGATCCTTAATCTCGAGATCTCTAATCTCGAGCTCAAATCTCGATACCGGGCCTCCTTTATCGAAATCTCAGATCTCGATATTCAGATCTCGACATCTGATTTTTCGACATTCTGCCTCTGAAAATCTTTTGATCAATTATCTCGAACGGTCAGTTTAAAACAGCAATGGCCTCAGAATTCAATGCACAAGGGAACAGCAGTACCCCTCCTAGTATCAGGAAGGGAGAATACCAAATGTGGAGGAATCGATTCCTTAATTTCCTTGAGCACAAAGAGAACTCCGCTGCGATGCTTGAATCCTTGCTTGAAGGACCAGCTGAACTCTTGATTTCAGTTGGTGGTGATCCAGAAAACAACCCTCATATTCTTCCAGAAATAAGGAGGAAAGTGGGATCTGAATACACGGAAGCTGACAAGCTCAGGCTTCGTGGTGATCTCATGACCAAAACATACCTTCTTCAAGCAATCCCCAATGAAGTATACGTTCTCATCGATAGCATGCAAACAGCTAAGGAAATGTGGGATGAGATAGAGAAACTGCTCCAAGGCAGAAGCATTAGCCTTAAGACAAAGAAGACTACAATTCTCATTGCTTATGACTCCTTCAAAGCAGGCCCGGGAGAACCTTTGAACGAGACTTACAACAGACTCGTTCAACTGGTCAATGAACTCAGAAAAATCAAAGTATTCAGGTCCAACTTGGAACTGAATATTAGATTTCTATCCAGCCTGCATCCTGCATGGGAAAAGACAGTGAAGGATGTTAGATCTCGCATTGACTTGGATGAAATTGACCTCTGCACTCTATATGAACATCTGAAGCAATTTGTCAATGAGGTTGCTTGTGCCGAGGATCATCACACCACAAATCCCCTAGCTCTTGTGATGGAAGCTCAGCCCAGAAGGACAAACACACCACTGAAGAAGAAGAAGAAGAAGAAGAAGGTGGTGGTTGAATCAGACGATGATGAAAGTGACGACGACAAATCTGATCTTAAGGCTGAGCTTGCAGACTTACAGAAGAAAATGGCACTGCTTGCCAAGAGATTTGCAAAGAAGAACAGCTCCTCCAACAAGCTGAGAACCTCCTCATCTAACTACAAACAGAAGAATCATGAACAAGGATCTTCTAGAAAGACGCCATCAGCTGAAGATGCTCCCAAATGCTACAATTGTGGGAAGGCTGGACATGTCATCAAAGACTGCCGCCTCCCAAAGAAGAAAGATGCTAATTTCTACAAGCAGAAAATGCTGTGGAATAAGCAGAAAATGCTGATGGTGCAGAAAGAAGAGGAAACTTCTGCAATGATTGCTGAGAATGATAACTAGGCAGAAGATTCTTCTGATGAGGAGGAGGAAGAAGATAACTATGCCCTGATGGCACGAGTGGAGGAAGATGAAAGAAAGGGTGATGCTGCGATCCCCGAAAGCGAATGCTCAACAAGCTCTGTAAGTACCTCTCATACTCCTTTAAATAACCAAATGCAGTCCTTACTTGAGAAGGACAATCTAATTAAAGAACTAAAGGAGAGACTAGACAATAATCACAGGGTACTGAAACAGAATCTAGACCAAAAGTCTTTTTAAGTGTTCAACTTGAAATTGCAAAAGATCAGGTCAAAAAGGTGTCCTCAGATTTTGAAAGCTTTGAACTTAAGATAGCTGAATTAACTAGGAAACTTGAGGATAGTGAACGAGAAAAAAGCACAGCAAAGGCTGAATGCGATTTTTTGCATAATAAGAGAAGAACACTTTTAAACAAAGTAAAAGAACTAGAGGATCTAGCTGCTAGAAGAGGTCAGTCTGAACAAACAATTTTTCTTAATCAAATAAAGGATGACCGATTCTACAATCCTAAAATAGGACTAGGCATAAAAAACCCATGTAATCTAAAGAAAGTTAATTGTCTTCAAATCTATAACAAAGATTACATGGGACTAGGGTTTGGTGAGAAAATGTATTTTCGAAGTGATGAAGAAAACGCTGAAGCAGAAGAAGAAAAGAGAAAGAACCCTAAAACTGTGATTTCTTGTGATTATCCCTCTGTAAATGAAAAACAACTTTCACAAGAAAAATCTACTTCCTGCTTTAGTGAATGCCTTGACCCTTATGCAAAAGATATTCCACACATAGGACATCCTCTAGATCCACCCCTAAGAGTAGGTATCGCTAAAACTGGAGAGGAACCTTGTATTTTTTCCATGGCTCAAAAACTCAAAAACCTACAGAAAACTCTTGATAACGAGAGAGAAAGATTTGAAACTGAAAAGAAAGGTTTTGAGCGCAACTGGCAGGAACTTCTTCAAAAGTTCAATGAATTGAGTGAGCAGTATCATGCTAAATCAGACCCTTCTACGTCTAAGACTGACAGCTCACACACCTCACCTGAGAAAAACAATGTTTTAAAAGGTTCGTCCACTCATCTCTGTTCTCCTTTGTTTCCAGGAAATGAAGTGAAGAAGGAAGGAGAAGAGAAGAATGAGTGGAGGAAAAAGAGGAAGGAAATCGCAGAAGGCAAAAAGAAAGTTTTTGAGAATAGTGCCAGTCCTAGATCTAGTTCTATTTTTTATTCTAAAGTTAATTGTAATTCTGTCTCTACAAAACAAACTTCTAGTAGTTCAGTCTTGAGTCCCAAGCTGAATATTTCTGAGACATCTTCTAGACATCGTTCTATTCATAATACAAGTATTGCTTATGGTTATTCTGTTCCAGACCCCCATAATTATGAATGTGATGTGAATGTTGTTAAAGCAAAGCCTCACAGAAAGCTCAAACCAGAAAGAGAAACCAAGAAAAGAACTTCTAAGGGAACATTTTGTATTCTTGATATGAAATATGCTCTTCGAGTTCATTCAAGGAAACATCTTAATCGGCTTTCTAAAGAGGAAATTTTCAAAACCAAATTAAGAAACAACCATTCAATCACAAAGCACATGTCTACTCTCCTCCCAAAGCTAAAACTGAAAGGTGGGTCCCTAAGATAAGACCCGCCAAAACTGAAACGAAAAGGTGGGTCCCCAAGATGAGACCTACCAAACCTGAAACGGATAGGTGGGTCCCCAATCGCAGACCCACCAAAACTGAAACAGAAAGGTGGGTCCCCAAATTCAGACCCACCAGAACTAAAACGGAAAGGTGGGTTCACAACATCAGACCCACCAAAATGGAAACTGCTAAGTGGGCTCCAAAAACCAGACCCACTGCAAAAGCAGATCTGGCTATTGGAGAGCACACAAGAGAAAGATCTTTTGTTGAAAGAGCTGCTGACCTTGGATCACAGCTAAAAGCAAGATTTAGAAAGGTATTTTTTGATAATAAGGAAGGATCCACTCCAAGTTGGGTACCTAAACCTGTTTGATTGTTTTGCAGGTCGGTCATGTGTGGCACTTAGACTCAGGATGCTCAACCCACATGACCGGAATAAAGCACCTATTGAGCAACTACACCAACTGCTACGGAGGCAATGTCAGATTCGGGAACGACGCCTCATCTCCTATTCTTGGGTATGGGGACGTCGTCTGTGCCAGTGTCACTATAAAAGACGTTTCATTTGTCAAAGGGCTCAAACACAACTTACTGAGCATATGACAATTCTGTGACACCGGGATGGAAGTGAGGTTCTTTGCAAAACAATGTTGTGTTCTTGACAGCACAGGGAATACATTATTAACATGTTACAGAACATCAAATCTGTACACTATTAATCTGAAAAGCGTCCAATCCACCACTTCCATCTGTTTGCTGTCCAAAGCTTCAACTGAACAGAACAACCTATGGCACAGACGTCTCTCCCATCTGAACTTCAAACATCTATCAACCTTGTCCTCCAAGAAACTTGTCAAGGGGCTTCCTCTGCTAAAGTCTTCCGCTGAAAATCATTGTAGTGCCTGCAAAATGGGCAAAATGACGCGAAGCTCCCACAAGTCGAAAACAGAATCATCATCTACACATCAACTGCAGCTAATTCACATGGATCTGTGTGGACCTATGAGAGTCCAAAGCATCAACAGTCGCAAATACACTCTGGTGATCGTTGATGACTTCTCTAGCTACACATGGACAAAATTTCTCCGTTCAAAGGACGAAGCTGCAGAAAACATTATGACCTTTATCAGGACCATCCAGAAACTGCTACAACACAGTGTTCGAATTGTTAGAACTGACAATGGTACCGAGTTCAAAAATCAAACTCTCACTGAGTTCTATGAATCACTCGGTATCACTCAGCAATTTGCAGCAGCTAAAACTCCCCAACAGAACGGAGTTGTTGAGAGAAAGAACAGAACCCTAGTTGAAGCAGCACGCACCATGTTAATCCAATCCAGGCTGCCTCACTTCATGTGGGCAGAGGCAATCAATACTGCGTGCTTCACTCAGAACAGAACATCCATCCATAAACGCTTCGACAAGACTCCATATGAAATTCTCTTCAACAGAACTCCCGATATCTCTTTCTTCAAGGTTTTTGGCTGCAAGTGCTTCATACTAAATGATCGGACAGAGAGAAGTAAGCTGGACCCCAAAGCCAGAGAAGGCGTGTTTATTGGCTACTCACTGCAGTCCAAAGCTTACAGAATCTATCTCAGAGACAAGCGCACTGTCATCGAGAGTGTAAATGTTACATTCTATGAAATGGCAGACTTCGCGATTGAACATCTACAGACTGATCCATCACATGCTGTACCAGTAGCTTCTGATAAAGCTGAACCAAACACCGAACATGAAGATGTGATTCTCGACTCTCTTTTCAGAAACTTCTACGAGAACTCACAACCTCCACCTCCTCCATGCACTCAAGCTTCAACATCAACTCCAACAACAGAGATTCCGCTCCTCACAGGTCCTGACGATGTACCATCCACACCCTCAACCCCTCAATCTAATCTCAGAGGTGTGGATGATCACGGCTTTGCTACAAGTCCAGAATCATCTCCATTGCACACCACAGCTGCTCCAGAGCCTTCAACCTCCTATCAGGACTCAGACCAACCAATAATTACTCCAACTCCTCTAGCTCATGAGAGGAAGTGGACGAGAGCACATCCCGTTGAACAGATAATAGGTGATCCGAGTCAAGGTGTGCGCACAAGATCCGCAACGATGAACGAATGCCACTTCGCATGCTTCCTAAGCCAATCAGAACCATCAAAGGTCTCCGAAGCTCTACTTGATCCCGATTGGGTGATTGCTATGCAAGATGAACTCAATCAGTTTGACAGACTAGATGTATGGTCACTGGTACCCAGGCCTCAGAGAAAGACAATCATTGGCACGAAGTGGGTATTCAAAAATAAAAGAGATGAAGAAGGAACAGTTGTAAGGAACAAGGCAAGGCTGGTTGCAAAGGGATATAATCAACAGGAAGGCATAGACTACGATGAAACGTTTGCGCACGTAGCTAGAATTGAAGCAATCCGCCTCTTTCTTGCGTACGCGGCGCACAAAAACTTCACCGTCTTTCAGATGAACGTGAAAACAGCTTTTCTAAATGGGACTTTAGAAGAAGAAGTCTATGTTGCTCAACCAGAAGGATTTGTAGATCCAAAATTCCCAGACCATGTATACAAGCTCAAGAAAGCTCTCTATGGGTTGAAACAGGCACCCAGAGCTTGGTACGATGCCTTGACCAAATTTTTGATTAATTCAGGTTTCTCCAAAGGAAAGATTGATACTACTCTGTTTATCAAGCGACAGAAATCTGACATCATTCTGATTCAGATCTATGTTGATGACATCATCTTTGCCTCTTCAAATCCACGCCTATGCCAACATTTTGAGAAACTGATGAAAACAAAGTTCTAGATGAGCATGATGGGTGAACTTAACTTCTTCTTAGGCCTGCAAGTAAGACAACTCTCTGACGGCATCTTTATCAACCAGTCCAAATACATTCAGGATATGCTTAAGAGATTCAACATTGAAGGCAAATCCTCCATGACGACCCCCATGTCCCCAAACAATAAACTGGACTCAGACCCCTCCGGGAAGCCAGTTGATGCTACGAATTACAGGGCCATCATTGGATCTTTGCTATATCTCACGTCAAGCAGGCCTGACATTGTCTTCTCCACATGCTTATGTGCTCGCTTTCAAGCCAATCCGAAGGAATCTCATCTGACCGTTGTTCGACGAATTTTAAGATACCTCAAAGGCACAGTGAATCTAGGCCTTTGGTATCCCAAGCATTCAGGCTTTGATCTAGTTAGATACTCGGGCGCTGACTTTGCTGGTTGCCGGATGGACCGCAAAAGTACATCGGGAGCCGTCCAATTCTTGGGCGAGAAGCTAGTCTGCTGGTCTTCCAAAAAGCAGAACTGTGTGTCAACATCTACAGCTGAGGCCGAATACATCGCGGCTGCTAGTTGTTGTTCACAAATATTATGGATGAAGACTCAGCTCCAGGACTACGGTTACACATTCCGCCACATCCCGATCTACAGTGACTCTCAAAGCGCCATCGCCATCACAAGCAATCCTGTCACCACTCCCGCACCAAAAACATTGATCTGCACTATCATTTCATCAAGGATCACGTGGAGAAAGGAGACATAGATATGTACTTTGTAAGCTCAGAGCTTCAACTGAATGGCTTGTTTACTAAGGCATTGGATGAAAAAAGATTCCAGTTCCTGGTCTCCAAGTTGGGCATGTTGAACCTCGAGCCTGTTTAATTTTTGTCTCCACTGGTCTGAAAAGTGTGTGTGTGTGGGACTTGTAAAAAGTGTGTGTGTGTGTGATCTGTAAATAGTGTGTGTGTTGCATATGTTGAGGGGGAGAAAACCAGAAAAAGAACAAAAAATAGTGTGCGTGTGTTGCATGTGTTGAGGGGGAGAAAAATCAAAAATTACAAAAATAGTGTGTGTGTTGCATTTGTACATATTGTTTGTTGCAATAGCAAACTACAATGAACACAAAGGAAATTCCTTACCCATTATTCAAGATGTAAATGAATTTTCTGATTGTATTGCTGCTTGCAACCTGGTGGATCTCCCTTACTCTGGACCTAAATTCTCATGGACAGGTAATAGATCTAATGGTAGAGTTTGGAGGAGGTTAGATAGAGTTTTATTCCGTAATCTTTTCTTGGATAAAGTTGAAAATATTAAAGTTTCTCTACTAAATAAGACCCCCTCTGACCATAACCCTATTTTGATTCAATGGTCTAACTCCAATAGCTCTGGTCCTAAGGGTTTCAAATTCCAGAATATGTGGTTGAGTAGTCAATCATGTTTGGACTTAATTAAATCTAAATGGGCCTCTGTGGGACATCAGGGAGGTATGAGAGGTTTAGTCTCCAGGTTGAAACATCTTAAGAAAGAACTCAAGATCTGGAATAAAGAATCCTTTGGTAACATTTTTGATGATATTAAAAGATGTGAAGCAGAGGTGTTACAAGCTGAAAAAAACTTTGAAGAAACACCATGTGACCAAACAAGAGAAGATTGGTTTATTAAGAAAAGCTTGTTGATTAACAAGCTTAAGCTTGAGAAAAAAAATTTGGAAACAAAAGGCGCATATTCGTTGGCTAAAAGAAGGGGATAGCAATACAAAGTTTTTCCATTCATATGTTAACATCAGGAAAAGGAATCAGAGTATTACCTCCATCAAAACTCAGTCAGGTCAGGAGGTGCACACTCTTCCTCTCATAGGAGCAGCTGCAATTGACTACTTTGCTGATCTTTTTAAAGCTTCAGATTTGGATTCACTTCAGGCAGGTGATCACTCTGCAATCAACAATTCTCTAAGTTATATTCCTCATTTGGTCTCCTCTGAGGACAATAATTTCCTTATCAAAATACCTGATCTGATAGAAGTTAAGCAGGCTGTTTGGGATTTAGATCCAAATAGTGCACCTGGACCAGATGGTTATCATGGGAAGTTTTTCAAGAAGTACTGGGATATTGTGGGTATGGATGTGGTTAGAGCAGTTCAAGACTTCTTCCTGGGAACTCCTATTCCTCAAGGAATGGCTAGTGCTTTAATTGTTCTTATTCCTAAATCAGATAGGCCATCATCTTTCAGTGAGTTTAGACCAATCTGTTTGTCTAACTTTGTTTGTAAAGTATGTACCAAGGTCATGGCTTCTAGATTGAAAGAAATTCTACCTAAAATCATATCAAAAGAACAGGCAGGATTCATGGCTGGCAGAGAATCTGCTGATCAGGTTCTTATAGCACAGGAATTGATCCATTCTATTGATAAGAAGGTCAGGGGGAGTAATTTGGTTGTTAAACTTGATATGGCTAAGGCATTTGATAGGGTCTCTTGGCAGTTTATTCAAACCATCTTATTAAAATTTGGTTTTTCCTATCATTTCACTCAACTTGTTATGAATCATTTGAAGGCTTCATACTTTTCAGTTTTGATCAATGGTGTTCCACAGGGGTATTTTAAACCCTCTAGAGGGGTTAAGCAAGGAGACCCTTTGTCACCCTTCTTATTTATTATAGCTTCAGAGGCCTTCTCTAGGGGACTAAACTGGATGATGGAGAGAGGCAAAATCAAACCCTATTGGACTGGATATGAGGGTCAGATGGTTTCTCATCTAGCGTTTGCGGATGATTTGCTAATTTTCATGAATGGTAATGCAAGGTCATTATTGAATTTTAAGAAATTTCTCAATACCTATCAAGAAGCTTCTGGACAGGTTGTAAATTTGTCAAAATGCTCTATCATTTGTGGAAAGGCTCTTCCAGCAAGACATTCAAAGATCAAAGAAATCCTGGGAATGAAACTGGCAACTCTCCCTATCAAATACCTTGGTGTTAATCTGCACAAAGGTATAAATAGAGCAGAGTTTTGTGGAAGCATTATTAAACAGTTTGAGAGCAAATTGACCCCATGGAAACAAAAAAATCTTTCTCAAGGAGGAAGACTTACACTCATTAAATGTGTTCTTAACTCCATCCCTCTTCATTTATTAGCAGTGGATTCTCTTCCTAAGAGGGTTATTAAAATCCTTAATAATAAGATGGCCTCTTTTTTCTGGGGTTCTTCTTCTGAAAAAAAGAAGTATCATTGGTTATCTTGGAGGAAACTATGTCTTCCTACTTTGGAAGGAGGAGTAGGGATAAGACATTTATCTGATATTGAGAAGGCTTTTACTTTAAAGTTATGGTGGAAGTGGAAAGTTGGTGACAATTTGTGGAATCAAATTATGAAAGCTAAATATGAAAGGGAAGGATGTATGATACCTAAACTTACAGATCCAGCTATATGGAAGAGGATATGCTCAGTTAATGATCAAGCTTCAGATCTTTGCTCCTGGGATTCTGGTACTCTTACCTGGAATGAAGAAGAAGATGGTAAGTTTTCTTTTAAATCTGCATTTGAAGAGGTTAGAGAATTATCATTCAACTCCCAAATCTATCAGGATATTTGGAATTCTAAACATGAGCTCAAAGTTAAACTGTTGCAATGGAAAATTGCTAAAGGTATTTTGCCCATTGCAGACAATTTACATAGATTTCAGATTGTTGTTAATCCATCTATGTGCCCTTTATGCAAAGCTAGTAATGAAACTGTGAAACACATCTTTTTCAATTCCAATGTCCGGTGACTGTTCCAGTTTGGAGATACTTTATGAGCATACTTGGAATCTATCAAAGACAGGGAATGGATTATAGTCGGTTTGGTTATTGGAATCAAGGCAGTTCTGAAAATAACATGATAGGCGTTTTTAAAAGACATCTTCCAGGTATAATTTGTTGGATAATTTGGAAGAATTATGCTGAACGAATTTGGGGATTGGGAGGGAAAAACCCTAATTCAGATAATATTGTTACCCAGGTAAAATTATATACCCAAAACTGGGTAACCAGAGTTCCTACTTCTAAGATTAGGGGAGTTGGAAACATTTTATATGAAGAGGCTATCATTCCCAGAAACTTCAAACTGAATGGATTCAAAATCCAAGTTATTAAATGGCACAGACCGAGCAAAACATGGAAATTAAATGTAGATGCTAGCTACTCATCTGGTACGGCGAGAGGAGGGGTTATCCTCCGGAACAGAGAAGGTGGTTTCGTCGCTGCTTGCAGTTTTCCTGTGACGGCTACCTCTTCACTTGATGCAGAACTTCAGGCCATTTTCTTGGCTATGCGATGGGCAGAGGAGGAAGGGTATTCGGATTTCCATGTAGAATCTGATTCGGTTTTAGCTCTGGAGTACATCGAAGGTAAGGAAGGAAGGAGATGGAACGCAGAACTTCAGAAAATGGCACTGGTGCGAATTAGGAAACGGCTCGGTTTTGGGCATGTGAAACGAGAGGGTAACTGGGTTGCTCATTTCTTGGCCCAAGAGAAGGTGGATCGGCCTATTACATATTTATTAGTGGACCATTTACCTACTTTAGCTAAAAGATGTTTTTGGATGGATTTTTTTGGAATTCCCTCTTTTAAAGCTTAAATTCTATTGTATCTATTTAGGAAGTTTTGGCCTAGTCCCCTTCCTTTTGTAACTCAATAATTCTTTAATAAAACTCTGGTATATGACTCCCGGCATATACCCCACTGATTTTGGTGGTTTGCCTTCCGGGTTAAAAAAAAAACATATTGTTTGTTGCATTTTTTGGGGGGGAGAAAATTTTCACTAATTGAGGGGGAGCTCTAATTTTTACTGGTATTGGGCCTTGAAAATCTTTTAAAAAGGCATTGTGAGCTAGCCCAATCATTCGGGCTCAACTGTTACGAAGGAGGTCCAAAATTTTTCTCGCGTATATAAGCCTCGCGAAAAACCTTCTCTTCCCATTCTGATTTTTTCACGAAAGCCAGAGTTTTTCGCGAGTCAGAGCTCTCAGACCGATTTGTCTTCTTCTTCCCTAAACATCTGCTTTCGCAAACCCTTCTCCTTCTCCGATTCTCTTTCTCGACAACCTGCTAAGGTAGTTCCTCCGTCGTGTTCGAATTCCATAAAAACGCTTCAACGGAAAAACGTTTCTCGCAGAACGATCGACTTGTCTCAAAATCAAAATCAAATTAGGGTTTTTCGTTTAATACAGGTCGAAATCGCTTGTTATCGTTTTGATATATCATGTTTATGTTTTTGCAGGTGGTTTAATCTCTTCGAAATCATGATTTCGATATCTTGTTTTTCAAGATCTCGAGATCGTCGATTCATCTTCTCGAAATCAAGATCTCGAGATGTGCATCTCGACATCTTGATCTCGAGATTTGAATCTCGAAACCAAGATCTCGAGATTTGCATCTCGACATCCTGATCTCGAGATTTGAATCTCGAAATCAAGATCTCGAGATCTGCATCTCGACATCTTGATCTTGAGATTTGAATCTCGAAATCAAGATCTCGAGATTTGCATCTCGACATCTTGATCTCGAGATTTGAATCTCGAAATCAAGATCTCGAGATTTGAATCTCGAAATCATGATCTCGAGATTCAGATCTCGAGATTTGGACTTTGCAATATTTTTCAAAATTCCACCTACATAAACTTATCTGAAACCTGCAAACCAAATTCCTTCAATCTAATCAAACCGATGATTTTCATATGTTGACCCCCTGCTTCTACAGTTTATAATGGCAGGAACAACTCAAACGCAGATCGACGATGCCATCTACCCCAAGGGGAAATGGATCAAGGTGTTGGACAACAATTTCCAGCTAGACCTTACCGTGTTCAAGTGCCAGAATCCAGTGATTCCGGCAATCATGAAAGGTCACTATCTCTAGCCTGCACTTCACAACACAAAACCAGTGCCAGAGATATACCTACAACAGTTCTGGGGTCATATGCATACGGAATCACCGAAGGATCGCTCAAAGATAAAGACCAAATTGAACGGCATGCGGGTGATTCTGACACCATCCACTCTACGGGCTACACTAGCGCTGCCAATCCATGACGAGTACGATGCGCTGCCGTCCATCCCAGATCTACTCAAAGACGTGGCATCTCTCGGCTACACCTCATTACTGCCACAGCTCTCAAACTTCAACGGAGCATATCTTCATCATCCGTGGAAGAGCCTCTTCGGGCTGGTGAACAAGTGTCTGTCGCCGAAGCATGCCGGATTCGACAAGTGCAACAAGAAGATCCAGCTCATCTTTCATGGCATCGCTTTCAACAAGAACTACGACTTGGCACAGCTCTTCTTCTCAGAGCTAATGGACCTGGTCAAAGCCAAAGAGAAGAACATGCCAGGTACCATCCCGTACGCAAGGTGGCTCGGACTAATCATCAACGACTGCATGGCAGAGCACTCTTCAATACCAAAACGCAGCTCAGATCCACACTTCACCGCACCGAAGCTGCAATACTTCAAAGCAGACAAGAACCCTGTATTCGATCTGCGAATCCCTGGGTTTCTGCTCAACCTTGTCAAATCTTCAAATCCAGCGGTTCAGCAGTACAAGGAAGCCACTGAGAGAACTGTACCTATGGTTCAGCAAATCCCAGCTGGACCTACCCCGGGGGCAAAGCCGAGTGTAGGAAAGGGTCCAAAGAGATCCCAAAAGCCACAGAAACCAGTGGCCGGTTCGCCCAATGAAGGAAAGTCTGACGACTCTCTAGAGACGAGTCAGGCGGCTGAGGGCACCGAAACAGATGCTGAGGAAAATGCCAATGAGTCGTCAAGTGATGCCCAAACAAATACTGACGATGAGGCATCCGAGAGCGTGGGCACGGATAGCGGGGAATCTGGCTCGGATGATGATAATGACGACAATGACAGTGAAGACGTTGAGCTCACATATGCTTTGATCCGAAAAGGAAAGCTGCCTGTTGAATCTCCACAAAAGAAGAGGATCACTGCTGAAGACGCAGCACCGATAATAGCAGGCAGACCCCAAGTCTTCACTATCAAGGAGCTAGCTAAACCAAGAGCCGATCCCAGCGAAACAAACTGCTCTAAGGATGACTACGACGAAGCAGCTCATACGATAAAGAATTCCAAAGACGTTGTCATCCGGGAGAAAAGGGTCAAGATTAAGAATGACAAAGCTAAGTCAAAGCCCCAGCCCCGAGTCAGAAAGAGCCTAATTGATAAGGCAGACGGGCACATCTTCGCTGGCTGCGATACCTTTATCCAGATAAGCCGAGCTGAATCCTTAAGTACATGAGCCGATCTTTTCGGTTCCCGGGTAGAAGTCGCAGCATCTGGCTCAACTGCGCAAGCACTGCCTTCACCCAGCCACTCGATAGCCTCTCAACAGGTTATTGTTTCAAAAGAACGGGACTCAACCCCCTCACTGGTTCCTTCTGAATCAGTTGAGCGTACAATTGACCTATCGCCCGAGGTCAAAACCCCTTCTTCAAGCACATTGAGTCTAGGTGTCACATTCCCTACATTTTCTTCTTTTTCTAGGACACCTACACTATTCACTGCACATACAGGTACACACACCCTGAAAGCAACAACCAGAGCGCAAGCTATGACGGTTGGAAGCCCTGCTACGCCCTCAATGATTCCATCATTGCACGCAGGCCACACATCGGCCATCTTCACTGATGCTGTGACAACAGTTACAACCCCCGTAACTGGTCACCCAACCTTTGAAGACATCAATGTTCTACTAAATCGCTTCCTAGATTCCACCATTAAACCATGGGTGCAAGATGCAATGACCGCTCTAGCACAGGAATTTAGGACCACCCAAGCGGTTCGGTCTGAACAACCCCCACCCCAACCTTCACCTGAACCCTTCATTTCCCATACACAACCCGTATCCTCTACCCCTCTATCTCACCAATCCATCAACCAAATACCCGTTCCTTCACACTCTCGGGGAACCCAGGATACAGAACTAGTATTCTCCCCACACCCGACCACACCCTCCATCAATCTCTCCTCACTATCCTTCGACACCCTTGCATCGGCTTTGCTGGACAACCTTCTTAACATCCCCGAAGCCAAACTTACCCATCACCAGCAAGCCATACTCGAAGCCCTCCTTTCTTCCCCGGAAACCAAGAGCAAGTACAAGGAGAGTCCTCGTGGTCGCAAACGTTCCCATGAGGACCCCGATGATTCGGATCCTCATGAGGGGAGAACAAACGCCCACGATCACTTGAGCAAACTGTTTTACCTCGCCAAACTTCACATCCCATCCAACCCGAAACCTCTACAAACCAACAGCCACCACCCGTAGCCAAAACATCTAGCCTGGTTGAGCCAGACTCAACATCCCGAGGCGTATCTCCTAGAGATACCAACCGAGGAGGGGATGGAAGTCCTGATGATGCTACCACTGGTACATCTTTTACATCAGGCCATCAGTTAGAACCTAGTTCTAACTGATGTCAACGGGCAATCCAAGTGAACCCGGGTGTGCTACCCAGGAACAATCACCGCCCCAACAGCAGCAAAGAGTTCCATACATTCCCCCAGGCAAGGACATCCACGATGCACTGGAGGAGGCGGTGATACATGATAAATGGCCAAGACAATGGACAGAATGGGATGATCTCCGCAATGAGGCTGAAGTAGATGACATGCAGAGAAATTGGTGGCTACGAGAGCTAATCAACAAATGTTCTGAAGATATCATCAGGCTTGAGGACGATGAACGAAAGGAAGGGGAGAACTACAAGGAATCTCAGAAAACTCTTGAATCCGTCGTCAGACAATCAGCGGGAAGACTTCCCAAGACAGAGAAACCTTGGGACAACGTTCGAATCAAAGCCTCTTCCAAGAGGAAATCAGAGAGCATATTTGGCGGAGACCAGACAAAGTCAAACCGTTGAATGAACTGAAGCTAAGAGGCCTTACCCATCTAAAAGGAAAGCAGGCTGGAGGTCATCTACATATGCTATTACAAAGGTCAACCGGTACTCAGAGAGAGCTGATGGAACAAGACTTGAAGTCCAATATTCTCCCGATTCATCAAATTCTACAAGTGAAGGCCGAGGATTATCATGGAGTGACATTCTATTCTTACAGGCTTCAACGCACTGACGGGAGTGAATTTACTTGCCAAGAGAATGATTTCATCATTCTTAAACCGGACGACATCTATCAAATGTTCATGGCCTATCGATACCTTCTAGTCAGGCAAAGCAAAACATACAGCGAAGGTCTTGCAGCAATCAAGAGATTCATGCTCAGACAGATCAGAGTACATTCTTCACACGACCTACAGATGGCTATTGAGTGCAACTTGACAAAGACAAACCTTACAAAGCCAAGGTTGTATGGTCCAGAACTCGAAGACTTCCCAGCTTACCACATCTTCTTCACACCGCCAGCAGTCACTTATCTGAACCACAAGAACGAAAAACGTCTGATGGTGGTCAATGTAATTGAGAAGTACTGTGACGGAACGTTGAAGATAATCAAAGAACAGCTTCTAAAGATGAAGGCACAGCTAGAGGAAAATCTTCAGGAGGCATCGTCATATGTTCAAAAGGAACACTCTACAGTAGAGACAATTTTAAAGGCCATCGACGATCGCCTAGAAAAGAGAAATATGCTGAGGCAATACGAGCATGAACTGAATATGAGGAAGCACTACTTCAAGTCACAGAAGCAATAACAAAGTGGCACTTGATCACAAAGGGGGAGATTGTTGGAGATATTTTAATTGTGAATCAAGTTTGTCATAGATTAGCTTTATTATTATTCCTTGTATTAAATTAGTGCATGTATTAGATAGAATGTGGGCCAAGTGTTAGGCCCATATAAACAGGCTAAAAGCCTTACACGCCTAACCTAAACCTCGCCTATAAAAAGGGAGCCGAGGGTTTAGGATTAGGTTAACGTCGTACTTATTCACTATAGCCTTACGCGCATATCTTTCTGTGTACGAGTTCACGGTCTATCAAAGAGGGTTTTACATTGATTCAATCTGTGTTCATCCTTACGTTTAATCTTCTTTGTTAGATTGTTATTCATTGGTGTTACAGAAACAGGGACTAACAATGGTCGTTCTGAATGCCGTTTTCAAGCTCTATTTGTCTTCTTTTGATCCCGTAGCCAATTCTAGAGCTCTTTTGTCATCAAATCTTCATCGTGAACATCCCGGTGACCTCCCAATCTCTCAATTCACTCTCAAATGCTTCTCGAATCGTCCCGATTGCATCTCAAGTGTCGGTGCTGGGCTCAAATTCCCTGATTTTGACTCCAAAAGACATAAAACTCGAACCAACGCATGATAACATAACTTGAGCTCAAATTGAGACTTGTAACAC
This sequence comes from Cuscuta europaea, assembly GCA_945859875.1. NCBI lineage: Eukaryota > Viridiplantae > Streptophyta > Magnoliopsida > Solanales > Convolvulaceae > Cuscuta > Cuscuta europaea. The sequence continues at coordinate 14,713,514 of CAMAPE010000010.1, read as the reverse complement.
CTTAAAGCTAGGAAAACCATCACAAGTCGATCCCAACGCGCATCAAATGCGTGTCTAAATATGGACTTATCAACTCCCAAGGGGTAGGTGGTATGGTGATGTGGAGGTTCTTGAGTGGCTAGCTTCCTAACCACCAAATCTACTGCACTAAATGTGTTTCCCGCTTCAATATCTTGCTTTCCCACCAAAGGTCCCAAACGAGCGTCCCTTGTCTCTCTGGTTTTGGGCCTGAGTTATCAAAAGGCCAGGCCCGCTGCTCGGGCCATGCTGACATTCTCTCCAAGGCTCTTAATCTCATCACTTGGCCCCATTGGGACAAGGGCGCAAAAGCTGAGCGTCTTTGCTGACGGGATGAGCGTCGGACAGGCTTCCTAGCTAGTTGTGACACTCCCAAGTTGGACCTTGATTGCTTTCTTGATAAGGGATATTGGGTCATTCCCAAATCGAGCCAATTATCCTAACACATGTCCCAAACTTCTGATGTTCCGAGTGGATGCGGGACATAAGGAAGTATGCATGTCTCCTCTTAACCGAGCTTCCCCATTTTGTCTCCTCTTAACTCGAAACGGAGGTGCAGAGAAGCTTGAAACGAAATAGCCCATTTGCGAACCATTTTGCCATTTCCAATGCCCAGCTCAACTGAAATGACATTTTAGAAAATGGTCATCGAGAATATTTGTTTCGGCCTCTTCGTAGTATTCTAATAAAGCATTAGTTTTTAATAAATTTATGAATTAATAATTTATATCATATATTCTTATTTACATATACTGATTACTTAACATAAACTATAGAATCCATGATAAATAAATCAAGATGCAACATTCACACATAATCATGATTGATATTTGAATGAAAATACATAGAAATAGTCATGGGAGAAACATGTAATAACCTCAAGGAAATTAAACGATTTTCTCTTATAAAAGTAAATGTATATTGACAAATTAGACGATTTTCTCTTAAAATAATATGCATTTAAGAAAAGAACATGTATATTTTGTTTGAAGTCACTACAAGTGACTATATTTCTTCCGTGTTACAATTTTCACTGCCCAATAAACTATTTGCTAATCGCCTCAAATGAAGGTTTTCAGGTTAAATACAATAAGTCATTGACCTTAAACCAAGGTTTTCAATAATTTTTAAGTAGTCACAAGCGGAGAAATCGTAATAACCGAAATCAAACTATAAAATTCAAAGAATTGAAAAATCATTCTATACAATTGTTTTAGCTGTATGTACACATCGACAAAGCATCAATGGTTCACGAACAAATTTCTTATACCTAAAATAGGCTTAACATAATTCGTGTTTATTAATTTGTAATAAAGATAAATTCGAGTAAGGTATCTTCAATTCTTGTATTTATAAAAGAGCCGTTAATTATTTTTTGGAACCCCCACACGACAACATCTATAACCTAAGAAACTTCACAACGTAATATTCTAACTAATAAGAACACCTTTGTTTGTCAAGTTGACTAATTGATGTTAATTTAAATATTTCAATGTAATTGTTCTTTGCGTCCCATGGGTAGCTTTGAATTAGAAATTGCAATAATGTAGTATTGTTTCAAATTCAATACCAAGCAAACCATGGGAAGCAAACAAATATTATATAAAGTATTTAAATATTTTTTTATATTACCAATGTGTAATAAAGTTACAACTACCTATGTTGTAGAATCCGACCGAGAAATGACCCTGACTGATGACTATGTCAAGTGTCACCCTGACTCGACAGGTTAGCCCGATCAATACCAAATATATTTAATAATACGTAATATATAAGAATAAAGTTATAAATGGAAAATGTCATTCCTTTCTAAAAACTATATTGTGTTTCGCAAAAAAAATTATATTGTGCATAATAATAAATATGTACGAATATGAAATAAAATTAGTTAACTTACTGTGTCAAGAAAAGTTACGTTATACAAACTATATTAGGATTGAACTAATGTTTAATTTCTCTCATATTATTGGTCATTCGTGCATCGCATGGGCTTGGAATAATATAGTATTGCTATATACATCGAATCGAATATGAAATATCTAAAATATTTCAAAATATGTGTATATTCATGGAATAGAATATAAAAAATATTTCAAAATACAGAATGAAAATTTTCAAATTCGATTCTATGTGGTTTTCTAGAACTAACTTGATAAAGCTTTTAAAAACATGAAATGCAATTCAATATTACTAATTATTTCAGATATATGTATTCTCTCTAAACATAGTGCCTACACTCTTTGTAGTTTATTTAGAAATTGATGCACCAGATTGTATGTAAATACTATGAATTCAGGACTTAATTGCAATTAATAGCTATTCATTGATTGGACTCAATAGCAATTAATTGAGAAATCAATTTCAATTAGAAGGTTGTACTTTATTATTAAACTATTGTTTTACTCGGGCGTTGACCCAAACAGATTTTGAGAATTTTCGAATACTTTGCAAGATATGAATTTATACAACATGTAAAACCACACACAACCATTTAACATCACATTGTTAGGTTTTGAGAAACCTCTTATAAAACACATTCACCGCATTGGTGAATAAATTTATTTCTTTTGAACATCTGAGTTTATTAAGACGTCTTTGCTCGATCATTTCTATGAATGTTACTAAAATAAATCCAAAATAAAAAATGTGACTCATTAATAAGTTTTCGGAAAAATCGCATATATGATCCCTCAGTTATCCACGAAATTAAAATCTCAGACCTGTATTTATGAGATTGTAAATGTCACCCATCAATTGTCCAAAATGTTGTAAATGTGGTCCTGTATTTACACACATTGTATATTTCACCCCTCAAAAGGACCACATTTACAACATTTTGGACAATTGAGGGGTGACATTTACAATCTCATAAATACAGGTCTGAGATTTTAATTTCGTGGATAACTGAGGGACCATATATGCGATTTTCCCTAAGTTTTCCAAAAATGTGATTTACTATATCATTCATGCCCTTATTTAATATTGCATTTATTATTTTTGTGATATTCTATCATTTATCATTTATTTAACTAGTAGCTCACCCTTGTGATGCACGGCAAAAAGCTTAAATACATATACTTAAATAAACATTCTCAAAAAGCATATTGTTGCATCTATTAAAATAACAAAAGTTGAATAACAAACATTATCTCTATAATTTTTGAAAAACTTCTTTGTAAACAACATTTGTAGTCTGTGTTGTGCTTTGTTCGCAAGCATCCACATAACAAATTTTCACCCATTTCGTATTGGTGGCCTGGGAAACCGCAACATAAAGCTTACCATGAGACAAACCTGACTTTTTCGACAACCCCACATGAGAGATAAATTGGTCTTGACTTTTATTAATAATCATTGCATAAGCAATCATTATTGGAAACTCTCTCCTCTGAAATTTGAATGGAAGTCTCACACCTGAAAGAGTTAGTGATAATTTTGGAATGAGAACGTGTTCACCCATTCGAAAGCTTTTAACCAAAATATTGCACTCATTGAGCATGTTCTTTAATCGCAATATCAACATCCAATTGACTCCTATCATTGTCTCCCCTTAAAAAATAAACAATTTTTTAAAAAAATTAACAAATCACAATGATAACCCAAATGCGCTTGTAATGTAAATCGTAAACAAAATACCTCACAAATGAAACTCTATTATCTATCTCATTTTTAGTATCATAAGTTTTACAATTGGGTAAACTTCGGATTTGAACCCTCCATGGGCAGTAAGCTGTCAATAACATAACAATTTTGACCATGGAGCTTAAAAATAGAAGGAGATCTTCTCGTATTCAAATTATTCTCTATTCTCCCTCCAATGGAAGTGAAAGCAAACGTATTGTTATAAGACCTAATGTTTTTAAGGAAATGTTTGCTGTTTTGATCTGTGCCGTAAATGAAATCATACAACTGTGCCATTTGTTGTTTCATGAAAGCAATATTGACTTTACTGTGCATGCAACAAAGAAAATACTTTGGACTCTTCTTAGTAGAATTAACAACCCGTTCTTCCATCCAAAACTGCGCACCACAATATACACTTGCATATTTGATCATAATATCCCAATACTTTGTGACACACACACCTATAAAATCTACTTAACAATACAACCCAAACTGATGGGACTTTATTAATTTTTTTAGTAAACAAAATTATTTCACATTTTTGAAAATTTCGAACCTCTAGAAGCATCATTCAATATATTTGCAAGTTCTTCGTATTCTATAAAATCATCATCATTACTCTCTTCACCAAAATCACATTCATTCATCAATGGTAGTTCACCGTCCCTTCCAAATCCTTCCTCAATGGCACACGATACATTGCAAACAGTGAGTGTATATTATAGAATGTATATTATTTCATTATAGGCCCCTGCAAACACTTTATAATTACACCCATGCATGTAGACAAATTTCCGTGTAAACTATTTAAGGAAAAAACAATAAGTAACAAAAAACTTTTTCATAGCAATTAAAGAAGAGCAACAAATCAGTACTATTTGTAAATAATTAGTAACCATATGAGACATGCGTTTTACAAATATTGGAAAATTTCTTTGTAGACAACATTGATTTTCTTCATTGAATTGTGCTTTGATCATCACCATACACTAACAAAATCTTCAGCCCTTTTCAATTATAAACTCTGGAAACCGCAACGTAGAGCTGGCCATATAAGAAAATTATCTTCTTTAACAATAATCCCACATGAGAGAGATAGAGACTGACCCTGACAATAATAGTCCTTGCATAAGCGACTATTATTGAAAACCGTCTCCTCTAAAATTTGAAAAGAACTCTAACATCCGAAGGTGTTAGTGAGAACCTTGGAATGAGAACACGTTCACCCATGCTCCTGCCAATGATAACCTTGGTTTCAAAATTATGGTCACCAAATCAATTAATGATTAGTGTACTACCATTACATATTTCCATTGAGTGGTCTATATGTTTCACAGAAGCATCATAGGAGTACCTACTTTCAATGTGAGCTCATGATTGGACCTGAAAGATGAATCTTATTAAAAAATCTCTGGTGTATGCAAGTCTGAATGACAAATAGCAATTGTGTGTATACATTTAAATAATAGCAATTATTTTTCATTAACTTGATAAAAGATAGTTGTAGATAGGTAAAAGTTATCCAAATATAACTTGTGATTACAATTATTTTACAAATAAAATATAATGATCTAATTTAAACTATTTGAATACATAAAGATATAATTATTTGAGTACAAATGTAGACAATAATCAGTAAAAAATCATATTGAACAATCAAATTTAGGTTATTTTAAATGAAGTCCCTTTAATTATTTAGTGAACTAATAGGTATTTATAGAACATACTGCTATTTCAATATCGGTTTAGGGGTGATGCTTAGTATCATTTAAAAATGTTTTTCTAATAAATAAGCAAGTGTATCCACTACACTAAACACTCATATTACGAAAGCCCAAGTTTACCCTTAACAATGTCACATATGATGACCCAATTGATTAAAATAATATAGACTGGCCCACAATGAAGAATCCAAACTATATTATTTGTATTTGTAGGGTTTGTCAGACAGATTCACCAATTTATTATAAAATGATTCAATAATAATAGAATATTATTGCTATTTTAATTTAAACACTGTTTTAATTAAAATAACCTTTAAATGCTATTTTAATGGAAATAACATTTGAATGGTATTTTAATTAAAATAACCTTAAAATGGTATTTTAATTGAAATAACCTTTAAATGCTATTTTAATTAAACAAAATGTACTGGGTAACAGGTAGACTATGAGCCTATTTGCTGACACAGAAATTTGCTGAGTCGACTTATTTTTCTACAATTTTCTGACTGAAGTTACTGAATTGCTGATTATGCTCATTTATGAAAAAATATATTTAAAATATTTTTTAATGATAAAATAAAGACAAAATCATATGAAAAACAGCTAAAATGATAATTTAAAATAACTTCAGCCAATACAGCCAGAAAAGTAACTCCAACCTTACTTTTTTTATTATTATTACACAATTCGCAATTCAGAGCGTGTAATCAAAATGTACGTGTTTAATGAAAAATCTGACTGATAAGCCGAAAATCAAGGTCAACAAATGAATTTTATAACACATTCATATAAATCTTTTAAAGTATACCCAGCCCCGTAAAAGAATAAAACCGTCCAAACATAACACCTTAAATTCGAGCCCAGTCCATAATAATACACTCCCTCAAAACAATTCGAATATATTGATATTTCAGAATAGGGTTTTCATTAACCCAAACCATTCGTATTCCACCTCTAACTTCGCTTCCAACCCTTCGAATTCCGCCGCATCTATCGCATCTATCGATCTGTCGTACTCCTGAGCCTAGTTTCTTCTTCATCGTTCATCGCTTAACATCGTCCATCGTTCCTAGTCAATCTTTCATCGGTAGTATTTCCGAGAGATAAGGTCATATGAGATCGATTGCACAAAGATGATTATTTTGTATTATCTATTTTTAGTTATTAGTTTTTCTTTGCAGACAATTATCTATATTTATAATAGATTTTACAATCTAAGAATCATCTAATCACTGCATGTATGTTTTATAGGTTCTTCAGATGGGGTTCTATCAAATGATGGCATAATATATTGTCCCAAAGAAATGGTATGTTTTTAAAGAATTATATCCTTACAAATCTATTTAAAAAAACGATTTACTAAACCATTAGAACTAAAATAAAGTATCAAAGTAGGTGTCATCAGAATATTATTTTTTAACTTTTGAAACTTTTTTGTGTAATGAAAAATTAGTATAGTTTTTGTCTCAAATAGAACCACATGTTTGAGTTATTACTTTCTAATTGCATACAGTAGGATGTTTTCTATTTAGTAGTTTTAATATTTTTGATTTTGTTTTCTGAAATCTATTAACCAACACATAGAGTTGAACTTTTAGATACCTTTTACTTTTAGCCTTTTATTTCTTTAAACCTTTTATTTCTAGAACGACTCTATTTCTAAGATTTCAAAGACTGTCAAAATTATATTCCTAACTCTAATGATTTACGATCAGTTCGCAAATTAATTAATGAAATTCTTGGTTAAAAAAGATTATGTATGTCTTTAGTATAAGTCGGTGTATGCTTTATAGGTTCTTTTGGTAGGATTCTACCAATTGAGAAGATAATATATTGTCTCAATGAAATGGTATGTTGATAGGTGTTATTTCATTTCATTTTTAACTTGTGAATGAAAAATGATTTACTAAAAAAACAGAAAATGAAAAATCTCAGAACATGAGTTTAATAGGAAAAATTAATTACTTGGTTGTTAAACATTCTATCTGTTAGGAAATGAGTAGAATGAGTATTGTCATTCATTTTTTTGAAGGTTGGAATTCATTGATTAAATACAAAACACAAATAGCACTACTGCTCGAACAAAATACCTTCAAAATCTTGAAGTACCAAACACAAAAATTCATGTATGCCGTGTAGTGCATCTTTTCATTGTACAAATAATAATCTTTTGCCAATAACATGGAATCATATGAACCACAAAAATTAAAATAGATAATTAATGTTCACTGAAAAGACAACCAAGTTCAGTTCCAAAATAAACACAACCAAAACATGGTTGAATCATAAAAGTTTAAATGTCCCGTCAAACCAAGATTAAATTGATTCAATAGCAGTGAGTATGAACTGAATTTAAAATACTAATTCACTTTAACAGTTCAGCAATTACAATACAGAAACATTAGTTGAAGCTTATTTTAGATACCTATTCATTTTCATACAGCTCCCTACTAAGAGCGGTAAATTCATCTTCATCCTACATTTAGAAACAAACTTTTGTGAATACTAATTACCAAAGAGGCCTGCCTGTAGGAATATGCAAAATGAATTTACCTCTACGGTTTCTCTATTATGAGAATACAACGATATCACTATAGGTTTGTTATTAACATCAATGAAACTAAAAGTCTTGCTTCCCGTGTAAACATGAGGATTCTTCTTGGTCTACACCCTAAACAATCTATATGTAAATTAATCTCTCAGGAGGAATAAATGTCCCACGTGTTACGATTTAGGTTAAGTAAATGATAAATTAAAGAGCAAGAACACAAGAATTTACGTGGTTCACACAATCGGGGTGATTGTGCTAGTCCACGGCGAACGAGAGAGAGCAGTGTATTATTATGTCGGCGTCAAGAGGTATTACACGTACAAAGATGTGTTTAAATAGGTTAAAGAAAAATCTAAACAAGGATTAGAGCCGCAGGCCCAAAATTAAGCCCGTAATTAAAAAATACTCCTCAGACCCGGTCGGGTCCCCTCTTGTACCCGGTTGGGTGTCTCCTCAAAAGGCATGCCCGGGTCGATACCAGGGTGAGTAACCTAAACAGAGGCCGAAACCTTCCACGGACCCGGTCATGTAAACCTCCTTACCCGGTCCGGTTTCCAATCCAGTGAGTTGCCCGACCAAGTTCATATCATACCCGGTCGGGTAATCCAACGTACCCGGTCGGGTAACTGTTCTAACATTCAGAACAAGGCTCCATCCTCAACACCGCGTTCATTGCTTTTCTGTAAAGCCGTAGAGTGAAACTTGTTAGCATTTTTAAGTAACACCACAGAAAAAATTCTCTTAACTTATAGTAAAGTCATACTTTCATTTCCATTTGGAGTGTGGCTGCTGTTTTACCAATTAATTGGGGGCATTGTTTATCCCACAAAACAAAAGTGGTAATAACTGGACATACCTTTCATTTCTTATACTATAGTTTGTAGTTATAAAATTAATTGCTTTACAATTTGTGAACATAAAATGCACCTAAGAATGACTGTAGAAGAATCACATCCACCAATGGAAACTATTTCTGCTATTGTCCAGAGCCTACCATCCTAATTATTAAAAATTTAACAGTTAGTATATTGGTTGGAGAATAGTGCGTTTTATAGATATTTACTACCTCTTCAGTTTTGAGCAATTCCTCATTACTTCCCAGCCTACCATTTCCATCAGCAATGTCATCTACACTCGATTGGGATGAATATGTGATGGTTGGAGTAGCAATAACTTCTTGACCTGGATGTAACCTGTCCAGGAACCACAAAAACAATCTCTTTTATTGATTACCTCTTATTATAATTTAATACTCGCTAGTATACAGTAAATGATGAGTGTTTCTCTTAAACATGTCTCTGATTGAAGATTGAATTTCTGACTTCAACACTTTTGAACCAAAAATGGTTGTGGTGGTATATAGTCCCATTTTAAGTATACATGATTTATAAGCCTAATCAATCATATTTGTGGTATTGTTGCATATATATTATGTAAGAATGAAACACTATTAGAAGTATTCTTGTAGGATGAATATTGTTCAATCAGAGAGTGCATGTTATTTCATTATTCCTGCAAAACTAAAACTGCTCAATGAATATTCAACTCTAATTTAACCGTTTACTTGCAGGTGGTAGAATTGATTGCTCACTCATCATCTGGGAGCGTTATTAGCAGCAGTTTTGTTGTGCCATTATTAACCGTTTTCATCATTGCATTACCATTAACCTTTTTGATAATATATGATGAGTATAAGAAAAAAAATTAAAAATAATTTTATAAAAGAATACTAACCATGTCCTTCATTTTCATCAACCGGCCGTGCAACTCGACAAAGGGCGTAATATAAAAAATCAATTCAGAATTTGCTCTCTAAAAGAGTAAAAGAATTCGATGGCAATATGCCTTGGATGAAAATTAGATCATAGATAGATGGTCAGAGCAAGAATAGATGACTAGCATCATTGCAGAGGGCGATGGTGGTGTGCCTTGGAAGAAATTGAAGGAAAACAAAGGGAGTTATCTTTGGATGTAGAAGATGAAGATAGTACTTTCCAACTCGTGGTTAATAAAGAAGGAATCTGGGTTGAATACAAAGAAGGGAAGTAGAGAAAAGTGGGAAGACAAGGTGAGAGAATGAAGTTTTAATAATGCAAGCAATGAATAATAAATGTGAAAAGTCACTTTTTTGAAAGAAAATGTAAATAGCTATATTTTTTACAACTGGAAAGACTAATAGTAATACATGTGCCATTTTTCATGTAAAATTGGCCAATATAGAAACTAATCTTTCAAGGGATAAATCAAATTTTATGAAGATTTATTTCACAATGCTTACATACTGGTTAGACAAAAATCCGAATAAAGAAACTTAAAAATGACTCAATTTATTTATTTTCGTATCCCTAATGCATGCGCATTCAATAGAAAGTACCAATTCCATAATATTATGGAGAATAAAATAATAATAAAAAATACTTTTATATTTCATTTGAGAATGTCACAATGTGTATGTACTCACAATTAACTTATTATGTTACATATTTGATCAATACCATTTCAATTTCTTAACTCGATAATCTATATATGAAATTAATATGGAGAATGCAAAAAACTTGAAATCACTTCATTTTTTTTCTTATCCTAAATATATGCATATTTAGTATAAAATACTATTCCCATATATTAATAGAGAATATAAAAATATAGATAAATGTGGTTTATATTCATTTAGGCGAATCACACAATGTGTATTTAGTCACATTTTACTTATGAAGAAATTCCACTTATGGTCCTTCGAGTTTTGCACCAATTCCACAATTAGTCCTCGTCTTTCATTTTATCCATTTTTGGTACCTGACTATCGTTTTCTTGACCATATATAGTCCTTTTTCGATAGTAAATATGCTCAGAAATGGACCACAAATGGTCAAGAAAACAATAGTAAGGTACCAAAAATGGATAAAGTGAAAGACGATGACTAAATATGGAAATGACACAAAACTCGGAGGACCTAAAGTGGAATTAATTCATTTACTTATTATATCATACTTTATTAGTATTATTTTAATTCTTAAAATTAAAAATAAAAAATTTGTATTTTTAAATGCTTCTCCTGTTGTGATTTGAAAGGTAATTTTATTAGTAAATGAGAAAATATGTCAATTAGTTTTTAATCATTCCCTCTTATGTTTTAAATACAGTGACATTTTATCACATATTTTTCAACAGAAACTATTGCTTTAAATGGGTATCTTATATGGAAATCTAATCATTATACACTTGTTACTAAATAAATATTATATTCACTTGATTTTTTTGAAAAAAGCAATTTATTCTTTTATATGTTTTTAAATAAAAATAACTTTTATTATTAAAAGAAACTTAATATTGTAGAATAAAAAAATTATGTTGTGCATATGAATAAATATGTAGAATATGCAAAAAAGTATAATCGTTCCAGGTGGTTTTCTCTCTAATTGGGATGATGATACACTTTGTAGTTTATTTGGAAATTGATGATCCATAACATATGTAAATACTATGAATTTAGGACTCAATCTCATTTAATGAGTATTCACTAATTGGACTCAATAGCAATTAATTAGGAATTCAATTTCAATTAGAATGTTGTACTTTATTACGGAGTATTAAGTAAGTAGATAAGTGGATAAGTAGATATGCACGTGACGATTCATGTGACTTATTCTACTTTTTTATGTCTCTTACTCCTTTTCTTTTGTGGTAGCCTACAAGTCGTTGAACCATACACACACATATAATATTAACAAACCTCAAACACATTTTCTATTTTTCATGAATTTAGGTCTTTTCAAGTAATTGCTACTCCGTGTAAAATTGGGGTCTTGAGTGTACATAAATTTACTTGTGGTTTAAGACTGGTGAGTTGTACTACTAGAAAAAATCTTATTTGTTGCGGTTAATTTGACTTATTTAATGCAGTTTTTAACCGCATCGATAGTGAGTACAACCGCAACAAAAAGTATTTTTTATTTTTAAAAAAAATAATCTTCTTTGTGACCTCAAACGCATCCCAAAGTATGCACAACCCCTAGATCCACTTCCAAACCACTAAACCATTGCAAATTTTTTGTCCATATATGGTAAATATGGCATATTCAACATGTATGAATTGTATTAGATATTTAGATCTAATATTTTTTATTTTAAAAATTTATATGCACAATATTTACAAGATATATTAACTATGCACTTGAAAAGTAAATAATAAAGCAAAAAAATCGTGAAAATTTATAGATAAACTATTTTTTCACACCATTGCATAGATCTCGAAAAATATGTAGTTTCATTTTTTTTATCTCAATCAGATAACCCAACGCAAAACAAAGTGTATTTTTAGAAAATCGAAAAATCATTGTATTTGTTGTGGTTATAGTCGCTTTAACCTCACCAAATAACTCATTTTTTGTTAATTTCAAATACACTTCGTTTCGCGCTTGGTTATCTGAGCGGTATATTTTTAAAAAACACATATTTTTCGAGATCTATGCAACGATGTATTTTATTTTATAAAAAACTACCTATTTGTGTCGTTTTTAGCTATAACTGCACCAAAAGTTATACTCTCTCCCTCCCACTTTAAGGTTCCCACGTGGTTTACGATTTTTGAAATATCATAAAGTTAACTGATCTATGTCATTAATGGAATTATTTTTAGTGAATAAAATTTACATATTCAGAAACTACATTAAAACCGCTACAAAATCTACAAAAAATAATTTAAATTTCATAAACTTTTGATATATACAACAACAACAACACCCAAGCCTTAATCCCAAAAGAATTTGGGGTCGGCTAACATGAATCGGTCTATGATAACGATGCCAAAAAGAGAAGACGAACAAGAAAGAGAAGAACAAAAAGTAAGATAAAATGAATAAAATAAAGATAAATAAATATAAGATAACAATAACACAAGAATATAAAAAGATAAAAGATAAAAAATAAAAGAGCATAAAAAAGCTAGAAGATAAAAATAACATAAGGATATAAAAAGATAAGGAAGATAAACGATAAAAGAAAAAAGAGAGGAAAGGTAGAAAAGACATCAATCGTCCACACGGATGTGCGCCCTCCACTTTGCTCTCCCCAAAGTCATACTCTCATCCAACCCAAGAAGACGCATATCAGTTCTGATTCCTCTAATCCAAGTCTGTTTGGGTCTTCCCCGTCCTCTCTTCTCTGCCTCTTCTCCCCACCCCTCAAGTCATCTAACAGGTGCATCACCCGATCTTCTACGCACATGCCCAAAACCACCGCAAACGAGATTCCTGCATCTTATCTTTCTATAGGTGCTACTCCCACATTTTGTCTGATTACCTCATTCCTCAAGCGGTCTTTTCAGGTATGCCTACACATCCAACGCATTATACACATCTCTGCCACACTCATTTTTTGAATGTGTCATTGTTTCACCGCCCTACACTCTACGCCATACATTAATGCCGGCCTAATTGTTGTACGATAAAATTTACCTTTCAGTCTAGTACGATAAACTTTTGATATACTTCGTATAAAGTAAAATATTAAGAACAATGCACGTTGACCGGAGAATAGTGAACGAGAACCTTTAAATGGGACGGAGGGAGTACTTTTTACTAAAAACTCTAAGAATTACTTATTTGATGCGGTTCTTACATGACTACAACAAAAAAGTGCAAACCGAACACCTATTTGTTGTGGTTCCACTACAACCGCAACAAAAAGTCCCAATAACATACTTATTTGATGTGCAGGTTCCGTCTCGACTCCAGTAAAAAGTCAAAAAACAATAACTATTTGGAGTCCTCAGAAGTATTTTTGCACTTTAACCTAAACACTCTAATATCTGTTTCTGGTCTCTGGAGTAGCAGAAGTAGTTTTAAGAAGTAGATCCAAACACCCCATTTATAATATATGTGTGATTTTAATCAATGTTCTAAAAGGCGTAGCTTAGAAGTGAGACGACGGAGAAACGGCCCACATAGTAGAAAAGCATGCAAAAGACGGTCATTCAAAGAGTTGAACATCAAATGCGTGAAAACACGTAAGCCTAGGCGTTAAAAGACAGAAGTTTTTTAGATAAAATATTTTTTGAAAAGAAAAAATTAATTATATTCAAGAAAAAATACTTTTATAAACATGTTATATACGGAGTATGAAATCTAGTACGGAGTAGTAAAAAGCAACAATATATCATTTTGTATTTGCACTTTGTATAAATTTAAAAAGTATACTTCCTCCGTCCCATATTTTACTTCCAACTTTTCCTTTTCGTTTGTCGCAAAAGAACTTCTCTTTCCCTTTTTGGCAAAGAATTTGTGGTTCACAGCAATTCTTACACATTCTTACATATTTCTCTCTCCTCTGCACAACTCTCTACCACACAATTCCCACTTTCTTAATCTGTGTGCTATTTGTACTATGAAAGTAAATTCTGAGACGGAGGGAGTATATATTGAACAAATTAAAAATTAGACTCAATCTTGTATAATATATTTTAGATATTTATTTTTTCTTCATATATCACTATAAAATTTTTATTACCAATAAAATTTTGAAATGTCTTTTCACGCCTAGATTTCACTATTCCTACCTAAACTTCAAAGGCGGCTTGTCTCACGCTGTTTAAAACAATGGTTTAACTCGTTTTTATTTTTCACAATTTATTAATTGAAGATCAATAACATAACATACATCACCATCTTAGGATGTTTTTACTAGGATTGAAATTTTCTGGTCTGGTTTGGTCTGATCTAATCTGGTTTGGTTTGGTCTGAATTGGTCTGATAAATGTCTTGTCTCTATAACTATCCAAGTCTGATCTACTCTTGTTTAGTCTCATGTAGTATGGTCTGAGACCGAAAACAATCAAAGTAAAAACATCTTTAGAAAGATGAGTTATATTTAACATGCTAAAATGTTGTTTGTACTCACCCTTGTACCCATCTTATATCCATCATGTCTATGAAGATTTTGGATATAAGTGAGTATAAGAGTAAGTGGAAGGAACATTTTTGTTCAAAATGATATCGTCCAAAGCCGATTCATATACGGAGTATTAAACACAGACACGACAAACTGTATTCGTTGTGCATTGTTTGAATTTCAAAAAAATGCAGGAACACAACTGTCAACTGCACACACATTGGGCAATGCAGTTTCTTTCAAACAGTGCCAATAGCCTCCACTACACCCACCAGTCCACACCACACCACCCCTTTCTACCCGAGAAAACCTCCATGCTCTTTTTGGTTAAACCTCTTTCTAAAATTTCAAGCCCTTTCATTTGCCTTTTCTTGGATTTGATATGACCCTTTCTGTTCAAGCTGAATAATAAAGCTCTCTCTTTCCCTCCTCTCTTTATCTCTCTCGCTGCTATTTTGCATTCAATGCCATTTCAATTTCCAGTGCGTTGTTTCTTACTGTAGATTAGATGCATTTAAGGTCCGCTTCCATTTTCTCTAGTAGTTCTGCATCCTGTACCCTGTCTGCAAGATTCAGCTTTTAATCCACACTTCTTCATAGTTAAAATCTATTCCGAATCTTTGTTGAGCTAGCTAGTTTGAATGGGTGCTTCTGGGAAATGGGTGAAAGCTTTGATAGGATTCAAGAAACCTGAAAAAGATGACCACCATGTGAGCTCTCAAATCTCTGCTAAAACTCTCAATGCTTTTAACATTGTGTGGTAAATAATGTATGGGCCTGGTAAAAATCGAATCTTTTTCCACCATAACTTTTCTGTGACTGATTGAGGCGTTTCTTTATAGGAGAAGATGCCTGGGAAGAGCAAGAAATGGAAGATATGGAGGGGCCCACCAGGAGATCAAGGGGGTGCTGGTTCTTCATTGAAGGGTTTGAAAGGGTACCACCGGATTTATGAAGGGTCAGTTTCTTCAACAGTGAACAATGATGCTTTCACGGCTGCCATGGCCACTGTTGTTAGAGCTGCCCCCAAGGACTTCAAGGCTGTGAGGCAAGAATGGGCTGCCATTAGGATTCAAACTGCTTTTCGTGGGTTCTTGGTAAATTCTTATGACACCGTAAAAAATCATCCTCAAATATCTACCCAAACACTCCCTAAAAACATTTCTGATAATGCTGATGTTTGTAGATTGCTATTAGTGAACTTGGTAAAACAAAAACTACATCTAAAACTAAATATTTGTTTTTACTTGGCTTAACAAAATGATAAAACTCACATGTATGGCTTTGTGATATAAGACAAAGAGCATTTATGTTTGTTCAGTTTTTCTCGATTTTCAGTTCGGTTTGTGAGGAAATAACACATTCAAACTATACTATGTTTCATTTGGACCATTTAGATTTGTTATTTTAAAAACTATATGAAGATTTTAATAACTATTTATCTGGTCTGATTTGTTTGATCTCAATTCACTTTGAATGTTTTGAAGGATATTACTGAACTAAAACCGAATAACTTATAATTCAGTTTTACTATTGATTAGTTCGGTTTATTTGGGTATGAACAAGACCAAAACGCCCCAATGACAACTCTTAATAAATGGAAGACAACTTTTGCCAAATCTACTAATACTGTTCCATTAATTAATGAATGAATGGTACAATATAGGCAAGGAGGGCATTGAGGGCGTTAAGAGGGTTGGTGAGGCTTCAAGCTTTGGTGCGCGGGCGGCAAGTGAGGAAGCAAGCCGCGGTCACCCTTAGGTGCATGCAGGCATTGGTTCGCGTGCAAGCCCGGGTTAGAGCTCGTCGAGTTCGTATGTCCATGGAGGGGCAGGCTGTGCAGAAGGTGATCGAAGAGCACCGCGGCAAGCTCGACTGCTTGAAACAGGCTGAGGTATATAATATAGTTAGCCATTCCATATTCAAATTTAAAAAATCTACACATGTTGAAGGACTATTCAAGGACCACTAGTTACTACTCAACCTTAATTACTTATTTCGTCCTACATAAAGAAAGCCTGCAAATTGCCAACTAATTTCTCCACATTCAAACCAAATCACAGAATCCTCTAATCAGTAACCACCTACCTCCAATTATTGACTTTTGTCCTCGGTTCACTAATTGTTCTAACAGTGACAATAATCGTCTCAGTGACTCACATACTAACAGTAAGTGGCAGTAAGTCGCTGACCTCTGATTAATAAGTTAAAATGGTGGTCCCTTTTATTATGGAGATGTTTAAGAGTATTTTTGGTCACTTGATCCAACTTTTGAAGCCATTACAATTACAAATTTCATTAATTATATGATTTGAAAGATACTACTCCCTCTATAGTCTATACCAAATTAGTCGTCCATTATTTTAGTTTCTATAGTAAAAGAACAATGCAAAATGTAAATGGGAGTAGATGTGCAATTTTCCTTTCAAAACTTCATGTTATGAATGGCAGGAGGGATGGTGTAACAGTAGAGGAACACTTGAAGAGGTGAAGGCCAAGATACAAATGAGGCAAGAGGGAGCTTGTAAGAGAGAGAGGGCACTTGTCTACTCCCTAGTTCAGAAGGTACTACTCAATGAGACTATTTCCTTTTACCCCTAAGTTTTCATTTCATGGCATTTAAGTCCGCCTAAATTTGGTTAATTACCTAATAAAAAGGACATTCCGGTGCACATTCACAACTCAAATCGTCAAATGTGCATCACCTCATTTACCTAAAAAAACAAGGTCAATTACCCAATATAACTTCATGGAAAAAGCTGTTGGTACACATTTTTTGTACACATTTTGCTTACACCCCTAATTGTCTGTCTACACAGACAATTCGTTAAAAAGTTGCTTTGTAGATAGACATCTGGGGGAGTGTGTACACAATATGTCTAAAAAAAGTGTGTACACCAAACATCATTCTAACTTCATTTTCCCATGTATTCATACATACACATCTAAGTCATTTGAAAATAACCAAACAATGAAATCTCTAATAATATTTGAATTTGGAATGATGGATTTGACATTCAAATAGAGTGCGTGACTATTATTGACCATCTAATCCATTTTGAGTTTTGCTAGAAGTACCTCATTTTTATCCCACCCCCTAATGTAGTAATCTGTGGTCATAAATGGACCAATTCATTTAATTGGTGCCTCACTTAAATGAATTGTCTCATTTATGACCACAGATTACGGGGCGGGAAAAAAATGAGATACATTTTGGGTATCTTTAGCATTTGTGATCCATTTTTTCATAAATCCCATAGCTCTTCCTCTCTCCTTCCCGCCTTTGGATTTGTGCCTGGCACTATGTCGTAAGGCAGAGGACCCATTTTCATACTCCCCGTCTCATTGGACTTTGCCAACTTTTCCCTTTTGGTTGTCCCAAAAAACTTTGTCACTTTCCTATTAAAGCAATTAATTTGTGGTTCTACACATTTCTCTCTCCTCTGCACAAATATCAACGACACAGTTTTTACTATTCTTATTTTTCACCTACTTTGCGTTTGTCAAAGTCCACCCGTACGGAGGTAGTAATATTTAGCTCCAATTCTCCAACCAAATTAGTTTCAAACAATGCCCACCTAAGTCCTAGCATTATCAAGGGTATCTTAATTTTCATGTTTGGTAATTCCAACAATTAATAATTCATCCTAATAATAATTATAAATTGAATATTTATGGCAAGTAATATTTTATATATATATATATATTTTACTGGTGTAGGAGAGGCTGGTCCAGAACTCAGACTCTCAAACGACTATCTCCTTTCCCTCTTTAAAGACTTACAATTTGGACAAGAACAGCTGGAGCTGGTTGGAACGATGGATGGCTGCAAGGCCATGGGAGAACAGACTGATGGAGCAAACTCAAACCCCAACCGACCCAGTAGAAACAACCCCAAACTCCAATTCCAAGAAGACTTGCTTCGTCGATTCTTCCGCCAAGGAAAATCATTTTGAACCATTCTCTGTTACAGTCAGAAAGAACAACGTAACCAAACGGATTTCAGCCAAACGTTCATCTTCTAGCCCTAGTTCCGAATTCCGGTATGACGAGAGTCATGTCCAGAGTTCCGCTTCTTCTTCCCTCTGCACATCCACAACTCAAATCTCAGGGAACTCAGGGGATAGATCGGTGGAGAAGAACAGCCGTGTGCCGAATTATATGAGCTTGACTCAGTCAACTAAGGCGAAGCAGAGAAATAGCAGATTCCTTAGACAGTCCATGGACGAGTTTCAGTTTCGTAACCTTCATAAATCTGGCGATTTCAGTAACGCAGGGTCTGATCTTTCGTCTGCAAATTTGTCTAGGCCCTTCTGTCTACCTACTCGAATGGATAAATTCGCTAAGTGAGTGAAATTCTTCCCAACTTGTAATCGAATATGAATCCGTTTGATGTGAGACATTGGAAATGTGATCTAAGATTTTTCATCTTTGTAAAATTATGAGTTTTATTATTTATTCCTGCATAATATGATCCATTTTTCTGCTGCATTACATTAGAGTCATATAAAGAAGAAAAAGTAGGTCGCAGATCTTCAAGTCATTCTTTCTTTCATGTACGGCGGATGGCTTGGATCTTGACGCCGTGCTTGAAGTTTAAAACTATGCCGTACTGCATCTCCAGAGGGCCATCCATGAGGGGGGAGCGTCGAAATATGTACTTTTTGTATAAATGGATGAGGGCGAGTTTGATTTCTTGCAAGGAGAACTTCTGTCCTAAACATCCTCTTGGCCCTATTCCGAAAGGAATGTGTGCATAAGGATGTCTTCCTTTTTCTTCTTCACAACTTGGATCGAATCTCTCTGGCTTGAACTTTTCGGGTTCTGGAAAGTTCTTGGGATCTTTAGCCAGAACTCCAAGGGCTAGCCATACCCATGTCCCCTGCTCAATGTTAAATACTTAAATGTGAATGGAAAATCAAACTGAACATTTAGAATTTGGGGACTTGGAGTTGCGAATACCTTTGGGAGGCTGTAACCTCCAATCTCTACTGGTGCTGATGTCTCTCTTGCAACTAGTGGTGAAACTGTGTAGAATCTCATTGCCTCTTTAATTACCTAAATGTATTGTGATTGGAAACATGAGTTTGTGTGCTAATTACTTGTGTAAACATAGGTAACACTATAAGAGTGTTTTGTAAAGTTAATTGGCTGAAATTGTGGAAGCCAGTGAGTTTTTGGAAGGAAAAACAGTTTACAAAATAGATTCAATCAAATAAGTAAATCAAATGATTCTCTTGTTGAATGTTGATAAGCCAATTTGTGTCACCAGACACAATACATATTGCAAAACCCCTTGACTCATTTGAGATTAGTGAACTCCTATTTTCTTTAACGACTTCAATTTGAAGTGGGTCTTCTCTCAACAAGAATAATGAAATATGGATGAATCCTTTTGAGCAAAGGGGTGTATTAAAGTGTCATATGGGATGTTTATCATATTACGTCTAATAACATTTCAGTACGACTAAAATCTCATCTCTTTAGAGGATCTTTATAGATGAGCTTGTTAAGCCTAATAATATGGATATAGCTATGCAACAAAAACAAGGAGGTAGAGATTTGCCTGATCAATATATGGAAACTTTGTCTGAAGATCATGGGCGCTCGGCACCTGATCAGCTGAAAGCCCATCTACCTCTTCGACCAATTTTTTTTCAACCAGTGGATGACCGGAAACCAGGTAGATAATTGAAGACAATGTGAAAGAAGTCGTTGCAGAACCAGCCAATAAGTGCTCATAAGTCACTGCGCTAATATAATCAGAGGTAAAAACATTCTTTGCCACTTTCTCGGACTCCACCTCACTCAGGATAAGGGACAACAAGTCCTTCGTCCCACGCTCCTTTTCTTCCCTTCTCTTTGCAACAATGTCGTCAAGTCGCCTGCTAAGGTCCTTGTTTGTGTTCTCCACTTTCCAGTCCATTGTTCCGGGGATCCTCTTGAGGATTTGCCGAAACGGTTCCTGAAGAATGGGGACGATTAGACCCAAGATGATGGAGAAGGAGCCAGACAAGTCCATCTTGAGCTGTGTTGTGGAGTAGATATGCTGGTTGAGGAACTCTTGGATTCCATTGTCAAGCGACTCTTTGTCCTCTTTGGGGGGTTTCGACAGACCAAAGTCAACTCCAAATGCAGCCTGCCCAATAACATCAGTGGCTAATTTGAGGGAGAGGTTAGAAAA
The DNA here is from genome assembly GCA_945859875.1 of Cuscuta europaea. Classification (NCBI taxonomy): domain Eukaryota; kingdom Viridiplantae; phylum Streptophyta; class Magnoliopsida; order Solanales; family Convolvulaceae; genus Cuscuta; species Cuscuta europaea. The sequence continues at coordinate 14,692,525 of CAMAPE010000010.1, read as the reverse complement.
GGTGAAGTCGTCCCCTTTAGAATCAAGATTCTGAGTCGCGGATTCGATGAATGATTGCATAGTTGGGACCAGCTTGGCCAGGTGAGATGGCTGGTAGATTGACACTAGTGTGTTTCTCATTGATGACCATCTTGCATCCCTGCAGGTTTCCATTAATGGTTCTTTTAGGTATAGTGAATTTAAGTAAACATGTTGAATGGAAGTAAAATTAGATTCAGTAAAAATCAGTGGAACAAAACCAAGTGCATATGTAGCTAGCAATGTTGTTTGATTAGTTATTAGGTTAACCTAAATTTTGGACTAACAGTTTGTTTGGATGAAAGTTAAGCTCTAATGATCGTTGAACATGTTAAAATTACAACGGAACATATATCCTTCAAAAACTTTGGACTCTCAGATATTCCAAAATGGAGTTATTAGATGTTTTGCATATCCAAATCAAATCTAGGTTATCTGAAATCCTAGATTCTTATCTTATACGGATTATTTGAAAATAAAATGAGATGAACTAAAATTACACCTAGAAAATTATAATATCGCCTTCAGTGGTAGTTTGACTTCTAAAAAGTTTAGGTCGCATTTGGATGGATTCAATGATTTGAATTTTTGAATTAATTTAACGGGAATAAAATAAAATTATGTTTCAAGGTTTTCATAAGTCCCGTGGTCCCAAAATTTACGCCATAGCGGAGTTGGGAAAGGAACAAAGTACGGGAGAAGAATCCAAAAACCTTCCTTATTTCCTCCTATCCATATTGACCACATGGATCAGATAACATTTGAGGGGAACCGGACCATTTGAAATATAGGACCCGGTCTGGGACAGAAATCAGCCCGGAATCGAACCGGTATGTAAATTTACTTATTTGGTACACTGGGAAAGATATGTCAATTTAGTTTAAAAAGTTAATATCACGCCAAAATATCGATCTCATTTTCAAATATCATTCCTAAAATGTCATTAATAAAACAATTACTACTTTAGGTAGTATGGGTGGAATCGGTGCGAGTTGTCCGATTGAGATTATCTAATTTTAAAACTAGATAAGAATTTTCTAACGAGATATTAAACACTTTCAACGGAACAAAATAGAGCAAGATATGATCGGATCAAATTTTACGCGAGTTCATTGTGAAATCAGAAATATTTGTTAATTTATGGTTAATCTGTAACTTTTAATTAATGCATTGTAAATGTAATTGGAAAAATAGCTTTAGAACTCCAAATTATCTTTCCAACGCGATATAATTTGGACTAAATTAAGTTTTTTAAAATATTACTATATCCGTCCCAAATTGATTTGCAAATTTAACTTTTCTTAGTCAAACAGATTCATTTTATTTGCTTAATTAGGATGTCAAATTTTTATTACATTATAGCTTGGAGATTACAACTTTGAAGAGATTTTAATGTAGTTTCTGAATATGTAAATTTTAAATAATAAAAATTGAATTAATTATCGATTGAGATGATTGACTTTTATATTGGTTGACAAAAATTGTTGACTTTGCAAAATACATTGGAATGGAGGAAGTAAACGTCAGCCCGGGAAAAAATGAGAATCTGTTAGGAATCGACGTGAAACCAAACCGCCTATACCGTGTCACGGTCTAGGTCTCTCCCTTCCCATGGCCCGAACCGATCGTGCTGAAACTCGACCCGGTACGTTATCCTTATTCTGTAATTGAGTTCATGGAAATAGGAAACCAGGGAATTTTATTCAATTCTCAGTCTTCCTGATTTTAAACGTGATGATGTATGGACTGATTCCAAGAATTAGTTCCATATCCAAAATGAGGTAACCATAAACCAAAAAACAGAATAAAATGAAATAAAAGTGCAGAGCTGTGGATTGAATGACCTGGTGAAAAACAGGCCTTTCTGATGGAGAGGGGAAGCAGAGATGGGAGAGGGGATGCTTCTGTTTGTGAAGAATTTGAATTTCTTGATCCCAACTTCTCTACAAAGCTCTGCATCTGCTATGATCACCAATGGCTGCCTCCCCATATGGAACCTTTATAAAAGATACAACCTTTTTCAACAATCTTATACAGACCCCTTTTCTTCTTAATATGGAATGGAAGATGACTGATCATAGACCAAGACCGTGTTTGGATTACCTGAAAATGGGGCCGTACTGTTTCGCGAGGACAGAAAAAAGATCAGGGCCATACTTGGCAAGCAAGGGAAGGTGCCCTACAAGGGGAAGTGCTGGAGGTCCTGGCACTCTTCTCACCAGCCAATAAGGTCTGTACAAGTACACTAAAGCTCCAGCAAGAACTGCCAAAATGGTGTAAAGGGTAGTTATTGAAATGGTCAAAACTTGATCTTTTCCTCCAATCCACTCCATTGCGATCTTCAGTCGCTTCTCAGAACTGAAGAGCCAAATTAAAATGATTTGTAGGTGATGGAGGGAATAGACTGGATATTCACTAGGCTGCCGGCCTTAGGTTCTTATAGTGGGTAGGCCCAGTTTATTGGGTGGATTTTCTCACTTCCACTACTGATGATACTTATAGCGAGATTAAGTCATGCTTGTCCCAATACCAATTCTCCATAGTAAAAGAGGGATGAAAACAACATATAACCGGGAATATAATAGGGGATAGTCTTTTGTTTGTATTAAAATATTTATCTACTCCCTGTATATATATACTTCGTATTTAGTATTATACGTCGGTATGTCCTGTTCTTTTACCCATAAAATAATATACTTCGTACTTCGTATGTATTGCCACTAAAACTCGACCGATCTTTTTTAAAGTAATTGAAATTCTTGCTGGCTGAAATGAATGAATAAAGAAAATGGTACTACGTATATGATATAAGAATAAAATAGTCCTGTTCAGCAAAATTGGTGGATTCACCTGTAAAAGTATATTCAACTTTATATATTTTCAGTAAGCGAAAAAAAAACAGCATAAAGAAGAAGATACAACTTATAAGTCGAAAACAGAACCTACGAAATTGTCCTTAATTCAATTTAAGTATTATTAGAGTGTGTTTGATAACATCAAAATTGGTTGAATGGAATGAAGCTGCTTAAATTGATTAAATTCTAGTTGAAGCAATTGAATTGGCCAAATCTTCTGAATTACTTAAAAGTTATATTAACATCGAAAAGTTATATCACCTTACTTCCACCACTGTTTGTATCAAATGAAAATAACTCCCATAGTTCGGGAAAACGAAAATAGAGTATAGCTTCATATTTATACATAATGTTATCATCACTGTTTTAAAGAAATTAAAAAGATTTGTCCGTCAAATGTTATGCAAACAAAATTCATTAGCTATGAACAAGTTTTTGTTTTGAGCTATGCATTAGCGACTGTGGTGGAAATAAAAAGCCCAACGTAAAGTCACTTAACCAAACACGTTTATTAGCCGATTTATCTGGTCAAAAGACTAATAGTGATCAAATCAGTCGAAAAGTGATTGATAGTCTATCAACCAAACACCCCCAATATAAGAGAGAATGCTGGAAATAGAAATATTTAAAACTGGACTGTCTTAATTAATTTTCCATGTGTAAAAGATCAAGTTGTATGTTTATACTAAAAATAAACTAATCTAAGAATGAAACGAGAATCGAATAATTATGAATCAATAATGGATAGAACACAAATATAGATATGCAAATTAAGAATTAAATATATGGAATATCTTGTATATGGGATCTCTCGTATATTTCTTGAGAATTGAGTACAAAGTAATAAGCCAAAATGATTACTCTCCTCCCCTCCTTGGTTTGCTTCATACTCTATTTATTAGCTAGAATTTGCTCCTTCCCCAAGTTTCATACTTGCTTTCCTATTTTCTCTCCACGTCTAATCACTGGTACCAATCTTTTTTTTTCTTTGACTTAGTGTAGCTCTAAATAATACCCGTTTATCCCCCTGGGCTTGATCTTATCTAGACTGTAACCGTGGGCTTCTTCTTGCTGCTATTGGGCCTCTGGCAACTGCCAAACGGAACACCAGTCCAAATATTAAGGAAATATTGGGTTCCAACAATGTATATGTTGAAAATGGATAAAAATGTAGTACCAGGTCTATAGACGAACTACGAATATACTAAGCACCCATATGGTAGATATGTGAATAAGGACTCAATACGGTGTATCGACTAATTAATTAGGAGTATTTTTATAATAGAAATTAGTTCAAATAGGACTAAAACTATGGCAAAAATCTAAAATAGGACTTGTTATGTTTTTATTCCAAAATAGGACCATATGAGTCCTATTGGAAACATACCTATTTTTGCATTCCATTCTTACCCTTCCATTAAATATGAATTAAAAATAGTCAAAAGCCATAATTAAATGTTTAATTCATAATAAATTAGAAAAAATTTCAAAATTTCGTAGAAATATAATTAAAAAATTTATAAAATTTTTATAAAATAAAAACTTCAAAAACTTTTTTTTTTAAAAATAATTTTATTTTTAAAAAAATTAATAAAAAATAGTAAAACTCCGTAAAAAAAATTTTAAAAAATATGGATGCCTTTCCCACCGCCTGTACTACCTCCCAGCACCACCACCTCCGGCCGATGAAAAAAATGCCATTTTCCCAGAAAAATGCCATTTTTTTTTCTGAAAATGCCAAAAAAGTGGCATATTTCTCTTTTCGAATGCCAACATTTTCATTTTTTTCTGCCATAAATATGGCATTCGTAATGAACTTGACATTTTTCCACCTGGTGACTGGAGGTGGTGGTGCTGAGGCAGCAGAGGCAGCGACGTTTTTTTTTTTTTGAATTTTTATTTTTTTTTATTTTTTTTAAATTTTTTTAATTTTTTGAAAAAAAAAATAATTAAATTTTTAGTATCGAATTGTTTTTCTTAATTTTTTTAGTATTTTTTACGAATTATTATTATTTTTTATTATTTTATTAGGAATTAAAACATTTTAATAGCTATAAGGGTATAATTGTCCAAGGTACACATAATTAGTCCTATGCAAACATAGTTTATTTTTTGGTCCTATTTGTGAAAAGTGAATGACTTTTAGTCCTATTTTGATAATTAACTCTTTTTATAAAATCAACTATTACTATCGCCCGGATTCCCGATTACGGTTCAATTTTATATTGGCACAACATTAAACTATTTAACTATGCAATTATACTATTATACAGCTATAATTCACATACTATTTTATTAATATACCATTCTAGCTAAAGAGATTTCCCAAGGTATAACGTTGTTTAAATTTCTTGCATGAATTTAGATTTTAGTATTCAAAAGTGCCTCATGCATCATATCTCATCCTCCACTTAGGATATTTGAATGTGATCAGGGCGAAGTCAGGGCACTGGGCCAGACAAGAACGGTACAAAGAATATTATTGGAAAAAAAATACACAATTTTTTACACTAAAAATATTGGCATTTTTTAAATTTGGAGTGGACCAAAGCCTAACCTGGACACCCCCTAGCTCCGCCCCTGAATGTGATCATATTTTTCTTCTCCACTTCGGGCACTTCCCAAAACAAAATTTTTATTTTACATTTATATGTTTTTCATTCTCCATAGACATTAAAGATGAAACTATGCAATCATTATTTTTTTTTAGAAGAGATGAACAAAATGAACCACATGTTAATTTACTTAGAAAATGAGTGATCGTTTTGCAATATAAAACTCCTTAGAAGTAGAAGAAGAAAGAAATGAATCATTCTTGGTGACCCCATTTTGTAGTATCTCATTTCAATTGTACACGACCATTTGTGTGTTTCACAAAGATCATTTCATAAATTAATTGTCCCCACTATTATGATGAATTACCTTTTATGAATTACCTTTTGTAAATCATTATTGGTGTAACCAATTTTGGGGTACCCTATTTGTACACCACCATTGTTGTAGTTCACAAAAGATCATTTCATAAACTAATTGTCCCACTATTATGAATTGGCTTTTGTGAACCACACATATAAGGAATACAAATGACTCCAAAATGGAGTTCCTCCAGTATTTTTGTGAAAAAATGAATTTTTCTAGATGTAAGATGTACCGATTTTGTGTACCGATTTTGTACCCCATGTTGGATGTTTTACCTAATTGTTATAAATTAAGACTTTTTCCGAATTAATGCTAATTAATTAATTACAAAAATAATGTTGGGTTAAAAGTATTTACCGATATACTGTTGGGATTAACCATGGTCGGGGTAAGTCGTCAAACGGTTGGGCGACTTATAACTCGTCATCCGGTAAGACACCAATAAAATTCACATCTAATAGAATGTAGATGGTGAATATTATATCTATTACACGTGCACTAATTAATCATTCTTTTCATGGGATTATGCAATATTGGAAGCACTGTTACACATTTGTTTTTTTAGACCGATAGTAGCAACCACTTTTGTGTATACTAATTGATGACTAGATCTTAGCCTGAGATTTTTTACTTATGCATATATGGTTGTTAACTAATTGTGCCTAATGCACCTCCCACAACGCTCTATAATCGGTCTTAAAAAGACAAATAATTAATTTTGTGTTGGATACGAATCCCCAACAATAACCCGCTATTAGTCTTAACAGATAATATGTGCACCGCTTTGCGGGATATGACTTTGATGAGACAATTGATTTTCCTGTCATTAGGGGGATATTAGAGAAAGAACTCTCTAATTGAATGACAAAATCATTATGATGGTACATCACTACTTTGTCTTAATGATAAATCTTAGACTTCAAAATGTAACGTTGAAGTTAAAGTGTTTATCAATTATCATAAATGATTTTAGTAATCAGATTATACACGCTAGTTGCAAACATATTTATAAGGCTTGAATTTATTTAAACTAAAAGATACAATGCTAAAGGAAGAAGCATTGCAATCACAAGCAGTGGGGTTGTGGTTGAGGCCGTGGCTCTCTAAAGGACTAGAGGGAAGCCACATGGTTCGATTAATTATCCATCCCAAGTAGTAGAGGGTAGATAATTAAGGCACAAACCAATATACCCGTCATCATATGAATTCTCTTATGAGATTATCTCTGACTGAATATGTCCATGAATCAATAATGGGGGACGCCCCAAAGTTCAAATGATTCCAGAGAATTAAAATCTCAATGGTAATGAGAGTGTGTCCGAGTCAAAAGATAGACCTTACACGATGATATATTTATACGGTTGCTCAAAGGAGTATTGAGCACGATGATATCAAACCATACTCTATTGCAATATTAAAGCAATGAGAATATTGGCCTAGATGTGTAAGTAATCCAGGTATAAATTTAATATTTGACAAAGAGACAGGTATTTGGTATGATAGTGCTAATCAACCAAGTGTAAAGTCTGTAGGACATGAAATAATTCTTTGTTAGAAAGCGTATTGAGATAATGAGGTCCTAATTATTCTCACAGTGCCCTGGATTCAAATATGAAAAGTCATACTTCTCTATTTTGAACACAAAAATGTTCAACTACTTAATCTATAAGTAGACTCCAAAGTAATGGAGACATAGCTAAAGATTGTGGATATTAAATGTCTCAATACAATTTCATTAAAGAGATGTATATGAAGTATTTGTTATGATTAATCAAGTGGTTTTAAATTACATTGTATATTTACATTGAAACGTTCACATTTGGATTAAATCAATCCAGACGAGAGTGACATACTCGTCTAAGTGACCACTTGACAAAAAAGGGATAGAAAAAGATAGATTATGTTTTCCCTCCAAGTATCATTATATGTCGAAGATATAGACATGATATGTACTCATATTAAAGAAAATGAGAAATCTTAGATACTTGAAAGTCATAATTGAGATAAAGGATCTTGGGAAACTAAAGTTGTTTTGAAAACACCAAGTTGGTTGAATAAAAATTCACCAGTTGCATATATCCAAAAGGGTTCTCGAAATATGGATGCTAAGAAAATATATCCATTATTGGAAAGTTATTGGGAGAAGGATTTCTCTATGAAAGTGCAATATGTGCATGATTGTACTTTGATAAACACATTCGACCAAATAATACATTCTCAAGAACGTGTTTGCTGAAAATAGCTCAGGACCAATACATCGTATATCATCATTGAAATAGTTTCAAGAATGTACTTTGATATCTATATGAAACCATTGGTGTAATCTTTATTCATCCCTTATAATTTGAATTAAATGATTGATGATCACAATATTCCTAAAGGAATTGCAAATATCTTAAGTATTACTCTAACACAAAGTAACGTGATTTGAGTTTTACCGATGATAAGTATCCCCTTACCTCACTGATATTTTTTTAATGAGTATATATTTATCATGAAAGAAATCATGATGTTATGTATAAGTTACCTTGATAAAAGTATATATGAAGTAAATGTTGGATTCCTATTGATGTGTTTGACTCAGGGGGAGTCCTCACACACTTATTTATCATGAGTTATATTGGTGTGTTGTACTCTTACTCCCTTTTGACCAAGGTTTATTTTTTTCCATTGGGTTTTGTTACTTGGTAAAGTTTTTTTAATGAGACAACATAATATGCACCATCCCACATTTAATTTTGTGAAAGTAAAACAATGTTGAAGAAAGAATATAATTACTATATTGCGATTAAAAGTAATTGATGCGTAGGTATTAGTGCACCATACCTCCTTTTCGCTTTGACCGATGTTTATTTTTTCCCATTGGGTTTTGTTCATCGACAACGTTTGTGCAAGTTAATTTGGGAAAATTCCTTACGCTTGACACACATGGGGAGAATTAAAGGAATTATATTCCTCTATTGTGTGTCTTCACTAAGATAATTGATGTGACAAGTATTGAAATGCACATATTTTACTAACACCCTTGATTATAGTAAGTATTAAGGGTAGATGTAGACTTGAGAGGGAGTACCCCAACTAGATTACGTTACACTTTTTCCTTTACCCAAGTTTTATTTTTTCCCACTGGGTTTTGTTACTTAGTAAGGTTTTTTCAATGAGGTAACGATACATATAAACTTTAATGATCAAAGCAAAGATCAAATAAAGATAGACTTAATGAAAGAAGCTTATCTTGATGCTATACTGCTTTTTCTCCAGTCAAGGTTATTTTTTCCCACAGAATTTTTGTTACTTGACAGAGTTTTGATGAGGCAATAAGACTGATACCAAATTCTATCTACAACTCAGCACAAGGGGGAGTGTTGAAGGAAATTATGTGTAATGTGCTATCGTGTATATAGAATATGTATTAGGATCATTCTATGTAGACTATGTATTATCTGGGCCCATTGGCCCGTCTTTGTAAACCCTAATACCTACCTATTTATAGGGCCCTATTTATAATGAAACTATACACAATTCTCCCTACAACGGTTCCATGTACAGTAGTCAGTAATTCCATGTACAGTAGTCAGTAATTCAGTATCAACCAGAGTGGATTCAGTTCTGTTCCCAAACTGAAATGGAAAGAATCCAAACCGTACCCGAAACCAAACTGAACTTGGTCAGGACCAAATTATTCAGAAACTGAATTTTCAGATTATTTTTCGGTTTTTAAGAAATAATAACCGAATTAATAATATAACAATGAAAATTAAATATATATACTTCGTATTTGACTAGGAGTATATTGCAAATAAAGCTTTTTACAAGTCATCTGCTCAACTACAAAGCAGGGGGCGGTTATATAGGGATATTTGAGGAGTAAATCCCCAATGGTATCCGATGTGGGAATAAAGCAAGTGGTAAATAAAAACTGAAGACCTATATTGAAAAAGTAAAAGGGAAGTTGGAGAACTATGCACCTGGGGGTTCAAACTTGGGTGAATTAAAACTTAAAAGGCAAGCGTTGCCTAACCCACTAAGCTAAGCTAAGCTAAGTATAGTAGTATTACACTATACTGTTACTAATTAAATAAAATATTTAAATAATTATTATTTTAAAAAAGTCGGTGATGGATAGTCTACCCGGGGGTATATATCCGAAGGGTTATTACGGGGAATAATTTAGAGAGAAGTCAGAGCAAGTGAAAAAAAGTAGAGAGAGAGTGTATTCAGTGTGTTATCACTTTTCAGCGTGGTTACAAATGGGGAAATGGGGTGCCATTTATAGCAGCAATAAATGCCGGGCAGAGACACGTGTCAAGCGCTCACTGGCCGAGGGGTCACCTCAACTGGCTGGTGCTGGCAGCCGCATGTGGCCGCATTTAATGCGGCTGTTGGATGGGACGTCTGTGCAGAGTACGGTGATCTGTACGCATGTGAGGCGGATATCTTGTCGAGTGAGATGCCTTCGGCTATAGAGCAGTAGCCGAGGGCTCTTCCTCCCGATGGCACCCCTGGTGCCGAGGGCTCACAGTACCGAGGGCTGCTGTTTTCGCCGTTTTCTCCCAGTTTCTTATTTTGCTTGAGAAACCCGCTTTGTGATAATTTGAAGCCTTCGGCCAGGGGGCCGAAGGCACCCCTGTGCGTTGTGCGGACTGCTTGGTACTCTGGGCGCTGTGATTTGGGCCTGTTGGGCCTGTTGGGCCTTCGATGGAGTAGTAGGAGTCTGTGGGCCGGGGGTTCCCGGGCCATATACTCCATCAGGAGTCCCTCACTCCTTTTGCCGAAAGGTACTTGAGGGAAAAGGAGTAATTTGTGCTTGCCTTTTGATGTTGTCCTGTCGTGATCCCTGAAGTTGGTGGGGAGTTGTTGCTTTTATGTCCCTGCCGAAGGCAGTCCCTCAGTTACCCACATGTCGGGACTTGAGGGCTTGCTTTGTTGTTTGTTGGAATTTCACCGATTTTGTAATTTAATGATTTTCCCGAAGGGGTCCTCCAGTACCCCACTCCTTGAGGCACTTGTAAAGTGGTGAAAAGGAGTAAAGTAGTTACGTTGCTGTTGTGGGCCGAAAGCTGACGCTTTTCGTTTCATTTTGGGGGGATGCCTCGTTAAAAACCTCATTAGGAAAAACCCTTTGGGAAAAAATCCTAATGAGGGAAAAAGAGTGCACCGAATTCCCCTAATGATGAATCGAAAATGTCAAACCTTGGTAAAAAATGGAGAATGGCGGGAATGCCGAAGGCTCTCTCTTCTGAGGGCTCCTGTGTTGATTAGCCGAAGGCTGGCTGTTGATGTCCTGGTGGCGCCGAAGGGGAGCCCCTCAATCCAGGGATCGAGGGCCTGCCAGATGAGGGCAGCAGTGAAGCTATTACCGGGGGGTCCACTATTTGTTGATGAAGTGGTGATTAAGATACCCGAGGGCCATGGGCCATCCGTCAATGAGGCACTCCCCGGGGGCTACCCGGTTTCGCGGTGCTGAGGGGGAAAACCCCGAGGGGTACCCTGATATGCAGCCCTAGGGATCTGAAGGAGTGATCCCGAAGGCGTGTGTAATGTGCGGTGTGGGGCACAACCCGGGGGCACTTCTGGGTGAGTGCACCCGGAGGCTATCCTTGATGAAATGGAGTGAAGTAGAAAACCCGGGGGTTCCCAAAATATAGCCGTTGAAAATATAGCCGTTGGAATATGTAACGACAGGATATAGCCGTTGGGGGGGTGGCACACGTGGCGTGTGATGGCTGGTTGTCTGTGGGCGGCGTCACCGGTTGGGTGAAATGGCGGTGTGTCATGATGGCGTCCATCCGGAGGCCCGGAATCCAGGCCCAAGCCTGGATTCCAGCGCCTATAAATACCCCAAGGCCGGGCATTCCTCTGTGTGCGAAAAACCTGTTAGCGAAGCTCTGCCAATTTTTCTAGAGAGAGAAACAGCAGCCCCCGGTTGAATCCTCTGTTCTTAAGGTCAGTTCTCCAGTTACCCTTCACCTCTTAGCTACCTGTACTGCGCCCCTAGGCTAGGAGATAGAACATTTAGAAAACACTAGTTGTACGAGCCTTCGAACTAGAGCGCGAATGTCGTCCGAGAGTGATTATCAAGATATCTCGAGGACGCCCTCGATGGAGGACGAAGGCATCTCTGACGTGGAGTCAAGCAGTGGACAACCCTCGGATGGTGGTGATGCGGCCCTGGCCCGGGAGGTCCAGAAGGAACTCACCGCGGAGGTTGAAGCCGGGGGCTTCGAGCAGGAGTGCGATGATGAAGACTTAGCCCTCGCCTGGCAGACAGCGGAGGATGAGGCACAGAATGAGAGCTCGAAGGTTACGATTGCTGTTCTCCCCCCTCGGGGTTCCGGGGAGGCCAGTAGCTCGAGGCCGTTGGATCCGATACCTCTGAGGGCGGTTTCCGGTGTGAAGAAGAAGAAGGACGCTACCAAGAAGAAGGAGAGGGCCTTCGATCAAGGAAAGCCCGTGGACATGCCCGAGGGGTATAGTTGGCTGAACACTGAGGCCCTCGAGATCAGGTCGAAGGCTGACAGGGCAGATCTGTACGTGACTCAGCTGCACGTGGGGCCCTCGGCCGAAGTGGTGGAGCCAGGTCCCGACGACGTGTTGTCCAGGGCGCCCGAGGGGTGTATCGCTGTTCACGTCCTTTCGGTTTCCATGGGACTTAGGTTCCCTCTGCACCCATTCCTCCGGGAATATTTGCGGTTTGTTGGCTTGGTCCCCTGCCAACTCACGCCCAACAACCACTCCTACATTGCGGGGTTCCTTCAGCTCTGCAAGTCCTGAGGGGTGAAGCCCAACCTGGATCTATTCTTCCAGAGTTTTAATCTGTGCCGGGGGGGGCATGAAAACGGCGAGGGGTACGCCAACCTGCAGCAGATTGCCCGCTTCAAACTATTCTCCGATGCTCCTTCTTCCAACAAAGGATGGAGAGAACGTTGGTGCTACGTGAAGTTGGATGAGAGCCCCTTCCCGAGGGAGCTACGTGACCGATTCCGAAGGCACGAAAAGATCCGGAGTGCCGCTCTCGAGAAAGACGGCCTAAAGCTGGCCAAGTTCCCGGAGGGGAAAGACAAGAACGTGGCGATCAAAGACTGCACCCTCGAGGAGGATTTATACACCCTCGGGTTCCGGAGGTACCGCTTCATAGGGGAGACCGATGAAAAGTACCCTCCCTTCAACAAGGCCTTCGGAGGGGCCGGAGGTAGGAGCCGAGGGCTTTAGAATTTTGTACTTAGTTTTTTTTTTGCTTGGATGTTATCGTTCCTTCGCTTAGACCCGTCGGACTAACCCTTTGTCTCCTCTGTGCAGGTATCCCCGTTTCCATGGTGAATGTAAAGGGCCTTGCCCGTTTGAAGAAACAGGACCCGAAGGGGTCGGGACAGGGCATCCAGAAGCCCGCCACCGTCCTCTTTAAGAAAGCCGAGGGCGATGCCGCTGCCGGTAAGAGGAAGGCAGTGACCAAGGGGTCCCCCCCGGCTACCAAGAAGCCGAAGAAGGGGGATGTCGCCGAGAAGGAGCCCCCGGTCATTATTGCTGATGAGCACCCCGCCTCCGGGGTGCAGGTGGAGAAGCTGCCGGGTGGAACGCCGGCGGGGGCAGAGGAGTCGCTGCCTGAGATCCTCACAGTTGCGTTCCCGAGGGGTATGTCTTTGGCCAGCGGCGCCGTCGACCCGGGGGCCATCCTGAGGGGTATGACCCCTGAGACGGATAGGGCTGCCCTCGGGGCCTACAATGATGCGGCCCTCGAGGACCACATTCTCCGCTCCTCCCTCTCTGTAAGTGTTTACCTGGCTTTCTCCATCTTCTCCTTTGATTATTTTTGTGTGATTGCCTTTAACTGTTTTTGTTGTTGTTCTGCAGGCTTGCTTAGCCCTCGGCGAACAGGCTCGGAGGCTTCAAGAATGGCGCCTCCACAGAGCGGAGCAAGACGCCAGAATGAGGGAGTGCCTCCTCAAGAACCAGGAGGCGGTGAAGCTGGGGGCCCAGCTAGAAGAGGAGCTCCGGCAGATGAGCTTGAAACTGGAGGTTGCAGAGAAAGGCAAGGCTGATGCTGAGGCCGCTGCCAGGAGAGCTGCTAAAGAGGCCGAGGACTCCAAAGCGCTAGCTGTCGCCAAGGCTCAGGAGGAGGCCGTTGAGGCCTTTGTCGCCGAGGGTTGGAGAGCCGAGGGGCGCAAGATGTGGGTGTCCTCGGTCGTGGAGGCCTGCGTCGAAGAATGGGCCGAGGGCCCTGGGTGGGAATGGATGGCCCGGAAGGGGAGAGAGTACTATGAAGCCGGCGAATTCTTCACCCAGGCCCTCATCTACCGGAGGATGGCCCGGCATTTGGGCATTGAGCAAAAGGACTTCTCCCCCTCGGCGTATGGCCTTCCCCCCTTGCAGCCTGATGTTCGTGAGCCGCTCCCGGAAGGTGTTCAGAGGCCCGACCTTGAGGACACGGTGTTGAAGAATGAGGCCGAGGACGACGCTGTCGAGACCGGAGCGGAGGCATCATCGAGGCCGGCTGTAGAGGGCGCCCCAGTGAACGATGCTGTCGTAGTTGTGGAATGATTTTGTACTTAGAAATCTTTGAACATCTTTTGTAATGAACAACATTGTTCCTTCGGCTTCGGCCCGTTTGTAAATTCACACTTACTCTTGTTTTTGATGAAATGCATGCTGCCTCCGGGCTTTTCATATTCGAATACGCCTTATGTTTTGAATGTATGCTTTCTCCTTTGAATGTATGCCTTCGGTATTTCTGAATGTATGTCTAGGACTCAGAATACTATCTGATTGTAGCTAGCCCTTAGGAGCCTTCGGTAGTTGGGCACCCTCTGCTGGATATGCAACCGATGGTTCGGCAGCAATTAGGACTTGGAAAATTTTTCTAAGTGTAGCACATATTAGGGCCTTCGGGTGTTTGCAGTAATCCAAGTCCTAGGACTTAGAAAAATTTCTAAATGTAGATTTCCCCTTGAGAGCCTTCGGGATATGGCCTCCCTTCCTGATGTGTGAATGTTGGGCCGAGGGCCCACTGCACAGGATTTAGAGATTTTTGCAAGTGAGTATGTCATGTAGCCTTCGGCTACTGTGGAGCCCCACCTGTAATGTTGAATAGGCCGGGGGCTAAGTCTTTAGGACTTAGAAGATTTTCTTGAGTGTTGATTCCTTGTGAACTGTAGCCCTCGATTGATAGGTGGCCTTCGACAATGAGGTCCCTTGAGATGAGGGTGAAATATGTAGGACTTAGAAAATCTTCTAAGTGTAGAGTTTCCCTTGGGAGCCTTCGAGAGATGGCATCCCTTCATGGTGTATGAGTAGTTGACCGGGGGGGAAAATATGTAGGACTTAGAAAATCTTCTAAGTGTAGAGTTTCCCTTGGTAGCCTTCGGGAGATGGCATCCCTTCATGGTGTATGAGTAGTTGACTGGGGGGGGGGGGGGGGAATATGTAGGACTTAGAAAATCTTCTAAGTGTAGAATCTCCTTTGTGAGCCTTCGGGTGATAGATGCTCTCTGATTCCACATCACTTTGCAGGTGCCCGGGGGCTACTCATTTAGGACAGAATACTTTTTTAAGTGTTGTTGTATTGCATGGCCTTCGGCCACCATATTCCCTCGGCTGTAATATTGATTGGGCCGGGGGCCCAATCTTTAGGTATTAGGATTTTTTTTCAAGTGCTGCTTCCCTGTGTAGCCTTCGGGTGACCGGGGGCTGCTCCTTCAGGACTTAGAATTTTTCTAAGCATAAATTGATGTTAAATCCTGTTGTTGTGAAGAAAGCCAATGAGGAGTGTGTGCCCTCGGCATACACTTCAAAAGTTGTAGAATTTGACCCTTGTCATGGGGAAAGAGCCCTCGGTATTTGTGCATAACAGATGCCTTCGGTGTTTGTTTGAAGTACCGTTTAGTGGACCTTGGATAGTCCAGTCCCTTTGTATTGTTGAAGCCCTCGGTGTTTTTGTGACCGGAGGTGACCAGGTAGTGGATTTAGCCGTTTCCTGATAATATTTGTTTGAGTGGTATCCTTCGGGAAATAGGAACCTTCAGTAACCGGAGGTGTTCCCGTGGGGAGCCCTCGGCTTGTTGTGATCTGTTGGAGTGTACTCTTTGATTTCTCGCTGAGTCTACTCCCCTTCACCCCCTTTTTTTTTTTTTTTTTTTTGGTTGGTGGTGAAGGGAAGGCATCAAGAAACTTGGTTTCTTGGTAAGGCTGGGCCTATTAGGAGACCATCAGAATACACCAATGGCTCTCCTCCCTCGGGTTAACCTTCCGAGTGCCGAGGGGATCGAGGGACGTTTCCTGGGCACAAGATATGGTGGTCCGTAACCTGCCTCCCCTTGGGGGATGGCGCGGAAAGCGCCTCATTTTTGAAAGTCGTCCCCTCGGCGCTAGACATAGTCTGTGGCCTGCCACACCCTTGGGGTGGTGGCGCGGGGAGCGTTTCGGTTTGGAAGTCGAATCCTGGGCATTTCTCATGCCTGTCATACCCTGGGGGTAATGACGCGGATAGCGTTCCGTTTTTGAAAGTCGAATCCTGGGCATTTCTCATGCCTGTCATACCCTGGGGGTAGTGACGCGGAAAGCGTTTCAAGGAAGGGTTTTCATTTGCACACTAGTTGCAAATGGCCGGGGGCACTACGTGCCGCCGGCACCGATGGTGGCGCCTTCGGTATATGCGTCCTCGTGGGGTACGGCTTTTAGAAACAACACTTGGTGTTAGTTTCGATGTGTAGCCCCCGGTACTTGGTACCGAGGGGTCTTCTGTAGGAACACTTGGTGTTCTCTTTTGTCATAGTTGATGGACTTGTCTACCCTCGGTACTTGGTACCGAAGGGTCTTCAAATGAAACACTTGGTGTTTCTCAACAGATGTTCGGAAGTTGATAGGAGAGTATATCCCTGGCACTGGGTGTCGAGGGGTCTTCTTTGATGATGTTTGATGATGGAGGTGTACCCTCGGCACTGGGTGCCGAAGGGTCTTCTGTAGGAACACTTGGTGTTCTCATCTTTTCTTTTTTGGTGTTGAAGGTGGGGATGTACCCTCGGCACAGGGTGCCGAAGGGAAATGAATTACATGGCGTTCTTTGTTGTTGGTGATAGGAGTTCCCTCCCTCGGTACTTGGTGCCGAGGGGTCTTGACTGAAAACACGTGGTGTTTTCACTGATGTTGTAGGTGTTGAGGCCTGGGGCCTGTAGTCAGTATGAAGGCTTGATGTCTTGAATGTATCTTCATTCTTCGAAATTGGAGGCCTTGGGCCATAGGATAGTACATTCACTAGTTATGAGGGCTTGGCCGCTCTTACATTATTGATAAAATTTAACTAAATGGTGTACATTCCAGTGCCTAGGGACTTCTTTCCCATTGGGGCGTTTGAGCTTGTAGGTCCCGGGTTTGATAATGGCTGCTATGATGTAGGGGCCTTCGAATTTTGGTGCCATTTTTCCTCCCTCGGTTGGTTGGTTGGCTTCCCTCCTCCGGAGGACATAGTCCCCCACTTGAAATTCTCGGGTGCGAACCTTGGCGTCGATGTAGCTTTTAACTTGCCTTCGGTAGTTTTCTGCCCGGATGAAGGCCTGCTCCCGGCGTTCTGAAATGAGGTGGAGGTCGAGGGCCATGTTGCTGTCGTTGACCTCGGGGTCATACTGGATCACCCTTCGGGTAGGAAGGGTGACTTCCGTAGGAGCTTTGGCTTCAAAACCGTAGCAGAGGGAGAAGGGTGTTTCACCTGTAGCTCGCCGAGGGGTGGTGCGGTAGGCCCAAAGAATGTTGTGAAGTTCTTCTACCCAGCCACCGCCCTCGGCCTCCAGCTTCTTTTTGAGGCCCTCGAGCAAGGTCCGGTTGGCGTTCTCTACTTGCCCGTTGCCTTGAGGGTAGGCAACGAAGGAGAAGGTGTGTTTGATGCCCCATGCCTCCAGAAGGGCACAGAAGGGGGCTGCCTCAAATTGTGTCCCATTGTCGGAGATGATCTGCTGGGGGACGCCAAACCTTCTGAGGATGTTCTTGAGGACGAAGTGACGGCATTTTGCCTCCGTGATGCTGGCGAGGGGTTCAGCCTCCACCCATTTGGTGAAGTAGTCGACGGCCACAATGATGTACCTGTTGTTGGAGGTACCCCTCGGCAGAGGGCCCACAAGGTCTATCCCCCATCGAGAAAAAGGGACAGATGTGCTGATGGGGGCATAGTTGACCGCTGGCCTGTCGGGGGCTTTCTGGAAATGTTGACACGCGGTGCACCTTCGGGCAAGATCAGCACAATCCCTGGCCATGGTTGGCCAGAAGTAACCCTGGAGAATGAGCCTTCGGGACATGGAGAAGGGTCCCTGGTGAGCTGAGCAAGTGCCACTGTGCACTTCCTCCATTGCGACCTCGGCTTCATCTGGATGAAGGCACCGAAGTAGCGTGCCATTGTAAGATCGTTTGTAGAGCCTCCCATCTTCGATGGTGTAGCTGGGAGCCCTCAACTTTGCCAGTTTAGCGCGGGCCTCATTCTCGGGTAGCTGCCCTGTGGAGATGAAGGCGGTGATATCTGAGATCCAATCCTCCTGACGTTGTTGTATGTTCATCACGGGGCTTGCATGGATGCTTGAGAGGCTGAGTTCCTCGATTTTGGCAATTTTGGAGATGTGCTCGGGGGAGTCTGCCGAGAGTTTAGATAATATGTCGGCCTCGGAGTTCTGAGCCCTCGGTATTTGGGTGAGAGAGTGTGCCTCAAATACCTTAAGCAACTCCTTGGCCGCCTCCTTGTACTGTTTCATTCTTCCCTCCTTGGCCTCATATTCTTCGGAGATTTGGCCAACGACCAACTTGGAGTCGCATTTGATGTGGATCTACCGAGCCCTCATGTTGGCAGCCAGCCGAAGGCCACATAGGAGGGCCTCATATTCGGCCTCGTTGTTGGAGACCTTGAAGGAGAAGCGGATTGCATAGTAGGCCCTGAAGCCCTCGGGCGTAATGAGGACTACCCCTCCTCCGCATGCTTTGGTCGCGGAGGAGCCATCAGTGTAGAGGGTCCACCAGTCGTCCGAGGCAGCCGAGAGTTTCCCTTCCGTGGCTGCCCTTGCGGTACATTCCGTCACAAAGTCCGCTAGGGCTTGGCCCTTGATGGCAGGCCTTGGACGGATGTCAATGTTGTACTGGCTCAAGAAGATAGCCCATTTAACCATGCGGGAGGAGCTGGTGGGGCTCCTCATGAGGGCGCCGAGGGGTTGATGAGTGAGGACCTGAACTGGGTGAGCCTGAAAGTAGTGGCCCAACTTCTTGACAGTCCAAACGATGGCCAACACCGTTTTTTCCACAGGGGAGTACCTGAGCTCGGCCTCCCTTAGGGTCTTGCTAACGTAGAAGATGGCATGTTGGATGCCGTCTTCCTCTCGGATGAGCACAGAGCTGATGGCCGCCGGGCTAACCCCAAGGTAGAGGTAGAGGGTCTCCCCTACCTTGGGTTTGGAGAGCACAGGGGGTGAAGATAGATATCTTTTTAGCTCGTCGAAAGCCTCCTTGCATTCTGGAGTCCATAGAAAGCCAGCCGTCTTCCTCATGATCTGGAAAAAGGGTAGAGACTTCTCTGCCGATTTAGATAGGAAACGGTTGAGGGCTGCCAGGCGGCCCGTCAAACGTTGAACTTCCTTCACGTTGCGTGGGGGCTCCATGTTGATGATGGCCTGGATCTTCTCGGGATTGGCCTCAATACCCCTTCGGCTCACCATGTAGCCCAAGAATTTGCCTCCTTGGACGCCAAAGGTGCACTTCTTCGGATTTAGCCGAAGGTTGAATTTTTGCATGATGGCGAAGATTTCCCGGAGGTCGTCAGCATGGCTGGAAGATTGCTTGCTCTTGACGATCATGTCGTCGACATAGGCCTCCATGGTGCGCCCTAGGACGGCTTGAAAGACCCGGGCCACCATCCGGGTGTAAGTGGCCCCTGAGTTCTTTAGGCCGAAGGCCATCACTACGTAGCAGAAGATGCCCTCGGGAGTCATGAAGGCAGTTTTTTCGGCGTCCTCCTCGTGCATGAATATTTGATGGTACCCTCGGAAGGCATCGAGGAAGGACATGATTTCACACCCTGCGGTCTCATCCACCAATTGATCAATGTTTGGTAGAGGGAATGGATCCATAGGGCATGCTTTGTTGAGATCGGTGTAGTCCACGCACATGCGGAAGGTAGGGGGCTTCTGTGCGAGGACTACATTTGCTAGCCATGAGGGGTATTTCACCTCCTTGATGTGTTTAATTGAGAGGAGCATGGCGACCTCCTTCCTCACAAATTCCCTTCTCTCGGCGGAGAGGGGTCTTCTTCGTTGTTGCACTGCCTTTGCCGAAGGGTCCACCGAGAGGCGGTGGGTAATGACCCTTCGGCTGATTCCCGGCATGTCCTCCGGCCCCCATGCAAAGACAGTGGAGTAAGCGCGGAGGGCGTCGGTGATGCCGGTCTTCAAATCTTCAGGGAGCTGGGCTCCAATCTTCACGACTCTCTCCGGCTGGGCCGGATCGAGCGCAAAGTCTTCTACGTCCTCGGCCGGTTCAGCCCTCGGCCTTCTTTCCTCCTGGTCGACGGCTCCGGTGATGGTGTCAACACGGAGTTCCGTCTTGCTTACCTTCTTAGTGACCTGAAGATAGCAGGCACGGGCAATTTTTTGGTTCCCCCGGCAGTAGCCAATGCCCCCCTCGGCGGGAAACTTGAGGCAGAGATGCCTCATGGAGATGATAGCTTCGAGGTCCTCGAGGGCTGGACGGCCGAGGATGATGTTGTGAGCGCAGTCAATGTTGACGACGACGAACTCCACTTCGAGCTGGGCTCTATGGAGCCCGTCGCCGAAGATCACCGGGAGGGTTATTACCCCCTCGGAATCAATAGTATCACCGGTGAAGCCGGCAAGAAGGGACCCCCTCTCCAGATGCAGCTCTCTGAAGGTGCTGAGGTACATTACATTGACGGAGCTGCCCGTGTCAATGTAAGTTCGGTGAATAATGGTGTCGTTGATCTCCGTTCGAATTACCAAGGCATCCCTGTGAGGAGAAGCAGTAGGAGGGAGATCTGCGTTGGTGAAGGTGATGGGTTCCTCCCTCAATCGCTTTACCGGGGGCATATGAGTGACTTCCCCTACATAAAGCGATTGAGCCCACTTCTTTCGCTGGCTGGTGGAATCACCCCCTGTGTTGCCACCAGTGATCATGAGGATGTGGCGTTTCTTCTACTGGTAGTGGGGGTATTCCTCCTCCTCTTCTTCCAAGTTTCCGATCTCCCTCTTCTTGCCGAGGGGGATGGTGTTTGGATTCACCCAGGCATTTACCTTCGTATGGTGCCCTCGGGGAGGTCCCTGATGAGAAGGTCCCTCCTGCCGAGGGCTCTGGACAAACTGGGACAGGTGCCCCGCCTGTATTAATCTCTCGATGGCCGTCTTCAGCTGATGGCAGTCATCAGTCCTGTGCCCCTGGTGCCGATGGAAGCGACAGTAGGGGAACTGAGGGTTGATAGCGTGTACCTCCGGGGGTGCGCGAGAGTCGCGCTCAACGAGGCCCCTCTCCTCGGCAAAATCGAGGATGATGCTGACGGGGTGCGTCAATGGTGTCCGAGGGCGGTCCAGGAGAATGGGCTAGGCCCAAGTCTTAGGGTTGCTCTTATAACCTCCCCCGGGCTTGGCTTGGCCTTGCCGAGGGCGGTCATCGGAGGGTCCCGAAGTCTTGGGGCGATTTGGAGGAGCCCCCGGCCCTCGGTTATGCTTGTTGTCAGCCCTCGGGGGCTGCTGGTCCGGGTGTTGGTGATACTTCTCCACCTCCTCGGCCTCAGCATACCGGTCCCCCCGCTGCAAGGCCCTTATGTAGTCACGGGGGGGGGGGGGGGGGGTTCAATAATGAGGCTCCTGGAAAAGTCGCCGGTGCGGAGGACGGTTTGTAGGAGGGCCAGGAGGGTCCCGTCGTCAGCACCGTCGACCTTGTCGGCCTCCGTCCTCCAGCGCTCTAGGAAATCCCGAAGGGTCTCGTCCTTCTTCTGGCGTATTGTTAGGAGGTGGGAGAAGTGCTTCCTTGTACGACGCCTCCCGGCAAATTGTGTCAAGAATCGCTGGGCGAGTTCTTGCCACGAATCAATGCAGCCCTCGGGCAGCCTGTTGAACCATTCGTATGCTGGTCCCTCTAAGGTGGAGAGGAACCAACGACACAAATATTCGTCTGACGCCCCCACCATCATCATGCTGTTTTGGTATTTGCTGTAATGTTCCTGGGGGTCCGTTTTCCCGCTGTAGGGCTGTATGTGTTGCCCTCGGTATTTTTCCGGGATCCGGGCCGCCAATACCCTTGGGGTAAATGGCGTCCGAGTCCGGAGCTGAATGACGGGTTCCCCGGAGCCCTCGACCACCTTCTTCTGTAATTCCTCCATTTTGGCCATCATGGCCTCGTATTTGAGGTCTGAGTGAGGGGTGGAGGTGGTGGCGTGAGCTTTGTTGGACTCCATCTCGTCAAGCCGGCGTTGGAGGGCCGCAATAATCTCGTCCCGGGGGTCCCTCGGGAGGGTCTCCGCCCCCTGCGAACGAACCTGGGCCGAGTGGGCCTGGTTGATTTGGTGCCGGGCATCATCGGCATGAAGGTGTGCCTTGCCTTTGTCCCGAGGGGGACGCTCCTCGTCTGCCCTCGAAACAGATCCCCCGCTTTCCTGGGGCCTTTGGAGTGCTTTCCCCCCGAGGCGGTCTTGGACCCCTCGGCGGTCTGGCCCTCCTCCGAGCCGGTTGAGGGCGGAAGTACGGGGCCTCTCCCTGTTGTCATTATGGCGGTCCCGGGACTGAACTTCCTGGGAGGATGTTTCTTGGGCCACCACCCCCTCGTCGTTCCTTACCCGAGGGGTGGGATTTCCGAAGGGGTGTGGCAGAGGGGGAAGTATGATGTTTTCCCCGATAGGAGGGTGAGCTGGAGCCAGGGTGCCGAAGGCACCCGGGTTCTGGGTGAGCGTCTGGATGAAGGCGGAGAGCGCCGATTGCACGTCGATGGTGAGAACCGGAGGGCTGACTTGGTCATCGCTCCGGTTTTTCTTCTTGGCCTCGATGCCGAGGCGGGCATCGGGGGCGTTTTGTTGGATCTGAAGGCGTAGGTCGACAGCCGCCTGTTCCAGCCCAGCGATGACACTGCCCTCGGGAGCCCTGTGAGAGGCTTCGGGGGCGTTGACGTCGCCGAGGGGCAGGTTCTTGTCTTCTACGTTCTTTGAGTTGGCACGTGTTGTCCTCACCATTTTGATAGAGGGGTAGTGTTTTGTGTTTGGTCGAGGGGGAGGGTTTCTTACTTGATAGTTCGACCTCTCAACGAGAGCACCAAATGATGGATAGTCTACCCGGGGGTATATATCCGAAGGGTTATTACGGGGAATAATTTAGAGAGAAGTCAGAGCAAGTGAATAAAAGTAGAGAGAGTGTATTCAGTGTGTTATCACTTTTCAGCGTGGTTACAAATGGGGAAATGGGGTGCCATTTATAGCAGCAATAAATGCCGGGCAGAGACACGTGTCAAGCGCTCACTGGCCGAGGGGTCACCTCAACTGGCTGGTGCTGGCAGCCGCATGTGGCCGCATTTAATGCGGCTGTTGGATGGGACGTCTGTGCAGAGTACGGTGATCTGTACGCATGTGAGGCGGATATCTTGTCGAGTGAGATGCCTTCGGCTATAGAGCAGTAGCCGAGGGCTCTTCCTCCCGATGGCACCCCTGGTGCCGAGGGCTCACAGTACCGAGGGCTGCTGTTTTCGTCGTTTTCTCCCAGTTTCTTATTTTGCTTGAGAAACCCGCTTTGTGATAATTTGGAGCCTTCGGCCAGGGGGCCGAAGGCACCCCTGTCCGTTGTGCGGACTGCTTGGTACTCTGGGCGCTGTGATTTGGGCCTGTTGGGCCTGTTGGGCCTTCGATGGAGTAGTAGGAGTCTGTGGGCCGGGGGTTCCCGGGCCATATACTCCATCAGTCGGTTTGGTTCGATTTGAATCGATTTTAAATCTCATAGAACCGTTTCCGAACCGATTATTATTCGGGTCCCATTCAAGTCGGTTCGGTTTCGGTTCGTTTTTTTTTTTGTTTTTCGGTTCGTTTTTTTTTCGGTTCGGTTTTCGGTTTTTCGGTTAAAAATGCAAGCCCTAGTATCAACATCATTGAGAAACAAGCAAGTCATAAATAGTACCGTAGTACACCACAATCAAAATTATTGCATTTTCACCATGGCTGATGCAGCTTTTAAATGGCCGGTAAGGTAAGCACATTTAAGACGATCGGTGGCTGCCAACGGTTAAGGCCGGGTGCACAGATGACCCGATCGTGGTGAGGGGGGAAGTAGGGGAAAGGATAAACAGGTTGTTGTTGAGGAAATTGAAGAAGTTGGGCTTACTTCTATCCGGGCAGAATCTGCTTAGGAGCTTCACCCGACCGGGCCTGAGCCTAGCCCGAACGGGTCCAGGGAAAAAACTGCTGCCAAGGGGCCACACCCGACCGGGTCAACCCCTAACCCAACCGGGTTTGTTGTCCATGATGCTGTTGTTGTGCCTAAACAGCCCGGGTGCACAGATGACCCGATCGGGCCTACTGTCCAGGGACCTGCTGAGGTGTTGTCTAATGTCCAGGGGGCTTCCGGAAGCTCCGAGGTTGCCAAGCCTGCTATGGGGAGGTTTGTGAGTAATGAAAGTGGGTTGAAAAAAGATGATGTTGTCATTAATTATGAGATCATAAATGATAAGACGTTCAAGTTGTTTGTCAAACCGTTTAGACACATCCAAGCTAGTGTCATTAGAGTGGATAGATTTCTTCGACTTACGGATGATTTGGATAAGAGGGGCCTAACTTTCACCGCTCATTGTCTCGAGAAGATGTCGGGGTTTACTAAGAAGAAAGGGGATGTTTGCTTTGGTGCAAAGTTTACTAATCCTTTCCATGCTTTCTTTGGATGTTAAATTAGGGGCTCCTAATATTTTGGTGAACCGTTTTGTTGAGTTTTATTTTGTTCCTAAGAGTTTCTAGGTTCAAATTGTTGACTTTTGATGATTTCTATCTTGATGTTGTGATATTCCTTATTTCGGGATATGCACTTTGCTTGTAACATTAACTTGTTATTTCTTTGGGTGTTAATATATACTTACATTTCATTCAAAAAAAGAAGAAGATGCCCCCCCCCAAGAAGAATGGGGGCGTTGTCGACCAGGGGAAACCTGTGGGGATTCCCGAGGGGTATTCATGGATGAATACTGCCGCCTTGGCTCTAAATTCTAGAGCGATCGGGCCGACTGCTACGTTACATAGCTGCACGTAGGGCCTTCGGCGACAGTGGTACAACCGGGGCCTGATGATGTGCTGTCTCGGGCACCTGAGGGGTGCTTTGCTGTGCACATCCTTTCTGTTTCAATGGGCCTCCGGTTCCCATTGCACCCCTTCCTTCTGGAGTACCTCAGGTACGTTGGCCTAGCCCCCTGCCAACTCACCCCGAATAGCCACTCCTATATCGTTGGTTTTCTGAACCTCTGCCAGTCCCGGGGGGCCAGTCCCGGGGGGCCACTCCCATACTTGATTTATTTTTCCAAAGTTTCAAGCTCTGCTAGGGGGTCACGTAAATTTCGAGGGGTTCGCGAACCTGCAACAACTCGCCCCGTTGAGGCTCTTTGATGATGTGCCCTCGTCTCACAAGGGCTGGAGGGATCGCTTCTGCTATATCAAGATGGCGGATAATCCGTTCCCGAGGGAGCTGAGCAATTATTTCAGGAGGCATATAAAGCCGGAGGGTAGTGCTGCTCTCGAAAAGGATGGGAAGAAGATATCCGCTATCCCAGAGGGGCAGGATAAGCATGTGACGGTCAAGGAGATGACCCTTGAGGATGATCTGTATCTCCTCAGCTTTCGGCGTTATCGCTTCTTGGGGGAAACAGATGAGAAGTATTCCATTATTGACAGAGCCTTCGAGGGCAAAGGAGGTAGCTCACGAAGGCTTTAAATTCTTGTACTTAGGAACTTTTATTGTACCGTTTTGTCTGTTCATGTATCTAACCCTTCGGCCTCATTCCTTTGTTTTATTTTGCAGGTGCAAACATGGACGCGAACTCCCTATTCGCTTTGAAGAAGAAAAAGGGAAGGCCCAAACCAAGAAGAAGGATCTTTCGGGCCAGCAGCCTGTGGATGCGTTTTTTCCGAAGAACGTGGTGGAGCCCTCCGTAGCTATCGCCACCGCGGATGAAGTCGGGGGTTCTCAGGCCGATGTGGCCATGAAGAAGAAGAAGCCCAGGAAGGGGGTGAGCCCTCCGGCTAAGAAGCGGAAGAAGGCAGGGGATGCCCCCTCGGTGATTATCGAGGAGCAGTCCTCTTCTGAGCCTCCGGTCGCGACCGTGTCGACGGCTCCCTCCGGCCTTCTTTATGGGGATGTCCCTCGAGAGACCTTACAGTTTTCCCTCATCAAGGGGACCGTCGTGATGCACGGCACTGTTGAGCCGAAAGCATTCCTACTTGGCATGACTTCGGAGTTGGATAGGGCGGCCCTTGGCACCTATGACGATGCCGCCCTCGAGAACAAGATCCTCCGGTCCTCTCTGACTGTAAGTATTTTCCTTTGGCTCTTTTTCAAACACTTAGCATATTTTTCCCGATAGCCTAATCCCTTCGTTTGCCGCTTGTAGGCTTGCATTGCTCTTGGTGAGCAGGCCCGGCGGCTTGAGGAGTGGCGCCTTCAGAAGGGCCAGCAGGAGGAGTCCATGAGGAAGCTCATCCGTGACAAAAATGCTGCCCTCAGGGAGATGTGTAGGCTGGAGGAGGCCCTCCGGCAGGCTTCCGAGGGCGATGAGCAGAGACTGAAGCCTGCAGTGGAGGAGGCCAAGGCCGAAGCTGAGAGGATCGCTGTTGAGGCCTCGAAGAAAGCTGCCGAGGAGGCAGAGAGGGCCAAGTCCGAAGCGGTGGCTGCTGCTGAGAAGTTTGCGGTTGATTCCTTTACTGCCGGAGGCTGGGAGGCTACTGACAAGGAGGACTGGGTCTCCTCAGTGGTGGGAAAGAGGGTCGACGCCTGGGTCGAAGGCCCCGGTAAGATGTGGATGGCTGAGAGAGGTGATAGCTACTATCAAGGGGGTGAGTTCTTTACCCAGCACTTGATATACCGGAGGCTTGCTCGTCACTTTAACGTCTCTCTTGATGAATTTGACCCGACGGCGTATGGCCTTCCCCCTCTGCAGCCAGATATAAGAATTTCCCTCCCCCCGAGCGAAGAAAGGCCAGTGATCGAAGATTTCGTGATGATGGGGGGTCTGACGAGGGTGGTGCCGAGGAGGATGCTACCGGAGAGGTCAATTCCAAAGCTGCTGAAGGGGCTCTGTCGGAGCTGTTGATAACCCTTAATGTTCTTGTATAATTTTGAACAATACCTTTTCGTAATGTAACATTCTGTGGCTTTCGGCTTCGGCCACTGTTGTAATTTAAACACATTACTCTTTCCTTTGTTGTGAATGAATGCTTTCTTCTCCTTGTCTGTTGTTCGAATGAATGCCTTCATTTTTTGTTCTTGTGAATGGATGCCTTCGTCTTTTTCTTGTGGATGAATGCCTTTGTATTTTTCTTGTGAATGAATGCCTTCGTATTTTGATGTTTGAATTGTCAGCCATTTAGGACTTAAGAAAATTTTTCTGAGTGTTTGTTCAGCACTAGGCCCTCAATTGATGTTTTCTTCTGAACTTGGGTAGCTGTCATGAGTTGATCGAGGGCCAAAATTTTAGGACTTAGAATATTTTTCTAAGTGTTTGTTCAGTAGTAGGCCTTCGGCCGATGCTTCCTTCTGAACTTGTGTAGCTGTCATGAATTGACTGAGGGGCAAAAATTTAGGACTTAGAAAATTTTCCTAAGTGTTGCTTACAACTTGGCCTTTGGTTGACATCTCTTTCGCGTGCCTTGTGTTGTGTAAGCTGTAAGCCCTCCTTGATGGCCGGGGGCTAATAGTTCAGGACTTAGAAAATTTTTTAAGTAATGGTCACTCCTGTGCCCTCGGTTGGTGTCTCCATTTAGTCATGAGCTGACCGAGGGCCAAAGATTCAGGACAGACGTTTTTCAAGTGTAGTTTTACCATTGAGCCTTCGGTTGTATGTTGAGTTGACCGAGGGCCAATCTTTTTAGGACTTAGAAAGTTTTTCCAAGTGATGTGCATCACGTGGCCTCCTACGATTTGAGCTTCCGATGTTGATTGTGGTATCGGAGGCTACCGGAGTGTGTACTTGGAAATTTGATCTCAATCCTTGCAGGTGCCCTCGATTCTCCTCAAACATGTGAGCCTTCGGCTTTGGTGGGTTTCCAAAGTGTGGAGTTGGGAAACTTGGTAGTCCAATCATGTCATAGAAAAGGCAAATGCCTTCGGCCCATGCTGTGATGGAGAGTGCTGCATAGCAAGAGCCTTCGGAGCTTGGTCACGGAAATGTGGACCTTTAAAGGATGCCTTCGGTATTTCTTGAAACTCCGGATAATGTGGACTTAACCAAATTCATCCCAACTATAGGGTTAGAGCCTTCGGTATGGGTTGATGCCGGAGGCAACCAGGTTGTGGGCTTAGCCACATTTTGGTAACATTTGTTGAATAGCAGCCTTCGGAGTAAGGGCCACCGTCAAAGGTGACTTCCTGAATAAGAGCTTTTAGGTGTCGGAGGTGTTCCCCAGGGGAACCTTCGATATGATCTGGAATTCCCTATGAGGAGTATTCTTGCTAGGTACCGACGGGTGTTTGTTGTAAATTTATACTCGTTGATTGCTCGTTGAGTCTACTCCCCTTCACCCCACTTTCTTTTTTTTTCTTTTTTTTGGTAGTGAAGGGAAGGCTTCAAGAAACTTGGTTTCTTGGTAAGGCTTGGCCTATCGGGAGGCAACAATATACACCATTGGCTCCCCCCTCGGGATTAACCTTCCGGGTTCTGAAGGGATCGAGGATCGTTTCCTCGGCACGAGACATAGTCTGTTTCCTGCCTCCTCTTGGGGGATGGCATGGAAAGTGCCTCAGTTTTGAAAGTCGTCCCCTCGGCACGAGACATAGTCTCTTGCCTGCCATTCCCTTGGGGCAATGGCACAGGGAGCGTTTCGTTTTGAAAGTCGAATCCTGAGGCATATTAGTTGCCTGCCATTCCCTTGGGGTAATGGTGCGGAAAGCGTTTCGTTTTTTGAAAGTCGGATCCTGGGCATATTAGTCGCCTGCCATTCCCTTGGGGTATGGGCGCGGAAAGCGTTTCAAGGAAGGGTTTTATTTGCATATTAGTTGCAAATGGTCGGGGGTACTTGGTGCCGCCGAGACTGATAGGTGACGCCTTCGGTATAAATGCGTCCTCGAGGGGTACGGCTTCAAAAATAACTGATGGTCCCGGATAGGGTAAAAGTCTAGAGGGGGGGGGGGGTGAATAGACTTTTAAATCTTTTCGACCTTTACAGATATTTCCCTCTAGAGGAGTTGATCTATAATCTTTTGAGAGATTAATAGATGCACAGCGGAAGTCTTTACCCTTTATATATGGGAAGTTTTAATCACTTTCTGATCAAAGGAAGATTGAACTTAAATAGCCAGCAGTTGGCTAGGCTGTTGGCTTGGCAGTTGGCTAGGCAGTAGGGAACTGCTGAGGCAACTGCTAGTCAAATACAGACTATATGACACAAATGATGATGGAATATTGTTTAGGATGATGAAGGCAGTGGGATACTATCCTTTTGTTGAGAGGAAGCTACAACTGTATTTCAGCAGTGGTCTTAGCAGTTGGGTGGAACTGAGTGAACTGCTGAGTTACCTGCTTGTATTATAAACTGGGATTTGTAGCCTGGTTCAGACTGTCTTCTTACTGGAGATGTTATGAGTCTGTGTTGATACTTGAGATGTTCACAGGAAGTAAGTTTGTATGAGCAGAGGGCTCAGCAGTTGGGTGGTCACCAGGGGACTGCCGAGGTCTCTGCTATACTTGAAGAGTGAGTTCCTGAAATCTGATAGAGCGACTCTTCTAGTGATTATGTGACCTTGTATAGTGTGATGAGGGCTTTCTGATTGGATATTGAGCTTGAGAGTTTTAAGGTGTTTTGCCTGAGCAGAGGTCTCAGCAGTTGAGTGAACCCGGGGAACTGCTGAGCCAGCTGATTCAGTAAGAGATATGATTTCTGGCAAAATGTACCTTTGGACAGTAATGTTGCGAAGCTCTTGTGAACAGGTTATCTCAAGAAAAGGTGAGTGATTAAGCAGTGGGATAAGCAGTTGGGTCAGTTAAGACAACTGCTTAAAATGCTGCTGGCAAACTACGATTTCTTATAAGAGAAGTGTTGGGTGTGTGCTTTGTTGACTAAGGAAATCAACACACGATATATCCTGGTTCAGAGGTGGTGTAATCCTCCTACATCCAGTCCCATCCTATGTCAAATGGATTTCACTAATGTATTAAGCCCAATACACTTAGTGCCAATCTAGCCTTGACAACTCTGGCCTAGATTGAATGTGTTTCACGAGGAGTACAACACCACTCCAAGCTACTCAATCCTTTAGGTTTTTCTCAATTGATCCAGTGGGGATCAAAAGGTACTCCTAACCTATCTAACCACACTCAGGCCGGGACCAACTGTCCTCCTGAAGTGTTTACAACAATTTGTGGTAGTGATTACACGAAAGTTCTAACCTCCAACTAGGAACTAAACTTCTATGATTTTAGCAATGAAGATTTGATACTGAAAAGTTTAGTGAAGCAAGAGACTTAAGCAGAGAGCCGTGGATAGAATAACACTTCTTGCTCAGTGAAATATCTCTTTACTTAGGATGCTCAGGCTTGGTTAGAAACTTTCGTTTCAGCCTCTATTTATAGGCTTTTTGGCTGATCAATCTTATCCGTTGGTTAGGATAAATTGATCTCTGCCGTTGATCTTCTGGCGAGGACGAATTGTACATTCGTCTTTTTGTGCTAGAGCATTTATTGTGGCTGATCTCTTTGTCTTGCATTATTCAGCTGCTGAGGCATCTTCCAAGTGTGCGTCCCATGCCGCGGCCCCAGTACGTTTATGGCATTGATTGCCAGTCAATGTTTGTCTCTCAATCATTCACTTGATATACTTCTTTTATCTAAAAAATGTGACATACGAAAACTTTTTGAGTCAAATAGTATTTGCCGGTAGGATTCAAATATCCTATAAAGGTAAAGAGAATTTACCTTATTGCATTTTTACTTTTCCGGTAATATTTCTTAGACTCAAAAGTTTGTACATTTAATTTGTCACGTAAATACTAGAATAAAATGAGGTACAATGTACACGTGCTAAGTATAGTGGCATCATCAAAATCTATCCAAAATTGGGTACTAACAATAACACTTGGTGTTTGTTTTGCACATGCCCCCGGTACTTGGTACCGAGGGGCCTTTGTTGGAAAAACTTGGTGTTTTCTTCATTGTCGACGGTGATTGGAGTGTCTACCCTCGGCACTTGGTGCCGAAGGGTCTTTCTTGTAATAAGGCCTTGGGCCAGGTGCTTGTGTGAGGGCATGGCCGCTCACAAGTGTTCTGTTCTTTGTGCTTGGTGTCTTCAACATGTCTTCATTCTTCAAAAATTGGAGGCCTTGGGCAGTAGGATAATACATTCATTAGTTATGAGGGCTTGGTCGCTCCGACATTACTGATAAAATTTAACTAGATGGTGTACATTCCAATGTCGAGGGACCTCGTTTCCATTGGGGCGTTTGAGTTTGTACGTCCCGGGTTTGATGATGGCTGTGACGATGTAGGGCCCTTCAAATTTTGGGGCCATCTTGCCGCCCTCGGTTGGTTGGCTAGCTTCCCTTCTTCGGAGAACATAGTTCCCCACCTCAAATTCTCGGGAACGAACCTTGGCATCGATGTAGCCCTTTACTTGCCTTCAGTAGTTCTCCGCTCGTATGAAGGCTTGCTCTCGGCGTTCTGAGATGAAGTGAAGGTCGAGAGCCATGTTGGCGTCGTTAACTTCCGGATCAAATTGGGCCACCCTTTGGGTAGGAAGGGTTACTTCAGTGGGGGCCTTGGCTTCGAATCCGTAGCAAAGGGAGAAGGGTGTTTCACCCGTTGCCCGTCGAGGGATGGTGCGGTAGGCCCAAAGGATGTTGTGAAGTTCTTCTACCCAGCCTCCCCCTTCGGCCTCGAGCGTCTTCTTCAGGCCCTCAAGCAAAGTTCGTTTGGCATTCTCCACTTGACCATTGCCCTGAGGGTAGGCAACGGATGAGAAGGTATGCTTGATGCCCCATGCGTCTAGGAGTGCACAAAAGGGGGCTGCCTCAAATTGAGTCCCATTGTCGGAGATGATTTGCTGGGGGACGCGAAACCTTGTGAGGATGTTCTTGAGGACGAAGTGGCGGCACCTGGCCTCGGTGATGCTGGTGAGGGGCTCAGCCTCCATCCATTTGGTGAAGTAATCGATGGCCACGATGATGTATCTGTTGTTAGAGGTACCCCTCGGCAGAGGGCCTACAAGGTCAATGCCCCACCTGGAGAAGGGTATTGCTGTGCTGATGGGGGCATAGTTGACTGCTGGCTTCCCGGGAGCCTTCTGAAAATGTTGACAGGCAGCACACCTTCAGGCGAGATCCGCACAATCTCGGGCCATCGTAGGCCAGAAGTATCCTTGGACTATGAGCCTTTGGGACATGGAGAAGGGTCCCTGGTAGGGTTGGGTTCGGAAAACCGAAAACCGAAAACCGAAATCGAATAAAAAAATAACCGAACCGCAACCAAAAACAACTGAATCGGGGAAAACCCTAAACCGAAAGGGAAAACCGAACCGTTTCTATTCGGTTTTGGTTTCGGTTTTGACTCTTCAGAACCGAACCGAACCGAAAAAACGAACCATTAAAAACTAAGTATTTTATTTTATACAATTGGGCTTTTGTCCGACATTGGGCTCAATTAGTGACTGAACAAGTTACGGTCTTCTAACTTTTTCACCATGCAGTTTAGCAGGATAGATTGAGAGCTCATTACCTTATCTTTTTTGATAGTTATTTTCACTGGACTATGTTGCTTACTGGTTTTTATCAGCTTGTTCATGCTGAAATTTGTACTACTTTTTAATATTGTATGACAGACTAGCTTAACTACCTACTTTTAGTTGTTTTTAAAATGGAGCTCATGCTTTGTTACTGCTTTACATGTTAAAACGATGTTTTTGAGAATGGTGGTGTTCATTTAGTTGTCTGCTACTTTAATGTATTTTCAATTACCCCGTATTAGACTAAATTACTAAATTTGCATACCAATTGTTCCTCCTCTTCTTTTTATACATGGACTTTTGGTTTAAAATTAAAACTGAAACCAAACCGAAACCAACCGAACCAACCAAACTGTGGTTGGATATTTTTATCAAAGAAATCGAACCGAACCGAACATTTCACTTTGGTTATGTGTTTGGTTTTAGGTCAAAACCGAACCGAAGCAACCGAACCCACCCCTAGTCCCTGGTGAGCTGAGCAAGTGCCACTGTGCACTTCTTCCATCGCGACTTCAGCCTCATCTTGATGAAGGCACCAGAGTAGCGTACCATTGTAGGATCTTTTGTAGAGCCTTCCGTCTTCAATGGTGTAGCTGGGAGCCTTCAGCTTTGTTAGGTTTGCGCGGGTCTCATCCTCGGGCAGTTGCCCTGTGGTGATGAAGTTGACGATATCTGAGATCCAGTCCTCAAGCCTTTGTTGAATCGACATGATGGGGCTGGCATGTATGCTGGAGAGGCTGAGTTCCTCAATTTTTGCAATCTTAGATATGTGTTCAGGGGACTCGGCCGAGAGCTTTGATAAAATGTCGGCCTCAGAGTTTTGAGCCCTCGGTATTTGAGTGAGAGAGTGGGCCTCAAATACCTTAAGCAACTTCTTGGCCGCTTCCTTGTACTGCTTCATTCTTCCTTCCTTGGCCTCATATTCCCCTGAAATTTGGCCGACGACTAACTTGGAGTCGCACTTCACATGGATTTGTGTGGCCTTCATGTTCACTGCTAGCCGAAGGCCACAGAGGAGGGTCTCATATTCCGCTTCGTTGTTGGAGACTTTGAAGGAGAAGCGGACGACATAATAGGCGTGGAAGCCTTCGGGTGTAATGAGAACTACCCCTCCCCCGCATAATAGGCGTGGAAGCCTTCGACTGCGGAAGAGCCGTCGGTGTAGAGGGTCCACCTTGAGATTCAAACTTATTATCCTCTACAAGAGAAGGCAGAAGTTGGAAAAATTCTCTTTCCAACTCAAGCAAAGTTCCAAGTGTTCTTCAACTCTTCAAGCTCTTCACATACACACATTTTGTAACGAAGCTAGTTGGAGGAACCTCAGTTTCAACAGAAACTCTTCTTGCTACAAGAAGGACGTCCTAATAACTGGAGTAGTGAAGTGGTGATACTTCAAGGAGACTCAGTGTAAGGACCAATGTTAAAGGAAGCCAGGCAGTGCATCCCAGGACACATCTAGACTTGAAGAAGACGTGGAGTGCTTCTTAAGTGCTAGGACTAAGGCTTTGTAAACGGCAGTTTTTACAGCTTAGTGGAACAGTGGATTAGAGAAACGAGTTGTTCCTTGAAGCACTATAAAAATCCCTGGTGTCGTTTACTTACTGCGTTTAATACTTGCACTTAGATAGAACTGTATAACTCCTTGGACTTGGTATCTGTGTTCAGCAGAACTGGTTCTACGAGTTAACAGAAGGCCTTCTGCCTTTGCTTCTCTGAGGCTAACAGAACTCCCTGCCAGAACCCCATCCGCTGCCAGTCTGTTCTCTCAACAGAACAGGCTATTCTGAAAATCTGGTACTTAGTTTAAAAAGCTAAAAACCAATACAGTCTATTCACCCCCCCTCTAGACTGTATCCAGTATAACCGGGACCAACAAGTGGTATCAGAGCCTCCTTGTTCTAATAATCTTTTAGGTTATTTGTTGAACAAAGATCCACTTGTTTTTCTGTTTTACTTCATTTCTATCTGATATAATGGATCACTCCTTGTCCAAGAATCTTATGTTTTCAGATCTTAAGTTTGATGACTGGAGGATCCGGATGAAAGCACATCTCTGTGCCCTGCATGATGAGATGTGGGAAGTTCTTGATATTGGCCCCTTCACTAGCTTCCAGAAGGTCAACCCTGAACATGCCATAGACAATACCAGACCCCAGATGATCAGCAAAGCCAAGTCAGAATGGACCACTGAAGAGAGGAGACAGTACAACCTTGACAATATTGCCAAGGACATCCTCTACAAGTCCATTGATGATAGATATTTCAACAGAATCAAGAAGTGCAAGACTGCTAAGGAGATCTGGGATACTCTTGAGCTCATTGGAGCTGGTGATGAGCAAGAGAAGGACAACAAACTAACCATAACCAACAAGAAGTTTGATGACCTGGAGAGATTTCTGAGCTTGGCAAGGATCTCACAACCAAGGAGATCAACCTGAAGGTGTTGAGGGGACTGCCCTCAGCATGGAAGATGAAAGTAGTTGCTGTCCAAGCCAGCAAGGATGTAAAGACTTATCCCACTGATAAGCTCATTTCAGATCTCAAAGCTCATGAGTTTGAAATGATTGAAGAAAAGGAAGATGTACCAGAAGAGAGGACCACTACAGCCCTCACTGCCAGCACATCCAAGATAAATGATTTTGACCCTTCAGTACTTTTATCTGATGAATATATGGCTGCCTTTGCCAGGAGATTCAAAAAGTTTATGAAGAATCCCAAAGATGGAAGGAGTCCATCTTTCAACAGAAAGCCATACCAGAAGGTCAAATCAACAGAAAGCAGTGGAGAGCTTCTCTGTTACAACTGCAGACAACCTGGTCACTTCAAGGCTGATTGTCCTCATCCTAGAGTGTCCAAGAAGCAAGGACAGGATGGAGAAAAGAAGAAGTACGAAGACAACTCCAGAAGGAGAAAGGCACTTGTGACAGAACAGGTGGAGAAAGACCCTCTGTCAGAAACAGAATCCAGTTCTGACTCAGATTCTGATGAGGCCTTCTGTTGCCTGGATACTGAGACAGAAGACCTTTGCCTGATGGCTCATTCTGATGATGAGGTAACCTCTACTTCTGAATCTAGTTTTTCTTCGGTAGGTTTAGCTTTTGATTCTGATTCAATGTCTGAATTTTGGGAAGAGTTTAAGGCCATTCAAGCCACTTATTCTTCTGTAACAGAAGAAAACAGTAAGTTAAAAGCTGAAATTCTTGACTTGAAAAAGGAGGTTGAGATCAAAATCAATCTTCTAATTGAGGAAAGAGATCAACTGGAGACTGAAAATGTTTCTCTTCTTAAGAGAATAAGAGAAATAGAGCCTCTCGAGATTAAGTACAAAGCTTACCAGAAGGCCCAGTCTTCCATGGAAAAGATTGTGCTTGATCAACAGATTGACACTGGTTTTGGTCTTGGTTATGGTTCAACAGAATCAGGTGAGCCTTCTGTAATGCCTAGCACCAGAGTTGCTAAGGCAGACAAGGTCATACAGCCACTGATTTCTAGCCCCATCTGTCAAGCTGGTGTATCTGGCACCAAGGTTGTCCATGAGGAAGTCAGACCAGAAAAGGGTAAGATAAAGGTTCAACAGAAACCCTTTTTGAAAAATAATGAACCTGGCAGAAAACCTAACAACAGAAGAGGTTTTCAGAATAACAAAAATAAAAGACCATTCATTGACAGACAACCTCATGTCAATCGTGCCAGAAATGATCACCAGAAGGGCAAATATCAAGAGAGAGTTAACTTCAGGCAGAAGAGGTTGGCTGGTCAACTTCAGAAGCCCAAAGTTAACCGTCCCTCTGCTCTTGATAGTATATGGGACTTCTTTCCAACAAAGAAAGCTATGCAAAAGTATGTAAACAGGAAGCATGACCCTCACAAGCATCTGCCCAAAGTGAATCACACTTCTATCTACTACAACTACCAGGTGGACAATGGGTACCACCCACCAAGGTTTCACTTGATGAGACCAAAATGGTACCAACTACCCAGACTCCATGACCCCCCAGGACCCAGCATTGCTTGGGTACCTAAATCTTTCTTTTGATCTTGCAGGAACTGTGTGCTGGAGCCATCTCTGAACAAGAATGGTTTATTGATAGTGGATGCTCCAGGCACATGACAGGTGACAGAAGTTGCCTAACAGAGTTCCAGAAATGCAAAGGACCTAGAGTTACCTTTGGAGGTAATGACAAAGAAGGTCAAACAAAAGGAAGAGGAAAGCTGATCAAGAACCAGATCATCATTGATGATGTCTCATATGTCAAAGGACTGAAGTTCAACTTGCTGAGTGCTAGCCAGTTCTGTGACAAAGGCTACACTGTTGAATTCACAAAGGACTTCTGCTATGTGAAACATGAGACAACAAAGGAAGTGGTTCTTACAGCATCAAGGAAGAAGAACATCTATGTAGTTGATTGGAACACTGCAAAAGATGGAGTTTGCCTGATAGCCAAGGGAGATTCAAAACTGAGCTGGGACTGGCACAAAAAGCTCAACCATTTGAATTTCAAAACAACCAACAAACTAGCAAGGGAACACATTGTAGAAGGGCTACCAGACATTGTGTACAAGAGAGAGACCCTATGCAGTGCATGTTAGAAAGGCAAACAAGTGAAGAATTCCTTCAAACCCATTGCTGGAGATCTTTCTACAAGCCCTCTAAATCTGATTCACATGTATTTATTTGGACCTGTTGAGACTCCAAGCGTTGGTGGCAAGAAATACACCCTAGTCATGGTTGATGACTACTCCAGATACACATGGATTGTTTTTCTGACAAAGAAAAATGAAACTCTTCAGAAGTTGCCATCTCTGTTACAGCAACTTCAGACTGAGAAGAACTTGAAAGTGAAGACAATCAGATCAGACAGAGGAACTGAATTTGTCAACCAAGTCATAAAGGACTTCTGTGATCAGAATGGAACTTTTCATCAACTATCAGCCGCCAGAACCCCTCAACAGAATGGCGTAGCAGAAAGAAGGAACAGAACTCTAAAAGAAGCTGCAAGAACAATGATTGCAGAATCTGGATTGCCTATGAGATATTGGGCTGAAGCAATCAACACTGCATGCTATACTCAGAACAGGAGCATGGTCAACAAGAATCACCAGAAGACCCTTTATGAACTCTGGAAGGGAAGAAAACCTAACATCAGCTACTTTCATGTATTTGGATGCAAGTGCTACATTCTCAACAATGGAAAGGAGCATCTGAAAGTATTTCAAGAAAAGGCTGATGAAGGAGTCTTTATAGGCTATTCAAACACCAGTAAAGCCTATAGAGTACTCAACAGAAGGACCCTACATGTTGAAGAATCCATACATGTGAAGTTTGATGAAAGCACCTCTGTTGAAAAAGTAACAGAGATTCTCAAGGATGTCAGCTTAGAAGACAGAACACCAGAACCAACAGAAGAGGTGGCAGACAACCCTGCATTTCCAACACCTGCACCAAACCCCCTTCTGTTGAATGAAGATGAAGACTCTGAAGATGAGGAACCAGAGAGACCAAGACAACAGCTGACAGAACCAGATCTGACATGGTTAAGAGATCATCCTCCTAACCAAGTGATTGGTCAAATCAGAAGTGGAGTTCAAACCAGATCCACATCAAGGAGAGAAGCAATGCTTGCCTGCTATATATCTCAGATGGAACCTATGACAGTTGAAGAAGCTCTTGCAGACTCAGACTGGATCAATGCTATGCAAGAAGAGCTCACTCAGTTTGAAAGGAACAAAGTATGGGAACTTGTTCCTAGGCCAAAGCACCAGAATGTCATTGGAACCAAATGGGTATTCAAGAACAAAGCAGATGAAGACGGCAACATTGTAAGGAACAAAGCAAGGTTAGTAGCTAAAGGATACTGCCAAGAAGAAGGAATAGATTTTGATGAGACCTTTGCACCAGTTGCCAGACTTGAAGCCATCAGAATCTTTCTAGCCTATGCTGCCTACAACAACATCAAGGTCTACCAGATGGATGTCAAGAGTGCATTTCTGAATGGAGATCTTGAAGAAGAAGTTTATGTGGAACAACCACCAGGTTTTGTCATTCCTACTCAATCGTCTTGTGTCTACAAGCTTAAAAAGGCCCTCTATGGTCTTAAGCAAGCTCCCAGAGCCTGGTATGACACATTGTCCCTTTTCCTAGTAAACCATGGGTTTACTAAAGGAAAGGTTGACAAAACTCTATTTCAAATCTCTGTTGCTAATCATATTCTGTTAGTACAAATATATTTTGATGACATTATATTTGGAAGTACTAATCCAGAATTGTGCAAGAAATTTTCTCAAGTGATGCAGAGTCAATTTGAAATGAGTATGATGGGAGAACTAAGTTACTTCCTAGGACTTCAAGTCAAACAAGTTCCAGAAGGGATCTTTATCAATCAAGGGAAGTACACCAGAGATCTAATCAAGAAGTTTGGAGTGGAAGGCAAATCATCAGTAAAGATTCCCATGAACACCTCACAAGGAATTGGTCCAGATGATGAAAGAAAGGATGTAAATGCAACAACATTCAGAGGAATCATAGGATCTCTGTTGTATCTGACTGCAAGCAGACCAGACATCTCATTCTCTGTTGGAATCTGTGCCAGATACCAATCAAAGCCCAAGGAAAGCCATCTAAGTGCTGCAAAGAGAATCATCAGATATATCAAAGGAAACCCCAATGCAGGCCTATGGTATCCCAAGGGAGGTAACTTTGAACTAATTGGTTATTCTGACTCAGATTTTGCAGGTTGCAGACTAGACAGGAAGAGCACCTCTGGTCACTGCCAATTGCTAGGAGGAAGGCTTGTTTCCTGGTTTAGCAAGAAGCAGAACTCCATCTCAACAAGTACAGCTGAGGCAGAGTACATTGCAGCTGGGAGTTGCTGTGCTCAGCTACTCTGGATGAAGCAACAACTGAAGGACTATGGAATTCAAGCAAAGGAGATCAAGCTGTTGTGTGACAACACCAGTGCCATTGCTATCACTCAGAATCCAGTTCTTCATTCCAGAACAAAGCATATTGAGATCAGACATCACTTCATCAGAGATCATGTGGAGAAGAAGCACATCTGCATGGAACATGTGCCAACAGAAGACCAACTTGCAGATATCCTGACAAAGCCCCTTCCTGAGTCTAGGTTCAACAAACTGAGAGAAGAATTGGGAATGATGGATGAGATTCCAAGGGAAAGATGAAAAGGAAGGCCCTCTGTTGCTCTTTTGCTATTGACGGATTTCCTGTAGCAGAATCCCTTCTGTTAACCCTCCTCTGTCAACCTCTTCTGTTCTCTACCCTGACAGAACACCTATGCAACAGAAATCCTTTCCACAGAAAACCCTCTCTTGTCTAAACAGAAGGTGGTGGACTTAGAAAAGAAAATTTGTAAACCGGGTGACCTTGTAACTTATTAAAGGTCTTTTACCCTTTTACCCTTAAAACGGTATCCAGCCGTACAAAATTTACTGCGCCCCCATTTAGTTACTGCGCCTCTTTTTATATTTATTGGTCTCTTGGAACCGTAAATTATCTCAAACGTCCACTAACTCATATCCATAAAACCCCCTTTCGCAAACCTAAACCGTTACTGCTCTCATAATTCTCAAGCTTTTGAACTCTTATCTCTCAGAAATTTTCCAACCGCAGTAAACTCCATGGCCATCTTGAGCTTCTCCGATCTTTCAAAGGAACGAAAGGCAACACTTCTCAAGAATGTCTTGACTGGCCTGAGATGCGAACTGGACGTACTCCCCAGGTTCGCAGAGAAAAAGGAGAGGATGACCTCCATTGTTGACGGACTGTCACAATGCCAACTGAGCAAGGTCATCTCTCATGATTATGAGGCATACAGCAACGTGGACTCAGTTGAGTTCTATCTCAACGCATCCTTCAAGGATGAAGTCATCTCCTCCGTTTTCCAAGGAGAAAAGGTGGTGGTTGATGCTGACGTCATCAACAACATCTTCCATATTCAGCAAAAGGGAGGAAGGGACTCTCTACTTGATTTGGAAGATATTGACATCCCTCTGTCAGAATTCAAGATGAAGTTCTGCAGAACAGGGGAAGAAGTTGAGAAGGTCAACATAAAGAAGCACCTGCTCAAGAGGGAATTTGAGCTTCTTATAAACATTTTCCACAAATGTTTATGGTGCAAGTACACCTCCACTGATGATGTTACAACGGCCAATGCTAAAGCCCTGTATGCAGTACATCATGGGGTAAATGTCAATTGGGGACAAATCATGGTGAAGTCCCTGATTGAAGTGATCAAGAAGAAGAATCCCAAGACTAGCCTCTACTCTGGGAAGCTAGGGCATGGACTGCTCATTTCTGAAGTGCTCCTCAAACAAGGGGTAAGCTTGAGGAAGGCTTCAGCCTTGGATCATACCAAGGTAATTTTCTTGACTGCCTCTCCCAATAGGGAAAAAGCCATAAAGGCAGAACTGAAGAGGCAGCTTCAACTTGAAGCTAAGAGGAAACAGGGAGAGAAGGTACAGAAACCTCTCTCTGTAGCCACTTCTGCTAAGAAGGCAGAAAAGAAGAAGAAGAAGAAAACTGAAGGGGAAGCACCTCTTGCCCCCTAAGGCCGGAGAGAAGAGGAAGAGGACCTCCAACCCCAAGAAAAAGGTTGCTAAACCTATGGGTTCAGAATCTGAAGGAATGGCAGACACTCAGGGGGAACCAGAGATCCCCACCTCTGCTGCATCTCCTGAACAGAACAGGGTGCCAACTCCACCAGAGCACCCCAGTCCTGTGAAAGATGGTTATCTGTCCTTGCTTGACAGACAGTTTACCCGGGTCCTTGAATGGAGAAGATGGAGAATGGGACCCCTCCACAAGATAATCCAGTTCTTTGATCACTATGAGGCAGAAGAGGAAGCCATCCTGAATTGGGTTGGGACTGATGATGTCTCAAAGTGTTTTGCCCTCAACTTTCTTCACTCTGTCCTTGAGAAGAAGAAGGCCAGCTACAAGGGTAAGGCCATTCTCATTTCTTCACCCTCAGAGGAAGCTGTCAAACCTCTTGAAGATGGGGAAATTGAAGCCTTTGAAGAATGGTTGTTCACCAAAATGGCAACCGACTCTGTTCAGCCCAACTTCAATCCAGGAGAGTCCTCTGTACTCAAGACAGAAGGACAAGCAATGATGGAGCAAATCAAGGAATGGAGGACTTCCTTGCTCGTGGACAACATCATTGAGGTAAACTCTCCAACCCCTTCTGTTTCTATCCCAACAGAACCACATATTCCCTCACCTTCCACCAGCACAGAAACCCCTCCACCAGAACTCCCTCCACATAAAACTCCTGAACAGAACACCCCCACCCCTCCTCCATCACCCAAACTGAAAATTGCATCTCCTTGCAGAGCAATTGTCCCCTACAGAAACCGCTCACCTTCACCTCCCCCATCTCCCCCTCACCAGAATGCCTCATCTATTCACTCCTCACCCAAACACCAGAACCCCTCACCCCAACAAATCTCCTCCACCAGAATCACCTCCTCCACAACAACCTGCAGGAAACCTAAAACCTGTATGGTTTCTAAGAGACTCAGATCCTACAACTATCTCCCCCATCTCTGCACCCAAAGGGTATTCTAGGGACTCTGTTGCTCCCAATCCCTCTCTGAGAAAGAAGAAGAAGGTGGTTCGCAACAGAAAACCTATCTACTCTCCATATGAGATATCCTCTGACATGGATGGATTCATGGTCAGCAAATCATACAAAGCCACATCCAAGAGACAGAAGACCCCTCCTCTGACCCAACTGGAACATGAACATCTCGTTCACTCTCTGTCATCTGTCCAAGAACATCACCCACTACCTAGAGCAAGAGGTCTAGAGATGCCTCAAGCAGATGGACAAAAGAATGACATTCCCTTCAACAGGTTTGTTGAATCTGCAGAAGAATTTGGAGGACAGATCCTCCAAGGCTTGGACAAGCTGATAGAGATAAATGATAAGCACTATGGGCATCTTGCTCATGTGAATGACAATCTGAATTCAGGGATGCAGTTCATCTCTGACCGTTTTGAGAACCTCACTGGGACACTCAAAAACTTCATCGCCTCCTCCTCTGCCAGAACAGATGTCCTATCAACAGAAGTGGAAAGCATTCATAAGACCCTCTTTACATTTCATCAGACTCTGATAGCTCAGGGAAAAGCTATTGAAACAATCTCCTCCAATATTGATGAACTTCAATGGGCTGATACAAAGACAAAGGAACAACTACTGGACATAGAGGAACTGTGCAAAGTCCATCGTGATCAGGCCAGGACTCTATTTGCCCAAGACAAAGAGAGATACCAGAAGATGGTTCTCTTAGAAGCCAGTAATAAAGACATCTTCTCTGCCATACAGAAGCAGCAAGGTCTGATTGAAGGCCTTACATCTGTCACTTAGACACTACCAGAGGCCCTGGAGCAGATAGCCTCAACCCAAGCATCAGAATTCCAGAAGATCAGTCTTATGATAGAAGACTTGAATGATGCCAAAAAGGGGGAAGAGGACCCTCAACAGACCAGGCCTAGATCTCACAGAACTCCTACCAGAGCACCCTCCTCTGGTGAGCCTGCAGTAGATCTGGCTCCCTACTTTGAGGCTGCCTTACAAAAGAAAAGGGCAGCAGGCATACCCAGACCCCCATCTCCAGTCAAGAAGAGCACCAAGAAGAAGAAAATTTTCAACTTTACTGAATGGAGATTGGGTGGCTCTCAGAATATTGACAGAGCCCAATTTGAGGAAATGAAAGCCAAAATGACTCCTACCCAACAACAGCACCTTTATCTAGACAAAGATGGTGTTGTCAGAGTTAGGTATGGAGGATCTCTTGAAGAAGCAGAAGAATGGTACAAGAAGAACATTGTCCCTGGAAAGACCGTACATGAAGGTGTCCTCAACTATTTGGACTGCAAGCTCTCTCCAATATGGGCATCTTATCAAAGGTCTGGCAATCTGGTCAAAATCAGAGCTGAAATAAATGAAGAACTGCTCAGGCTTCAAAGACTAGAGGAAGAAGCTCTACAGGCAGCTAATCTGGAGAATGTGTAAGGTTTAAACTCTGTAAAACCTATCTAATAAAATCACATCTCTGCCTTCTTACTTTGAAGTGCTTTTCCTCAATTTCTTGTCTTTTTTGCCTTCTGTTTGTGTTTGTTCATTTCTGTTATATTCTGCTATCTGAATGTATCTTACTCTTACTATTTTCCTATGCCAAGTTGCCCACCAAGATTTTAATGGAAGTTTTTAAACTTAATATTTTTTATGGTGAAGGCACTTCTCTGGAAATAGTTAAAGGGTTTTGGCATCATCAAAAAGGGGGAAATTGTAAGGAATAATTGTATTTAGATTTTGATGATGCTATATTAATTAGGACTTTAGAAGTACCCCTTTAGAAATTATGTATTAGAATTTTCCTTTGTAAAATTCTTAGATGTATTCGACTTGACAGAAGTGCTTCAAGAGCAGAAGTGCTTCAAGAGCAGAAGTGCTTCAAGAGCAGAAGTGCTTCAAGAGCAGAAGTGCTTCAAGAGCAGAAGTGCTTCAAGAGCAGGAGTGCCTATTAAGGCTTTATTGAAACAGAGGA
This sequence comes from Cuscuta europaea, assembly GCA_945859875.1. Classification (NCBI taxonomy): domain Eukaryota; kingdom Viridiplantae; phylum Streptophyta; class Magnoliopsida; order Solanales; family Convolvulaceae; genus Cuscuta; species Cuscuta europaea. Next base: position 14,648,248 of record CAMAPE010000010.1, on the reverse strand, counting down.
CCCTTGGTTCTCTGCTCCAGAACAGAAGTCCTCAGGACCTCTGTTAGTATTGACTCTGACAGAAACCCTTCTGGGTCTCTGTTGGATACTCCCAACAGAAGTGCTCCAGACCTCCTCTGTTCTACTCTCAGACAAAGACATCAGAAGGTCTGACACTTAGAAGATTTTCAAAGAACCGGGAAGTCAACTTAAAGATTCCTTCAACGGCTAGGAGTATAAAACGGAAAAGCTACAGTGCATGCATTAAATGCTCATTTAATGCACCCCATGCTACGTAGAGTAATTGCAGATGATTGGCTGGAATGTCAGGAATACTTTATCCCAAAATAGTAACCCGCCAACCTTACCGGGCTCTACTAGTCAAGTCAACTGATCTCGCATTAAATGCAGTTGTCCTCCTTCTCCTCCAACGGGAAGACAACCTCAGTATAAAAGATACACTACGAAGAACAACCGGATAACTTTGCCATAACCTTGCTATCATATTGCTAACCGAGCAAGATATTCAAACTCTGAAAAGCAAAAGCCTCCTTGAGATTCAAACTTATTATCCTCTACAAGAGAAGGCAGAAGTTGGAAAAATTCTCTTTCCAACTCATGCAAAGTTCCAAGTGTTCTTCAACTCTTCAAGCTCTTCACATACACACATTTTGTAACGAAGCTAGTTGGAGGAACCTCAGTTTCAACAGAAACTCTTCTTGCTACAAGAAGGACGTCCTAATAACTGGAGTAGTGAAGTGGTGATACTTCAAGGAGACTCAGTGTAAGGACCAGTGTTAAAGGAAGCCAGGCAGTGCATCCCAGGACACATCTAGACTTGAAGAAGACGTGGAGTGCTTCTTAAGTGCTAGGACTAAGGCCTTGTAAACGGCAGTTTTTACAGCTTAGTGGAACAGTGGATTAGAGGAACGAGTTGTTCCTTGAACCACTATAAAAATCCCTGGTGTCGTTTACTTACTGCGTTTAATACTTGCACTTAGATAGAACTGTATAACTCCTTGGACTTGGTATCTGTGTTCAGCAGAACTGGTTCTACGAGTTAACAAAAGGCCTTCTGCCTTTGCTTCTCTGAGGCTAACAGAACTCCCTGCCAGAACCCCATCCGCTGCCAGTCTGTTCTCTCAACAGAACAGGCTATTCTGAAAATCTGGTACTTAGTTTAAAAAGCTAAAAACCAATACAGTCTATTCACCCCCCCTCTAGACTGTATCCAGTATAACCGGGACCAACACTGCTCACTCAAATCATTGAACTTTTGAAGAAGTTCCTGCCAGTTGCGCTCAAAGCCTTTCTTTTCAGTTTCAAATCTCTCTCTCTCTCTCGTTATCAAGAGTTTTCTGTAGGTTTTTGAGCTTTTGAGCCATGGGAAATATACAAGGTTCCTCACCAGTTTTAGCAATACCTACTCTTGGGGGAGAGTCTAGAGGATGTCCTATATGAGGAATATCTTTAGCATAAGGGTCAAGGCATTCACTAAAGCAGGAAGTAGGTTTTTCTTGTGAAAGTTGTTTTTCATTTACAGAGGGATAATCACAAGAAATCACAGATTTTGGATTCTTTCTCTTTTTTTCTTCTGCTTTAGCGTTTTCTTCATCACTTCGAAAATACATTTTCTCGCCAAACCCTAGTCCCATGTAATCTTTGTTATAGATTTGAAGACAGTTAACTTTCTTTAGATTACGTGGGTTGGTTATGCCCAGTCCTGTTTTAGCATTGTAAAATCGGTCATCCTTTTGTTTGCTGTTAAGCAGAAAAACTGTTTGTTCTGATTGACCTCTTCTAGCAGCTAGATCCTCTAGTTCTTTAACTTTATTTAAAAGTGTTCTTCTCTTGTTATGCAAAAAATCGCATTCAGCCTTTGCTGTGCTTTTTTCCCGTTCACTTTCCTCAAATTTCCTAGTTAATTCAGCTATCTTAAGTTCAAAGCTTTCAAAATCTGAGGACACCTTTTTGACCTGATCTTTTTCAATTTCAAGTTGAACACTTAAGGAAGACTTTTGGTCTAGATTCTGTTTCAGTACCCTGTGATTATTGTCTAGTCTCTCCTTTAGTTCTTTGATTAGATTGTCCTTCTTAACTAAGGACTGCATTTGGTTATTTAAAGGAGTATGTGAGGTACTTACAGAGCTTGTTGAGCATTCGCTTTCGGGGAGCGCAACATCACCCTTTCTTTCATCTTCCTCCACTCGTGCCATAAGGGCATAGTTGTCTTCCTCCTCCTCCTCCTCAGAAGAATCTTCTGCCCAGTTCTCATTCTCAGCAATCATTGCAGAAGTTTCTTCTTCTTTCTGCACCATCAGCATTTTCTGCTTATTCCACAGCATCTTCTGCTTGTAGAAATTAGCATCTTTCTTCTTTGGGAGGCGGCAGCCTTTGATGACATGTCCAGGCTTACCGCAATTGTAGCATTTGGGAGCTTCTTCTGCTGATGGTGCCTTCCTAGAAGATCCTAGATCGTGGTTCTTCTGCTTGTAGTTTGAGGAGGAGGTTCTCAACTTGTTGGAGGAGCTGTTCTTCTTAGCAAATCTCTTGGCAAGCAGTGCCATCTTCTTTTGTAAGTCTGCTAACTCAGCCTCTAGATCAGATTTGTCATCATCACTCTCATCATCATCTGATTCAACCACCACCTTCTTCTTTTTCTTCTTTAGTGAGGTGGTTGTCCTTCTTGGCTGAGCCTCCATTACAAGAGCTAAGGGGTTTGTGGTGTGATGATCCTCGGCACAGGCAACCTCGTTGACAAACTGCTTAAGATGTTCATAGAGTGTGCAGAGGTCAATTTCGTCCAAATCAATCCGAGATCTGTCATCCTTCACTGTCTTTTCCCATGCAGGATGTAGGCTGGATACAAATCTAATATTCAGTTCCAAGTTGGACCTGAATACTTTGATTTTCTTGAGTTCATTGACCAGTTGAACAAGTCTGTTGTAAGTCTCATTCAATGGTTCTCCTGGACCTGCTTTGGAGGAGTCATAAACAATAAGAATCATAGTCTTCTTGGTTTTAAGGCTGATGCTTGTGCCTTGGAGCAGCTTCTCTATCTCATCCCACATTTCCTTAGCTGTTTGCATGCTGTCTATAAGAACGTATACTTCATTGGGGATTGCTTGAAGAAGGTATGTTTTGGCCATGAGATCACCACGAAGCCTGAGCCTGTCAGCTTCTGTGTATTCAGATGGCACTTTCCTCCTTATTTCTGGAAGAATAGGAGGATTATTTTCTGGATCACCACCAACTGAAATCAAGAGTTCAACTGGTCCTTCAAGCAACGATTCAAGCATCGCAGCGGAGTTCTCTTTGTGCTCAAGGAAATTAAGGAATCTGTTTCTCCACATTTGGTATTCTCCCTTCCTGAGACTAGGAGGGGTACTGCTGTTCCCTTGCGCATTGAATTCTGAGACTATTGCTGTACTAAACTGACCGTTCGAGAAAATTGATCAAAAGATTTTCAGAGGCTGAAAGTCAAAAAATTAGATGTCGAGATCTGAATATCGAAATCTCAGATTTCGATAAAGGAGGCCCGGTATCGAGATTTGAGCTCGAGATTAAAGATCTCGAGATTAAGGATCTCGAGATTTCAAATTTCGAGAAGCTGATCTCGAGATTTGAAATGTCGAGAGGTTAAAACTCGAAATCTAATTTCGAGATGTCAAATGTCGAGACCAGATGTCGAGACCTTGTTTTCGAAATCTTGATCTCGAAATCCTAGATGTCGAAATCCTCAATGTCGAAACCTGCAAACTGTAAAAATCAGATAAGCAAAATCTGAAGGTAGTTTCCTGTAGAGTAGAATGTCGAGATCCTCGGGTAAAGTTTTCAGCTCGAAAAACGTAGCAGAACCTGTGAAAAATCAAGATATCGACAAGCCCTACTCGAGATATCTCGAAAACAGAATATGCGTAAAACAAAATCTGAAGTATACCCCTTGATCGCTTTGAAAAGACGATTCTAAGGGTGTAACTTTTACAACTTTTGAACAAGAAACAAAATTACAGAGTGAAATATCGACAGTAAGAACAACGTAAAGAAAAAACAGAGTCTTCTGCAGGCGTTCTTCTGATCGGCTCTCGATCGGCTCTGATACCAATTGTTAGTCCGTGTTTCTGTAACAGCAATGAATAACGATCTAACAACGAAGATTAAACGTAAGGATGAACACAGATTGAATCAAGTAAAACCCTCTTTGATAGACCGTGAACTCGTACAACACAAATATATGTGCGTAAGGCTATGAAGAATAAGTACGACGTTAACCTAATCCTAAACCCTCGGCTCCCTTTTTATAGGCGAGGTTTAGGTTAGGCGTACAAGGCTTTTAGCCTGTTTATATGGGCCTAACACTTGGCCCGATTGCTATCTAATTCATGCACTAATTAAATACAAGGATTAAATATAAAGCTAATCTATGACAAACTTGATTCACAATTAAATATCTCCAACAATACTTTATGTGTTTCTAAAAACACTCGTGGATGTGTGTGTTGATATTCTTGTCATTTTAAGGACTTCTTGGACTGGATTTGATTTACTCGAGACGAGTAAAGGTTTAAGTGTGGGGGTATTTGATATGCACTAATTAGTAGTGCATAAATGTATATTTTTATGATTGATTTGTGTGTATTGTTTACCGTTTTATTTAGTTTGTAAACATTTGTGTAAATTTAGCTGTAATTGTATTTTAATATTCATTTTTTAGTTGTAAAGTATAGTTAGGATTTGTGGTCTTGGAAAGGAAGACTTTGAAGAGAAGAAAACAAGAAATTTGACTGCCCAGGAGTGAAACCCGACCAGGTAGAAACCCCCACCCGGTCGGGTAGGATTTAACAGACGAAATTGCCAAGAAAGTCACTAGACCCGGTCGGGTCCCCTACTTGACCCGGTCGGGTCAGATGTGACCCGGGACAAAACGACGTGCGAAGATCACCAGAACATGGCGGATTATCTGATTTTGACCGGACCCGGTCGGGTAAGTACTTGACCCGGTCGGGTACCCGGCCAAAGGTGTTGAAAAACACCTATAAATAGCACACTTTTTCTTCTCTAAAAATCATCCCTTCTTCCATACTCCTAAGCTCAGTTTAGAATAGCATTTCTTTCTATTTTTCTAGCTATGTTTAGTCTCCAAATGAGGAGCTAAACTTCCATTCTTGGTGTTGCTCTTGAAGCTTGTTGATTATTAAAGTTGTGAGTTATTTTCTTAACTTCTTTCCTTGAATATTAATTAATAGTTCTTTCCTTAATACCATCTCTATATTAATGTTGGGGAGTGTTGCTAAGATGACAATTAGTTAACATCTCAACATTAGTTAGAATGGTATTTTCTTCCTCTATATTAATGTTGGGGAGTGTTGCTAAGATGACAATTAGTTAACATCTTGATATTAATTATAGTAGGATTCATCTTCTTTAATAATATTCTTCCTTGAATATTAATTAATCCCTATTCATATTTCATATTAATATTTTGAACATTACTTAAAGGATCAACTAGTTTTGTTTCATATATTAATTATTACTAGAAACGATCAATGAACCGATGGTTAACCGTTGATGGTTTCACAAGTAAGTAACTTCGGTTTATTAATGCACAGTCGTGGTTAATAAACTTAAAAGGGATTAATTTTGTTGGTTGAACCGAAACCGTTGTGTTGAGGTTATCAATCTCAATTGATTTCATCAAGGAGTTAGAAAGATTAAATGTTACTATTAAATCGGTATAAGGTGTTGTTCTATATTTGATTAATAGTAAGGGTTATTAATGAACGGTTGTTGTTAATAACTACCCACGATGAAGTGGATATACTCCCCGATTGAGTATTCGAGAGGGAATAAGTTATAGATATAACAATGATCGACTAAAATATATCAACAAGTGGAAAGTAGCAATGCCAAGTCCTTTTTATCTTCGAAATAAATCTCATATAGGTCGTTCGTCTGAGTTTTTAATTAAATTAAATCACTCAATCCAAATCCCCCCTTTATTTACTAAGTTTCATAAAAAGAGAATTATTCCTTTCCCTGTGGATACGAACTCTACTACACTATACTACGTATAAGTGTTAGTATTGAAAATTATTTTGACGCACCGTGACAAAGTGCTCGTCAGTACCACATCACAGGATCATGGTCATCACAGTATGCTTAAACTACCAAAATACTTTCATATGCTCATCATAGTGTGCATAAAATACCACATATGAGGGTCATGGTCATCACAGTATGCATTAACCACCCAAACACTATCATATGGTCATCATAACATGCATAGAGTACCATATCACAGCCTAATGCTTTCATCATAGCATACCACTCAGAATGAACCAATCATAGCAGTAAAGAACCAGTACACACAAGGTATACATTCATCATAATATGCATAAAGAACCAGTACACACAAGGTCTACTTTCATCACAGTATGCATAAAGAACCAGTACACACAAGGTCTACTTTCATAGTATGCATAAAGAACCAGTACACACAAGGTCTACTTTCATCACAGTATGCATAAAGAACCATCACACAAGGTCTAGTTTCATCACAGTATGCAAAGGGACAGTTTAATGACAGTATGCATAAAGGACCAGTACACACAAGGTATACTTTCATCACAGTATGCCTAACTACCATTTATAATACCAAACCACCATGTACAACCCACATGCATCACAATAAACATAAAAAAAACAATTTTTCATCATTGCTTCCCCCAAATTACACACAATGGACATAGAGTACGAATTAAACCATAAATGAAGATAAGGTATAGAAGAAACTCCCCTAATCTGTGTCCACGTGCCACATCCTTGTTTCCCATTTTGGCAAAATTATTTTTAGGAACTCCTCCAGTCGGGGACTTCTCCGAATAGGATGCATGTCAATGTCTCTGCGTCTTTTAAGCCGATTTGGGTCCACCGTCTCCCCCACGACCTCTGCAGGCTTCTCGCTTACATCCTCAGGAAGCTCTTCTTCACTGTCCGGGATGAGGAGGAGGGCATCCTCTGCCGGGGAGTTCTGAGCCATGCACCTCGGATGGAGTACAAATACAGGGTCATCTGTGTCCAACGCCACCGCTTCCTCCGGAAGAACAACCTCTTCACTGTCAGGGACGATGAAGTGTTCAATATTCTCCATACTCAAAGTATTAGGGTTTAGATCCATAAAAATGTGAGAGAGGGGGAGGCGGATGGGTAGATAGATTTACAGAGGGGGAGATGGAGGAAGTAAATGGGAGAGACGGTTGGAGTAATTGAGAGAGACGGATGCAGTGACAGAGAAAGAGGAGGTGGTGGGAGTAAATGGGAGAGAGGGATGCGGGTGGGAGTAAGAGAGAGAGAGAGAGAGAGAGAGAGAGAGAGGGAGGGATGCGAACGGGTAAAAGGGAAGGGGAGTGGGAAAGGTTTTTTTATATTGGGGAGGGTAAAATAGGGTTTTTGATATGGGTTGAATTCCTTTTTAGGAAAGTTGGAAGAATTAGTTGGGACGGCCCAAAAAGGAAAACTGGAAGAAATGACCGGGACGGAGGGAGTACATAAAAAAGAAGAAAATTCATACTATCAAAATAATTAATAAAAATTCAAATTTAAAGGGGTCTTCATCGTTGATATAGTCGTTGATATCAAAATCGACACTAGGGGTTGATTCGGGTTTACCATCGCCATGTCGCCTGCCACTACGACTCCCTCCTCGACTGCCACCTCGGCTGCAACCTCGACTGTATTGACCTCCGGGTGTCTGAAATGATTGGTCTTGATATCCATACAGAAAAGACGGATGCATTCCGGACATGTTTGTCGGCATTTTAAACCTGGGGTTAGAATTAGAACCCATACTGCCCATGAATGACAATATTTGAGGCGGCATCTGAGGCTACATTTGATGCATGGGACGCCGCCATGTGGTGAAGAATTCATGAGCCCTCATCTCTGCCACCTTTTCTCTTTGTCTCCGGTCCTCTTCACGTTGTTCTCGGAGTTCCTGCAATTCTCTCTCAAGGCGGGAAACCCGTGCTTCATCAACCATCGGTTGAGAAGATGGACTAGCTCCTTTAGAGTTTTTCAGAATCCGTAAAGTGTTAGCACCCATGCATGAACCCGACCTTTATAAACCCCAGCAACCGCAATTTTTTTTTGGATCCGTATCCCAATGATGAACAAGATTTTTCCAAGGAATTTTATCAATTCAGGACCCGAAAGATAGACGAATTATCAATCCGGGATCTGAAAGATGAAATGCATCAATATAGGACCCGAATGATGAAAAACTATCAATTTAGAACTTGAATGATTGAAAACTAATAATTTAAGACCTAATTTGCCATAAATTTTATTTTATTCTTTATTTTAAAATTTTTAAATATTATTTAGTTTTATTAAACTAATAAACTTTTGTGAAGAAAAGTTTATCAAAAATTAGTAATGGAATTAATAAAAAATTAAATAAATCAAAACCTATGGAACATTAGGTCCTAAATTGATAGTTTTCCATCATTCAGGTCTTATACCGATATATGTTTCATCTTTCAGGTCCTGAATTGATAATTAATGTATCTTTTGGGTCCTAAATTGATAAAATTCCTTTTTCCAAATATCAGCCGAAATAAATTCGGGCTTTTATGAAGACTTCAAGAGTGATCAAAAGTGGATCCCATCTACGACGAGATCCTTGCATGATATTCTTTGATAATAGCATTTTTTCCCTTTGCGTTCCAACGATGTTGGAGCTTCATTACAAAATTGATATATCGTTTATTAAAATTAAGTTACTAAATTGTAAGAAAAAATATTTATTTTTACCTTGAACATGTTCCACCAGAAGTCACGGGTGGCATTGTCAACCTCCCCGTAAGTCGACCAAGTCCCCCTAAAATGTCGGCTAACAAAGTTGTGTCTTCTGCATGTATTAGTTGAAAACTTTCTTCTTTGTAGATCTACACTCCTTGGAAAAGTGACCGGGATTGCTACATTTGAAGCACTTCAGATGATCTCTACTTACAGCTTTATCAGAAGGTCCGCTAGCTTCGTTTGAGTAATCGAATGGAGAAGTTCTCTGCTTGTTGGATGATGATGGGTTTCTGATCTTAACCTTGTGAACTTCTTATTCATCTTCTTTGTAAGATTTGTCAGAAAATCTAGTTCGCTCATTGATTACATGATCAGAATCAGACTGAATCATTTCTTCATCGGATGAATTAACTTCAAGAGTGATTTTAGATGCTTTATCTCTCTTCTTCCTTTCAGTAGATAGAAGAGCGAGAGAATCAACAATGTTCTTTTCTTTAGAATTTTTCATCTTTTCGAGCACATCCTCAAAAAATTCTCCTAGGCAGTCATAGACATTGTGGATGGTCAGCTCATCCAAATGCTTATTTTGTCTGATTCTTATAGTAGTCTTCTTACATTCTGGTCTGAGAGACGTAGAAAGCTCAGATTAACTTCCATGTTGGTCTTACGGATGTTGATCTTCCTTATCTCGTTCAGGACCATCAGATAACGCCGATAGGTATCCTCCAATTCTTCATCAGCTCTAGCAGAAAACGAGTCATAAACTATTAGAGTGTGAGCTCGCTTAGTCTTTATGCGAACATCATTTCAATTCCTTGCATAATTTGATGAATATCATCCCACTTATCTTTGGAAGTCTTGAGGCTGTCAATTTGCATGAAGAGTTCATTAGGGATGGATTGCAGCAGATAAGTAGCAACAAGGAGATCAACTTTAGCTCTGAGCTTTTAAGGTTCAGTATACTCGTCTTCATTCTTGGGCACTCTTTTAGGGTGTGTAGGAGGATTATTGGTTGTATCTCATGGAAGATCAACCCAATATTCAATTGGTCCTTCATTAATAGATATGAGGATATTTTTGTCATTATCCCCCGTTAGGATAAAATTAAGAAATCTGACTTTCCATACAGTAAATTCGTCTCTCCTTGGAATAAGAGGCCTTGGATCACTTTCCACAGTATAAGCTTATATGTTGGTGATCGTGGGCGAGAACTGTTCTGGCAGATTAAGATTTCGGTGAAACTTTGTAAATGATTTCGGATGATATGATCTCGGCTGGCTTCGAAATTGCTGATCTCGAGTCATCAAGATGGATCCAAACTCGGGCTTCCTCTGCGATGTTGATCTCGGGTGCAGCTGTTGAAAATCTCGAGCCTGCTTCGAAGAGTAGAAATCCGGGTTGGTGATTTCGAGTATGAGATCATGGGCCACAAATACTTGATCTCGGATCAGCGAAAGGGAAGATTTTGGCTAATGAGAAGAATGCAAATCTCGGGTAGCCGAAAATAGGAGTATCAAAATCCTGAAGGTGCTGAAATCTACTGATGCTCGAATTCTTCTGCTGAGAGGACCGAAAAAATGAATTTCAGGTGAGCGAAAATACGTAATTGAGCACCTAGGGTTCTGATCCGTGATCTTCTTTCTCTTAGGTAGCAGCCGCAACACAAAATATATAAACTTCTAAGAACAAGTTCAGACAAAATTCAACCAAAACTTGTGATTTTGATCAAATTAATTCCTTAAAAAATTCTCAAATATATGAATGAACAGAATTACGTCTAGGCTCTGATACCATTGTGTAATCCCAGATCAATAGTCGAATAACTTCTAAATAATAATATGGAGAAATTGTGTAGAAGAATAATAATCAATTAACAATCAATATTGTATATTCATAATGATATGACAATAATACATGATATACGTATGAATTGTTGAGAGAGAGAAACTAGAGAGGTGCTCTACCAGAATAATATGTGCGGAATTTAATGTATAGAGGCTTAGACTATCCAAATTCCTCTGCCTGTATTTATAGGAGAGAATTCGAACATCCCAGTACAATTAGGACATGTAGGCATGTGGGCTGTTTAATTAATAAGTCCATATCTCTCTCAACCAAAAGCCTACTAATACTAGACTAAATTTATCAAAGATAATTACCATCGATATATTTATTCAGGAACATTTTATTTTCTAAAGTCTTACTTTTGTTATTATACATCATTTTTTCAATGTTTTGTTGTGAATAATTATCATTTGAAAAAACAAACGTTCCGATGTACAAATGAATAAATTTGGAGTTTAATTTTTTTGTTAAATCAGATCTACTTTTAGAAAAATAATTGAAATATATTAAAAGAAATGGTTTAACAATGACATCTTATTTTTATTATTTGAATCTATTTAAAACTATTTAGGGAAAAGGGGCAAATAAGCCCTCGAACTAACCGAAAAAATGCAAATCACCCCTTTTATAGGAGGCTCTGTCTGGCCGTCGTCATTTTGGCGGTTCCTAGTGGAATTTTTTGATGAAGTTTTTTGAGCATCTTCTTCATTGAGTCTAGTTTACACATACCAAATTTCAGCTAAAAATGAAATCGAGAAGGCAGTCAAATAAATGTTTGAAGATAACTGTGCAGTTAAACAACGCAGTATATTTCCGAAAATCATTTGAATGCCTTTCCGGTTGAAGTTTTAGCTGAAATTTGGTATGGGTAACTAGACTTATTGAAGAAGATTCTCAAAAAAAGCCATCAAAAAATTTCACCGGAAACCGCCCCAAATGGCGACGGCCGAACAGATCCTCCTATAAAAGGGGTTATTTGCACTTTTTCGGTTAGTTCGAGGGCTTATTTGAACATTTTCGCTAATTAATATTTTTAAAAAGTTAATATATGCAATATTGCAGTCATACGAAAGATCATAAAAAGTTATAAATTTTGATATATTTTTTATAAAAAAATAGAATACAAATAAAAAATTAGATAACTTTAAACAAAAATGAGATTTTATATTTTATGTGGCCCACGATTTTATTTGCATCCTGGCTGATGCCATTCGAGTTAACGCGTCTGTCAATAAAGCTATGCATTCCCACCCATAAGGTTTCCTCCATCCACTTTAGCACCTCTCTATACTATAGATTGCAACTGTTTTTGTGATGCAAAGTTTAAAAGTGACTTTTCATCCCATAATTGTGGATAACTTTAGCTGGGTAATTAATTATTGTGGACCCCAATTTATATTGTTCAGTCTTTTTGGGAAGATATTGTTTAGTGGTGAATTTGTGACAAATTCATCCAAATTTCTTTGTAAAATGGATGGACATTGCAACACTTTTTCAAACGCCTAATCATAAAAACCAAAGTAGTATCGCGTCTAATAAGTCCAAATTGATTGACATCTAAAATAAGGTGAACAACAATTTCTTCCAATCACCGAATCATAAAGTTATGTAAAATCGTTTGAATTAATGATTATGGATGCGATTAAATTGAATTTTCAAATGAATATGCCTTGGATGAATTGAACTTTTGACAAGTCCATATTGAATGTTTTAAACACTTGTCTATGTTAAAGTCCACACCGGAAAATTAAGAAGTAATAGAGTGCTATATTAAGATCCTGGACTACTCCTCCTAACAAGATTGGTCTTCTAGATGAAACCTCAGATCTTAACATAATATTAGAGCCAAGTTTAGTTGTGCTTTCACTGCTTACTTAGCACTCATGATTAATGTTAGCTTGTTAAGAATCTGTTCGGTCCATTTGTACACACTGATATTGTTCATATCGATCGGGCTGAGGGAGCGTGTTAAAGTATTTGTCCCACACTAGAAAGCTATAAAACAATAAAATACTATATAAGTCTTTGGACTACTACTCCTATCAGGTTAACCTTTTATAATAAACCCAAGATCTTAACATGGTATCAGAGCCAAACCGATTCATAAATGATGTGGGCCTCTTATAAAAATGTCGACGTAATTATAAAAAATGTTAATGACCGAGGTTCTTCTCCACCACCAGTCCCTCCGACGGTCCTATGAGACGTTGGAGGAGGCTCGAGTGTTCCAAACAGTGATAGCACTTGGCCAATATATAGGAAAAACAAAAGAAAACAAAGTTGTTGGCGACCGAATCAGGATCGGACATGCGGGTTTGGTCTCCAAAATTCATAACCGAGACTAACGTTGATCCCATGTCTCGATCTAAAAGTAAGGTACCGGTCCTCTCCTATGAATCGGCGGGTTCCGATCCCGACGAGTCCGAGACTTTGAGTCGAGCCCACCTCGTACACTGTATACAGGGAAACCCTAATTAGGACTGTCATGTTTTTATTTCTTAAATAGAGTAGTTAGTGTCATTTTCAAGAGTACTAGACTTTACAAATGGCAGTTTTTTCCAATCTTTGCAATAATTACTCATATTTAGGGAATAAAAATATGACAGTCCTATTTCGGGTATCTAAACATTTTTATCCTATTTTGGGATTTTTTTCTTAAACTAAGTATCTTAGTTAAAGGTTCTTGGCATCAAAACTAAAGATTTCTAGTTCGATATAAAATAATTCCTGATTGACAATAAAATGATAACTTAATTTATACTGCGTAATATTTTAGGGAGTATCAACGGCTAAAAAAAGAAATAAATAAGAAATTAATAGAGAACTGATCGTACAAATCTTTATATATATAACAATGGGATCGTATGAGAATAACTGTTCCCGCTCTTGGACATTATGCGGAAAACATGTGACATAATTCACGCAATTTCGCAGGGCAAAAGGCAGTTATGCATCCTGAAAACAATCTCACACGTTGTGTGGAAGGAAAACTACTGATAAGTGGGTATAACTGCCACTACTTAACGTCTATAAATGCGACCTTCAATTCATCAGCGATATTCTGGAACAACCCCCGTTGAGATCTGATGAGCACTTGTCGTGAGGTGCACTCAAAATAATTTATCAATACAACACTTATACATAGTATAGGTGAAGTAGAGTTCGTATCCACAGGGAAAGGAATAATTCTCTTTTTATGAAACTTAGTAAATAAAGGGGGGATTTGGATTGAGTGATTTAATTTAATTAAAAACTAAGATGAACGACCTATATGAGATTTAATTCAAAGATAAAAAGGACTTGGCATTGCTACTTTTCACTTGTTGATATATTTTAGTCGATCATTGTTATATCAATAACTTATTCCCTCTCGAATACTCAATCGGGGAGTATATCCACTTCATCGAGGGTAGTTATTAACAACAACCGTTCATTAATAACCCTTACTATTAATCAAATATAGAACAACGCCTTATACCGATTTAATAGCAGCATTTAATCTTTCTAACTCCTTGATGAAATCAATTGAGATTGATAACCTCAACACAACGGTTTCGGTTTAACTAACAAAATTAATCCCTCTTAAATTTATTAACCACGACCGTGCATTAATAAACCGAAGTTACATACTTGTGAAACCATCAACGATTAACCATCGGTTCGTTGATCATTTCTAGTAATAATTAATATATGAAACAAAACTAGTTGATCCTTTAAGTAATGTTCAAAATATTAGTATGAAATATGAGTAGGGATTAATTAATATTCAAGGAAGAATATTATTAAAGAAGATGAATCCTACTATAATTAATATCAAGATGTTAACTAATTGTCATCTTAGAAACACTGCCCAACATTAATATAGACGAAGAAAATACCATTCTAACTAATGTCGAGATGTTAACTAATTGTCATCTTAGCAACACTCCCCAACATTAATATAGAGGACGAAAATACCATTCTAACTAATGTCGAGATGTTAACTAATTACCATCTTAGCAACACTCCCCAACATTAATGTAGAGATGGTATTAAGGAAAGAACTATTTATTAATATTCAAGGAAAGAAGTTAAGAAAATAACTCACAACTTTAATAATCAACAAGCTTCAAGAGCAACATCAAGAATGGAAGTTTAGCTCCTCATTTGGAGACTAAACATAGCTAGAAAAATATAAAGAAATGCTATTCTAAACTGAGCTTAAGAGTATGGAAGAAGGGATGATTAAAAGTGAAGGAAAAGTGTGCTATTTATAGGTGTTTTCAACACCATGGGGCGGATACCCGACCGGGTAAAGTGCCATACCCGACCGGGTATCAGTCAAAATCAAATATTTGCCACGTTCTGGTGATCTTCGCACACCGTTTTGTCCTGGGTCACATCTGACCCGACCGGGTCAAGTAAGGGACCCGACCGGGTCCAGTGACTTTCTTGGCAATTTCGTCTGTTAAATCATACCCGACCGGGTGGGGGTTTCTACCCGGTCGGGTTTTACTCCTGGCAGTCAAATTTCTTGTTTTCTTCTCTTCAAAGTCTTCCTTTCCAACACCATAATTCCTAATTCTACTTTACAACTAATAAATGAAGATTAAAATACAATTACAACTAAATTCACACAAATGTTTACAAACTAAATAAAATGGTAAACAATACACACAAATCAATCTTAAAAATATTCATTTATGCACTACTAATTAGTGCATATCAAATACCCCCACACTTGAACCTTTACTTGTCTCGAGTAAATCAAATCCGGTCCAAGAAGTCCTTAAAATGACAAGAATATCAACACACACATCCACGAGTGTTTTTAGAAACACATAAAGTATATCCCCAAAAATATAAAAGTAAAGAGGGTCTTCAACTCCATATTTCTTTATCAACCTCAACCTTTTTTTTCGTTACCCTTAGGATCCTGCAGAAATAAAAGAAAATACTTTCTCTCGTTCTCTCATTTTATCTAGGTGCCCTTTCGGGTTTTCATCTCAGCTTCCCACATTTTTCTGTTTTAATCCTCACAACTCACTCTTATTTTTGCTTTATTTTTGCTTAAGTTGCCCTTTCGGGTTTTCAACTTAACAAGCTTTTATATATATATTTTTACAAGAATAAAGAGTATGAATGTGAGTATTCCATAAAACTCTCCCCCAAGCTAATCAAAGCACTGTCCCTAGTGCTTGTGTCTGAGATGAATGTTTTTTTTGGTTACTTTTTGGGAGGTTTTGTTGGTGATTCGTGGGTGTGGAGATGAAAAGGGTGAAGAGGTGATGAATGAAATGAGTTTAATTGGTGGATGGATGTAGGAGATATGAAGCTTTTGAGTTTTGGAAATGGAGGAAATTTGGGGTGTGGTTCGAATGGGAAAAAAAGAAAATGGGGAAGAAAAGCTGCCCGCCCGCACCCTTATCGGGCTTTTGCCTGAACGCCCGACCGGCTATAGTGACTGACCCGGTCGGGTGTAAGATGTTCACCCGAGGCAGAGAGTTTTTTGCTGGGTTGCCCGGCCGGATATAGGGGTCTACCCGGTCAGGCGGTTGATTTATTCTTTGTTCTTCATCTGCCTCGCCCGGGCGGTTGGCCGGGTGCTGTGTTTTAAGAGGTAACCCGACCGGGTAAGGTTTTATACCCGGCCGGGTTCAATCCCAGGTCATTTTGTTTTTTGGAAATGTGTAAAAATAAAATAAAACAAGTAAACGTACCTTGCATGGCACGACGCCATCATTGTGTTCAGTCATTCAAACTTGGATCATGATAGTTTATCTTTTTCACACTTTCACTCCTAGGATGTTCATAGGAATGCTCAACTTCTCGACTCTTCAATTTAGGAATCTTTCCAGGATCAAATATCCAGATTGTCATTGATTCATGCGGTGGGAGGAAAGGGAAGAAATTATCGTTTACTATGGTCAATGGAAAGCTTTTCGATCCCTCAATTTTGAAGAGGATTTCAGAAATGTCATTGTCCTTTCCAAGTTTATGAGTTTCCCTCAAAATTTTTAGAATTGATGGGGCTACCTCAAAAGATGACAAGGATAGATATTTAACCTTGAAGCTCAGATTATCCTCTTCTTTGACCAGTTGGAGCTCTGTGTCTTTTTCTTCCTCTACTTCTTCTGGATTTTGGATCTCCTTTTGCATTTCCTCTTCATTTGTCAATGTGATTGCAAAATTTTGTTATCTAGGATCACATTCTAGTTGAGAAGGAGGTTTTTCTGAATCCCTTGCTTCAAGCCTACTCACGACTCCGGCTATTTGACTCATTTGAGTTTCCAAGTTCAAAATGCTAGACTTGGTCTCATTTTGGAATTGCACCATGTTTTGTTGCATGGCGGTCACACTGTTAGTAAGAGCCCAAACCATGTTCTCCGTGGACATATTAGAGTTTAAGCATGGATCATACCTCATGTGAGGTACATCATCAATTTGTGCAAGATATTCTTCTTGGAGCTTTGGGCAGAAGTCTATAAGATGCCTGTGAGACATGCAAATGTTGCATGTCTCGGCATCTTGAGCTTTTGAGTTAAAGATAAATTCCTTTATTAGAGAAGTCAAGAAGAAAATTTGACTGTCTAAGGATGAAGTGTTGGTATCCATATACTCATAACTCATGTAAGCTCAGAAAATAGAAGAGCAAGATTTTTTTTTTATATTTTTTTGTTTTTGATTTTTATGAGATAAAATAAAAAGAAAAGTAATTGCCTTTCCCCGACAACGGCGCCAAATTTGACGAGCACTTGTCGTGATGTGCACTCAAAATAATTTATCAATACAACACTTATACGTAGTATAGGTGAAGTAGAGTTCGTATCCACAGGGAAAGGAATAATTCTCTTTTTATGAAACTTAGTAAATAAACGGGGGATTTGGATTGAGTGATTTAATTTAATTAAAAACTAAGATGAACGACCTATATGAGATTTAATTCAAAGATAAAAAGCACTTGGCATTGCTACTTTCCACTTGTTGATATATTTTAGTCGATCATTGTTATATCTATAACTTATTCCCTCTCGAATACTCAATCGGGGAGTATATCCACTTCATCGAGGGTAGTTATTAACAACAACCGTTCATTAATAACCCTTACTATTAATCAAATATAGAACAACACCTTATACCGGTTTAATAGCAGCATTTAATCTTTCTAACTCCTTGATGAAATCAATTGAGATTGACAACCTCAACACAACGGTTTCGGTTTAACCAACAAAAATAATCCCTCTTAAGTTTATTAACCACGACCGTGCATTAATAAACCGAAGTTACATACTTGTGAAACCATCATCGATTAACCATCGGTTCGTTGATCGTTTCTAGTAATAATTAATATATGAAACAAAACTAGTTGATCCTTTAAGTAATGTTCAAAATATTAATATGAAATATGAGTAGGGATTAATTAATATTCAAGGAAGAATATTATTAAAGAAGATGAATCCTACTATAATTAATATCAATATGTTAATTAATTGTCATCTTAGCAACACTCCCCAACATTAATATAGAGGAAGAAAATACCATTCTAACTAATGTCGAGATGTTAACTAATTGTCATCTTAGCAACACTCCCCAACATTAATATAGAGGACGAAAATACCATTCTAACTAATGTCGAGATGTTAACTAATTGTCATCTTAGCAACACTCCCCAACATTAATATAGAGATGGTATTAAGGAAAGAACTATTAATTAATATTCAAGGAAAGAAGTTAAGAAAATAACTCATAACTTTAATAATCAACAAGCTTCAAGAGCAACACCAAGAATGGAAGTTTAGCTCCTCATTTGGAGACTAAACATAGATAGAAAAATATAAAGAAATGCTATTCTAAACTGAGCTTAAGAGTATGGAAGAAGGGATGATTAAAAGTGAAGGAAAAGTGTGCTATTTATAGGTGTTTTCAACACCCTGGGGCGGATACCCGACCGGGTAAAGTGCCATACCCGACCGGGTATAAGTCAAATTCAAATATTTGCCACGTTCTGGTGATCATCGCACGCCGTTTTGTCCCGGGTCACATCTGACCCGACCGGGTCAAGTAGGGGACCCGACTAGGTCCAGTGACTTTCTTGGCAATTTCGTCTGTTAAATCATACCCGACCGGGTGGGGGTTTCTACCTGATCGAGTTTTACTCCTGGGCAGTCAAATTTCTTGTTTTCTTCTCTTCAAAGTCTTCCTTTCCAACACCATAATTCCTAATTCTATTTTACAACTAATAAAGAAGATTAAAATACAATTACAACTAAATTCACACAAATGTTTACAAACTAAATAAAATGGTAAACAATACACACAAATCAATCATAAAAATATACATTTATGCACTACTAATTAATGCATATCAAGATCCAAGCACCAGAGCATGCTCTTGGTGACATCTGCAGTATTCTGAACCAAAAATATGGTAATGTGTTTGAGGAGATGCAGAGGCTCGATTGGAGTTGGATTGCACATGTAGTAGGGCTTATTTCCATTTCGTCCTTGGCAGTAAAGAAGTCCATTTGAGGAGGCCTTAAGGTTAACATGCTCCAACAGAAAACTCAGGGATGGGTCTGGAACACCTGAAGATTTTAGGTGGATTGGTATGAAGACAGGAGGATTTTCAGGAGCCTGACAGAATAGATCTGATAGAACAGGTTAGGACATTACAACAAGCACAAAATTGTTTTCTTCCCATGGGACTTACTTCTGAAAATGTAGCACATCACTTTGGTGTGACAAGGCAGGAACAAGACCAAGCAGCTGTAAGTATCCATTAACGTTTTCATTACTTGACATGATCAATTATCAATTACAATGAAATTTGTGTGTTCCCATTTTTGCTCTATGTAGGTTGAGTCACATAAGAAGGCTGCCGCAGCTACTGCCTCTGGGAAGTTTAAAGATGAAATTATTCCTGTGTCTACAAAGGTAGTCTCTATTCGATTGCTTAGTGCAATTTGCAGTTATTTTAATAACCAAGTTAGAAAATTTGGTTTCGGAATTATTTCGTCACGTGTTGTGTGTTGTGGTTGCTCTCTTTCAAAATATTTCCGTTCAATTTCTTTTTACAGTTTTTCAATATTAATTAGGAAATTTCACTTTTGGCCTTTCAATTGTTTCCCATTTGTGATCCTTTTAGTTTGTTTGCAAAGTTTAAAAATTTCGCAATTGTCTTAGCACTTTAAGTTGGCTAGATTTGGTCCATTATGTGACCTGTTTGTTGAATGCCCTCATGAGAAAAGGTTCGGAATTAACACTTATTTTGTACTTCACCAAACATGAGTGACCTGAGGAACCAGATTCTCAAATTTTGAAAGCAGGATCATATCAAGTTATACACGAAAGAATGAGGGTCCAAAAGGGTGACATTCACCATGAAAAAATGGTGCCAAAATATGGAGCTTCCAGTCTCGACAAACCGCCCGGAATTTGAGTAGTGATATAGCTTGAAGGAAAGTCACGACATGTTCTCTGATGATATCATTAAGATCCATGTAAAGAATACTGTTTGCAGAAGAAAGAAGTTTCCCTGGCTTTTTCTCGGACTCCATTCTTGCAACCAATCAAGAGTAGCTATCTCTAGAGACCGGGATGCAAAGAAAATGTAAAGGCGACCAAATCACATTCTTCATATATTATTTTTCATTACTAATGGTGTGTAGTTTGATAATCCCCTCATTTGATAATATATTATACATAGTTTACCTCTAACTATGGTATGATTCATCATTCATATTAGATTGAATTACAAAAATACAATTTTAAAAATATCATTATTCAAATATTCAAAAAAAATATTCAAGTGAATTTAATTTTTATGCTCGCGTATAAAATATGACCAGTTCACTGAATGAATGCAAGCACTCCGGCCATTGCATTGGATCCCCAGTTCAACAAAAACATAAATAAATGAACTCTTACTCTTTTAATGTTTTGCTTTTATTATTTATTTCACGTGAATTTTTTACTCTTTGTATAAAACTATTTTCCCCTACCTCCTTCAATTCGTTATATCTTTAGGGAAATTCTTCCAATTAATTAATCAATAAAAACATATTTTGAATCAGTGATCAAAACATAAGTATTTCTTTTATTTTATTGCATCATATATGTACATATTTGACTTTCCCTTATAAGGAGTAGTAAATGGATACTACCTATATGTCATAGTGTCATAGGTATAGTAGTATACCGTTACCATTTCAAAACATATTATAAGGGATGTCATAGTGTCATAGTGTCATAGTTTAGATGTGCTTTCACTGCTTACTTAGCACTCATGATTAATGTTAGCTTGTTAAGAATTTGTTCAGTCCATTTGTTCACCCTGATATTGCTCATATCGATCAGGCTGAGGGAGCGTGTTAAAGTGTTTGTCCCACACTAGAAAGCTATAAAACAATAAAACACTATATAAGGCTTTGGACTACTACTCCTATCAGGTTAACCTTTTATAATAAACCCCAGATCTTAACATGGTATCAGAGCCAAACCGATTCATAAATGATGTGGGCCCCTTATGAAAATGTCGACGTAATTATAAAAAATGTTAATGACCGAGGTTCTTCTCCACCACCAGTCCCTCCGACGGTCCTATGAGACGTTGGAGGAGGCTCGAGTGTTCCAAACAGTGATAGCACTTAGCCCATATATAGGAAAAACAAAAGAAAACAAAGTTGTTGGCGACCGAATCAGGATTGGACATGCGGGTTTGGTCTCCAAAATTTATAACCGAGACTAAAGTTGATCCCATTCTGGATCTGAAAGTAAGGTACCGGTCCTCTCCTATGAATCAGCGGGTTCCGATCCCGACGAGTCCGAGACCTTGAGTCGAGCCCACCTCGTACACTATATATAGGGAAATCCTAATTAGGACTGTCATGTTTTTTTTCCTTAAATAGAGTAGTTAGTGTCATGTTTCAGGAGTACTAGACTTTACAAATGGCAGTTTTTCCCAATCTTTGCAATAATTACTCATATTTATGGAATAAAAATATGACAGTCCTATTTCGGGTATCTAAACATTTTTATCCTATTTTGGGATTTTTTCTTAAAGTAAGTATCTTAGTTAAAGGTTCTTGGCATCAAAACTAAAGATTTCTAGTTCGATATAAAATAATTCCTGATTGACAATAAAATGATAATTTAATTTATACTGCGTAATATTTTAGGGAGTATCAACGGCTAAAAACAGAAATAAATCAGAAATTAATAGAGAACTGATCGTACCAATCTTTATATATATAACAATGGGATCGTATGAGAATAACTGTTCCCGCTCTTGGACATTATGCGGAAAACATGTGACATAATTCACGCAATTTAGTAGGGCAAAAGGCAGTTATGCATCCTGAAAACAATCTCACACGTTGTGTGGAAGGAAAACTACTGATACGTGGGTATAACTGCCACTACTTAATGTCTATAAATGCGACCTTCAATTCATCAGCGATATTCTAGAACAACCCCATTTGAGATCCAAGCACCAGAGCATGCTCTTGGTGACATCTGCAATATTCTGAACCAGAAATATGGTAATGTGTTTGAGGAGATGCAGAGGCCCGATTGGAGCTGGATTGCACATGTAGTAGGGCTTATTTCCGTTTCGTCCTTGGCAGTAAAGAAGTCCATTTGAGGAGGCCTTAAGGTTAGCATGCTCCAACAGAAAACTCAGAGATGGGTCTTGAACACCCAAAGATTTTAGGTGGATTGGTATGAAGACAGGAGGATTTTCAGGAGCCTGACAGAATAGACCTGATAGAACAGGTTATGACATTACAACAAGCACAAAATTGTTTTCTTCCCATGGGACTTACTTCTGAAAATGTAGCACATCGCTTTGGTGTGACAAGGCAGGAACAAGACCAAGCAGCTGTAAGTATCCATTAACGTTTTCATTACTTGACATGATCAATTATCAATTAGAATGAAATTTGTTTGTTCCCTTTTTTGCTCTGTGTAGGTTGAGTCACATAAGAAGGCTGCCGCAGCTACTGCCTCTGGGAAGTTTAAAGATGAAATTATTCCTGTGTCTACAAAGGTAGTCTCTGTTCGGTTGCTTAGTGCAATTTGCAGTTATTTTAATAACCAAGTTAGAAAATTTGGTTTCGGAATTATTTCGTCACGTGTTGTGTGTTGTGGTTGGTCTCTTTCAAAATATTTCTGTTCAATTTCTTTTTACAGTTTTTCAATATTAATTTGGAAATTTCACTTTTGGCCTTTCAATTGTTTCCCATTTGTGATCCTTTTAGTTTGTTTGCAAAGTTTAAAAATTTCGCAATTGTCTTAGCACTTTAAGTTGGCTAGATTTGGTCCATTATGTGACCTGTTTGTTGAATGCCCTCATGGGAAAAGGTTCAGAATTAACACTTATTTTGTACTTCACCAAACATGAGTGACCTGAGGAACCACATTCTCAAATTTTGAAAGCAGGATCATATCAAGTTATACACGAAAGAATGAGGGTCCAAAAGGGTGACATTCACCATGAAAAAATGGTGCCAAAATATATGGAGCTTCAAGTCTTGACAAACCGCCCGGAATTTGAGTAGTGATATAGCTGGAAGGAAAGCCAGGGCATGTTCTCTGATGATATCATTAAGATCCATGTAAAGAATATTGTTTGCAGAAGAAAGAAGTTTCCCTGGCTTTTTCCCGGACTCCATTCTTGCAACCAATCAAGAGTAACTATCTCTAGAGACCGGGATGCAAAGAAAATGTAAAGGTGACCAAATCACATTCTTTATATATTATTTTTCATTACTAATGGTGTGTAGTTTGATAATCCCCTCATTTGATAATACATTATACATAGTTTACCTCTAACTATGGCATGATTCATCATTCATATTAGATTGAATTGCAAAAAATACAATTTTCAAAATATCATTATTCAAATATTCAAAAAAAAAAATTCAAGTGAATTTAATTTTTATGCTCGCGTATAAAATATGACCAGTTAACCGAATGAATGCAAGCACTCCATTACATTGGATCCCCAGTTCAACAAAACATAAATAAATGAACTCTTACTCTTTTAATGTTTTGCTTTTATTATTTATTTCAGGTGAATTTTTTACTCTTTGTATAAAACTATTTTCCCATTACCTCCTGCAATTCGTTATCTCTAGGGAAATTCTTCCAATTAATTAATCAATAAAAACATATTTTGAATCAGTGATCAAAACATAAGTATTTCTTTTATTTTATTGCATCATATATGTACATATTTGACTTTCCCTTATACGGAGTAGTAAATGGATACTACCTATATGTCATAGTGTCATAGGTATAGTAGTATACCGTTACCATTTCAAAATACCTAAAAAGAATATGTGCCCGTGCAACGCAAATCTTGCTCGTGAAATTGGTTGGTCATAAAATTATTTTAGGGGTATCCTCCATACGGAATATAATGGATTTTGAAATTCAGATAAATTTCAATGATTCTCAATTTAGAATTTCGATGATTCTCAATAACCTAAAAGCATAGGCCTATGCACGCCGGTAAGCCTTCTTTAAATGGAAAAAATCTGAATTTACGCCAACATACACTGAGCATGGTCGTGAGCGACTGTAACGATAAGTTTAAAAAAAAACAATTAAAATTAAACTTCGAGTTTATATCTACAACTGGTACGTATTGTGTCTGTGTTCATTTTTTAGTATTGTTAGAGCGCTACTCCGTATATTACTATTTGTAATGGGCTCAAAATATCTTATTGGCTTCATTGTTTTGTTACAAAATACTTTTTTTTGGCAATATCTCCTAACCTATATAGTACATGTTCTAATGTTAAAACCAACATCTATAAATTGGGATATGATTCGAACTTGTAAACTCCTCATGGGAAGTCTGTGGATTGGGATATGATTGGAACTTGTAACCTGGGAAGTGTCACCATGACCACAAGATAGTATACTTTACAAAATGGTGCTTGACTTGATAGAATCATGCATGAGTACTTTGAGCATAATTATCTCCAAACTTAAAGTTACACCAATATAATGATTAATACTCTTGACTTTTATTGCAAAAATTACTCCGTATTACTTTGGCAATCATCTTTTGACAAATCAGGTTTCTAGAGAAAACTAAGAAGCTAAGCACTAGATTAGATTATCAGAGTACGTAATCTGTGAGGTATTTGGATGCAAATTATATGGTGCAACCGGCGCACCATGAGGATGGTGCGCCCGGTTGCAAAAACGACGCAGTTATCTCTTTTTTTTTTTGCTTTTGTTGTTAAAAATGATAATAACTTTTTTATTTTTGATCCGATTTTTATAAAATTTATATCAACATTTTTTATTTTTCATGATCTTTCAAATGAGATCAATATTGTGTATGTAATTTTAAGAAATTATCGAACTATTATATTAATGAGTATTGGATTATAAGAAAAATCGAATCTGTTTGGGAGATGATAGGTTTGTGAAATAGAAGATCGAATCTGTTTGGAAGTGGATCAGTGGCATCAGTTACATTTGATAATACATTGAGTTACATCTTTTTATGAGCGAGTTACATCTTTTTATAAGCAAGTTACATCTTTTTATAAGCGAGTTATATCTTTTTATAAGCAAGTTACATCTTTTTATAAGCGAGTTACATATATATACACACACGAGTTGCATTTGACATGTCTGAACGCGACTTACATATATTTACACGTAAAGTTACATATTTTTACACGTAAAGTTGCATATTTATACACGCGAGTTACATATTTATACACACGAGTTGCATGTGACCTGTCTAAATGCGAGTTACATATTTTTTTACGTAAAGTTACATATTGTTACACGTAGAGATACATATTTATACATACGAGTTGAATTTGACTTGACTGAACGTGAGTTACATATTTTAACACTTAAAGTTACATATTTTACACACAAATGTTAATATGTTAAAATTACATAGGCAATATTGGTCTCATTTGAAAGATCATGAAAAATAAAAAATGTTGATATAAATTTTATAAAAATCGGATCAAAAATAAAAAAGTTATAACCATTTTTTAAAAACAAAAGGAAAAAAAATATAAAACCGTCTCGGTAGACGGTGCTCACTGTATAACGGTTGCACGGTATACGCACTCGTATTTGGATGATATCCTTCCACGGCCCC
Source organism: Cuscuta europaea (assembly GCA_945859875.1). NCBI lineage: Eukaryota > Viridiplantae > Streptophyta > Magnoliopsida > Solanales > Convolvulaceae > Cuscuta > Cuscuta europaea. The sequence continues at coordinate 14,622,507 of CAMAPE010000010.1, read as the reverse complement.
ACTTATTTATAAGGTAATTAACCCGGCCACTTCAATAATTCTTTATATGCTGACATCCATATATGAGTTGAAGGTGAATAAAACAGAAACAGACATATAAATGGATTCAAGGGCGGTGGTTTTCGGTACTGTTTTAGTATTCACTTTAGGTCTGGCTCTCGACGCTGCTGTAACGGTCAAGCTATTCGACGTTACCTCTTATGGTGCAAAAGCTGATGGAAAGACTGACGATAGTCAGGTGAGAGTTAATGTCCAATACCAATTACCAAAAGTTATACCGAGTAAAATACAATATGGATCACTTTCAACTTCAATATGCAGTAAAAATAATATAAAAATGCAGATGTGAGATCACATGCAAATTAGCCCTCTCATTCAAACCATCTTTACATTATTTGTATCGCATATTGAAGTTCAAAGTGTTTCATATTATTCAAGCCATAAAATAGCAGTTTCATATTTACATTATGTGTATTTCATATTGAAATTCAAAGATCTCATCTTTACATTATTTGTTGTGTATATTGAAGTTCAAAGTGTTGCATATTATTGAGTTTGTAGGTTAGTAAGTTAAGCATGATTTGTATGTATGATCTCACACCTTTTGCGTATATGTAAATATTTATAAATATGTGTTTTAACTTGAGTTCAGTAATTGGTTTACGGCGCAGAATGTGTTTTTTTAAGTCGCAGACTGTGTGTTTTAAGGTCATTTTGCAATGCATTACTCCGTATTACTTTTCCAGAACACAATTTCGATCATAATTACTGGTTTTTAGAATTGAAATACAAACATGGTGCTATATTAAGTAGCAGAAAAGTCTTACCTTTTAGTAGTAATTACACTCAGTATCTTGTGTACCAAATATAATTAAATCAAACAGACAGTTTGTTATCAAAAAGCTACTACCTTTTACGTTTAAGATGTTTTTAGTCACCAAAAACTAACAAATACTAAAAAATCTGTAAAACATCTTTTAACTAATTGTGCCAAATATAAGAAACATTGCTCACGAGTGTATATATATTATGTTTATGAAAGAAATAGTATGGTACCAATTCAACTAGAGTTAATCACTTTCGATTATTTACTTTCCGTTATAAGATTGGGTTTTTTACAAAAATATTATCAAAATAAAACTCATTTACATTACTACATTGTAGTGTCATAATAACTTAAGTATAAAATTTGAACATAATTACTATGATTTCATTAATACTCTAGTCAATAGTCACATTTTTGTAGATAATCTTAATTTTAGTACTCCCTCCGTCCCATAAAATAAGTCTCATTTTCCTTTTTGGGCTGTCCCAAAAAATTGTTCTCATTTCCCTTTTTGGAAAGTTTTGTGTGGCTAACATTCATTTACCTTTTTCTTACTCAACCACTATCAGGGAGTAATTATTTCCATTAGATTCATACCGGTTTTGTTGGATATGGAGCGGTCAAAGGTGAATACAATCTAGCTAGCGGAATGACTGGAAAATTTGAAAAACTCCGGTTTGACCAAACTTCTCTATGAAGCGACAAATATGTTTTGCGTTATTTCATGATCTGAGGCTACTAAATTGTTTCCCCTATTTGGGTTAAATTAATTATTAGGTACTATCAATTGGGAAGACATTTAGAACTTGTTTGAGATAGCAGGGGAATTTAGATCATTTAAACAAGCCATATAGTAGTTTAGCAATGGATTTGAGCGCAATAAGAGAACCATTTATTCCTAGCACACATATTATAGTTTCGTGCTCATTATTGAACATGAATCCTCGATCATTAGAATTATGACTTTATATCCTATTTTGTATACACTTTCCTTTTTAGTTATCTAAAAAATATGAATACTTTTTAAAATTTAACTCCACTTTCCCACTTTATGTTTTTATTTATCATTCACTCATTATTTTTTTGTCGGTCATTTTTTTAATTTCTTACTAGTATTACTTTTTGATAGGTTATAATTATAATAGAACCATGTTATCCTTTTGTGTATTAATATTAGTTCATAATATTAGAGCTCCACAAAGAGTCGATAAGCTTAAGAATTAAAATCTCTTAATTATGATATATGGTGAACTAATAACAACGAGAATTTGATGTTACAATTCTTATTTATTTCTTGAAGGCATTCTTACGTGCATGGGGTAATGCATGTAACTGCAAGGGTGGAGCAACCGTACGGGTACCCCAAGGGGTGTACATGGTTTGTGCCGTTACATTTATTGGACCGTGCAAGGGTCCCATGACCTTCAGTATGCAAGGCGTACTTAAGGCTCCAACGGACCGTTGGTTGTTCATGGGGGAAACGTGGCTCGGCTTCCGTTACATTGAAGGCTTTGTGCTCGAAGGGGGAGGGACTTTGGACGGACAAGGGCATGCTGCTTGGCCCTTAAATGATTGTAACAAAAATCCCAACTGCCCTAAACTTCCCATTGTAAGTTTCTCATAACTAACATATTTATGCCCTTTATAACAACACAAATGTAGCATTTATGTTTATCAAATTTTTGCTAAACCATTTCATGTAAGATATTAATTTCGACAAGCTTGAAATGGAGCATTCATGCCGGTTAATTAAGTATTTTGTGAGTTAGTTTTTAATAATTAATTTTTTTTTCTGTCCATATTTTGGTTAATACGAAGTACAAATTATATATTGGAAATTCATTTGAATCCACTCATTTGAAGAATATCTACATCCGACACATGTTAGAACTTAGAGAGTAGCATATATTCAATCTATTTGATTTTGTATTAATCCGTAAAGATTAATAAGTTCGACACACCATAACCAATTAACTAACCATGACTCCATTAGTTTACAAACTAATTACTTAGTATTTTATTATTTTATAGAAACTTATGAAAGACTTTTGTTCATTTGAATAAAATTATTTGATAGATTTATTTGAGATATATTTGAGATAGGAAAAATTGAAAAAATAATCGCAACTATGGTCAGTATGCTATAAATAATCTCAAATATCGATTATTCATAAGTGGTTATAGCTATAGTGACCATTTTTCAAAAATTATCCTAAACCGGTTACAACCTGGTATAACAGGTCAATTCTAAATGCGATTTATGCATAAAATCTAAATAATCCCAGCTATAGTCGATCATTTTCTATTAATCCCAATTAGCAACTCTCAATTTTTGAAAGCTATAAAATACTCTTAGAATTTTCCAAATTAAATATTTTTAAACATGAAAAAATATTTATGAAAATTCTACAAATGTACCGAAATTAAATAATTAAAAAATTAGTCATTTTTATTTATTTTCACTAAAATTTCATTTTCCCTTTTTCCAATTTGTTTTTCATAGTTGTGTTACCAAATTATGATTATGTATTATTTTCCTTTATTAACATTTATATTTTCTATTTTCAAAATGTAAAATGTGATTAAAAAATTTACAATTTAGAACTTTGTTCTAGCTCAATTTTAGAAACTAAAATTTCTATTTATTCTATTTTAGTATTTTTAATTTATACTAATGTAAAAATGTAAATCATTTGAAATGAAGATAGAAAAATGTTTACCAAAAGTCCACATTTTTTCTACCAGAACAGTGGGGAAAAAGTGTATCACAGTGGTATTAATAATTTATTAAAAATAGTCAAAACCTCCAAAATCTATATCCCAAATCACCAAAATTAAATGATAAACTATATAATATAATTTATAGAATATAATAATATAAATGAAAAATGAAAGAAAATAGAAAGAAACTAGAAATACTAAAATGGAAAAATGGAAAATTTAGATTTTTAGAATTAAGATAGCTAGCATAAAAAAACATTGTTTACTTTTAAAAAACAGAAAATGTAAGTTTGAATAAACGAAAACAACTCAAAATCAAAACTTGATAACGCAAGGAAAAAAAGGAAAAAAGGAAAAATAAATTTTTTAGTGAAAATAGATCGAAAAATGACTACTTTTTTATATTTAACTTTGGTACATTTGTATAATTTTTGTAGTTGTTTATACATGATTTAAAATATTAAATTGGAAATTTATAAAAATATTTGTATCTTTAAGGATTACTACAAAATCAAATAGATTGAATATATGCTACTATTCTCTCTAAACAAATAGAGATTAGATTAACTTATTCAATTATAATTTGATAGGCGTTGAGATATTCGGTTTATAGATAGGCGTTGATAATTTCAAAAACAGGCGATCGATCACTTGTTGCAATTAATTAAACTGTTCATCTAATTTATTATCTTGAAAAATTAAATGTTCAGCTATAGAAAGAAAAAAAAGAATCGCATGTCGGAAGATTGACAAATTAAACAGTCCAAAAATGTATTGTCCCACCTAAAAGAATGGCTCAACATTGACTATTATGGAGTAAAAATAGTCGGATCCTAATTACCCCTTTTTGGTTTCAATCATATCAGACAAATTTGGTGCATATTGTTCCAATAGGGTACTAATCGGTGAAGTTTGGTAATCAATTTTAAATAAAATATACGTGTGATCAAATACTTTGTGATGAATATATATTTATCATGGTTCTAAAAATTGCTCTAAGGCGCCTAATTACCCGCCTAGACCGCTTAATCGGCCGCCTAGGCATCTAGATTCATCAAAAAAATTATTTTGCGTTTTATTTTAGTATTCTAAGAGATATATGTATCTTTAACTCTAACAACGCATATGAAGAAAACTAATAGTTGTAGATTAAAATAAATACTATACATGTTTATATATATATATATATATATATATATATATATATATATATATATATATACACACACGTAGTGTTACTTGAAGTTAAGAAGTAAGTATGTATAATATGTTATTAAATGTGAAAACTCTTATCATTCATGCATGTTAATGTGTGTATGTGTGTGTCTATATTTTATATATATACACACACAACATTATTAATCATATTTATGCAAAAATATTAATAAAACTGTAATTTCTGTCTCCGATTAATCCCTGCCTAGGCGCCCGCCTAGCCGCCTAGGCGCTAGGCGCTGTGCTAGCGCCCGACTAGTGCCTAACGCCTTTTAGAACATTGATATTTATGTTACTATACGTTGTGTCATGTGTACAGACGTTGAGGTTCGACTTCGTGAGCAACGCCATCGTGCGGAATATCCATTCAATCAATAGTAAGAACGCCCATTTCAACGTCTTTGCTTGCAATGACATGGTGTTTAAAGGCGTGAAACTAACAGCCCCGGTCGACAGCCCGAACACTGATGGCATCAAAATCGGGAAATCAAAAAACATCTGCATCTCTCGGTCAGTCATCCGCACCGGGGATGACTGCGTAGCCATGATCTCGGGCAGCCAGAACATTGGCATCGACCATGTGGCATGCGGCCCGGGTCATGGTTTTAGCATTGGAAGTCTAGGGAAATCCATAGATGAATTTGTGAGTGATATACATATAAGAAGTTGTAGTTTGTCGGGTACCCAAAATGGATTTAGGATCAAGACTTGGACGCCCTCATATCCGAGTAAAGTCAGCAATGTTATTTTTGAGGATGTTGAGATGACAAACGTCAATAATCCCATATTCATTGACCAGCGATATTGTCCTGTTCCGCCTTGTAGCTCTCAGGTATGTATGTAACTATGTATATTACCCTATGCTAGCTATTTAAGATTTAATTGGTTTGAAAAAACTACACTCTATTCATTTAATATAAATTTTATAGTTTGACTTTTTAAATAAAATGTTTAAAATTTGATCAATGAATTACTATTCACATATTTTTTTTCTAAAAAACATGATTCACATATTATACGAGAGTACTATTGCTTAATTATTTTTACAAGAAAGTGAGAAACTGCATTTGACCGATGTGATTTCATTTTTTATTTATTTTAAAAACTGTAGAATTTGTATAACTATACTATACAGGGAGAACTATCAAATAAGCCGGATAAAATCTCCTGTAAAAGGGCTTATGTAGTACTTCATCCTGCTAAGATTGTCTCATCTTTCTTTTTCGGTTTTCTTTTTGGGGCGTTCCAAAAAATAGTTCTCATTTTCCTTTTTGAAAAGTTTTGTGTGGTTCATATTCATCTACTTTTTTCTAACTCAACCATAAACATACATTTCTACTTGATTTCTACTTTCTTAAACTCCGATTCAAGTTAATTTTGGAACTATTTAATGGAACGGAGGGAGTAATTAGTAAGAATAGAGTATATGTCATTGAAGAGAATTTCTTGTTTTATTTCCTAACCTTTGTGATATAGTTGTAGAATGTTTTATTTTATTTCTGTCTCCGACTTAAAGTGGACTAGATCATACTGCTGTAATATTAAACATATACCGGACCGACTGAAAAATAAAAAACCACAATTAAATGGATTAAATATAATCAAACTAAACCTGAAAATTTGGATGTACGTAAAAACATCCTTATATGTGTGCATCTACATGAGATTTTTTCTATTGTTTATTAAGTACCACCTCCGTCCCAATAAATTCTTTCAAGTCAAATTTGGCTCCCAAATTTAGAAAGTGAAATAAAGTTATGATTGTAATTGTGTAAGAAAAAAGTGAATGCATGTGAATCACATATTTTCTTCAAAAGTGGAAGTTAGAAGAATTTCTTAGAATGACCCAAAAAGGAAAGTTGGAAGAATTTTCCGGGATGGAGGGAGTAGTTATTATTAGAATCGAATGAAATGAAGTTCATGATGATTTTGTTATTGATGTATATCTATATGCATGGCAGAGCATGTCGTCGGTTGAAATAAGAAACGTGACATTCAAAGAAATAAGGGGGACGTCGAGTTCAAGTGCAGCAGTGATAATGGATTGCAGTGTAACACACCCTTGCCAAGACGTAAAGCTTGATGGCATCAACTTGGTTTATAGCGGTGGCAATGGCGCCGCCACTTCTCAATGTTCCAATGTTCAAGGGGTTGCTGAAGGCCAACAACTCCCTCCGGGCTGTCTTCGCTAGCTCATCCGGCCATCACCTTCCCGATCCCGGCCTCTGGACTCGCTGTCTACGCAGCTCATCTCTCTCACCTTTGTTTTATCTTCCTTATTTGTTGCTATCATTATATTGCTCCAATTTAATGACAGAATGCTTATTATATACGTAATCTGTAGTATTTCTTGGCCTAACTTTCTGTTGAATAATTAAACACATCTGCATGCCCAACTTCTATTCACAAGCAATGCACAACGGCCTTCATGGTTGTTGTTGCTTCTAGCGGTGCTGTCACAGTCCAGCAATAGAATCATCGTCGCCGTCCAATCAAATCACAACCTCCGTCTTCCACTCTCCGGCGAGACACCAACCACCATCAATCATTAGTGTAGGACCTCCTCCTGCAGCAAAATCATAAAATAGGACCATAGCTTAAAAAATTATTAAGGAGGTAATCTCTGCTTTTTCTTCCTAGTTCTCTGCTTTTTTTTTTAATTTTTTATCAATCAGATTTTAAATAAAATTTTGATTTTTGAAAGTTTCAAATGAAGATATACTTGAACTTGAATTTCTTGTTATCAATTACAGAAAATGACACTTTTGAATAAGAGAATACCATAACTATTGGGTATTTTTACAAAATAACACTTTTATGTCATTACAATATTTGGAAATGCCATATTGAGAATGCCACGTTTCTATACAAAATTATCATTATTTTGTTATTATGCATATTAATTGGCATTCTTAAAACATGCCAATTTTTGAAAAATGAAATCTTGTGTAGTGTGTTGTTAAAGTAATGTTGGCATTTTGGAATAGAAAGATGACATTTACCGTTATTAAAACATGTCATTTTCGAGTAAAGATGACATTTTCGAATTACAATGTCTAAAATAATCTGAAATTTAAAAGAAGAACAAAACATAGGGGAAGAAGAAGAAGAAGAAGAAGAAGAAGAAGAAGAAGAAGGAGAAGGAGAGGGAGAAGGAGGAGAAGAAGAAAAAGAAGAAGGAGAAGGAGAGGGAGAAGGAGGAGAAGAAGAAAAAGAAGAAGATGAGGAGGAGGAAGAATACCTGGGGAAGATATCACAGCTGCGATGATGGTGGTTGAGTTGCGTGCATGGCAGCTGGGGAAGAAATTATAGTTGCGATGATGGCGGTTGAGTTGCGTCCATGGCAGCTAAATCGCAATTCATGTAATCGCAGGCAACTGCTTCATTGCAATCGCATGTGCGATCGATGCAGAGGGATTGGGGAAAAGGTGATTTAGGGATTAGGGGTAAAAAAGTAATATAGAGTCCCATTTAGGCGATTTAAAACTGCAAGTCATATTTTGAAGTTTTAAGCATGTTTTAGTCCCATTTAGAACAATTTCTTTATTCTAAACACTATAACTATTAATTACTACTATTATCCATTGATTCCATTCAAATTAAAGTTAAGATATACGGAGTACTACATGTATCTTGTTAAAAAAATAATACGTACGTATATATTACATACTCTAGTATATATATGTAATATAGTACAAGAACCTTATTGAACAATAAGGTTGATGTGTTCTATAGTAAATTGCATAGTCTATTTTATATGTATTTTTTAGTGGCCTGTATTGCACTACGTTGATATGTTCTATAGTAAATTCCATACTCTATTATGTTTAAATATGGTTTTCTTGTACGATATTTCATGAATTTTAATGTGATGAGTATCTTTATGAGTAATATTATACGGAGTATCAATTAATGATATTATAGTTACCGTAAAGGATAATATTTAATTTATTTATTATTATGATAATCATTACTTGTATATATCTCTTAGCATGGTTGTTACAACAACCTTATACGTAGAGATGTAGTAGAGTTGTAGTCAAACTCTATCCCTCTGTATTATTTATACCCATGTATTCTCCGATTGTAAGTAATGAGAATTATCTCTTCACATTTACTTTACATGGTATCAGAGCTTTAGAATTTTTTTCTAAACTTTTCGATCCTGCTTTGCTTTTCGTCTATCATGGAGATCACTCCAACTACATCCATTATCCAGCTCAATGCCCCAACCAATTTTCCTATCAAGCTTTCCTCGGCCAAGATTCAAGTTTGGCGTCGGCAGGTTGAAGCAACACTCGTTGGCTTTGATCTCTTGTCATACGTGGATGGAACACTCACCGTTCCCTCACAATTTTCTGATGCTCACAAACGCATCCCCAATACTGGCTACTCAATCTGGTTCCGTCAAGATCACATCCTTATTAGTGCCTTCCTAGGCAGTTGCTCCGAGGCTGTTCAGCCGCCAATTACTTCTGCATCCACGACCAAAGAAGCTTGGAACACTCTTCTCAATAGCTATGTGAATGCCTCTCCAGGCCGGATCTTGGCACTCAAGAGCCAGCTTTCACGTAATCCCCGGGGTTCACGGTCCATATCTGACTATATTAAAGACATGGAGGATATTGCAGGAGAACTTGCCTTGGCCAAAAGTCCGGTTTCTGACACCGACCTTCAACTTTCTATCCTGAATCACCTTGGTGAGGATTACCATTCAATTATCAGTGCTCTCCGAGTCCGCAACTCAGCCACATCCATGATTGAATTTTCTCAAATTTTGACCGATCATGAACGGTTTCTCAAAGATGCTGATGATGCAACCAGTACGTTGATACCTACTGCTCATGTCACGTAGCGTAATTCTCCCTCTTCCGGAGATACCAGGCGACGGAGCTCTCCCTCATTCTCAACACAACTAACCACATCTCACAACAGCTTTCGTGGTCACTCTCCCTCAACTGGCAGCACTTCTCACTCGCCTCAACATGGTGGACAAGGCAGGTCTTCCCCAATTTGCCATTTCTGCAATTTTCATGGTCACATTGTTCGGGATTGCCGCAAGCTAGCGCGCTTTCTGCGTGACAATAACTTCCCGATACCCTCTGCCTCTCCAACTGTGAACTCTACATCAACACGTATGGACGGAACCTCTTCCCAATGGATGTTTGATTCCGGGGCTTCTCACCATACGACTTCCAGCGTGGGTCCTATGCATGAGTTTTCACCTTATGATGGTCCGGATGAAATCTGCCTTGGCAATGGTATGTCCCTTCCTATTTCCCATATTGGTCAAACTCTAATGTCCACCCCTACTCGCCCTCTTACATTCACTCATGTTTTGTGTGTACCATACGTCTCTGTTGAATTTTTTCCGTCTTATTTTCTTGTCAAGGATCAGATCACCAGGAGCCCGCTTCTGAGGGGTGAAAACAAAAATGGAGTTTATTATGCACCTACGTCCAGTCCACCTTGTGTTCATGCCACTGATTTGTCGTCTGTTTCTCAATTTCATCATTGCATGGGTCATCCTTCAAATAAAATTCTAGTCACTTTAGCCAATAAATGTAATATGGTCATTTCTTCTCAATCAATTCGTGATTTTTATTGTAATTCTTGCAATATTAATAAAAGTCATAAATTGTCTTTCTCCACAAATTCTCTTACCAGTAATCGTCCACTTGAGTTAATTTATACTGATGTATGGAGTACTCGTCAAGTCTCATATGATGGTTATCTCTATTATGTTATTTTTGTGGATCACTTCACTAAATACAGTTGGTTGTACCCACTTAAGCAAAAATCTGATGTGTCCACTATATCTCCTCAATTTAAGCGATTGATTGAAAACCGATTTAATCAGAAAATTATGACTATTTTTTCTGATAATGGGGGTGAATTTATAAAACTTCATCCTTTTTTAAAATTTGGAAGGCATCTCTCATCTTACCACCCCGCCTCACACTCCCGAACAAAATGGTACGGCAGAACGCCGTCATCGTCATATTGTTGAAACTCGACTCTCTTTTACATCATGCCTCCCTTCCACTTACCTTCTGGCCTCACGCCTTTCAAACTGTTGTCTATCTTATCAATCGTCTGCCTACCCCGTTACTAAATTATAACAGCCCATATGCTCTCATATTCCAAGAAATTCCTAATTATAAAAAACTACAGCCTTTTGGCTGCCTTTGTTATCTGTGGTTACGTCCTTATTCTACACACAAACTCCAACATCGATCTACTCCGTGCATTTTTTTGGGATATTCAGTCTCGCAATCAGCCTACAAGTGCTTGGATATCACATCTCACCACTTGTTCTTATCTCGACATGTCAAATTTGTCCCTCATATTTATCCATCCACCTCCTCCTCCCAAATAACTCCCACTGATCCTATCCTTAACTCCCGGGCATCCTCCCATGCATGTGTCCCCTTCCGGTCAACATCCACTCCTACAAATCCTCCCTTATCTCCTTCCCATAACCCATCCGTCCCCCAATTCTATTCCTACCCATCTTTCCCCACCCAATCATTCCCCACCCAATCAAACACATATCCCTTCGTCATGTATATTTCCTTCCACCACACTATCTCAAATACAACCTCCCTCATCTACGTCAATACCCACTACTCATGACCCTAATTTTCCTCCCTCCTCCACCTCGAGTCAACTTGTGCCTCATGCATCCCATGCACCGTCTTCTTCCACAAATATTACTACATACAGTAATATTTTATTTTATTTCTAGGTTATATCATTTGATAGTAATAAAAATTATTGTATTCCATAATAATAATAATAGTAACGTAGTATAATAAAAACAAATCTAAAAGATCTTTATTTCAAATTACACAATTACAACCGAAAGTTATTACTCCCTCTGTCCCATTGGACTTTACCAACTTTCCAAAAAACTTTGTCACTTTCCTATTAAAGCAACTAATTTATGGTTCTACACATTTCTCTCTCTTCTACACAAATCTCAATCACATAGTTTTTACTATTCTTATTTCTCACATGCTTTGCACTTGGCAAAGTTCACCGGGACAGAGGTAGTATAATTCTTTAGTACCCCGGTAAGTGACATCATATTGAAAATCATTCTGGATTCTACTATACCGAACTCGTTAAACTAGTGCTTACTAGACTAAACCCAGATCAGCGTTGAAAGAATTAGGTCAAATCTTGAGGAGTTTTTCAAATCCAGTGATGATACTCCGCATAATATATACTCCACTGTAGTTTAATTATACAATAGACTAATAGAGTATCTGATCATTCTTATACGTAGTACTCCCTCCGTTCTTTATTAACTGTCTTGCATTCCTTTTTGGGACGTTTTTAATTATTTGTCCCTCTTTCGCTTTTTTGTAAGTTTTTTCAATCAAAATACCTTTATACCCCCACTTTTATTACCATTACCCCTTTCTCTTTCCTACTTTTTCATTTACCCACAACCCACTACACTTTTTACACTACCCCTATTATTTTCCTCTTAAAACCCATGCCAAAGCCTAAGAGGACTCATATTTAAGAACGGAGGGAGTATTACACAAGATAGTTCAAAAGAGGTCACTAGGGTGAAAACATGTCAGGCCTAAATAGGTCGGGCCTGTTTTAGAATGTTTAGGCCCGAGTCTGGTCTGTTACCTGTTAAAGAAAACTACGTTTTATATGTATGTTGTGGTGCAGTTATATTTCAAAAATAATTTGATGACCTTCTCGATTAAATTTATTTCTCAAATTCGGTATAGATGAACTAGGTATGATGAAGAACATACATAGAAACATTCAGTAAAAAACACAACCGGGACCACCTAAAATTGAGGTAGCCGGATCACACTCCTGTCCGGCCAGGCCAAGCGAAGCTTTGGTAATAGGCTCACCTTCATTTTTATTGAATGCTTGGTTGAAGTGCCCGAACGGCACCTAGAGCAAGTATAGGGCGAAGTACGTAGTTTGATTAACTAAAGTTGTTATTTCTTGGAAACGCCCGGCAAACCACTAAGTGGTTCTGATTGCACCTGAGCAGTGCAAAAAATAAATCTAGGCCAAGGGTTATTATACCACTTGCCCGGTAGTCATGAATGAAACAAAAGAAATGTTATACTTGTATGAGTATATGCTTGTATATGTTGTTCGGTCGTACGACCGTATTACTATGCTTATTGTGCAGTGGAATCCGTTCTATATGCTCGAGTTGGGAGATCCATGATGTTGGCATGAAGCGCGGAGACGTTCATGACCGACAAAGAAATGAAGATAGTACAAGCATTAAAAGTCGTTCGGTCAGCTCGAAAGGGGAGATCACGAAGCGCAGAGACGTTCGTGACTGGCAACATAAAGAGATTCAGGCAAAGTCGTTCGGTCAGCTCGAACGGGGAGATCACGAAGCGCAGAGACGTTCGTGACTGGCAACATAAAGAGATTCAGGCAAAGCCGTTCGGTCAGCTCGAACAGGGAGATCACGAAGCGCAGAGACGTTCATGATTGAAAAAAAAGTCCTACGAGATACCATTCGGAGCCATTCGAGATTCAGAAATGAAGATCGAGATTCAGAAATGAAGTTCGAGATTCAGAAATGAAGATCGAGATTCAGAAAAGGGGATCAAGATTCAGAAATGAAGATCGAGATTCAGAAAAGGGGATGGAGAATTCAGAACAAGTATTGTCAAAACAAACGACGTTCGGTAACATGGATTGTCGTCCATAGAATCAGAATTTTCAGATACATGAGCCGAGTGATGTTCGGCAACACAGAAAATCTCAGCCCATGGTTAACACGCAGTCATTCCGGATGACCGAATGACGAACGGGTTAACAACATGGAAGGAAAATCATTCTCAGTTAAAAGAATTTGACCCTAGACTTACGAACGGATAAAGGGATCAAAACGGCTTGAAGAATCGATGCTCAGAAAATCTCAGCCCATGATTAACACGCAGTCCTTCCGGATGACCGAATGACGAACGGGTTAACAGCATGGAAGAAAGTCATTCTCAGCTAACATAATTTGACACTGCAATCATAAGAGAGATCAAAACGGCTTGGAGTTTGACACTCAGAGAGTCTCATCTTAGCGGTTAACATGGGAATCGTTCCGGACAATCGAATGAGGAACATGTTAGCAGTTTGGAGGGAGCCATTATCTCAGCTAAAAGAATTTGACCCTGTAATTACGAATTGTTAAAGGGATCAAAACGGCTTGGAGTTTGATGTCAGGGAATCTCACCTCAGCTTTTAACACGCAGAATCATTCCGGATGACCGAATGAGGAACGGGTTAACAGTTTGGAGGGAGCTGAGCCATCAACTTAGCTAACAGAATTTGACCCTGTAATTACGACCGGGCAAATGGATCAAAACGACTTGGAGATGGTGTCAAGACTATAAGTATGGACGAACCGAGCGGCGTTCGGAATAAGTACGGATTGTCGTCCGGGGAATCGGAACTATGGTTTTGAAAAATCTCGCCTCAGTCATTAACTTGATTTGGAAGCGAGTTTTATTCTTCAAACACTACTCACCGGAAAGTACAAAAGAAATCAAGAGTAATACAACTTGGGCAAGAGATTATGCTACTAAATGATCCCTAATCGGGGAAGATAGAGACCGAAAACCGCAAGCCTGCGCCAGATCATCAGAAACTGCCTTCTGTCTTTAGTATGGGTGGCCTGGATCATCGGAACTATGGGATTGGATGATGGCCAGTCGAGTCGAGTCCATGTTTGTCGAGTCGAGTCAAGTCCATGTTTGTCGAGTCGAGTCGAGTCGAGTCCATGTTTGTCCAGGTCAAGTCGAGTTGAGTCAGGTCCATTCCTTTCGACTATGGCAATGTAAGGACCATGGCGATGACCATGGCATCGTAAGTCCATATCACAGCAAGTACCATTTTTTATGCAGCACGAACGGGCTCCACAGCACCGTCGTGCCTGACTCTCAGTCGGGCTCGTCCATCCTTGATCTAGGATGACGACCGCCGCTTTTATGCAGCGCGAACGGGCTCCACAGCACCGTCGTGCCAGATTCTCAGTTGGGCTCGTCCATCCTTGATCTAGGATGATGACCGCCTCTTTTATGCAGCACGAACGGGCTCCACAGCACCGTCGTGCCTAACTCTCGGTCGGGCTCATCTATCCTTGATCTAGGATGGCGACTGCCGCTTTTATGCAGCACGAACGGGCTCCACAGCACCGTCGTGCCTGACTCTCGGTCGGGCTCGTCTATCCTTGATCTAGGATGGCGACCGCCGCTTTTATGCAGCACGAACGGGCTCCACAGCACCGTCGTGCCTGACTCTCGGTCGGGCTCGTCCATCCTTGATCTAGGATGACGACCGCCGCTTTTTATGCAGCACGAACGGGCTCCACAGCACCGTCGTGCCTGACTCTCGGTCGGGCTCGTCTATCCTTGATCATTGATGTGAGTTTTCTCGCACTTAAAATAGATTGTAGAATAGTGGTGTAAGTACGAGTATCGTCTCCACAGGGACGGACAAAAGGGAATTACAAATTAAATAAATTCAACAATTAAAAAGGAATAAAATAAAATAAATGCGTCGTGCGAGATTGGTTGGTTGAATTAAAATTAAACTAATATGAATGAAAGATTAAAATAAAAGATTGGGTTCTCTAATTAACGACGAAGGGAGCAGGGATTGATTCTGGGGTAATCAGATTTCTAGCAGATCAGGCCTAATTACATGAAATTAATTTAATTGAGCCTAGCTAATCAATACTAAGTTCTTACCGCTCTCGCGGCGTAGAGTACAACAATTTAGAGGACCAGGCTGATCTCTCATGCGACAGGATCCTAAATTATTGCCAAGACGAACGAGCTTACGACCCCTTAATCGTTACTCATCTCTTAGCAAACAATTAAGTGTGTGTGAATGTGTCCTAGAATAAACTAGATCTCTCTTAATTTATTCTATGTGCAATTGTAATTCTAGCCGCGATTCCAGGTTACAAAAGATATCAGTTAAATTATTCAAACACAAATTAAACGGCATTTATGCAATTAAAATGAAAAGAATCTAGTTATCAATCATGATTAACCCCTTCATCAATCCCAAATCCCTAATTAAACTACTCACAATTCATAATTGAAGAATCAACAGAATTGGGAAGAATAGAATAAATTGTCATTAATTAAAAAGATGAACTTACATATAATACCAGGATCTTGGAAGAAAATAGCGTAAAAACGGTGTTAATTTCGTCCCTAGGCCTCTCCGTAATGTTTTCCCACCCTAAAAAGGGTTAGGGAGGTCTTATTTATAGAAAAGAGGGGGAAAATCACAATTCTGGTCGATGTGGGAAATTTCCGCGCGTAACTCGGGGCTACGCACGATCTTGCGTCCCTGGCTACGCACGATCGTGCGTAGCAGGCAGTAGCTCCTCCACGGTTTTGGCTCTTACGCACGATCGTGCGTCCCAGACGCACGGTCCTGCGTCCATGTTCTTCATCCTTTTCTCTAGTCCGAATTTGACAAAACGTCCTTCATGAAAGTTTTAGATAATGAAGTTCTCCATCTACCCCAACTTTCCGAATGTGATTTTAGTCATTCAATCAAGAGATATGATCAAAACGGTGGAAGGTGTCATTCTGAAATCGCAGCAGAGATAATCTGACTTCGTCATCTGTTTTCACCTTCTTGCTCTCCAATTCTCGTAATGATGTCCTCATATGATTTGTAGCCCTTGAAATTTTCTTTCATATACAACTTGAATCATGTCCATTAGTTGTTTCTACAAAGAGATATTCTTGAATGATTGACAGAAGGTCATCCTGATCGTCGTTTTCAAGCTTCATTCATCTTCTTTTGATCCCGAAGCCAATCCTAGAGATCTTTTATCATCAAATCTTCATCGTAAACCTCCCGCTGACCTCCATAGCTCTCAAATCAATCTCAAATGCTTTTCAACTCATCCCGATTTCTCCTCAAGCGCCAGTGCCGAACTCTAAAATCCTGATTTTGACTCCAAATGACACAAAACTCGAACCAACGCCCGGTAAACATAACTTGAGCTAAAATTGAGACTTGTAACACCTTAAAGCTAGGGAAACCATCAAACCCGATCCCAACACGCATCAAATGCATGTCTAAATACGGACTTATCAGATTCCCCCACACTTAAGCTTTTTCTTGTTCTCAAGCAAACTGAACAATGGGGCTTACGATAATCACCACACGGAATCAAAAACAATTAGCATGCACATGTAGTTAAAGGGGTATTCACATAACAGACAAACTAAACCAAGAAAATTCTTCCCTAAACTACATCTTTGTACTCTAGCTAAAATATTTGACAAAGTTATTCACAACATCCTTAAAGTAATGACAACATACACAAATAAACTAGCTATTGATCAGAAGGACTTGTAAACGTAATGATGAATGGTGATAAGCAGTCCCTTTCTTTTGAGAGATTGGAATATTCTAACAAAGACTCAATGCATTCAGAAACTTCAGGGCTATTCGTAGGATCAAGGAACTCAGTAGGCCACAATTTAGGAAGAATCATCTAAACCTAGACATGGTGTACAACTAAGCTAAACCGTCTCGGCACATTGGTGCTTTGACGTATACTTGAAGTACGCGGAGGACTAAAACTAATTTTTCTAAAGCCTCCAAGTTCATTAAATAAGTTCAGTTTTCCTTGTCATGTTGGCATGAGAACGCCATTTCTTTCGAAAGATACCCAAGTCTCATCTTATTGTGCGAACACTTACGCTTTTTGACCGGGGCTCCCATTCTCTTTTTCGCAAGGTAAGAGGTCTAGCTATATTTATTTTCACCTTTCGGATTCTCACTAGACATTACCCCATTCTAATCTCGGCCCACCAAGGAAAAAATAGCAATTAAAGTTCATAAATTCAAAGTGAATCCATGCCTACAATGCAATCCTCGAAAGTATCAAATTCCTAAAACGTGACTGCTCTTACCCCATTTGGGGCATAGGAGCAGTGCCAAAAATGGATCCTACACAAATTCCCTAAACTTAACAAATTAATCCCCTAGTTCCCTAAACATCAAGACTACGTCAGAAATATTCACGGGTAAGAAAACAGATGTCATTTGGCTATGGAGCTCAATTAATTGGGTAAACAACGAACAGTCAGGCTCAAAATAGCTTCTCCTAAAGGACTTTTTCAGGTGGGATGGAAAATTTATGAATTAATTCAATGGGTGACTAATGTCTTCATCCTTTCAACTACTAGATTATAGTGCAAGCAATTTAAGCCTAAACACTTCAACGATGTTCTAAAAGCATAGTCAAAATGCTAGCCAGCTCACAAAGACACAGTTTAGAGAAAAAAATTCAAAACTTTTGACATGAATTTCCTATGAATATACAACTAACACCTGCGCATGCTAACTCTAATAATCACATGTAACAACTACTGCCCGGATGCCCAATTCACTCCCCAACACTTGAACTTTGGCATCGCCCTCGATGACCAAATATGCACTCTGCACAAGGGGGTAAAGGAAAAGGGTCACGCGTGCTCAAAATCATCTCAAGTCATTTTATTAAAACAGGCGAGTAAGAGTCTTAGGAACTTCCCAAAGGCGTTGGTCGGTGCACAACTAAACTGAGTAAAGTGATCCTCGGCACATCATCTCTACAACAAGATCCTGAACTGCAAAAACCAAACACACAAAACAAACAAAACAACAACAAATGCAGAAGTAAGCTCGGGTTGCCTCCCGAGAAGCGCTATTTTTAACGTCGTTTGCCCGACGCAACCACCTCATCAAAAACTCAGTTAAAGACACTCCCGCTCAAAATAATAGTCTTCCACAAATCAAACCTCCTATCAACAAATGCCCTGAGATGACGTAAAAGCTTAAATTCATGAAAACAATTGTGCATCTCAGGGCCACTCGTAGAGCAAAAGAATGAGTCTAGACCTTTATCAGGCCCTTTATCAAAGAATGGGTCAAAATCAGTCTCTCCAAGAGGTGGGGGTTTCCCTTCCTCCTTTCCAGGTGGATCAATGGGATCTAACAAAAAGCACTCATTAACATCTTGACAGGACTGTTTTGCCAGTTTGGCCATGCAAAAAGTGACTCTCTCCTCCCCAACTCTTAAAATCAATTCCCCTTCCCCAACATCTATGAGGGCCCGAGCAGTGGCCAGAAAAGGACTTCCAAGAATTAAGGGCACATCAAGATCTTGAGGCATATCTAGGACAACAAAATCGACAGGAATCACAAATTTGTCCACTTTAACCAACACGTCTTCAGCAATCCTCTGGGGGTATTTGACCGATCGGTCAGCCAGCTGTATGCACATGCGTGTTGATTTAAGTGGACCGAGTGCAAGCTTCTCATACAAAGCAGAAGGCATTAGATTGATGCTTGCACCCAAATCAGCTAAAGCATTATAAAAAATCTCATTTCCTATAGAGCAAGGGATAGTGAACTTACCTGGATCCTTGAGCTTTTTAGGCATCTCCTTTAGCACCACTGCCGAGCACTCTTCATTCAGCACCACTGATTTCGGTTCTCCCCACTTTCTTTTGTTATAGAGGAGTTCTTTCATAAACTTTGCGTACATCGGCATTTGTTGCAGTGCCTCCATGAATGGTACGCTTACTTGAACCTGTTTGAAGAGTTTCAAAAACTTGTTGAAATCCTCAGTGTCACCCTTCCCCTTTAATTGTTGCGGGAATGGATGGGGTGGGTTGTAAGCTTTGACTGGAATGAATTGCTTTGGGACTTCCTCCACCTCTTCCTTCCTCTCTTCTTCCTTCTCCTTCTCATGGCCAATTTCAGCAGGTACAACCTCCGCAGACTCCTTTTCTATGGCAGCAGGTTCAAAGTCCCTTCCACTTCTTAACGTGATGGCATGCACTTGCTCTCTTGGGTTTGGCTCGGTATTACTAGGGAGGGATCCCTGAGGCCTCTCATATATGGCTTTTGCAAGATGCCCCAATTGATTTTCAATATTTTGCATCCTTGAGTCCGCTTGCTGTTGAAATTGCAGTTGTTGCTGCTGAAATTGCAATAATTTCTTGAGTGTTTCTTCCATGCTAGAAAATCTTTGTTCGGTCTCTCTCATGAAGCTCCCTTGCACTGGCTGAGATGCTTGTTGCTGGCCTTGAGGCACCTGGGGCTGAGTATAATTTCTAGACTGCTGCTGCTGATTTCCTTGCCCGTAATTTCCTTGTTGCTGTTGTTCGTAAGGCTGATTGTAATAGCTCTGTCGCTGATAATACATCGCATCCACTTGCTCTACTCCAGGGGCTGCCGAGTGCGCCATCATATTACATTCATGTGGCCAATGGAGTCCCCCACACATAGTACAAGCGGGAGTCGTAGGACCGGGGGCTACCATGTTTACACTGGGCACCGAGAGAGCAAGATTCGTCTTCTTCTGATTATTTTCCACGGTGGTAGCTAGCTTCTGAATCATACTAGTCAGGGTATCTACCCTTGCAGAAAGGGCAATTTTATCATTGATCTCATACAAACCCGGGGCCTTTTGCTGAGGAGAATTCCTATCACTGTACCAGGATGCATTATTTGAAACAATCTTCTCCACTAGTTCTTCCCCCACCTCGGATGGTAGATCAGGAAAGGCTCCACCACCTGAAGCATCAAGCATCATCTTCCCTTCATTGCCGAGTCCGCTATAGAAGGAAAAAAGAACCTCACAATCAGTCAAATTGCCCTGAGGGCAAGCTCTCCTCAGCACCTTGAATCTCTTCCATGCTTCAGCTAAAGTCTCATGCAGCTGGTCCCAAGTCGTGAGGTGGTGGTGAGGATTGTTGTCCAACCACCTTTGTGCATCATCCCTCAGTGAGAACGGGAAAAGCATCATTCTCACCTGATCATCAGTTAACCCAGGTATCTTGAAAGTCTGGCACATCCTCAAGAAACAGGTAATATGCGCCACTGGGTCTTCAGTAGGGCCTCCTCCAAATTGATTATTGGACATCATGCTTATCACTGTCGGCTTGATTTCGTAACGGTTGGCAGTAATTCCCTACACCTGAATGCTATCATACTCTGAAACGTTTGTTGTAAGGAATTCTGCAATGGTCTGGCGCTGATGGAGTGGGTTATTGTGCGGTACATATGGATTGGGTGGAGGCGCCTGATGCCTAGGCTGGGAGCTGGTTGTGGCTGAGTAGGTGGGACTTGGGTTTGGTTTTGAAACTGATTGGGGTATGAATTTTGGTACTGGGTCTGATTTTGGAATGTAGGTTGATTGATGGGAGGTAGGTTCTGTCTCGGTTGGAAAACGGGAATACTCTGCCTTGCTCCTTGCATCCCATAAACTTGATTTTGAAAATTGATTTCAGGAGCAGTAGGGGTATTTTGAAACAGATGATATAATGGAGGGAGATTGAATTGTGGTGAAGGCTGATTTTGGGAAAAGATCGGAGTGCGGTAATTTTGAAAACCTGGAGGGTTTCTAGGTGAAATTGGTGGTGAAGATTGGGGTGATGTGTTATGATAGAAATTTGGCTGAGTAGTAGTGTTAGGGTTACTAGATGACCCTATGTTTCCAGATGAAGATTGATGGTTCATGGTAAATTTCTCTTTGTGAGCCTTGTGGTTCTGTCTGGCGAGCTTTTCAATCTGTAGATCAAGAGGGATTAATGGTTCTCCCCTCTTGGAGCGTGTATGCATAAACAGATCTGACCTGCAACTCTGCAAGGTTAGCAGAAAAAAAAATCCTACGAAAACTAAAAACGAATCGCTGAGTAAACTTAACGCTTAAGACCGACACCGTCCCCGGCAACGGCGCTAAAAACTGATGTGAGTTTTCTCGCACTTAAAATAGATTGTAGAATAGTGGTGTAAGTACGAGTATCGTCTCCACAGGGACGGACAAAAGGGAATTAAGAATTAAATAAATTCAACGATTAAAAAGGAATAAAATAAAATAAATGCGTCGTGCGAGATTGGTTGGTTGAATTAAAATTAAACTAATGTGAATGAACGATTAAAATAAAAGATCGGGTTCTCTGACTAACGACGAAGGGAGCAAGGATTGATTCCGGGGTAATCAGATTTCTGGCAGATCAGGCCTAATTACATGAAATTAATTTAATTGAGCTTAGCTAATCAATACTAAGTTCTTACCGCTCTCGCGGCGTAGAGTACAATAATTTAGAGGATCAGGCTGATCTCTCATGCGACAGGATCCTAAATTATTGCCAAGACGAACGAGCTTACGACCCCTTAATCGCTACTAATCTCTTAGCAAACAATTAAGTGTGTGTGAATGTGTCCTAGAATAAACTAGATCTCTCTTAATTTATTCTATGTGCAATTGTAATTCTAGCCGCGGTTCCAGGTTACAAAAGATATCAGTTAAATTACTCAAACACAAATTAAACGGCATTCATGCAATTAAAACGAAAAGAATCTAGCTATCAATCATGATTAACCCCTTCATCAATCCCAAATCCCTAATTAAACTACTCACAATTCATAATTGAAGAATCAACAGAATTGGGAAGAATAGAATAAATTGTCATTAATTAAAAAGATGAACTTACAAATAATACCAGAGTCTTGGAAGAAAATAGCGTAAAAACGGTGTTAATTTCGTCTCTAGGCCTCTCCGTAATGTTTTCCCACCCTAAAAAAGGTTAGGGAGGCTTTATTTATAGAAAAGAGGGGGGAAATCACAATTCTGGTCGATGTGGGAAATTTCAGCGCGTAACTCGGGGCTACTCACGATCGTGCTTCCCTGGCTACGCAAGATCGTGCGTAGCAGGCAGTAGCCCCTCCACGGTTTTGGCTCTTACGCACGATCGTGCGTCCCAGATGCACGGCCCTGCGTCCATGTTCTTCAGACTTTTCTCTAGTCCGAATTTGACAAAACTGAATTCATGAAAGTTTTAGATAATGAAGTTATCTTTCTACCCCAACTTTCCGAATATGATTTGAATCATTCAATCAAGAGATATGATCAAAACGGTGGAAGGTGTCATTCTGAAATCGCAGCAGAGATCATCTGACTTCGTCATCTGTTTTCACCTTCTTGCTCTCCTATTCTCGTAATGATGTCTTCATATGATTTGTAGCCCTTGAAGTTGTCTTTCATATACAACTTGAATCATGTCCATTAGTTGTTTCTACAAAGAGTTATTCTTGAATGATTGACAGAAGGTCATCCTGATCGTCGTTTTCAAGCTTCATTCATCTTCTTTTGATCCCGAAGCCAATCCTAGAGCTCTTTTGTCATCAAATCTTCATCGTAAACCTCCCGCTGACCTCCATAGCTCTCAAATCAATCTCAAATGCTTTTCAACTCATCCCGATTTCTCCTCAAGCGCCAGTGCCGAACTCCAAAATCCTGATTTTGACTCCAAATGACACAAAACTCGAACCAACGCCCGGTAAACATAACTTGAGCTAAAATTGAGACTTGTAACACCTTAAAGCTAGGGAAACCATCAAACCCGATCCCAACACGCATCAAATGCATGTCTAAATACGGACTTATCAATCTAGGATGACGACTGTCATTTTATGCAGCACGAGGGGATGGCTCTACAACGCCGTCGTGCCTAGTGCGGTATTGCACCTCACTTATGAATTATGCATGGCTTGCGCCCAAGATTATTCAAAGACTGATTCAGGGATGGCAGGAAAGGACGTGAGCAGAGTATACTTTCTCGAGTAGATTTGCAAGCTCACTACTCAAGAAACTGGGGAACTTGTGTTGGGGAATATTATCCCGGCCTACTATTGTTCAGAGGCCCAAGACACCGCTCCGGTACGGAGCCCAAACGGCGAGGTCCATTAAGGTCCCTCTGGCCCATTTAGGCCCATTTAGGCCCACCTGGCCTACTTGGGGTGTTTTCGGCCCATTAGGCCTATTGGCCCATTAGAATAGAAAAAGGTCACCCTCCCTTCTATAAATAGGAAGCAAGGCTTCCCATGTAAAGGGTCTGCTTTTTCTCTCCCAGGGGAGCTTTCTTCCCTTCCCCCTTTACTGCTTCTCCTTTATCATTCTAGTTTAGCTAGCAACCAAACTCCAGTGAGGGAGATTCTACTGATGTACTATGTATAATGGTGAGGAGAGCATATTAATGAGAAAGAGCGGGCTTGGACGTTAGCCTAAAAAGTTCCGTGGTTTTCTCCCTTTCCGGGTTTCCATGTGAAAATAGCTAGTTCATACACTTTTATATTTATTATTCACTTTTATACGGAATTTATGCTCCTTAATATCCGAAGTTATGTTGAGCTTTCGGATCTACGGGACTAAAACTCAACAATCATTTTTTGGTTCATAATTTTTTTTAAAAAATCTTATACAAATCACCGTTAAATTTGTGTCACATGAAGACATACCATATTTGAAATTATAAAAAATAAAAAGAAGTTCAAGGTTGCCAACATTTCAAATCTCAAAAGTTAAGTTTCAAACACAACTACACAAGTACATAACAAATTAAAAAAAAATAACAAAGAAAACAAAAAAAGACATTCACTACAAGAGAAATCGGTTAAATACGTATCAAGTTATCAACTCTATTAACTAAACTAAATTAGTGAATTTAATATGTAAATAAATATTAAAATTAGAAAATTGTCCAAACTAAGACTAAAACATACTCCCTCCATTCTGCTAATATTGTCTCATTCTACCTTTTCAGTACATCCAACTAAGATTGTTTCATACCAAATTTAGTAAAGTCTGTGTGACTCTAAAACATTCTTACTTTATTTTTAGGTTATTAATTCAATATCAACCACATAAACTACTTTTTATTGGTTTGCATAACACTCTCTTGTCAAATTGTTAGTGTCACGAAGGGAGTAGCTTTCTTCCAAAAATAGGTCCATATGTGTAGTTTTCCCTAAATATGATTAATAATTTCATTTCTACTCCTAATTTATTTAATTAATTAACTAGTTTAATTAATTGCATATTTTTTGGCTGGCCGGTATAAATTTTCTAGGAAAACTATGGCGGCGGTCTGGCAAAAACAGTCGGCGGTTGGCCCCCTAGTTTGCGGAATTTTTTACACTACAAATATAGACATATTTTTATTTTGGGTGAACATTTTTTTACCGTAGCCTTGGTTGCCCCCAGCTACGCCCCTGAATCCAACACTGATAGAGCAGCCAACCAAGGTTGCATGTTCCATGAGTGATACAAACTCCCAAGTCCCAACCATATCACGTGCATCTGCCAACGTTACCTCCCTGACGCGCGCAGGCACAATCTTAAACATTAGGACCTCGTTTGGTAGTACGAAAATCGGCTGATTTGGTTGATTCTGCGAGCTGATGAAATTTATGAAGTTCTGGCTGAAGTGGCTGCATTGGCTGATTCTGCTGATTTAAGAAAAAAATACTTTCAAAATATATTTTATCAATAAAATAAAGAAAAAATTATATGTAAAAATAGCTAAAATGGTCATCTACAGTAACTTCAGCCAATACATTCAGAAAAGTAACTTCAACCTTACCTTTTCTGCTTATTACACAATTCAGCGCACGAAAGCAAAAATTACATGTTTGGTGAAAAAGTTGACTGATAAACTTGATAAGCCAATAAATGATGTTACCAAACGACCTCTAGAACATTTAAAATCAATATAAACTATCACTCCGAGCTCATGCTGATAGCGACAATGGAAAATTACAAGCCCTACCAGAGGTGAAACTGTATGTCGTGAATCGCTATAAGATCTTTCTAACTAATAAAAATCAAAAGTGAGTAAATATTTTAAAAATATAAATTTTCGTGTGGTGCCATATATGCACTTTTTGTGCATATAACTTTTCATGTTGTGCATATAAATTTTCATGTATGTAACTTTTAGAGACGGTTTAATAATCCATATTTTTAGCTTATTAACTTTATAAATCGATTTTTTATCAAACACATAACATTTAATTTCACTCGTTGAATAATGTGATAATCATAATGAATTAGTAGAAGTTGCTTTTCTCAAGGAATTTACTAAAACTATTGTAGGGTGCTACGTTAGCTATTTTCTCATACGATTATTTCTTTATTTCATTAAAAAGATATGTTTGAATATAAAATTTTCGTTTTTCAGCTTATTCATAGACCATTTGGTAACTCTATTTTTCAGTTTATTAACCTTATCATTCTACTTTTTTTACCAAATAGATAACATTTGATTTCACATGCTGAATTCTATTATAATCAAAATAAGTTGGTTTTTTAAATTGTTTGAATTTATTATAAAAGTTGATTTTAGTTATTTCCATATACTTTTTTCTTTATTTTATTAATTAAATATATTTTAATTATAATTTTCTCATTATTTAGTAGATTCAACGCATTGAGTTTCTTCACCATAATTTCATTCATTTCAACATATTCAGTCAGTTAAGTCAATTTTAGTATTACTAAATGACTTCATCAAGTCACGTCAAGCGGACTTTTACCAATTTCAACATATTCAGTTGATCTGAACGTCGAACTAGTTACAGTGTTATCGAATAGGCTTTTATTTTGATAATTTTGGACTTCATTTTCCAATGCTCCGTATTTCTTAATGAACCATTGCACTGTTAGTTTATGATTTGTTAAATTCATGTAAACATTCGTTCTACTTTATTGATGGTTACGGATTTATTTCAAATTTTGTAGATTTTATTTCTGCAGGATTTAGATGATTGTTGTCTTAGCCAGATTGCATTAACTTCGTATAATTTCAACGTTGCAGGACCAAAATTATTGTTAGGATATCAAAAATACTCCCTCCATCCCATTTAAACGTTCCCACGAGATTTACGAAGTTTGACTGATCATAAAGTTAACTGATCCCTGTCATTAGTAGAATTATTTTTAGTAAATAAAATATACACATTTAGAAACTACATTAAAACCGCTACAAAGCCTGATCAAGAAAATTTAAATTTGATAAAAGTTGGATATATAAAGTAAAAGATCAAGAAGAATGTACGTTGACCGGAGAATAGTGGACGAGAACCTTTAAATGAGAGGGAGTACATCTTATGCAAGCGAATTTATGTGTGTGTTCCTGTCATTGTCAACGATGGTAGAAGTAATATTTCTTGTAACACTGCAAAGAATACAAGTCTACTTGATAATTAATGATGTTGAAAAAACTACAATCTTCTTAAATAGTACTCCGTATTCGTATATACAAATCATTATTTTTAATTTCAACTTTTTTTGCTCTGGAGTAGTTGTTTTTGGATAAGCTCCGGAGCGGTTTATAATTAATAGAGTTGAAAAATAACTCACCCGTTTGTTGTTAAAATACGTGGTACGAAGTACTCCTATTTTTTTATAATCAAATCCAACTAATATATTAAATCAAAATAATATTCGTCACATGACTAATAATACAATCAAGGAAAAAAGGAGTAAATAAAACGATAAAAAGTCGTATGTCTGTCGTCCACCCTCGAACCAGACTGATAATCTATCATCTCTATAGAAGCAATAACATTCGTTGATCCTGTAATGGGCATAATTGAGCCAATGACTGGCAAACCAGACTCTCACCACGTAACTTAAATTTAAGAATTTATCTGCTAGGAAAAAAGAACATGTCCAAAACAACATGCAATTCGACAGAAAATCACAAACTGAATAAAATACAATTAAAATAGAGCTCACACATCTTCTTCCAAACCCTAGACTTGCTTGCACTCCATGACGGCGGCTCAGGAGGGGGACGCGTCGCCGCTCATCCGCCACACCCTCAACATCATCTTTATCTAGATCCAGTTCTTCTTTCTCTGCCCCAATCGTCATCTTCTTGTACAGTCCTCTACAATTCCACGATAAGATGCTCATCGGCTCTTCCCTATCAAAATCCTCCATGTGATCTCCTCCTGCAGCCAATAACAAAGACCTTTTCGGCGCCGTGCTCGCCTCAGCGAAGCACCGCCGGTCCAAAAGCTAGGCGTCGCTTGAGTCCGCAACCCTAGAAAAAAAATCGCTCGCAGTACTCCGTAGTATTTAGAAGAACATTTACTAAGTTTTCGAAACACTAATCCTATTTAGATATGACAACAAGGCGGATGAGAGACGGTTTCATAACGGTACTTTCCCCATTCTGTAACTTCCCCGCCCCGTAACCGCTACATTCCCAGTGGATAATTTTTATCCAAATCATAACCGCCTCAACAGGTAATGGTTATAACCACAGGTAACCATTTTATTAAATGAATCATTGATATTTTAATATAAAAATTATTATTTTATAAAGAAAATAAATGGCATTACCTAGACGACTCTGGAAGTGAGATGACACTTAAAAATTTGATGCATCTACACGACAAGAAAGAAGACAACCTAAATTAATTTGAATGTACAAAAACAAACTCTGAAAATAATTAATCAAGAAATAGTATGACAATAACCACACGAGTCTATTAAAATCCATATTGAACATTCATTCATAAACTAAAGTTTGTACATTCGTATACACACATTGAAAAGATAAAAATACCATCTTTTATTAGTTGTGGGACGAATAATAAAAAAATTAATAAAAATATAACTAAAAATAAATGAGATGGGTAATGGGGTGGGCATGTATAAAAGATGCTTGGATGGGTCTGAGTCGACCTTGTTTGAGGGAGACTTGAGGGTTTTCATCGTCGACTTGTTGTCCACCTTCAATCTTTTGAGCATGTCATAGATATACTTGGACGGATTTATGAAGATTCCATCTCGCATTTTCCTGATTTGTAGCCCAAGAAAGAAGTTCAACTCTCCCATCATACTCATCTCGAACTTGGTGCGCATCAGGTTGCTGGACTTTTTATAGAAGTTTGGATTTGACGAAGAAAAGATGATGTCATCCACATAAATTTGTATCAGCATGATGTCACCTTTATGACGTTTGATGAAAAGAGTTGGATCTATCTTTCCTTTTGAGATGCATGATTCAATAAGAAAATCTGACAATGCTTCATATTAAGCTCTCGATGTTTGTTTTAGTCTGTAAAGGGCATTTCTCAGCTTGTAAACATGATTAGGGCGTTCTAGATCAAAAAAGTCATCCGGTTGTGCAACGTAACATAGACCTCTTCCTTCAGGTCTCCATTCAAAATGTAGTCTTAACATCCATTTGATAGATGTTGAAGCTTTTGTGTGCAACATATGCTAAAAAAATTGATGGCCTCAATTCTTGTCACTGGTGAAAAGGTTTCATCATAGTTGATCCCTTCTCATTGATTGTAGTCTTTTGCAATCAGACGGACCTCGTTTCGGATGATGACACCGTCTTCATCCTTCTTATTCTTGAAAACTCATTTGGTGCCTATAATTGTTTTCCTGTAAGGCATCGGCACCAGGGTCCATACTTTGAATCTGTCAAATTGATTCATCTCCTCCTGAATTGCAATTATCCAGTTCAGATCGGCCAGTGCTTTTGCCATATTTGCAGGTTCTTTCTGACTGAGAAAACATGAGAATAGGCACTCGTTGGCTGACGCGGCTCTGGTGCTGACTCCTTTGGATGGATCACCAATAATCAGTTCAGGCGGATGTGCTCTCGTCCATTTTCTCTCATGAGGGAGAGGCAATGGAGTTATGATTGGTTGATCAGGATCAGCATATTCAGGAGGATGTTGTGATTTGGGTTGTTAAGTGTGCAAAGTAGTTTGGTCATGGCGTTCAACTTCTTCTTGTGAAGGTTCATCATTGTTCTTGTGACACCGCACACAGATGTACTTGAATTTGAAATTTAGTATATATGTATTGAATTTTTCTAGGGAATGTTTCGTGTAAGAGAATAATACATTTAATTAATGAATGATTAATTAAATTATTTATCGGGTCCATAATACTGAGAATGGACTACCAAATAATTAGTTGGGTCACCATAATAATTTTAGAAGCCCAATAAAATGCCAATCGAGGTTGAGGAAAATATTTGAACAACCCACGAGCTATTTTGACCCAACCTTCCAGAAATAGCGGGAATGATTGGGAGGGACTTTCTATACCCACTTGGGATATTCTACAACCCATTTAGCCTCAAATAAGTGAGGAGGGGGACAAAACAAAGGAGGGGGCGTGCATAGGGGAGGAAGTCTCCTAGAGACAAAAATTATTACACCCTCATGACCCCATCACCCAAAAATCATGTGGGTTGAATGGATAGGTGATACCCCCCCTATGCTACCACCATTCGAACCATTCATTAGAGGAGAGCTCCAGGAGGATAACTCTCAAAAACAAGGAACCCAGAGGAAGATTCAGGGGAGGTTTTCCAAGAAGAAAAGGATTGTTATTGAGGTAAGAACTCAACAAACAATCTTTTAACTAGTTTTTGTATAAGATATTTTAAGAGATCATATGTTGGATTAAACATGATGTTCTACACGTTTAAAGGTGTAGAATATTTATATAAAGTGGTGTTAATTAACTTAGAAGAGTTGGTGAATCGATAGGAGTCGAAACCGCCGGAAACCGCCACATATAGGGAGCTGCCTGACACTGCAGAAGACGAACGCCGCCCGGCTTCTGGAGGAAGCCGCCCAGCTTTTGCCCAGCAGTCTAGTTTTTGTGTTCAATCGGTTTAGAACGGGGACTGATCGAAGGGCTTAACAAAGGCAACTATTGTAGCACTTCATAAGGTGAGGATGGCTGACTATATTGGTTATAATTAGTTAGTTAATTTCATGAGATTACCTAAGGTAATTAAATGTGCTTTTATGGATTATTAATGATTAATAATGCCTAAAAATGAGAAGACTATGGTCTATAAGGAGAAGGAGCATGATATACAAATTTAAGAGTAAATTGTGTATGATCATGTTTCATGAATATGTTGACTTGAGAATGGAATTAACTATGGAACCTATGTTGATGAAA
Source organism: Cuscuta europaea (assembly GCA_945859875.1). NCBI lineage: Eukaryota > Viridiplantae > Streptophyta > Magnoliopsida > Solanales > Convolvulaceae > Cuscuta > Cuscuta europaea. Next base: position 14,591,926 of record CAMAPE010000010.1, on the reverse strand, counting down.
TATGCTTTTTACTTCATATAAGGATATATGAGTGATTAAAAGTGATATTTTGTATATTGATATAAATGATGTTTTCAATAGAAAATCAGTTTGGAATTGTCTATATGGCTATGAGTTGAGAACTTGGGTTGCTAGAATTTATCCGACTAGTATTAAGATACTAGTCGGGGAATTGGATAAATAATTGTGCTAGAATTGATCCTAAGGTTGGATTGTGAATTGTTAAACCTTAAGTAGTCTTAAGAGATACTTTAAGGTGGATAAGTATGAACTTTAAGTTATACTAAGGGTAGACCTTAAGGGATGCCCAAGATAAAGTGAATAATAAATTGATCCTAGATATAGGATTGGCCTACGGGTGTGTTCGGTAGTCCTTGGGGATAGCCGGTTGAATTATAGAAATAAGTAAGGACCATGGCCCTTCCCGACTCTAGAGAGCGGGGTTGGATAGCATGGACTTGCATCGTGATCACGGGTTAGGGTGGAATCCGAATCGGGGACCTAACTAGGCTCCGGTAGCGGTAACACATAAGATAGGACCCCAAAGGGCCTTACCTTCCCACGGAATGATGGGTATGAGTCCAGAGGCGGGATGTTGAAGTCCGAACCGAGGACCTCGTGAGGTCTCGGACAGCGGTAGCAAATCTCGTAGAAATAATAAGACCCACGGGTTGGGTTGTACAAATGATAAATGCAAAAGAATATATGAGAAGGGCCGTGTGCCGAAAAATAAATGAATTTACTTATTATAGTGATAATAAGTGTGAAATATAAATTAATATTTATATTATGATATTACCCTATTTTGAGGGTCTTAGAAATTAAAGCGTTGATTAAACTTGGTATAGTTGTCATTGTACTTGTCAAATGTTTCCAAGTACTGACCTCCCCTTCACGGGGGAGGCCACCTCACAGTTTCAGGTATGAGTTAAAGCTTGCTACCATCGCCCGTTGCTTCGGGGAATTTCAAGAGAAAAGACGTGGTTCGTGCTTCCTCTGTTCTGTTTTAAAAACACTTATGTTAATGCTCATGGATATTATTTTTGAATTATTAATTGGGGCTTGTATGCCCATATTTGCCAAGGTGTGGCATAAACACTTGTATTAAATGCTTCCGATGTTTTAAATGAATGTTTTACATTATATTTGTTTATGGATGTGCTATGTGTGAATGGTATTCAAGACGCCTTGTATAGTATGGATGAGTTGGACTGCGGTTGACTATTCGTACTGTACAGCGGGTTGTTGACGTGTCCGGGTAGGTCCGGGGCGTGACAGTTCTGATCAAGAGTATGTGTTTCTTCTGTTGTGGGAGCAGGCAACAGGTAAGTTTGAGTGATTTCGGAGTTTGTAGCTGGTGAAGCACATGGCTGACTGTAGAAGTGTTCAAACAATGAATCTGTATCACGTGTTCATCCGGTCTTGACTCATCTACATATTCTCCTATTTCAGACGATGATGGAGCCTTTTGATTTCCTGAGATTGTTGGTTCAGATTGGAAGTGTTCTGTTACCATATCCGCCATTTCATAGAAGCTGAAATTAATGCTCTCCATGACGGTTCTTCAATCCTTCATGTACACTTGGTACTTATACTGACCCCTTCGGGGGGGCCACCATTTTCAAGTTGAAGCTAGGGCTTACTACCTGCGCCTTTCTACGGGTGATATCAAATTCAAGGAAGATGTGGTTCGTGCTTCCTCATTTTCTTTCAAATTACTAAACATTGCCCATGAATATTTCTATTTGTTTCAAACTACTTTTGGGCTTGCATGCCCATGTTATTGGCCGAATGTGGCCTATGAATTACCGCTGAATATTTCCGCTATTCAATGGTTTATTTTGTGATGTTGTTATGTATGTTTACTACTGAGTATGGATGGATTGTTTTCTCGAATGCCTTGTATGATTAAGTGAGGTTGACTCGCGGGTGACGTCACTCGATTATACGGCGGTTGTACACGCGCTTAGATTTCGGTCTGGGGCGTGACAGTTTTGTTCTTCTGGAGCTCTTGACAGGAGATAGATGGATATGGTGGATCGTACATATTTGAGATCAATCGTGTAGAGATTTGTTCTTCTTTGACAGATTAATGGTTGTTCTCATCCATAAATTGAAATCTACTTACAAGCTTACATGTTTAGCAACACGTTATACTTGATAAATATACAAGTTTAACAACACATTATGTAACAAAATGATATATAAGTGCAGACATTTGTGACTTCTACTTTGAGTTCAATCCAATCCCAATTACACGTCCAAATCCACTTACACACATGAATACTAATCAACAAACACTAACAACAAATTCATCTGTAATTACTATTGTTTGAGTTTAAGAAAGAAAATCAGGTTACTTGCATATTCGTCTAATTGGCATATTTGTGTAACTAATCTTTAAAAACTAACAGCAAATTCATCTATAAGATTAATAAACACGATTTAGTACGAACAAGTCAATCAATTCAATCACTTGAATTATATTGACATCTCTAATGTGTGAGGAAATAATGGTTTGCCCTATTAGGAGCCCTAGCATCATATTTATATTAAATAAATAAGAGTATTTACATACAAGGCCCTATAATATTCTATTACACCCCCTCAATCTGTGCAGGGGAAATCACGTGCAGATTGGAACGTAAAAATTCAAAATGCTGACTACTCAAGTTCTTAGTAAAAATATCGGCCAACTGATATTGAGTAGGAATGTACTTGACCGCTAGATCGCCATGTGCAACACGTTCTCGAACAAAATGGTAATCGATCCTGATATGTTTGTTGCGGTCATGCTGAATAGGGTTGACGGCAAGATAGGAAGCAGAAACATTATCACAAAAAAGCTGAACATGTGTAGAGATGTAAATGCCCATGTCCGCAAGTAGAGAGCGTATGAAAAGAGTGTCTTGGACAGTGTATGTGACTGCCCGATATTCAGCTTCCGTGGAGAATTTGGAGACGGTGGGTTGTTTCTTGGACCGCCAAGAAATAAGATTTCCACCAATAAATACTGCTTAACTAGTGGTAGATCTACAACTGTTCGGGCATCCTGCCCAATCAGCACCAGAATATGCAACTATGACCGATATACTCTGTCCAAATGAAGCCATAGACCGTGAGTAGTAGTCCCCTGTAAATACATGTATATTCTTTTGACAGCAGCAAGATGAGTAGTACGAGGTGTACGGACTGGTTTTACCAAATGTACGGAATAAGTAATATCAGGACAAGTAATAGTCAAGTATTGTAAGGCACCTACCATACTACGGTACTCAGTACCATCGCTTAAAAGATCCCCATCTGTGAGAGACAGTGTAGTGCGAGAAGGGAGTGGTGTACGGACTGGTTTTACCGTATGAAGATGAAAGCGCTGCAAAAGATCAGTGACATATTTTTGTTGAGAGAGAAATAAACCTTTGGGGGTACAACTAGCTTGAATACCGAGAAAGTAATGTATGTCTCCCAAATCTTTCATAGCAAACTGACTGGATAAAATATGGATAAAGTGGCTAACAAGGGATGAGGAACTATGATGTGAGTTTTCTCGCACTTAAAAAGATTGTAGAATAGTGGTGAAAGTACGAGTATCGTCTCCACAGGGACGGACAAAAGGGAATTAAAGATTAACTAAATTCAGCGATTAAAAAGAAATAAAGTAAAATAAATGTGTCGTGCAAGATGGATTGGTTGAATTAAATTGCGACTAAAGAAATTAAACTAATGGGTTCTTTCTAATTAATGACGAAGGGAATAGGGATTGATTCCGGGGTAATCAGATTTCTGGCAGATCAGGCCTAATTACATGAATTTAATTTAATTGAGCCTAGCTAATCAATACTAAGTTCTTACCGCTCTCGCGGCGTAGAGTACAATAATTTAGGGACCAGGCAGATCTCTCATGCGACAGGATCCTAAATTATTGCCAAGACGAGCAAGCTTACGGCCCCTTAATCGCTACTAATCTCTTAGCGAACGATTAAGTGTGTGTGAATGTGTCCTAGAACAAATTAGATCTCTCTTAATTTATTCTATGTGCAATTGTAATTCTAGTGGCCATTCTAGGTTACAAAAGATAGCAATTAAATTGTTCAAACACGAATTAAACGACATTCATGCAATTAAACCATCAAGAATCCAGACATACATCATGATTAACCTCTTCATCAACCCCAAATCCCTAATTAAAACTACTCCCTATTCATAATTGAAGAATCAATAGAATTGGGAAGAATAGAATTAATTGTCATTAATTAAAAAGTAGGAACTTACAAATAATCCAAGGGAATTGAAGAACAAGGTGGTAAAGTAGAAGAAATTTCATCCCTAGGCCTCTCTCTAAGCTCCCCCCCTTAATTAGGGTTAGAGAGGTGTTATTTATAGGAAACAAAGCAATTCGGGTTGAATTAGGAAACAAGGAAATTCGCACTTAAATTAGGAAACAAACACGGGGCACGCACGGCTTGGGTAAAACGTCCGAATTTGACTTTACTTCCTTCACAAAAGTTGTAGATAATGAAGTCCTCTATGCACCCCAATTTTCCGATTTGGATTTGAATCATCCAATCAATAGATATGAATAAAATGGTGGAATGTATCATTCTGAAATCGCAACAGGGATCATCTGACTTCGTCGTCTGTTTTCACATTCTTCCTATCAGATTCTCGTAAAGGTGTCTTCGCATGATTTGTAACCCTTGAAGTTGGCTTTCGTATGGAACTTGAAACGTGTACATTGGATGTCTCTACAAGGAGATATGCTCGAATGATTAACAGAAGGTCATCCTGATCGTCATTTTCAAGCTCTATTTGTCTTCTTTTGATCCCGTAGCCAATCCTAGAGCTCTTTTGTCTTCAACTCTTCATCGTAAACCTCCCGGTGACCTCCAAAGTTCTCAAATCAATCTCTAATGTTTCTCAACTCGTCTCGATTGCTTCTCAAGCGCCGGTGTTGGTGTCTAAAATCCTGATTTTGACTCCAAATGACACAAAACTCGAACCAACGCCTGGTAAACATAACTTGAGCTAAAATTGAGACTTGCAACACCTTAAAGCTAGGAAAATTATCAAAATGCAACCCCAACACGCATCAAATGCGTGTTGTAATATGTACTTATCAAACTACCAGTGATAAGGATATCATCCACATATAACAATATGTAAATAGTGTGGGTCTGATATCGATAAGTAAACATGGAGGAGTCAGACTGACTTTGACTGAAGCCATAGGAGAGAAGAAAGCCACTGAGATAGCCATGAAGAAAGGCATTTTTAACATATAGCTGACGTACTGACCAACCCAGAGAGATAGCGACCGACAACACAAGACGAACTGTAGTGGGTTTGACCACTGGACTGAATGTTTCAGAGAAATCTACCCCAGCCTGTTGATTAAAACTTTGAGCTACTAACCTAGCCTTATGTCGCTCAATAGAGCCATCAGAACGATATTTCGTCTTGTAAATCCACTTACACCCAACAATATTTTTGCTCTTGTCAAAAGGTACTAAATCTCATGTTTGTTTAGCAATGAGAGCGTTAAATTCTTCTGCCATAGCAGCCTGCCATATTATATTTTTATTAGCTTGGGAAAAACAGGTGGGATCATTAGACACGGCTAAAGGGTTTAAAGTAAAAATCTGTTTAGGTTTAAAATACCATCTTTAGCGCGTGTTTGCATTGGATGCACATTGGGAGCCACAGAAGCGGGAATAGGTGGCGGAGATGGAGATAGGATGGGTGAGGGTGTGCGCCATGGAGAGAGTGTGGTCGGTGAGGAGGTAGGGCTAGGCCGAGAGGTGGTAACATCTGGGGAGATAGGATGGGACGTCTGTATTATGGAGAGGGGTGAGTGTGGTGTAGAGGGAGAGGAGGTGTTGGTCGGCTGCAGCTGGGAAGTTACTGGAGGGGAGTTGGGTTGGCAGATAGGTGGCGCTTGGGAAGCATTTGGGAGAGGGAGTGTCCAAGGAGGAAGAACGGGATGCCGAGACTCAGGGGTAGAGCTTTTAAGGAGGTGTGGGTATGGAAAGCTGGATTCAAGAAAAATGACATCTCGGCTGACATAGACTCGGCCTTTGTAGGGATCAAGACAACGATAGCCTTTATATCCCGGAGCATAGCCCAGAAAAACACACGAAGTGGATCACGGGGACAATTTATTTGAAGAATTAGCAATAATGTTCGGAAAACAAGCATAACCAAAAACACGTAAAAATTGATAATCAGGACTTTTGTGAAAAAGTATCTCAAACGGAGGCTGATCACGTAAATTTGGAGTAGGCAAACGGTTAACTATAAACACAACAGTATAAAGAGCATCTACCCAAAAATGAGAGGGGGAGATTAGCATCGATAAGCATAGTACGAGACAGTTCCAAAAGGTGTCTATGTTTTCGTTCAGCCACTCCATTTTGCGCGGGAGTATCCGGGCAAGATTTTCGAAAAAGGATGTCACATTTAAGAAAATGGTTGTGAAAAGCAGAATTAACAAATTCACCTCCACCGTCACTTTGAAAACACTTAATTTTGCGGTCAAATAAATTTTCTACAAGAGTTTGAAAATTGCAGAAGTGACTAAAAACCTCATATTTCTTACGCATTGGATAAATCCAAGTATAACGAGAAAAATCATCGATAAAAGAAACATAATATTTAAAACCTAAAAAGATAACACATGAGATTGCCAAACATCAGAGTGAATTAACTGAAGAGGAGCAGTAAAATCATATATAACATCTTGAAAAGGAAGACGATGAGATTTGCCCAGTTTACAGGAAACACAATCATGAGAAAAAATGCTAGTACTAGTAATTAAATTATTCTTCCTAAGAGACATTAAAATACGATCCCCACAATGATCAAGACGTTTGTGCCAGACTGGGCCATGAATGAGTGAAGTCTTTAATGCAAAAGATGAGGGTGGCTGATAAGCTGCTCTAAAAGGATAGATGGAGCCTCTATTGGAGGCTTGGAGATGTGTGGCTCCCGTTTGATTGTCCTTAACAAAAAAAGAATTTTTATTAAAAATCACATAACAATCATTATCCGCACATAAACGCTGAATAGACAATAAATTATATTTAATGTGCGGAACATGATAGACTGATTTTAATAATAAGGGGCGAGTGGCAGTGGTTAGGCTCACATTACCAATATTAGAAACAGGAAGAGTAGTATCATTTGCAACTTGAACAGAAAATGGTCCAGTGTAGGTAGGTTTACTAGAGAAAATACCTTCATGTGGAGTCATGTGAGCAGAGGCCCCAGAGTCTGGGTACCACACAGAGGCATTGTTTTCACCTGTAGGTATAGCCGCCAATGATGGGGTAGCATGAGCAAATCGAGAACAAGCTAGAGCTGAATGACCTGGCGAAAAGCAAAGTTGACAAACAACTGGTGGAGGAGGGGACTGATAATTGTTCTCATTAGACGGGAATCTTGAAAAAAATGTGTGAGTACAATAATATGATAAATTCTTAGTACAAGAGAAATTATCACTAATATTACTGTACACCGTATCTGGGAATCCCGTAGGAGCATGGCCGCGAACTGGAAAGGGGGCAGCTGCTGGAGCACTACCAGGCTGCTGCTGCCAGCCGTTCTGACCGGCATGTGGCGCGAAGTAGTGTGCAGCGCCCTGGTGTTGTGGGCCGTGCTGCTGACCACCATAGCCACGGCCTCGTCCCCTGTGTCCACGAGCCCGACCTCCCCCGCGATAGCCCCTTCCGCCATTACCGTGAGGCTGGGCACCCCCTTGGCCCTGATGTCTGGCAGCTTCATAGGCTGCAAAAGCTTGATGACCAGGAACTGTAGCTTGCGAACGAAGGTATAAGGCACGTTGTTCCAAGGCCATTAATTGTGGACAAAGTGTGTCAAACGTGAAGCTATCGGGGAACAGTGTGACAGAAGTAATCACAGACTCATATTTCGGACCAAGACCTTGGATAGTGGATTGAAGTAATTCACGATTACTAACCGGGGAATTAATGGCATTTAAAGCATCCGTCAAAATAATAACCTCACGTAAATAAGCATTCATGGATTGATCTTACTTTTTCTTTAGGGAGGATAAAAGTCGTTTAAGTTCCATACCTCTAGCAATACTAGCAGCCATAAATCAAGCTTCTAAACGTGCCCAAATTAATGTAGAAAAAAGTAAAGAATGAACCTCGATTAAAATATTGCGAGAGAGGGTAGCAAACAGCCACGATCTAACGGTTTGATCAATTTTAAGCCATGAATGATAATCTGGACTAGATGATAATGGAGCAACATTAGAACCATCAACGATACCCAATAAACCATGAGACACTAAAAACGACTCAAATTGTGTGCGCCAGGGTAAATAATCCTCCACCGTATCCAATTTTGTTGTAACAATATTAGTAACATTGGGGGTTGAAAATTATAACTGAGAAGCTAATGCAGTCAATTGAGATGATGTTACCGGGGTGGAGCGTGAAGATGACGGCATATCCGGTTGAGAGATACCCGGTTGTCCCGTGAAGGTGGGACCCGAAAATCGAGGTGCTGTCGGTTGTGCAGGTCCGGTGAGAGCAGGTGCAGGCGGCAGAACAGCTGATGTAGAGGCAGTGGGTGTCCAGGAGAAGGTTTCCGGTATGTTGAAGAGACGATATGAGTTCATGGGAGGTTGCTGCATGATCTGTCGCGCCGAGGACGGATGAGGCGAGAAGGACACTCCTAGAGATGGCGGCTCCGTGCTGAAGACGGGCGTCTGAGGGAAGACGACGTTGGTGTTCTGACGAGCAATTTTGTCAAGGTGCGTCAAAATAAATTCAATACTAAACACTTATACGTAGTATAGCGTAGTAGAGTTCGTATCCACAGGGAAAAGAATAATTCTCTTTTTATGAATTTTAGTAAATAAAAGGGGGGATTTGGGTTGAGTGATTTAATTTAATTAAAAACTAAGATGAACAACCTATATGTGTTTAATTCAAGAATAAAAGGGACTTGGCTTTGCTACTTTCCACTTGTTGATATATTTTAGTCGATCCTTATTATATCTATAACTTATCCCCTCTCGAATACTCAATCGAGGAGTATCTCCAATTCATCGAGGGTAGTTATTAACAACGACCGTTCATTAATAACCCATACTATTAATCAAATATAGAACAACGCCGTATACCGATATAATAGTAGCATTCAATCTTTTTAACTCCTTGATGAAATCAATTGAGATTGATAACCTTAACACAACGGTTTCGGTTTAACCAACAAAATTGATCCCTCTTAAGTTTATCAACCACGGCCGTGCATTAATAAACCGAAGTTACTTACTTATGAAACCACCAACGATTAACCATCGGTTCGTTGATCGTTTCTAGTAGTAATTAATGTCGGAACGTTAACTAATCGTCACTTAGCAACCCTCCAACATTAATATAGAATGAGATTAAGGGAAGAATTAATAATCAAGAGAAGAAGTTAAGAAAATAACTCACAACTTTAATAATCAACAAGCTTCAAGAGCAAAACCAAGAATGGAAGTTTAGCTCCTCATTTGGAGGCTAAACATAGCTAGAAAAATATAAAGAAATGCTATTCTAAACTGAGCTAAAGAGATTGGAAGAGGGGATGATTTTTAGAGAAGAAAAAGAGTGCTATTTATAGGTGTTTTCAACACCTTTGGCCGGGTACCCGACTGGGTCAAGTACTCACCCGACCGGGTCCGGTCAAAATCAGATAATCCGCCACGTTCTGGTGATCTTCGCACGTCGTTTTGTCCCGGGTCACATCTGACCCGACCGGGTCAAGTAGGGGACCCGACCGGGTCCAGTGACTTTCTTGGCAATTTCGTCTGTTAAATCCTACCCGACCGGGTGGGGGTTTCTACCCGGTCGGGTTTCACTCCTGGGCAGTCAAATTTCTTGTTTTCTTCTCTTCAAAGTCTTCCTTTCCAACACCACAAATCCTAACTATACTTTACAACTTATAAATGAGAATTAAAATACGATTACAACTAAAATCACACAAATGTTTACAAACTAAATAAAATGGTAAACAATACACACAAATCAATCATAAAAATATACATTTATGCACTACTAATTAGTGCATATCATGTTCGTCGGAATAGCTTGCGGCTGCGCCAAGGTGGTGGGCGCCACGGTGGTGATCGGCGTAGGAGTTGATACGGTCGACATGAGAGATGCTAGGGTTTTAGAGACCTAGTGCTCTGATACCATGTGAGGAAATAATGGCGTGCCCTATTGGGAGCCCTAGCATCATATTTATATAAAATAAATAAGAGTGTTTACATACAAGGCCCTATAATATTCTATTATAATGATGTCAATATAAGTTGCGGATCAGAGGAATAAACATACTTGATTTGTGAAGCTTGATTTTTTATGCTAAACTTTGGTATCTTCCTTACAAAACTCGATTTCCATTGCTAAACACGATTTTCTTCATTGGCTTAGATACGAAGTGAAGAACATATTTGGAAGCCGTTGATTCTCTGGATTCTTTCTAATAACAAACTCTCAAAGTTAGTATGCCACGTGTAACTTTAAAAGTTGATTCGGAAATGTTGTCGTTCTTAAGTTACGTGCCGTGAAATTGTTTCCAATTATGTTAGCCGCTATGTCACTTTTTTGACTTTTCTTAATTGGACTCGCTTTTGTGGAATTGGGCCTCCTAAAAGTAATATTGGCTCTTTTCCCTTGTCGTTTTTAATCATCTCTACTTTTGATTGTTTACAAAAAAATTATCCTTTGCATTTGATCAATTAGCTACGGAATAGCAATTTGATTACTTCTAGTATTTACTACGAAGTATTTAGCTAAACGACCATTGAACATAGTACTCTTTGGAAATATGGACTACATAGGCTCGCGGTTGCTCTGCCTGCGGCTTGCTCCCTTGACGGCCTGCTACGCTCACGGCCTGGCCTGCTCCGCACTGGCGCCGCTTGCTGACAGCGTTGCTCGCTTACAGTGCCATCTTTGCCGCTCTCTGACAGCGCCGCCTGCGCCGCTCAATGACCGAGTCGCTCGCCAACATCGCTCACAAAGACGATGCGACTTCAATTCAACCCTAACAATGGCTTTGGTCCTCTGATAGACTATCGGCAGTGGGGCATTTGGCATATATAGGCTCTTTCGATAATCGTCGAATGGCAATATTGCGCCGGGCCAAGAAGATCAATGGCTAGCAAGGAGATCGATGTTTCCGGGCCAAGAAAATGGCAGTATTGGTCCGCTGATAGACTATCGGCAGTGGGGTATCTGGCATATATAGGCTCTTTCGATAATCGTCGAATGACAGTATTGCGTCGGGCCAAGAACTTCGAATGGCTAGCAAGGAGATCGATGTTGCCGGGCCAAGAAATTGCGCTTGATGAAGAAGAGTTTTAGGGTCGGCAGTATTCAATGAAAGAGTATGGTTAAGGTGTAAATTCAGTTGACGAGAGAGGAGTTGAAGTGTTAGAAAATGATATGCAAAGCCCGGTCCAATTGGAAGATTATGTAAGTGTCACTATGCAATACTAACGTATTTATGTTAGAAAATAGTGACACTTTTGTGTTACTAATGTCATTTTATCAAAAAGTGTCACTAAAATAGTGTCACTGTAAGTCAGTTTTCTACTCGTGTTGACAAGGGTTTTTAATCAAATATTTTCTCCTGATTTGATTAGGACGGTACTCAAGAATTTTTCTTCTTTTTGCGGGATCTGAGGGAAGCTCATCCAAATCAACTTGTTTAGGTATTGATGAATAACATTGAGATGCAATATTTGAAGCATTATTATTTGAACTACCCGGTGAAGGGACGGTAGCCCAATATCTCTTCATTGAGTCTGGAAAAGAAGTTAAATTAAAATCAACTGTTTACATTAATACATTTTATTTAACTACCTAAAATAATATATAATTTACATTTAGGTGGTTCCTTTAACTACTCTTCATTGGATTTTTCGATACTACTTTTGTAAGTGGTTCCTAATACTCCACTGAATAAGTGTGATGCTCATTGAAAGTGTTTTAATACTCATAATAAGTTTGATGCACATTAAAAGTTCATTAATGCTCATTTAACAGAAACTGTGATTTTTATCTCAACAGAGAAGGTTTGATGCTCATTGAAAATGTCGTTATGTCAAACTGACAAACTTTACGATTTTCATATCAATTAACATTTTGTAAGTTACGTATGCTCATTTTGTATTGATGATATGCTCATTTTAAAATGTCATATCAATGCATATTTCAAAAGTATCATATTACACTAAATTCACATATTGAAATTCATAATAGTGTATTATAGATATAATTTAATAAGTTTTTATAAAAGAAAAAATAAGAAAAAGAACAAAAATTAGAAGATATGAAGTTGAGATCGTGTTACTCATTGTTAGCCTCGTAATAATCAATAAAATAGGTTGGATGCTCACTAAACGTACAATATTGCTCATTTAGCGGAATCCGTGAATTTTCGCTTAAATTACAAATATGCCACCGAATTTTTTTTTGCCTGTATTAGTGGTTGGGCCGTCTTTCTTACTTGGGCCGGGTGTATGTACACCCGGATGCACTATATACGAACTCAAACATGGGAGGTTCACTAATTAATTAACCCAATATTTGAAGTATCTTAGTTAAAGGTTTTTGGCATCAAGACTAAAGATTTCCGTTCGATATGAAATAATTCTTAATTATTGATTTATGATAAAATTAAATCTTAAGTACTACGTATAGATTAGAAATTAATAAAGAATTAATTGTACCAATGACATTAAGGATATTTTTTGTGTGCAATTGAAAGATAAAATGTTACTCATGAAATTAGTTGGTCCTAAACCTAATTTAAGGTGTCCCTGATATGGAAATTATTGGATTTTAAAATTACAATGAGTGTCAGTAATCCTATATAATATCTAGAATTCCATCAAAATCGATCATGATATCCCAGACTGAGAGAATATTATACAACAATAGCAACATCCATGCATTAACTCCAAAAGATTAAAAAAAATGCAGGTTTTTATGAATTCTCTTAAATGGTGATAGAATCAAAACACATATCATATGTTCTTATCAAAATCTAATGACTTATATATATGGTCAGGATTCTTATAGATTTCATGAAGTTTTACTGGAATATGATAGAATCAAAAGATTTCCATGAAAATTCAGACTCAATCAATCCTAAAATATTCAAATTCTATATTCGAGATACCCATAATTAGTTTTCCGATAAATAGAAAACATTTCTAACCCAAAGAAAATGGAGTAACAAATAAAGTGAGAAGAAAAATTAAGAATGGAAAAGAAAAGGTTAAAGGTAGAAACTGTTTGACATTATTTATGTTGGAAAAATGTGTTAAAAATTGCATTAAATGGCCAATTTGGGACAATATTTTAAGTGGGGTCCACTTCTGATTTGGGTCGGTTCAAAGTGGTTTCGGATTGTCCTTGCTAAGGGCTACAATTCGATATATGGTACACTCAAAACCAACAACGGGTGAATGAGAAATTGATTCTCGAAGTTCACTCGTTGAAATGGAAAAAACTGGGAAAATGATGGGTTTCTAGTGAGATTTATCCCACACCGGAAAACCCAACGGATTTTCACCCCTTATAAAAGGAACCCTCTTTGAAGCAATTAAGACTCTTGGGTGGAAAGACTCTCTTCACGTGATTTGCGTGCGTGGGCGACTTGCGAACACGAATTTTGTCCGAAAATCTATCATTCAAAAATACAATTTAATTTTTGTTTCTTCCTTGTAATGTTTTATTTTTTCCAGAACCAGAAGACCATGTGGTATTCTGGTGTCTTTCTAACAGAAAGACTCAAGGTATTCTGGATCGTTACAGGAATAAATGCCCAATGTTCTTATCTTTTGATGCAGCGTTACATGGACAGTTCATGGACGATTCAATGCCCAACAGATTAGTATTGATGTCCAACGTTCAGGTCTATTAACTCTCCATTAACACACAACAAATTCTCCTACAAATAGTGCTTTGCAACAACACATGCAATCATACACTATCTGCACGTATTTTTGAGCTCTAAAACACCTCCAGCTTTCCAAAAATTTCTTGAGTGTTCTACCTTGATTTCCGTTCGCCGGAACTTTCGTTTGTGTGCTCTAACGATCGTTCGTTAGCCACCGTATTCTGGGAAACGGTTGTTGCAACGCTCCTAGCACCGTGAGAGGCGGCGAATATGTTTTTAGGAATCGTGCGTTGCACGAGCTCTGGCTAATTTATGTTCCATCTATTTTCGATTTTTCTTTGGCTATTTTATTTATTAATTAATTTTATTTAAATATTTTTTCGTTTTTCCGAGACACACCCAACAATTTATTCTCCGAGGTGGAATGAAAATCCACTTGTTCTCTTTTGGTGTGTGGGTGGGTGGGTGGGGTAGGGGATATATATCCTCCCACTGATTAAGGTAATTAACCCACTTCAGTTCTTTATATGCTGCCGTCCATAAACGTGTTCACGGTGAATAAAACAGAAACAGGTAGAAAAGACATACAAATGGATTCAAGGGCGGTGCTTTTCTGTACTGTTTTAATATTAATTTTAAGTCTGGTCGTCGACGCTGCTGTAACGGTCAGGGTATTCAACGTCCTCTCTTATGGTGCAAAACCAGATGGAAAGACTGACAATAGTCAGGTGAGTCTAAATATCCAATACCAAAAGTTATACTTTTTGAGTATATGTAAATATTTATAAATATATATGTTTAAACTTTATGGAGTTCAATACTTGGTTTCTGGCGCAGAATGTGTTTTTAAGGTCATTCTGCAATATATTATTACTTCAATTCGCATTACTTTTCCAGAACACAATTTGGATCATACTTTCTGGTTTGTTAGAACTTAAATACATCCCAAAGAACATCAGCAGTGGGAATTTTTTACTCGAGTATATGAAGCTATGTTCACGAGTATATATTCTGTTTATGAAGAATGGTATGGTACCAACATTCTGCAGAGATGTTTTTTTGCATCTTGTTTAGTTGGAATTCTTGAAAAAATGAATAAATAATTGGTTTTTAGTGACTTTAATTTGTTCATATTCACTTCTTTTTACATATTCATATATAAACATTAAACTTACTATAAAAAAATTACGGGATTGACACGGATTTGGCACGGATCGACCGATGATTTCGTGCCAAATAGCACAAACCAAAATGTTTTTGGCACGAATTTAGCATATCTTCCTATTTTTCGGAAATGTTTTGTAGTGACTAATAATTAAATAGCTAAAGTTTCAAAAAGCTTTCCATCATTTCAATTTCTCTCTTTATTGGAAGCTTTCCATAGAATGAATGACTATATAATCATAGAAGGTAAGTGTTGTACTAAAGAGTACTCCGTATATAACGACTAGAGTTAATCACTTTGGATTATTTACTTTCCATCTATCATAAGATCCATAACGTTTAAGTTGGATATGGAGAGGTCAAAGGTGTATTAATATCCTTCACTTTTCATTGCGGAAAGTGAATGCAATGAAGCGGAACGACGGAAAAGTTGAAAAAATCCAGTTTGACCAAGCTTTTCTAGAGCAAAAATATGTTTTGGGCTATTTCATGGGATAATTTTACTTTGCATCATGCTTTTTAGGTGATATTGAACCTTACACCTCATTTTCAAAACTTTTAGACTTTGCACCCTATTTCCTCTAAAATGTCTTTGCCTTTGCACCTCATTCAAGAATTTTTTTTCACAAAATGTTGTATGATAGGGTGCAAAGTCTAAAAGTTTTGAAAATGAGGTGCAAAGTCCAATATCACCCAAAAAAAGGGTGCAAAGTAAAAATATCCCTTATTTCATGATGATCCGAGGGTCCTAGACTATTAAATTGGTTTCTATGTTTTCCCTTAAATGAATTAGGTTCTATCAATTCGGAAGACATTTAGAACTTGTTTGGGATAGCGCGGGAATTTATATTAGATCATTTCAGCAAGTCATATTATTGATTACGTACTATCGATTATAATTATAAACATTTATTGATCACTACAAAAAATAACGGGATTTGCACGGATTTGGCACGGGTTCACTGATGATTTCATGTCAAATAGATCGTGCCAAAATGTTCTTGACACGGATTTGGCATGTCTTTGCTAAAATCTCTATCGATTTTAAACAATCTTTAATTTGTCAAAAATCCATGTCAATCTGGTGTTTTTGTTAGATGTTTATTGGTTTAGACATGGTTCATTTGGGAGGAATAAAAGAACCATCTCTAAGTTCAGGATTATACGAACAGCTGAAAGGGAAAAACATTATCATGTGGGGAGGTGGATCAGAATTTGATCATAATCTGAGAATCACAATAGATCCAAGCACACAACTTTTCTAAAATAAGGTTATCATAGATTCCTCTCATTAGTGAGCATGATAAGGATGTTTTTACTTTTTGACTATAATTTGTTGGTTTGGTCTAGTCTATTTAGGTCAGTCCGATCTGTTTAAGTCCTGTCTCGTATAGTCTGAACTGGTTTGGTTTGGTCTGGTAAACGTCTGGTCTCTGTGTATTTTATAACTACGGAAGTCAAGTCTGGTCTGGTCTGATCTGTTTAAGTCTGGTCTGGTCTGATTTGTTTGAGCCTGATCTGATCTGGTCTGAAACTGAAAACAGTCCAAGTAAAAGCATCATAAATCCTCATTAAAATTATTATCCACTTCGTCCCAAGATTATGACCATTTCTCTAAATTGAAGTATACTAACTTTTCTTGGACCTATCTTGTAATTTCATTACTTTTTGGAGATCACAATTGTAATACAATGACTAGGTTTCGTTTTTCTTTTTACCCCAAGGAGTATGAGGTGACCAAGACTGAAACTCCCTACATAGAATTTCGAACCCGAAATCTTTCATATGAGAGAGGAAAATCGGTGATCAACTGAGCTGGATTGCTTTCTCACCACTTTGAATTTGTTTGGCTATAGGCGATTGAGTGGAAATATTGGCCTAATCCGCTACAATTTGTAGCGGTTTTAGTGCAATTCTTGTTGGGGTTTTGGCTGAAACACCAAAGCCAAACATAGCCTTTGTTCTCTATTTTCTTAAACTTCTTGTGAAACTCAAATGTATCTTGAGACACTGGAGTAGTAATTTAATTCGTAGTATTAGAGCTCCACAAAATGTCGATAAGTTTAAGAATTAATCAAAACTGGATCACTCAAACCAAAACGGATAAACCTATGATATCATATATAGGTGGTTCACAATATAGTTTGAGATTTATAAGTATAGAAATTGTCCCGTATAGGACTAAACAACTTTTAAAATTCTTAATTAGGACTTAGTATGTTTATTTCCCTAAGTAGGACTTTATTAATCCTATACTAAAACTTACGTATTTTACCCGTACAGAATTGCCCCTGCGTTTAATATACCGGACTCATTGTGCGTACCGGACTCATAGGGAATCTAGTTTCAAAAGTCAACCACCTCATTTACTCAACCCCGTTCTGCCATCTGGAAAGTGCAACATGGATTCCGAGAACCGAAGCGTAAAAAACTCGATCTTATAAGTAAGAAACAAATTAAACCAAACCAATTAAAACCGACCAAAAAATGAAAGAAACCCCATTCGATTATCCACGTAACATTATTTCTCCAGAAAAAGTGAACCGTAAAAATCATCAAATTTTCTCAATCACGAAAGCGAACAGTAATTTTATAATCTCTATATTTGACGTTTACAGTTTTTATATCTTGAAGGCATTTTTGAGTGCTTGGGATGATGCATGTAACTGGAAGGGTAAAGCAACCGTATGGGTCCCACAAGGGACATACATGGTTCGAGCCGTTAAATTTATTGGATGGTGCGAGGGTCCCGTGACCTTCAAAATCCAAGGCCTGCTTAAGGCTCCAACGGACCCTTCGTTGTTCATGGGGGACACGTGGCTCGACTTCCGTTACATTAAAGGCTTGGTGCTGGAAGGGGGAGGGACTTTGGACGGCCAGGGGGCATGTGCTTGGCCCTACGATGATTGTAGCAAAAATCCCCACTGCCCTAAACTTCCCGCTGTAAGTTTCTCATCACTAAATATCTTAAGGAATTTTATCAATTAAGATAAATAACGGTAACAGTCAACTTTTCATATTTTCCGAGGCTAAAAGGTCAAATATGTACATGAACTAACTTAAAGTGTTCAATTAGCCCCTTATATAGGAGGTTCTGCTCGGCCGTCGCCAATTAGGGAAGTTCCCAGTTGAATTTTTTGATGAAATTTTTTGAACATCTTCTTCATTAAGTCTAGTTTAGTCATACCAAATTTCAGCTAAAAATTCAACCGGGAAGGCGGTCAAATGATTTTTTGAAGATAACTGCGCAGTAAAACAGCGCAGTACATTTCGGAAAATCATTTTACTGTCTTCCCGATTTAATTTTTAGCTGAAATTTGATATGGGTAAACTACACTTAATGAAGAAGATGCTCAAAAAATTTCATCAAAATATTTTACCGGGAACCGCCCCAATTGGCGACGGTCGGGCAGAACCTCCTATATAAGGGGCTAATTGAATACTTTAAATTAGTTCATGTACCTATTTGACCTTTTAGCCTTTCCGATTATAACTTATGTCACTTGACCATTAATATATAGGGGAAAATAATTTAAATATCTCATACTTTGAAATGGTTGTAGGTAAGCACCTCAAACTTACATATGTAATATACACTACAAAAAAATTACGGGATTGGTGCGGAATTTGGCACGGACTTACCGATTTTCGTGCCAAATAGCTCATGCCAAAGTGTTTTTGGCACGAATTTGGCATTTCCCTTCCAAAATCCCTGCCAAATCCCTGTCAATCCCGTGGTTTTTTGTAGTGATATTTACCCCAAACTTTACATAAAAAGTTATGTTAGCACAATTAATATGTATTTTTTTATTCGAAAATGTAAACTTATGATGTTAAGCACATGACTATAAATACTTAAACATTTATAGTGGTCTAGTTAAATCATCATAAATTTACATTGTGTAAGAAAAAAACATATGTTCATGGTATTAATATTACTTTTTATATAAAGTTCGGGATATAAATATTACATATGAAAATTTGAGGTGCCTAGATCGCATCTGTTCAAAGTTTGGAGTATTTAAATTATTTTTCCCTAATCAGATTTTGATTTTCAATGAGAGAAACTTAACAATGTTTTAAAAAAAATATTTGTTAATTGATTAATAAATAAAGCGTAATCAAAATAGAATAGTAAATAATGTAAATTTTAACGACACTAATGTATCATTTAGGGCTAAATACTTGATAGAATATACGAAGTATGTAACATCGATATGCAAAACATACAAATGTAATTTTAACTTTGATTAACACTAATAAAATAGACTAATTCAATCGGTCGAATTTTTTGATGAAATTTTTTGAACATCTTCTTCATTAAGTCTAGTTTAGTCATACCAAATTTCAGCTAAAAATTCAACCAGGAAGGCAATCAAATGATTTTTTGAAGATAACTGCGCAGTTAAACAGCGCAGTATATTTCGGAAAATCATTTGATTACCTTCCCGATTTAATTTTTAGCTGAAATTTGATATGAGTAAACTAGACTTAATGAAGAAGATGCTAAAAAAATGATACTGACAAGATCAGATATGAGTAAACTAGGCTTAATTAAAAGATCAGATAGAATGAGACAAGATCAAATCATACTGACTAGATCAAATTATAAGAAGTACAAAGTATATAAAATAGACCTTTAACGGATCCGATCATATATAAAAATTGCCATCTAAGTGAGCCAAAATATTTTAGGATATAGTCTTATGGCCATTAAGTAATTTTACAAGTTGAAAGATTTGTAATAGAGTTTCTTTTAAAACCTAATGTTATTTTTCTTTCGACACAAGGTAACGAATTTCTTGTATAACAATTTCACGTAAAAAAATAATTTCAACAAGCTTGAAATCGAGCATCCAGACGCTCAAGTATTTTGGTAAGTTAGGTTTTAATAATTAAACTCATTGTTTCTTTCAAAAATAAAAAATAAACTCATTGTCGTGTTCATATTTTGGTTAAACTTCTGTTTCCTGTTCACATTGTTAATGCAAATTATATATTTAAAATTCATTTGAATCCATTCATCTATAGAAAATTTAGAACTTAGAGGCCGGGTACCATATATTCAATCAATTTCATTTTGTATTTTTTTAATATATGGAGTTTAGAATGTACACTGGAATGAAATATTAACAAGTTCAGCACACTGCACACCATAACCATTAGTTTACAAACTAGTATTATCTTATTTTAAGGAAACTTATAAAAGACTTTCGTTCATTTGAATGAAATTAATTGATAGGTTGGAGATTATCAGCTAGTGAGATAATGAGATTTTGTTTATATGTTACATACTTACATATTTAAGAGTTCTCTACCACAAACCATCTCCCAACCAACTTAAGTTAAGGGAAATTACCCAAAATAGGAGCAAATGACACTTGGAATTCCAAAAATAGGACTAGTATGTTTTTCTTCCCCAAATAGGAGTTATTACTGTCATGTATGAAAAATACTGTCATGATTGAAAAATATTGTCATCATTTATAATAAATACTGTCATGTTAACTGCACTGTACTGCAACTATTTGGCAGTCGCGGCTACAAGATGACAGTAAATACTGTCATGTTAGTCTCATTTCGGGAATAAAAACAAAGTAGTCTTATTTTGGAATTTCAAACTACATTTACTCCTATTTTGCGAAATCTCCCTTAAGTTAATTGGAACGTTACGTTACGACTTGACCGGATTGACAGTTACTATGACTCTGAGTCATTAGCAGCTCACATATTGCATTCAAATAACCATCTCAACCCTAACCTAGAAGTTGGAATCGCCCACCCTGAATGTCTCATACCCCAACCCGATAGAATAATGAAGGTGTTGAATTTTGACGATGGAAACTTGTGAAGAAATTAACTGCTATATAAAGATCTTGATTATTTCTCTTGCAAGTTGACCTTTTAGGTTGAAACCTTGAGTTTTAATATGGTATCAGAGTCAAATCCATGGTGTGGGTCTTCTTAAGAAAAAATGATGACACAATTATAAAAAATAATAACGAGTCGATAAAAAAATGAATGACGAGATAAATAGAGATTAGACTCATAACTTAAGCATCGAGAGGTGAAGTAGAGTGGATTAATCAATAATAAAATTTGATAGGCGATCGATCACTTGTTGCAATTAATTAAACTGTCAGCTTTTCATTTAATTTATTATCTTGAAGAATTAAATTCTCAGCTATAGAAAAGAGAAAACGAATTGGATGTCGGAAGATTGACCAGTGTGAAACGGAACAGACAAATTGAACAGTCCAAAAAAATGTTTTGTCCCTCGTAAACTATTGTGGAGTAAATTAACGTTGAAATTCTCAGATCCTAATTAGCCTTTTTTTCTTCTACGGAGTATGTAACATGCCAATACGGCACTTAATGCGGGATTGCAAGTTAATGTATGGCTCGTGTAGTTTTACGTTTTTACTCACTATTTTAGTGAAAGTAAGAAATAAATTTCTAAAACCTAGAAAAGTTTACTGTTTATGTATTAACATATACGCGGATGAATACTACGGAGTACGGAATACACGAGAGTATAATTTGTGTTAGGGATGACAAAGGTCACCCATACGATTGAAATCCGCGTCAAATGTCCCGATTAAAATAGGAAAAACCGCATTGATCGGGTAACAGATACAGGGCAGGGAAAATTCATATTGTTTTTATGGGTAACGAGGCATTACCCACCATATTATATTTTTATCGATTTTGCCCCACAAGTATTAAAAGTTGATATATTTCTATTTTCATTGTGTATACTAGTATATAGATATTACATGTACAAACTATAGTGTATGAATGAAGCTTATAATATATTTTAATAGCCTTGTTTGATTATTATAAGATTTTTTTGTGATTAATTATTTTTCATATGAAGTATTTTTAGGTTCAAATTAATGTATGTTATCTTCTTTCTCATCTCGTAGATATAGAAACTTCAAAGTGGCGTCTGGCGTCTAAAGTCATCTAGCCGATGCCATTTTTTGCTTTTTAAAATATTATTTTTATATTGAAATATCAATGATTGATTTAATAAAGCGGTTACCCAAGGTTATACCCGTTACCCGTTGGGCAGTTATGGTTTGAGTAAAAATTTCCCGATGGGTAATGGGGCGGTTACGAGGCAGGGAAATTACCTAATGGGGCGGGTACGGTTATGTAAAACCGTCCCCAATCCACCCTGTTGTCATCCCTAATTTAGTTACATTATATTATAGCACCGTGTTTGGTAACACTGGGATTATATTGACTGAAATGGTTGATTCTGCTGAAATTAGTGAAGTTCTGACTGAAATGGCTAGATTGACTAATCCTGTTGATTTATTAATAATTATATTTAAAATATGTTTTATTAATAAAATAAAGAAAAAAAATATGAAAGATCCCTAAAATGATCTTCTATTGTAACTTCAATCAATTTAGCTAGAAAACTAAGACAAACTTGCCCATTCAAAAGTTGCGTGTTTGATTGAAAAAGTTGACTTATAAGGCTGATGACGGTTTTAAAAGTAATCTATTATTTCATCATTGGTTATATTCATTTATAATCTAATGAACGTAAATGCATACTTGAAAGTAGGGGTGTGCACCGATTCAAAACCGGACCAAACCGAACTGGAACCGGAACCGGATTTGCCATGATATGAAAACCGGAAACCGGTTTCCTTAATTTTCATAACCGAAAACCGGACCGCATATCATTCCGGTTTGATCCGGTTCCGGTTTTTCCGGTCCGGTTCAGTCCGATTTTCCGGTTTAAACCGTATAGTGCACACCCCTACTTGAAAGGAGTTATATGAGATACTGCCTCTATATCTTAAAGTAACTTCTTATGTTCTCTTTTTTCATGTACGGATTAAGAACGGTTGGTTGGTGAATATTTCTGCTCTGTTATGTTATTTGTACAGACGGTGGGGTTCCAATTCGTGAGCAACGCCATGGTGCAGAATATCCATTCAATCGATAGTAAGAACATCCATTTCGACGTCTTTGCTTGCAATGACATGGTGTTTAATGGCGTGACCCTAACCGCCCCGGGCGATAGCCCGAACACCGATGGCATCCACATTGGGTTATCAAAAAACATCCGCATCTCTCGGTCGGTCATCGGCACCGGGGACGATTGCATATCCATGGTCTCGGGCTGCCAGAACATTAGTGTCGACAATGTGTCATGCGGTCCGGGTCACGGTATTAGTATTGGAAGTCTAGGGAAATCCAAAAATGAATTTGTGAGTGATATACATATCAAGAATTGTAGCTTTTCGGATACCCAAAATGGAGTAAGGATCAAGACTTGGGCGCCCTCATATCTGAGTAAAGTCAGCAATGTTATTTTCGAGGATGTTGTGATGACAAATGTCAATAATCCTATATTCATTGACCAGCAATATTGTCCTGTTCCTCCTTGTAGCCCTCAGGTATGCATGTTACCTAAGCTATTCATGGTTTATTTGGTTTAAAAAACTACATCCCATTCAATTGTTAGTAATGCAAATGTTATACTAGTAGTTTATTTGTTTGACCTTTTAAATCAAAATAATTAAATTTGACCGATTTAATTGATTTCATGTATTTTTTTTTTATTTTGAAAACTGTATAATTTTTATGATTATTGAATTTAAGTGATGCGGAAACGGAACATTTTTCGGAAAAAAGAAGTGAAACAAGTAATTATAAAGAGGGGAGTTCTACGGTGCACCCGTTAATTTGATTATACCGTACACAGACCAATAATATTGTAGCACATGGAAATAATTAAAATATATACTTTTAATGTCCATGTGGCATTATTTTATTTGCCTACGTAAAGAAATGTACCGTACATGCGAAATTTAGATATGCACCATAGAATTTTCCTTATAAGAATGGAGTATTATGTCAAGTATATGCATTAAGAGAACTTTATATTTCATATTTTCACCTGTCTTATTGCGACATTGTGAGAATGTGGGACTTCCCTATTTTATTTCCTAAGTTTGTGATCTAGTTCTAGGGTGTTTTATTTTATTTATGTCTCAAATTAGATTTTACCAAAGGAGATCATATTTAAATAGACTAAACAATAGTACGGAGTACGGAGTATTAAACAATAGTACAATAAACATATACTAGAATTTTAAAAAGAATCATTTACAATCAAACGGGTTAAATCAAATCAGACTAGACCGGAATATTTTGACGCGGGCAAAAACGTCCTCATATCCATATACTTCATGAGCATTTTTCTATTTTTACCTAATTAAAAACTTATTAGTAGAATGAAATGAACTTCACCATTGTTTTTCATGCATGGTAGAGCACATCATCGGTTGAAATAAGGAACGTGACGTTCAAAAAAATAAGGGGGACATCGAGTTCAAGGGCAGCGGTCACTTTGAATTGCAGTCCAACGCACCCCTGCCAAGATGTCAAACTTGTAGACATCAATTTGGTCTACAATGGTCGTGATGGGTCCGCCACTTCCTTCTGTTCCAATGTTCACGGAGATGCCGTTGGCAAACAACTCCCTCCGGGTTGTCTTCGCTGATCCGTTAGCTTCATTACTGTGTACCCTCCTAGCTAGCTAGTTCTTTTTTCTTCCTATTTTAGTCATCCTTAGCTTATTATATATAGAGATAGAGATGGCCTAATACGTACATTGCTATCATTATATTGCTCCAATTTGATGAGAGAGTACTTATTATCTACGGAGTATTGAGCTAATATTTCTGGGCCCCAACTTTCTGGGCCACAACTTTCTGGGCCAGAACTGTTTGCTTTGCAGGATTTGCAATTGCCAGCTTAACACACTGCACTGTAACTCTAATGTCCAAGTATCCTCTGGTCTGCTTACAAATTTAAAATTTAAAAATAAACACATCCAGAAGCGAAAAGAGCAGGCTTAAATACTATACTACTATAAGTCATACTCCCTCCGTCCCAAAATGAACTTCACAGTCACTATTCACATGGTCAACTTAAATTACTCTTAATCTTATGTTTTATATATCAAATTTTTATCAAATTTAAATTTTTTTAACAGCCTTTGTAGCGGTTTTAATGTAGTTTCTCAATATGTAAATTTTATTTACTAAAAGTAATCTGAGTATGAACAAGGATCAAGTTGCTTTATCGTCGGTCAAGCATCATAATCCGAAACGGGAAGTTAATTTGGGGACGGAGGTAGTATAAGCCTCCAAGAAGTACAAGAAACCCACTCACTAGCATCTGACATGTCCCATTGCATAATAATAACATTACGGACTACCGAACAGCACTTAAAGCCATTAAATACTTACAGGAAAAAACAAGCAATACTAAACTAAGTTGTGGTATTTACACTGTGGACTAGCTAACGATGTTCTCAATGTGATCCTCTAATGAGCAAAGAAGACATTACAAAAGTTTGGTTGTAGCATAGGCTTCGTTTGTTAACAGGGCAATATTTTCCTGAAAAATGTTTCGCGGACTTTCCTGTGTTTGGCAGCAGAAAGCATATTTATTGAGGAGAATATTTTTTACATCTCTTTGAACAGTTTTCAACGTCCACACGGGACTGGTTTGTTATTTTCTATTATTGTGCATCAAATATTATACTACCTCCATCCCGCTAAATCTGGTACATTAGGAGAAGGTGCAATGGTTGATATTGAATTGATAAAGTAAGAATAATGCAAGAATGATTTAGAATCACACAAACATTACCGAACTTGGTATTGGACAATCTTAGACGGTTTGCAAATGCTTAAGAGAGGGTTTTTAAAAGGAAACTTCTACTTTAATTTAAGAAACTTTAGGCCAAAAGTTAAATGCAGCCAAGGAGGTTCTTTTGAATCTTCTTTCTGCTTCTTGGTATTTTGTAAATAATAGGAACTCTAAGGATAATTGTAAAGGCTAAACGGTGGAATTTTTTGATGAAATTTTTTGAGCATCTTCTTCGTTAAGTCTAGTTTACCCATACCAAATTCCAGCTAAAAATTCAACCGGGAAGGCAGCCAAATAATTTTTTTGAAGATAACTGTGCAGTTAAACAGCGCAGTACATTTCGAAAAATCATTTGACTGTCTTCCCGATTTAATTTTTAGCTGAAATTTAGTATGGGTAAACTAGACTTAATGAAGAACATGCTCAAAAAATTTCATCACAAAATTCCACCGAGAACTGCCCCAATTGGAGACGGTCGGGCAAAACATGATCAAATGTATCTACTAAACCTAAAATACCCCTCCCTTTACGTAAGTCTCCAACCTCTTTGTGCTTACCTTGCCGCAATCCGCAACCTACTTCGCCATTTTAAACCAACGGGCAACAGCCACTCTCTTCCTCTTTCAATACACACACACACACACAAAATGTAGTTATCTTTCAAAAAATCATTTGATGACCTTCCAGATTGAATTTTTTGCTCAAATTTGGTATGGATGAACTAGACTTCATGAAAAATATACACAAAAAATTCAGCAATCAATACCACCAGGAACAACCTCAAATTGAGATGGCCGGACCACCCTCCTGTACGGTCTGGTCGGACAGGAATATTTGTGTGTGTATATATATATTTATATATTTATATATTCATATGAAACGGGATTCCTGACCTCTAAGCCGGCAGATTTGTTGGCATCTCTGCATATCAACAATGTTGATCATCGGGAAGAAGATGAAGAAAACCCGTGAGAGCATAAACAACAGGTTAGTATACGAGAGAATAATTTTGGAGAAAAAATGGCTTACCCTACTGGGTGCCGTGGTCATGTATTTATAATAAAACAGGGTTAAGAGCGTTTACACAGAAGTCCCTAGACTATTACATTATAATCTGGAACTTTATTAAAAAGTTTATTATGACTAGTGAAGTGAGAGCTATCTGAACACCCTGCTCAATCACATCAGAATAGGCTACAAGCCTACAATGACTGAGATGTGCTTATCGGACCGCAACCAGAGTCCATGAGTGGAAGTACCCTGCAAATGCCTGTAAATTCTTTTGACAGCCAACAAATGTGAGGTGTGTGGAGCATGCATAATCCGAGATACCAGATGAACAACATATGTAATGTCTGGTCTAGTAATAGTCAAGTACTGTAAAGCATATACCGTACTACGATACTCAGTAACATCGGTTAAGAGTTCCCCATCTGTGAGAGAGAGTGTAGTGCAAGAAGGTAATGGGGTACGAACAGGCTTAACAGTATGGAGATGAAAATGACGCAATAAATCAGATATATATTTGGCATGCGAAAGTAAGAGCCCCTTTGGCGTGCGTTGTGCCTGAATCCCCAAAAAATAATGAATATCCCCCAAATCTTTCATAGCAAAGTGAAGGGACAAAGTATGAATGATGGACTTGACAAAGGAAATAGATGACCCTGTAATTAATATATCATCAACATATAACAGAATGTACACAACCTGTGAGGAAGATCGATATATGAACATGGATGAGTAAGATTTACTCTGAGTAAAACCACGACTGAGTAAAAAACCATTAAACCTATGAAACCATGCACGAGGGGCTTGTTTAAGACCATAAAGTGTCTTACGTAGTCGACAAACATGGTTAGGAAAGGATGGATGAACAAATCTCTGAGGTTGACGCATGTAGACCTCCTCAGTAAGATAATCATGTAAGAATGCATTTTTCACATCAAGTTGACGAACAGACCATCCTAATGACACCGCAACAGATAAAACAAGACGAACAGTGGTGGGTTTAACAACGGGACTAAAAGTTTCAGTAAAATCAATTCCAGTTTATAATCTGGAACTTTATTAAAGTCCAGATCAAAATTATAATCTGGAACTTTATTAAAAAGTTTTTCATAAGGTGTAAGTTTGTCCAAAATAGGTGTAGGTAAGCGGTTTATAATGAAAGTAGCAGTATAAAGAAAGAGCATACACCCAAAAAATCCCAGAAATAGAAGAATCTATCAACATAGTCCTACTTAATTCAAGTAGATGCTTATGTTTGCGTTCTGCGACACCATTTTGAGCCAGAGTGTCAGGACAAGACTTTCTAAATAAAATTCCAGATTTTAAAAAATGATGATGAAAAGTGGAATTATCAAACTCACCACCCCCATCACTTTGAAAAATTTTAATTTTATAACTAAAAAGATTTTTCAACAAGAGTTTGAAAATTGACAAAATGAGTGAAAACTTCAGATTTTCTACGCATAGGATAAATTCAAGTATAACGAGAAAAATCATCAATAAACGAAACATAATACTTGTAACCAAGATTAGATAAAATAGGCGATTGCCAAACATCCGAATGAATAATTTGCAAAGGAACATTAGAGTCATGAACAACATCTGTAAAAGGTAGTCTGTGGGATTTCCCCACGACCATCACGACGACGGACATTAACATCACTCAGGTTTCCGCTGCACAGTCCACATCGCAGGTTTTTACTCCCTTTAGCAGCGACTTCATTCCTCCGTTGCACCCCACCTACGCGATGGCCACTCCGTCAGGGTCTCCACGGATACCTCTTGCCTCAATTGGAATGCCCCTAAATTCCAACAGTCTCTTTCACATGGCGGCACCATCATTATTTCCTGCTCATGCCGCCAACTTGGATTTCTTGGGGCACTCATCTGCTCATGGCATCGGCCGAACCATGGAATTTGCTGGACCCACCTTTTCGGGCCAGTCGGGAGTATTGCCGATGCAGCCTGCTTCTCCATCTCCACTGCCAGGTTTTTCATCACCTCCCACTTTTTTATCATCCCTTTCATCACAATTAGCATTCTCAACCCCGAATGTTACTAATATTGTCACTACTCGTTTATCGGCGGTTGAAGATTATCTACCATGGCATACCCAGTTTGAATCTTTTTTGGTTTCTCATAGTCTTCTTGGGATACTAGATGAGTCCATTCTGGTTCCGCCACCTACTGTTTGTGATATGGCTAGGCGTGAAACACCTAATCCCGATTATCATCATTGGCTCAAAATTGATCAAACAGTTAGGTCTTGGTTATTTGCTACATTGTCTAGGGACGTTTTGATGGAGGTGCATGATCTTAAATTTTCTCATTTAATTTGCGAGCGTCTTCAAAACCGTTTTCAGTCTGCCTATTTAGCACGATCCATGGAACTTAAAAGAATGCTCTCACATGTGAAAAAGAAAGAGTCACGAACTATGGATCAATATTTATTAGACATTAAGATCATGGCAGATAACCTGACACCTATTAATTCTCCTGTTAGTAATAAAGACCTGATTGAATACGTTGTTCTTGGACTTGGTCGTGAATATGAGTCCCTCATCACGGCTATTTCTTATTTTCCGGGGAATGCCACATTGGACACATTGCGTCCGATTTTACAAGCTCAGGAGCAACGGAATCCTTATTTACAGACTCATGTATGTACTTATGAATCTTTTTTAATAAAGATTAGCCGCAAAGCACTACACTATGAAAAAATCGCCCTGCTACACTAGCGAAAAAAGTTTCACTCCACTACACTAGCGAAAAAATTCACCCACTACACTAACGAAAAAAATTTCGCCCCCTTGACTCGAAATCCTGGATCCGTTCCTGCTAAGCCCCCAAAGCCTTCCCCTACGAAAACCTTAATAATGATTTAATTTATATATATTAATTAGGACTAGTTTGGGAGTTGATTTTTTGAGGACTTTGGTTAGGAAGGCTTTAGAGATCTTATTATAGATTGAAACATATTTCAGATATTATAAAGATTGGAAGAAAATTTCTGTAGACTAAGCTCTACAAATCTTTCCGCTCCATCAAAAGACCGTTAGAGTTTGTTTGGAAGTTGGATTTTGGGGGGAGGGGAAGGCATGTGAGGGTTGATGGTCTTCCTTTTTGGGTTTGGATGTTTAAAAAATTGGAAGGAAATGCTTTGGAGGTGTTTTGTAATCCTTGTAAACCCTCCAAAAACTGATACTTTTAGTTCCTCCAAATTGGGGGTTTTAAAGGTTAAGCAATTGAATGTCTATATTACCTCTTCTTCCTAAAGAATTCAATCACCAAGGGGATTAGAGCCCAGGTCGCCTGCATGACTGCATTATGCTACACATAGAATACCAGGTCAGCTACTCGTGAGTGTTACTTTGTTTCTTTTGTAGTTCTATTATACCTTATTGTTTTAACATATTTAGGCTAGAATTAATTTTATGAAAGATTGCTGAAGTTATTTTTATTGCTGAAATTATATTACACTAATAAACTATTTATGAAAGATTCATAACATCTATTAATATTATTTATAATTTTATATATAAATATTATGTTCATGTATTGTCCATCTAATTCTAAATACATTTTGAATTTTGTTAAAAAACTTTACAACTTTACATTTTGGCACATTAAGTTTTTATTTATTCTTATAATAATTTTTAAATTTTGAATGAGTGTAATTTTTAGCCATATAACTTTAATCTAATATATAATTAAATATAGTTCACATTTTATGTTTCAGTAAACATTGACCGGGTTGACCCGCCATGTTAGGGTTGACCCGTGACCGAGTCACTTGACCGGATCGCTTTCCGGTCCGGTTCTTCTGACAAGGTTTGAGATGGAAGTATAAATTTTTACAATTAACTTACACATTTGTACTTTTTTGTAAAAGACTTTGAAATGTGAAATTTAAGAAGTTTAAAACTGTCAATATAGGACCTAATATTTCATAGATTTAGATTTATTTATTTCTTTATTAAATCCAATGCTAATTTTTGACGTTTTTTTCTTCACAAAATTTTATTAGTTTAATAAAATTAAATAATATTTAAATTTGTTAAAATAAAAAATAAAAAGTAGTAAAATTCATGAAAACTTAGGTCCTGGATTGATATATAGTTTTTAATCATTCGGGTTTTATACCGACACATTTTATCTTTCAGCTCCTGGATTGATAAACATCTATCTTTTAGGTCCTGATAAAATCTCTAAATTTAATTACAACCTCCCATAGCCTTCCTCTTTCAAATTTGTAACTTTCAAACACAAGAAAGGAATACATTCCCATCTCCCTTCCCTTCTCTCTACTCCCCCTCAAAGCCCTCCCCTCCCCTTTCCCTCAAACTCCCAAACATACCCTCAGTATTCAAAGATGTTTTTAGTGCAACATGTTCAACACGGTCATAATTATTCATTTTCATGATTTCCTCATTATTCCTCTGACACAAAGAACTGCATAACAATTAAAAAATTAAAATGCAATGGAAGTTGGAACAAAAAACAAATGGAGAAAATCCCAACCTGTCCTCCTTTACCATAGACAGTGAGAGGGTGTCCAAACAGCAGTCTGAACACAGAAACGATTCAAGGCAGTCCCAAAAACTCCGTCATAATCGAATCGGTTAACCAGTTCCTCATGCATTCCAGTCTCATTTGTTCTAACCCCATACACAATTCCCTGGTTTAAATCAGTGGCTCTTATACCCCATGCCTTGCAAGCGAATGCGATATTATGGGAATCATGGACCTTACTCAAATGATGAAAAGGAGCTTGCTTGTTTGGGATATGGAAGAGTATCGGTTCTTCCATTGTGTGTGATTGTTATGTAACCCTCTTCAATGTCTATGTTTGGGGTACCATATTCGCCCATTGTCCCGAGTTTCACCAGATGACACTCTTCACTGAACTCCTTTATGGCAAACAGGACATTAAGCGTACCGATCACGTTATTATGTTGAGTGAAAACAACTCTCGACCTGTCAATCATTGAATAAGGAGCGGACCTTTGTTCCCCAAAATGGACAATGGCATCTGGTTCAAAAGATTTGACTGCTTCTGCCAAGAACTCAAAATCACAAATGTCACCAATAAAGAGTTGGATGTTGATCTTTTCCAGTGAGTGATTTCCAATGGCTAATTCGATTGTGGATGGATGAAATCGGGGTGAGAGAGTTAAGCCCAAGCCGGTTGTCAAAAAGTTGACGAACCAGGTTGTCTACAATACAAACCTCGTAGTTTTTGTTGGATATATAGGTGGAGAGCGGTGGCCCATCCACAATAGCCATCACCACCAATAACCATGACTTTTCTTCTATTAGTGGTTACGTTAACTCCGGAAGCCATATCAATTTTTCTTTCTTGACCAACCGAAACAGCCTTGGCATTGATGGTGTTTCTTTTCGACCATTTCATTCTTGAGATGAGCTCTTTTGGTGAGTCCAAAGTTTTCAGCTGAAAGGATTTGTTAGGGATAATAACCCTGCTTTTCTTTGATAGCCTGTGGTGAATTGTAGGGCTTAAATAAGTATTCAAACAAGAGGTAGAGAGCAGACTAGCCATCGCAACAGCTGATTAACCAATAACCAGGTTACTCCTCAGACTCACGAACTGCATAAAAGGCGACACAGTCATCGTCAATGTAACCATTTAAGTTTCAGAAACGCAAAACATACTTCTACGATGGTAAAAGAAAACTGTTTTGCATCGAATACAAAAAACCCAAATTGAAGAAGAAACACAGTTCACGATCAAACTCCGGAACCAGAACCATGAAATTGAAGCTTAAACTAGGAAAGTAAGCTTTGGGAGCTCAACTTTGAAAGACGGAGGAGCCATAAATTTATCTTCATAATCGCAGTAACATCACAAGTCCAAAAGGAGAGAAGCAGGATAATCTGGGCACCGGACACGCGCCTAGCCAAGATTAATCTGGGTTACGCGTGATTGAATTTAATTAAGCATGCAGTATTAGGAAAATCGGGCTACGAATGATTTTAGAACAATGCTAAACATCACACTAATTACCACAGTAATAGGAGTAGAGTATAACAAAGAAGGAGATAGATATGAAAGAAAAGAAGAAAATTGCAGCTGTGAAAGTAATAAGTAGAAAATCGGGCTAGAGCTTGAGTATCAAAATGCTAACCCTTACAATGACATTAAACCTTCTATTTATACTAATAGAGAGCATGGGCTGCTCTATGCTGATTGGCTGTTGTTTCACCGACTTGATCACCCATGTTTCCACTTGCTGATGTCACAATCTGACATTAATTGCAGCTGGCCACTTGCTGGTTGCCCGTTGCTCAAACGGGATGCTGGATCATGCGGAAGACACTGGCGAATTGGCCCAAGTATGATATATGACCCGATCTTCGTTCGGTATTTCTGCTTTCTGGGCCGGCCTCTTCTTGGACCGAACCTCGTTCGGTATGGATTCTTCATTGGGCCTACTCATCATAGGGTAGTGGACTCGTTGTTTGGGCTGGATATCCTGGCCCATTTTAATCCGGGTATTGGGCCTCCGGGTCAATATCCCAACAACTAGCAAACTCGGCTCCCCCATCACCTGTCCTATGTTCTAGAGTCTTGACATAAACAAAATTAAAAGCTAACAAAAATACTCAATGTCTAAAGTAAAAACCAACAATGAGAAAAATCATTTTAAAAGCAAAAATAACTGCAATCTGCCAGAAGCACGCGATCTTCATTAGATGATCTGAAAACATGATAACAATATTCATTAAATGTGAACACAGTCATAGTAAAAATTTCATACATTACACTTTTATTATTCTTCAATTCATTATGCACAACTGCAAGAATAACAACAATATATTCTCATTGTCCCAATTCGTTTTACAAAATTTGTTTACGAGATTGTTTGAACATAAAGATAATCCTTCTCAAAGGTAGGATTAATGTAACAATAGTATATATACATAGTACTCCCAATATGTAGATAATCCTTCTCAATTCTTGCAGTTTTCAGATTACTTTATTTATTCTTATAGTATCATTATATTGAGAAAGTGCCACATGAAATAGCAGGATTAAGAGAAGAGAAGAGAGAGAGAGAGAGAATGCGCTCATTGACTTATGAGTTAGGACTCCTATGAGCCTTTATGTTATAAATGATTCATAACTTTTTCCAAAATGTTGAATCTCTAACCTCAAGGGCTACCACGCTCCGACCTGACATAACACACGATGGGTTGTAAATCATGGTGACTCGGCCAGGGGCAGAATCGGAACAAAATTTGAGGGGGGTTAAAAGAAATTCAAACCGTCAGGTTGGAAAGATCACTAACCTCTATCATTTTTAAGTATATTTATAGTAATATGATCTCAAACCCAATGCAGAAGAGTTATTCTCATTTTCATGAAGTGACACTTTATCTGGACCTATATATAATTCACACACAAGCGCACGCATACTATACATATCAACTTAAATATAGACATTTATTCATTTTTGTACTTGTTTAGTTAGTGTCTAAACAAAATAATAGACCCCGTTTGTCAAGCGACTTTATTTCGATTTAATACGATTGTCCTTTTTTAAAAAAAAATATCAAGTTTTAAATAGACATATATATAGCTAAACAAGTAGAGGAAGATAAATTAATAAACTATATATATTACCCGAAATAGGACTAAAACAGTTTGAAAATTCCAAAATAGGGTTGTCATGTTTTTATTCCCAAAATAGGACTAATTACTGCAATGTTTTGGCAGTACCAGACTTCAAACATGGTAGTATTTTCTAAACATGGCAGTAATTAGTCCTATTTTGGGAATAAAAAACATGACAGTTCTATTTTGGATTTTTGAAATCGTTTTAGTCCTATTTCGGAAATTTTCCCATATATATATATATATATATATATATATATATATATATATATATATATATATATATATATATATATATATATATATATATATATATATATATATATATATATATATATATATATATATATATATATATATATATATATATATATATATATATATGGGTGTGTATATATAGGTATATATATAGGTTTTGGTTCAAATAAGAATATGATCTTAGGAGAAAATGAGAATGAATCTCGACCGTTGGATTTGCTTTAAGTGAAATTCAATGTGCATTAGATGAAATTGTAATGTGCATTAGGTGAAATTGAAATATGCAGCACAAATGGTACGACATAGTGTCATTATGTGAAGCTAAATTGTTCATTAGGTGAATTTGAAATATGCACTAGGTGAAACTCAAATGTACAGAATAAAAAGTACGATGTGATGTTATTTTTGTAACTTTTATTCCGCGCATTTCAGTTTCACGTAATGCACACTTAAGTTTAATTTTTTATTCTGCACATTTCAATATCATCTGATGCACATTTCAATATCATCTGATGCACATTTCAGTTTCACCAGATGCACAATCCAGTTCCACATAATACAATCCAACGGTCCAACAGATTCGTTCTCATTTCTCTCCTGAGAGTCCATTCTTACCGGAACCCTTCCCTATATATATATATATATATATATATATATATATATATATATATATATATATATATATATATATATATATATATATATATATATATATATATATATATATATCTTTGCTTATATAATAAGAGCCAAAAATGGTTAGCCCGGTCTTTTTTCCGTTTACGCATTTAACGAAACCAGTTAAACTTAACGGGGGAGGCGACGGATCTTCAACTTGCGCGTCCTTTCCGTCCGGAGTCAATAAACACCAGTCCAAGTTCGAAGGGCTGCTCAAGAGGAGTAAGTTCTTCCTCCTCTATCATTTTGAATTGCTAAAAACTCTCTGTACATCTGGGATTTTCCTCTCCTCCCCTCTTGAAATTTCATGCTTCTTTTAGTGCAGTACTTTAAAATACTCAAATCTCCCAAACAAACATACGTTTGGGCCAGAACAAATACTAATCATATCACTGAATTGATCTAATACTTACAGGGTACTGGTTTTTTCATTTGTTCAAACGCCGCTCCTGATGGGATAATTTTGGAGGATATTTAGTGTCTCTCTTTATGGTATTCCAATTATTCTTACCTAGCGCCTACATATTGTTCGGTAAAATGCTTCTTCATGTAGTTCATAACATTATTTAATATTTATCATCCTGTCATTAAAAATGAAAATAAATTCATTGTGAAACGGCAACATAGCTTCACACACATAATTATTATACCAAGTTTAATCTCATGTAATTTGATAACTTCGTATTCACAACCTTATAGTTCGTTATAATCCTCATTTATCTCAATACCATCTCTTTCAACACCTGATTTTCTTTATAATTAGCCCTACATAAAATCAAAACAATTGACCTTGTAGCATACCTTCTTAACACTAATTATATTAATTCCCACTCACTTTGAGAAGTACAGGCCGCATGTGTAGTTGCTATATATGGTTTACTCGAGGAAACTGCAAAGCAAAGTGCTTGTCTGTAAAAAAGTGAACCAAGTCAATACTTTTACTTACAAAGTCTAATTTTATCATGTTTAGGAATTAGGGCCATATCAAAGGCCTTGCATAATAAGGAAAACACTTTGAACACTGTAATTTTTTAGGAATACATTACTTGTAATTCTTGAGGAACACATTAGTTGGAACGGAAACACATATGACATTATACATGAAAGACAGAAAAATACACTACATAAATTTACTTGTATGTATAGAACTAAGACCATCACAATTTATGGTGGAGACTGGAGGGTGTTCTTAAATGCTCAATGTCTAAAAGTCTCCAAAAGAAGGATATTTTTAATATGATATTCACATTCTCAAAATCAAGAAGTTTTTGCATTTCTCTCAAAGTTGATAGAAGTAGAGGGTGTTTTCCATTATTGTAAACTTCTTAACACATTGTTTCATTTATTTTTCTTAAAGGTAAAATTTTGGGTGTGCTCATTTCTACATGTTTTCACATCAATGAAACTTGCAGTTTTAAATAGACAAATGCCAATTTTGGTTAACTTTTTTACTTTCATGGAATAGTGGGTGATAGATAGCCTGACAATGAGTATTTTGTTTTATATTGATAGTCATTGTTGGAACTAATGCTTAGCCATGCTGCCATACATAAGTCGTAGATTTTGT